>OY986967.1:14124679-14649455 GCA_963920575.1 Narthecium ossifragum | reverse complement strand
AGGCAGCGCGATACGAACTCCGTCACTGCCCTCTTCATCCAGCGCCACCAGAACTGTAGCCGAAGATCCTGGTACATCTTGGTGCCGCCGGGATGAACTGCAAAACGAGAGTGGTGGAACTCTAGCAGGACGTCATCTCGAAGAATTGGATCTGCTGGAACCGCTACTCTGGCTCTGAACCGTAGCCCTCCATCTGACGATACTGTCCAGTCCCCGCCTGCGCCCTCCATGCCCGCCGATGTGCGTAACTCCTCGAGCTCTGGGTCACTGTGCTGTGCCTCTAACACTCTGGCAAGAACTGCTGGCATACTCTGCACTGCATAGAGAAAACCGCTGGATCCCTGATCCTCAAACTCGAGCCCCAACTGGCCTGCTGTCTCTAGAGCCTGCCACTGCCGCGCTGACAACCCTGCAACTGCTGCTCTGGTGTCTCTCACCTGTCTGCTCAGCGCGTCTGCTACGACGTTTGCCTTACCAGGATGGTAATGCAACTCAAAGTCGTAGTCCTCCAGTAGCTCCATCCAGTGTTGCTGCCTCAGGTTGAGGTAACGTTGGGTGAAAACGTGCCTCAAACTCTTATGGTCCGAGAAGACTGAGAACTTCTCGCCATAGAGATAATGCCGCCTGGTCTTCAGGGCGAAGACCACCGCTGCTAGCTGCAAGTCGTGAGTAGGGTAGTTCCTCTCATGGTTCTTCAGCTGAAGAGAACCATAGGAAACTACGTGGCCCTCCTGCATGAGGACACACCCCAAACCCTCACCGCTGGCGTCGCAGTAAACACTGTAACGAACACCTCGCTCGGGGACGATCAGCACCGGCGCACTGGTCAACATGGTCCTCATCTCCACGAAGGCTCGCTCACAAGTATCATCCCACACGAACGGGATGGCCTTTTGTGTCAGTCTGGTCAACGGTCCGGCAACTCTAGAGAAGTCCCGCACGAACCGCCTGTAATAACCCGCCAGGCCTAAGAACACTGTTCTCGGTCTCTGCCACTGTACCACTGCCTCGACCTTGGCTGGGTCAACTGAGATCCCTGCTGCCGACACCACGTGTCCAAGGAATCCCACCTGTGCAAGCCAGAACTCACACTTGTCAGACTTGGCATAAAGCCAATGCTCCCGAAGTAGCTGCAACACTGTCGCCAAGTGTCGCTCGTGCTCCGCCTCTGACCGGGAGTAGATAAGGATGTCGTCGATGAACACCACCACGAACTCGTCTAGGAAAGGACGGAAGATCCTCTGCATGAGATCCATGAATGCTGCTGGTGCGTTCGTCAGCCCAAACGGCATCACCACGAACTCGTACAGGCCGTACCGAGTCCGTAAAGCCATCTTCGGGATGTCGCAATCCCGAACCCTCAACTGGTGGTAGCCGGTGTGGAGGTTGATTTTCGAGAACACTGAAGATCCTCGCAATTGGTCAAACAGGTTGTCGATCCTCGGCATCGGATACCGGTTCTTCTCCTTCACCCTGTTGAGCCGTCTGTAGTTTATGCAAAGTCGAAGGGTACCATCCTTCTTCTTCGCGAACAACACTGGCGCCCCCCAGGGAGACATGCTGGGTCCTCAACTCACTCTGCTCTGCTGGTGCCATCATGAAAGCTGGGAGAGAGATCGGTGTGGTACCCGGTACCAGGTCGATCTCAAAATTGACCTCTCTGGGCGGCGGAAGCCCTGGCAACACCTCGGGAAACACGTCGGTGTAGTCGCACACGATCCTGGGGAAACTGCTCTGCTGCACTCCCTCTGACCCAAACAGGGACAGGCTGGCCAGCAAGGCTGAAAGCTCACTGCCACGCCTTCCCACACCGCACGCGAAGGAATCGGCTGAAAACCGATCCCCCAACAACACAAACTGTGTCCCATCGGGTGTCCAAGCGACCACCCTCCGGCGACCACAGTCGATGATTGCCCGGTATGCTGCTAACCAGTCCATACCGAGTATCACATCGAAGCCTGTAATGTCTAGCACCCGCAGATCTAGACAGACACGGACGCCTCCAACCTCCAAAGAACAAGATCGGCAGACCTGGTCTACCCTGACTGTGCCGCCGATCGGTGAGTCTACAGACTATGCCACCTCTAGCCAACTCGTCTCTAATCCTAGCGATGCCACACACATGCTAGTAATATAGGAATGAGACGCCCCAGAGTCTATCAGCACATCTACCAAAGAACTAGAAAGCTGAAAGATACCTCCGAGGACGGTTGGCTCTGCCGCTGCCTGCTGATACTGCTGCGGCTGCTGGTACTGCAACGGCTGCTGGTACTGTGGTGGCGGCTGATACTGCGGGGCGGTGTCCTATCGCTCGCGAACTGGGAGGGCCAACACCTGCCCCCTCTGGCAGCCTCTGCCTCTGGGACGCCTTGGCCCGCGTCCACCCCCGCTCCCCTGCCAGGCACCGGACCCTCCTCCTCTACTGCCTTGCGGGATAGCGCTCTGCGCTCCTCACGAAGTGCAGTCTCTATGGTAGTTCCCCGGCGACCCGCACAGGTAGCAAGTGACTGACGCGCCAGGCTGTCGTCCCTGGTCTCCCCCTGACGAAGCCTGCCCAGATGGCCCGGCCGTCAGTAGAAATGGGGCTGGTGGGCTCGGTAGTGGCTGCTGGTATTGCGGTGCACACTGCGGCCGCCGCTGAAAGGGCCGCTAACGCCACGGCTGCCCCCTACCGAACCCCCTCTGCCCTTGGGTCGCTGTGGTGCACCGGTAGAGGATGCCGGTGGAACGTTCCGGCACCTCTCGTCTCGCAACTACGCCTCAACAACCAAGGCGCAGTTCAGAACTCCAGAGTGCGTCTGAAAGCGGTGGGAACTCGTCTGGCGCCTGATCTCTGGACGAAGACCCCACTCGAACGGCCGTGCCCTGGCCACTAAATCTGCTGCCACTGCCCCCTTGATAAGTCACTAAATGTTCATAATTCAACCCCTTAACTTAGCTTTGTTATGCCTAGAGTAGTTGTATTTGATAGCTTGTTAGTTGATTTCAGGTTTAAATAGGTTTTCAGAAGAAATGCAAGAAATTCGGTTAATATGCTGAAATACACTGCTCTGTCGACTGTTAGCACAATATTCACCAGAAATTATTCTTATGTCTAAATATTCTAAAATTTGGGTGACATCTAGTAGACATCAAGACCTACAACTTTCATGTTGGACACTTTCAGAGATTCCTGATGGATGGATAGCAGTGTTGAAGAAGATGATGATATTTAGCTGCTGGAAGACTGGTCCGTTGACGTCCGGGAGAATATTCGCCAAATATTCTAGATATGTCGAAATATTATAAAATCTTCGGGAGAGGACAGAAGACTTCCAAATCTACATTTTTTGTGTTGAACTCATTCTCAGATTATGGACTGGTTGAACCCAGTCGCGACCAGAAGAGGCAGTCAGAATTAAACTAGGAATTCCGAGTTGCACTAGAGGTCCAACTCAACTTAGCCATAACCCTAATTCCGGGATTAAGGGTTTTTATTATATAAAGGGGTTATTCCAGCCAAACTTCTCATCTTTTTGTCAATCTTTGGAGGAGGAAGAAGAAGAAGGAGAGGATGTGGATGGTGACAGCTTCCTATTCCAACCCGATGGCTTTCATCCAAAAGATGAGTTGCTAATTCTTATACTTAGGATTATTCATGAAACCCTAATGTAGTTTTCTATGTTCTTTGGTTTGAATCTTGTAATCTTCTCAAGACATGATCTTATGAATATGATTTTTAATGTTAATAGAGTTGAGGGAACAGAGTTCCTTGACGTATTTTCAGTCCTACATGATTTCTGTGATTGATTGTAGAGATTCATAGGATGGTTTTCATGTGGTTTTTGGTTTACCTTTGAGATAGTCTATGCTACGTGAAAATAAGTTATGCTAAGGTCATTAGGAGTAGAATAATTTAATGTAATCATAGGACCAAAGATGATTTATGCTAAACAAAGATAGATTATGCCGTTGGGAACATTAACTTTCTTTTAGGGATTCATGTGAGCTTGTAGCCATATGATCCATAATGTTGAGAGAAGAGAACAAGAGGATAACTAGAGCGGATTGAGTAATTCCTAAGTCACTTATCCATTGATTCAAATTGATCAACATTTTATTTCTTTTCTTTATTAGTTTAGATAACTCTATCCTATCTTTGATGCTTTTGCTTAGTTTTAGGGTTTTGAGAATTGATTTTGATTTCCAACGTTTTCCCTGTGGATCGACTCCGGATTTCACCAGTAGTCTACCTAGTAGTTTAGAGATTGAATAAGGATATAAATTTAATATTTGATTGAGTTTACAACGTTTTAACCACGACGTTTGTGAGCGATCAATTTTTGGCGCCGTTGCCGGGGACTTCGACGGTTAACTAATTGATTTTCTCTTAACTCGTTTTCTTTGCTTAGTTAGATTCTTATCTTTATTATTTCTCCCTTTCTTTATTTTACACTTTTTAGGAAAATCTGACAATTTTTCTGATTTTTACAGCTACTAAATTTGATTTTCTCGGACATGGACCTGCAACCCATCACCAAGAGCGATCGGTCGAACACGAGAGCGACCGATCGGGACTGTGTAGTCAGGTAAGTTTTTTCTAAACTCCGAGTTATTTTATCTAGATGTTTGAGACACTTCTGTAAGTCGCACAAAAGCAGGCATCAGCGACAGTCGTCTCTTGGACTAGCCCACTGTTTGTATTTCTTATCTTTGGTGTGGTCTTTATTTATGTGATCTTGCATGCATGGCTAATTCTTATATGCCCCCGGGTGCCATGTCCAATGATGATTTTCCTTTTGGTTATGGACCCGCTTACAATAATGATACATATGGTTTCTCTAATCCGGCATATGATTCACATTCATATAATTATAATCCAAATTTTAAAAATTATACATACCCCAGTTGGCAATTTGAAGGTTATCAACCTCGTAACGTTCAACCATGGAACATAGAACCACCGGCTCAAGATTTTGAACCTAGTTTTGGACAGCAATATCCTTCACAAGCACCCTCTGAGGCGGCTTTAGACACAATCATGAGTACACTTGCCACCATGAATGCTAATATGAATAATATGAATGCTAACATGAATAACATGAATGCAAACATGGCTGAGCTTAAGAGCAAAAGTGCTTTGAGAAGAAATGATGTTAATTCGCATACTCAATCTATATCCAAAATAGAGACACAAATAGAACAGCTAGCTCACAGGATTTATTTATATTATGAGAATGAGGACTATGCAAATAATTCTGTTCCGGCTGTTTGTAACGACAATGTTGGTAAAGCTTATGTTTCTAATGAGAATGATGCATGCCATTTTGATATGTGTTCTAATACTTTGCCGAATTATACAACTAGTGACAATATTGTGCCAGCCCCTGAAAATAATATTCCTGAATGCATACCTAATGAAACTGGACCTTATATGCATTTTGATCATGCTTTCGAAGCTAATTTTTTTAGTGATGATGAGAATTGTTGTGATGAATTGCTGGTTTTACATGATGAGTTGAATGATGATGATGTGCATATTAGTGATAAGCATAATGAGGATGAGGGTGTTAGCAATATTCTTTCTCTAGAGCCTCAGTTTGAGATTTTACCTTTAATATCATCCCCATTAGTTGAAACTTGTTATGAGTGAAGACCATGCCAATTCCAATCATCCCTTCCTCAAAGATCGTATCCAAATTTCCAGTTCTATGCATATTTTGCTTGCTAAGGACTTCTTTTTATTCTTTGATGAAGCATGTCTGCATACCTTCACCATGATTCGGGCCATGTATTTCTTCACATGGAACCATCGGCCTCCTAAATTTTGTTTTGGGAGCGTCTAGCGAAAGACGTAAAATTTTGCGCTTCCTGGGAGGCAACCCAGTTTTATGAATTTTTTTTTCCTTTGATTTTTAGAATTTTATTTAATTTTTAGGATTTTCTTCATATTTTCCTGGAATTTTTCTCCACCTTTTTCCCATTTTTCCTTATTTTTCGCCGGACTTTCTCTCTCCTCACACAATGTTCCTCGAATGCGGCTCATCGTCCCGGCTTCATCGGCTCGTCATCGAGCCGCCGCCCTCTGTTCGTCGTCCGACCAACTCCGGCCATCCCCGTCCCTCCAAACCATTAGCATAACATCCGCCAAACTTCCACCTATTTAACTTCGTCCTCCTCTTCCCTCGAAACCTCCTCCTCCGACGCCGACGAGGCCCTCGGCCATCGTCTTCACCATCACCCACGCCCGTTCACCGCCGTGTACCACCTCCAGAAGCTTCCTTCCACCCCCACGACCCTTCCACCACCATCAAAACTCAACATTGCCGCCTCTATCTCCGGCGTCCAGCCACTGCGATCTTCACCCCGCCGGCGACCTTCAATCCAGCATCTGGGAGCCCAATTCTTCAATCAGCCGCCATAGGATAGTTAGTTGGCCAACCACGATCCTTCCTAGATCCTTGACAACCTTGATTGATGTCTGGATCGCCGGAATCAATCTCCGCCCAGCACCTCCTCCGCGGCGATCACCTCCGATCTGTCGCGTATAGGTCCCCATTCTTCGATCAGACCACCTTGGAGATATCCTTGGGCTTCCATGACTCCATCCCCACCCTTCCCGTCCTCCGGCGAAGCTGTTTCACCGTTGACCCATCGCCGGCGAGCTTTCAGCCGTCCATTCTTCCAGGATGTGATCGACGTACTCCAAAGTTCCTATTTTCAATCCGAGCGTACAGATCTTCGATCAGGACCATGTTGAGCATTATTTGATCTACTAGACATCCTAGAGCAACCTCCTGTGTGTTCGTTTCTCTTTATTTCCGCCGATCTCGAAGTCCAATTTCGCCGCGGGTGAGCAACCGTGGGTGAGATGTACAGTTTTGCGGATGATAACTGATGGTTGCTCTGCTTTGATATTTTGGTTATTTATTTCCTTATATGTGATGTCTAGAATATTATTTTGATCTATTATCTCCTTTACTATTTATTTGTACATGTTATATTTTTGTGTGGCGAATGCTTGTACAAATTAATATATCATGAAAATACAAAGGAGACTCTGCCGAAATTTTCAATGATTCTAATACCTTTTTGGGCTTTTATTGTTATATTTGATCTTCTTGGAAAGGTATCTATTTTTGTGACAGATTATGGTGGGGAAGGCAGTCTTTATTCAATGACAGCGGTGCCTAAATTTACATTGGAAGAGGGAGAAAAACTATTTTTGCGGCGTTTATTATGGTTATCTCTACCCTTTATTCCTTGCTTTATTTTTATGGCTTAGTGTAATTGGGGACAATTACATTTAAGTTGGGGGTAGCATTCATAAATTTCATGCTTATATTTTTCTGATAACCAACTTTATACACCCTTGAGTTATGTCATGAGAATGAAATTGTGATATTTATTGATGAAAGATGCTTGATTTAGAAATATATTTTATGATTTATTCTGATCTCATATGTGATATAAGACATAGCTAAATTTTTGCTATGCATGATATTATTTCTATACTTCAACACTTTTGCCACGAATTAAGGATGACTTCACATATCCTAATGCACATGTTAACTTCCACATGTTGATGAGTTGAAATTAGATTCTAAGCATGATACTATGATAGAATTATGATCTTATGCTATGTTACATGAAAAATATGCAATTGAAAAAAAAAGAGCTCTATATGCAAAAAGGGTTTCATACTTAGTAACCGGGCAATGTGCCTAACAAGGTGTGTTGTTGACGTAAAACAGTTGAAATTCCTGAAAAATGACTAGTTATGATTTGTAGCCTTCATGGTTTGAGCATTAGATTCTGAAGAGTGTTCTACACTTAGTGCCCTAAAACCGTCTGGTTTGGGAGTCACTGGCTTGAACCTCGTTACATGGACCATGAAGAAAGCTTAAGAAATCATAACATTGCACATGTCATATATGAAAAAAAATGAGAAAAAAAAAAGATTGCAAAGTAGTGAATGAAAATATGTACTTGGCCAAGTTCGTATTCTTGAATGGTTGAAGTGTTTGGATATAATTGATACTTTGAGACATGTGGAACCCTTTTCACACACGGGAGTGTTAAAGTTGTTCTTAATTGTAGTTAAATATGTTGAAGTGTTGGAAATATATTTGGCATGCATTAATTTGCTATTGTTTTATCTTGCTATGGGTAGAAGAATATATTCATGGATATGATTTCTATTTCATGAATTAGAGTTGATGAATATTGTGATTGATTTCTAATGGTATATTCAAAGGAACGTATAGATGTTTGTGGGTGTCATCCCTGAAAACCCTCAGGAGACTATAACTCCTCCACTGGGCTAACCCAGGGGTTTAAAGGCTTGTTGCACATGCTAAGTGCAATCGTGAGACCTACGAAAGTGGCTAGTTAAATTTATTGCTTTCTTTTTATCTTTTCTTTGCTCGAGGACTAGCAAAGTGTAAGTTGGGGGGTGTGATAAGTCACTAAATGTTCATGATTCAACCCCTTAACATAGCTTTGTTATGCCTAGAGTAGTTGTATTTGATAGCTTGTTAGTTGATTTCAGGTTTAAATAGGTTTTCAGAAGAAATGCAAGAAATTCGGTTAATATGCTGAAATACACTGCTCTGTCGACTGTTAGCACAATATTCACCAGAAATTATTGTTATGTCTAAATATTCTGAAATTTGGGTGACATCTAGTAGACATCAAGACCTACAACTTTCATGTTGGACACTTTCAGAGATTCCTGATGGATGGATAGCAGTGTTGAAGAAGATGATGATATTTAGCTGCTGGAAGACTGGTCCGTTGACGCCCGGGAGAATATTCGCCAAATAATCTAGATATGTCGAAATATTATAAAATCTTCGGGAGAGGACAGACGACTTCCAAATCTACATTTTTTGTGTTGAACTCATTCTCAGATTATGGACTGGTTGAACCCAGTCGCGACCAGAAGAGGCAGTCAGAATTAAACTAGGAATTCGGAGTTGCACTAGAGGTCCAACTCAACTTAGCCATAACCCTAATTCCGGGATTAAGGGTTTTTATTATATAAAGGGGTTATTCCAGCCAAACTTCTCATCTTTTTGTCAATCTTTGGAGGAGAAAGAAGAAGAAGGAGAGGATGTGGATGGTGACAGCTTCCTATTCCAACCCGATGGCTTTCATCCAAAAGATGAATTGCTAATTCTTATACTTAGGATTATTCATGAAACCCTAATGTAGTTTTCTATCTTCTTTGGTTTGAATCTTGTAATCTTCTTAAGACATGATCTTATGAATATGATTTTTAATGTTAATAGAGTTGAGGGAACAGAGTTCCTTGACGTATTTTCAGTCCTACATGATTTCTGTGATTGATTGTAGAGATTCATAGGATGGTTTTCATGTGGTTTTTGGTTTACCTTTGAGATAGTCTATGCTACGTGAAAATAAGTTATGCTAAGGTCATTAGGAGTAGAATAATTTAATGTAATCATAGGACCAAAGATGATTTATGCTAAACAAAGATAGATTATGCCGTTGGGAACATTAACTTTCTTTTAGGGATTCATATGAGCTTGTAGCCATATGATACATAATGTTGAGAGAAGAGAACAAGAGGATAACTAGAGAAGATTGAAAGCGAAACTAGGGCGGATTGGGTAATTCCTAAGTCACTTATCCATTGATTCAAATTGATCAACATTTTATTTCTTTTCTTTATTAGTTTAGATAACTCTATCCTATCTTTGATCCTTTTGCTTAGTTTTAGGGTTTTGAGAATTGATTTTGATTTCCAACGTTTTCTCTGTGGATCGACTCCGGATTTCACCACTAGTCTACGTAGTAGTTTACTGATTGAATAAGGATATAAATTTAATATTTGATTGAGTTTACAACGTTTTAACGACGACGTTTGTGAGCGATCAATTTTTGGCGCCGTTGCCGGGGACTTCGACGGTTAACTAATTGATTTTCTCTTAACTCGTTTTCTTTGCTTAGTTAGATTCTTATCTTTATTATTTCTCCCTTTCTTTATTTTACACTTTTTAGGAATCTCTGACAATTTTTATGATTTTTACAACTACTAAATTTGATTTTCTTGGACTTGGACCTGCAACCCATCACCAAGAGCGATCGGGCAACGCGAACCGGAACCGACAAAATGCGGAAAAAGAATGGCGAGGGTTCCCTCTAACCTATTGGTCTCTCTAGCAATTCATTAAAAGCACCCTCAATTTAAAACAACAATTTAATAACATCGAACCACAGATTCAAAACCCAGGTGCTTAATATATATATTCTCGAAGAGGGGAAGATCCAAAATACAACATTACTCCTGATGATGATGCATAATGTTATATTTTTATCCCTTAATGCTTAGTTTTCTGTGCTTATTTTGTTCCTGAATACACTCATTATTCTTATATTTTGATTTAGGATGCAATTGAAGTCCTTAAGTCGAAAAGAAGCTGAAAAGAGTGCATGGATCAACTTTAAAGATTAATTTCTACCTGTTCATGAGGAACTATATGATGTGCCATATATGGTTGGAAAGCTCTTGAAGTCTAGTTTCTGGAGAATTTTACGGTTCGAGATTCTGAGTTTCCTAGAGGAAGTTACGGCAATTTTAGTACCGATGCCGCAGTCTAGATGGAAGAACAGTAAATACGCTGGAACGTCCGATCGATCCGACACCCAGGGTCCGATCGATCCGACTATGCAGAAACGTGAAAAAACATATATTTTTTGGCTGAACTAAGTCCGATCGATCCCTCCATCCATCCTATGGGGTCCGATCGATCGGACACCTAAAGTCCGATCGATCGGACTCGGGTATAGCCAGAGACGGAGGACTTTTACGCAACCGATCGATCCAACACCCATAGTCCGATCGATCGGACTTTCTAAGTGAATAAAATCAACGATTTTGATCTAATCCGAGGATGGATACACTTAAGGCTATAAATAGGACTCTTTCTAGGGTTTGAGGGCGGATTCTTGGGCACTTTTGGCTGCTCTTTCTCCTCCTTTATATATTCCTAGGTTTTCTCTTTATGAAATCTTTTGGAGGATTGTTCTCGATGGCCCTACGTGGCGAAATCTTGATCCTTGGTCGAGGAGACTGAAACCTCGGAATCAATGAAACTGTGAGATCTAATCTATTTTTATTGTTCTGTTTATACATGAGTATTGGATGTTCTTCTGTGATTAAATCTTCATGATTGTCTTATCTAATTGCTAGGAGGCCTACTAGTATATTATTCATTGCAATTTACTGCTAGGTTTGATATCAAATCCGGAATTGTTTGATCCCTCTAATCTGCGAAGCAGCTAGGGTTTAATAATCTACAGCGTTTCAGAGATTGTTAGGTCTTAGGAAGAATATTCAACTAAATTAAATGCAACCGCTTGTGCTTGTGTTGTTTAGCTTCATCGATCTCCCTATTCTTAACGCTGCTACTAGATTAAATCTACAGCGCTTGTCTTAGGTTGTTTAGTAGTTAGGGTTAATTGGATCGCTTGTTTCTAATTAACTAAGATTGAGGAGAGATTCGAATTGAATTCGGACGATGAATATTCATGGTATGAATTGATTGATACTTGCATTTATGATCAGTTGTTGGATTTCGATGGTGGATGTTGACTCAGACCAAGGTTTGTTCTCTTGATTCAACCTGTTTCTTCGCTTTATATTATTTCTTTACTGTTTTTCTCACGTTTAAAACCCCTCTATCTCTGTTCACTTAGCACAAAACTAGGCTAAACACTCTTCGTGGGATCGACTCGTACTCGCACTACTACATTTATTTTAACGAGTATTGGTTTTATTTTTGAGTGCCTGCGACAGCACATCAACTCCCGTAGGAGACTAACTAACATAAGGTAAAAGTAATAAATATCGCCACCTCTCAAAGTCCACCAGGCGCCGCCGCACCGCCGACCAACTGCCCGGTAGAGGCCACGGAAGAAGAACTGTCGCCTGCACCTGCAAAATGCAGCCCGAGTAGGTGTGAGCACTAAGCTCAGTAGGGATCTACACTACAACACACAGAAGGAAGAGGGAAACGCAAAAGTGTAGCCCTCAAGTAGAAACTGGGTGTATACATGGGTCCCATAACCCCACCGCGTGTTCCTGAGGCCCACGATCATGGTCTTCCAGCCGGGCTGGTCACATGTCAGGTCACACTCAGTAGCAGGAAACGACACTGCTGACTCTTAACAGGACACTGAACACTGTTTGGTGGGAAAAGACACCACTGAGTAGGCAACTCCTCTACTCAAGAGTTTTAGGAACACCGGACACCGGCTACTCCTCAGATCCGACTCGAGACCGACACGACCTCTACAAGAATCAAGCAATAAGTGCTCCAGTCATCTAGGCCTATCATCAAGTTTGACTGGATACTACAATTCAAACAGGGTCCAAACCACCCAAACCCGGTCCTAGGGCTAAGTCCGAGCTTACAGCCTCTGGACGGCGACCCAAAGATCACCCACGCCCTAACCAATGCAACTAATGCACAAAAAAACAATGCATGCTATGACATACACAATCAGGAGATTGGCATGCCACAGTATGTCAAGGGTAGCATACAAGTCAACCGGATCGCTACAGCGGTACTACCAACCGCTGCCAGCCGATCCGCAGCGGGTTCCGGCATTACGACGGTACCGCGACCGCCGACCGCGGACTCCTGCAACGGGAAGCAACCCCGAAAATGATGATGAACAGTAAACAATATAATATTATATTCCAAAATATAATATTATATTCCGAAATATAATATTATATTCCGAAATATAATATTATATTCCGAAATATAATATTATATTCAAAACACCCAAAAGTTCTCTACTAGAGGCTAATTGATCCCATCGATCCGACATCCAAACGACGTCGGATTCAAGATCCAACTTAGCCATCAATAGGTATATATACCAGAATCGACATATCCAAAATCCATAATCATCCAACGGTTGCATTAATGGGAAAACACTAATCAAAACCGTTAATTAAACTAACTTACCAATTAATTGCTGCAACGCAGCCCTCCAGCAAACAATTCATAACAAATCGTAGAAAACTCAGAAAATTATGAAATCAGTTGGGTTAGAGAGTAGAGTCAATGATCTACAACTCTTATGCTCATCACAACCCAAGATCATGTACGTGCCGGCCGGAAAACACGCAGTAACCCGGCTGTTCTTCAAGAACAGCAGAAAAAGAGAAACCGAGCTTAATCATGCATAAAACCTACTGAGATCTCAACCAAAGATTATAAAACTCATATCAGAAATTCTACTAGGCATGAGGAATCTAACAAAACAAAGATCAACAAGATCCAACGGCTAGATCTAAAGAAACCCATTAAAGAACACAGTCGATAGAAGAACCTACCGTAGAACGCTAATCCCGGCTGATCCCTCGCAACCAGTCACCAACAAGCCTCCAAACCACACCTGGAGCCTTTCTCTCGTTGCCACGGATCCAACGAGCCTTAGAACACCCAATTTGATGGTCGGAGGAGGGAGAACGGAAGAGAAGAAGCTCGCCGGTGGGAGAAGAGAAGAAACAGAGCTTCGGGAGAGGCGAAAAGAGAAGAAGAAGAAGGAAGGAGGGGAAGGAGAAAAGGAGGAAAGGGGGGAGGGGACAGCCAGGGGAAGGCGGAAAAAGGCGAAGGAGGGGAGGGAAAGTCCTCCCCTTCTGACAGGAGAGAGCGACGACCAACGGCGGCCGTCCTCGCGAAGCAGAAAAAGCCACCGACACGAGTCCGATCGGTCGCTCCAAGGAGCGATCGATCGCTCGCTCCAAGGAGCGATCGATCGCTCGCACCCCGGATCGATCCCAACAAGTCGGATCGATCTGACACAGGCTGGATCGATCCAACCACCAAGTCGGATTGATCCGAGCGGGTCAAAACCTGCCGACTCGCTCACGAGTCCGATCGATCGTTCCGAGGAGCGATCGATCGCTCAAGGGTCGTCAGCTGCCCAAAGGCAAGCTTCCGCGCGCCCGAGCTGGGATCTTCCTATCCCGGGTCCACCTAGCCATTCTAAACAAACACTAACACATACAAGGCCAGTGTGTGCACACGCGGGTGTGAAACAAACCAACAAGGCGCAATTTACTTAATTGCCCTTGCGGTCTACAACGAGCCACAGGGGTAGAGGGACAGGTCCTCACAAGTCTTTTTCGTTACAGAGGCTCACGTTCGATTTGGCGAATGATGCGATGGTCGACCGTTACTATAGTAGATGCGACGGTCGATATGGCGAATGATGCAACGGTCGATCACCGGTCTCTTTTACCATTCAGCACTGCGCCATTGGTACTAAAAATACTGTAACTTCCTCTAGAAAATTCAGAATCATGAACCATAAAATTCTACAGAAACTAGATTTCAAGAGCTTTCCAATAATATAAGGCACATCATGTGGTTCTTCATGAACATGTATAGTTTTATCTTCCAAGTTGACCCATTTAATCTTTTCAGCTTCTTTTAGCTCCAAGTTTCTGCATTTTCCAAACTATGTGAAGCAACATATAAATATAAAAATAGTATTAAAGATGTTGATTAAGGGTAACAAACTACCAACTGAGATGGTTATAAGACTATTCAGAGTGCACTTTCATGCACTCATCACATCCCCTATCTAGCTTATTGCTTGTCTCTACCAATTCAAAACGCATGAAAATATAATTAAGCACACCAACGGTCTAAGGCTATAGACATGCATAATAAGAGTTCTACCTTATCAGATCAATAGTGTTCTACTTAGTACTGAGCATGAAAAATTCTTATACTCATACATATACTACCAACAGATGAAATTAACTTCTACAATTCAAACATGCTAATCACCATCCAGATGTACACATGTGATGTGACAAATAAAGGTTTCATACAGAAGCAACTTCTACCCACCATTAGTCCAAACACACCACTATATTCCTGACCAATCATCCAACCCTCGCACTTAAACTACAACATGCTTTTTTTTAGCTATCAGTAGTTGTACCTTTTTACGCGAGCTCCCCGCTTCCTGAGGCAAGAACAGCCGGTTACTCAGTAGATCACTTAATAGTCATTTAGGCAAAGCTTGATATTTTAAGCTACAACTGGAGCCATGTAACAACCTCAAACCAATGACCCCCAAACCAGATGGCTTTAGGGCACTAAATGTAAAACACTCCTCAGGCTAAAGAATAAGATCCAGTGGCTACGAATCAAGCTCTAGAAGCTCGCTATATATTTTTTTTTTGTTTTTTTTTATTTTGTGCATGCAATACTCACATACTAGCTAAAATTGAAATCATTGTCCAGGTTAACAATAGCATGCTCATTCCTCTTGTGAGTATAATTGCCATTGCACATAAAGTGTTCGTGTGTGAATCACATGATATTCTACCTTTAGGTTATCACACATGCAAACCATGTGTAGGTCAATCAATGTGAAAGCAACATGTATAATAAGCATAAAAATTTCAGTTCATGTAAAATTTGTAATAACATGCTCAATTTCGAAGACCGCATTACGCACGAGGTGATGCCTTTTGGACTAACGAACGCACCAACAACTTTCATGGACTTGATGCAGAGGATATTCAAACCCTACTTGGACCAGTTTGTAGTGGTGTTTATCGATGACATTTTGATCTACTAATGTGAGGACCTGTACCTCCAACCCGGTCCGACCGCGTCGGTCGAGGGTCTGGTTCTGTTGGTTTTGGGCTTGGTTGGCCTTGCTTCGCGATTCTCTTTGATTGTTGCGGCCGGTAAATTACCCTTGGCGGAGTTGGTTTCATACACGCGTTGTGCACACACGGCCATGTGGTGATGTATGTGCTTGAGTAGATCATCAGGGGAATCCTAGACCAGAAGATCTTGATTAGATTAAGGTTTGAGCTTATGGGATCAGATCTGGCCGATCGGACGGTCAGGATCTAATCTTAAGCCATTAGCACTTAAGGCTCCAATTAACCCATCTCCCGTTAGGTCTTCAGACGCGATTGAGAGAGAGAGATCGAGAGAGAGGCGACACGACCCAGCAAACCAGAGGGGAGAGGAGAGCTTGGCGGCGGTGGTCGTGACCGGGAAGGGGAGGAGGACTTGGCGACGTCAGCGGTGATGGAGGACGGCGGTGGCTGGGTTTCTCTCAACGATGATCGGCGGTGACATGCGAGCAGCGGAGATCTCGAGCTCGGGGGCGACGCACGGCCGGAGAAGTGGAAGGAGAAGACGAATTCCACGCAAGAGGTAGGGTTCCTTCCCTAAACCTGGTTTAGGACTCTACTAGGTTAGTGGATGCTCCATTTGGAGCATGTTAGTTTAGATTGCTTGAAATTTTCTCTCTCTGCTGCCATGGTATGGATTGATGCATGCTATTGGGTGTTTTTGGATTCGCTGGTGATGTCCTTCCTTCTTCTTCGCTGCTGTTGCCTAGTTCTTTGTATGCTGATGGGTTTCCGACGGGTTTTCTCTTCTTTCTGTGGCTTTGATTGGATTCCCCTGTTTCCTTGGAGTTTTAGTTTTCCCTCTGTGATCTCGTGGCCATGCTTGCTTCTTCCTCCCCTTTGCCATGGTGATTGCTATGGTTCTTCCTTGGATTTCTCTCCCCTGTTCTTGGCCTGCCAGAGGTTGGAGTTTCTCCTCTGTCCTTGGATGGCCGGGTGCATGTGAACCTCTTCAAACTTCCATTTTGAATTGTTGTGAGTTTTACGAGTTATAGTTGGGATTCATCGTTGGATTTGATCGCTGCGATTGCCGGATTTCTTTTGGATTAATTGCCGATCCTTCAGCCCTCGTGATCTCTGTTTTGAGACTGGGTGTTGGTTATAGTTGTTGAGTTATGGGTTTCGTGACTCTTCTGCTGGTGTGCTTCTTCCTTCCTTGCATGTTGTTGCCCAATGCTCTGGATGTTGATGGATTTGCAATGAGACTTCTCCTTTGCTCTTTGGTTGTGGTTGATCGACGGGTTTCCTCCTCTTCCTTTGGGTTTTGATCGGAAGCCTCTATCTCTGCCCTGTTTTTCTTCTCCATTCCCTTACTATGTTTTGCATTCGTGGTTTGTGGCTGGCATTCTTCCTTTCTTTTCCTGCCTTGGAGTACCTAGATGCTTGGGTTTTCCGAAATGGTTTGGGTGTATAGGTTCTAAGCTATGGGTTATTGACAGATTCTGCTAGCTCTCTTTACTGGTTCATCGGATGCATGTTAGCCTAGGAAGTTATAAAGCTACCTTCTTCTCTGTTGGCTGAAATGGTTTGGATCCTTGGGTTTCTCGGATTTTTCCCCTGTTCTAGGGTGGGCGGATGCCTGAGATCATCCTCCAACCCTTCAAGATTTTCACTCGAGCTTAGGAAGTTTGGTTTGGAATTACTGGCCGGCGTTGGATCTTCATAGCTTGATTGTGTTGGCCCAACGGCTTGATTCCTTTTGGATCACTTGCCAATCTTTGGATTCCAGCTACTGATTTTTGTTTTTGGAATGGTTGTTGGATTAGCATCTGAGTCGTGGATTACCAGTCGTGTTCCTCTGTTTTGGATCTAGAGAAGTAGGTTGGTATGGTCTTTGGGCAAGTGGTGCTTACCAGTTCTATTTTTCCTTCGGATCTGTTAGCCTCGGGACCTCCATGCTAGGTGTTTGTGGTTCGCTTCCTCGCCACAGCGGCTTTGGCTGAGCCTTGTTATTTGTTCTCTCAATTGATTGAGTTTTTGGGTCTCCCCTGGGCATGTGGGCTAATGTTGATTTGAGGTGATAACGGCAGTGTTTAACTTTTGTTTAGGATTTCCTGTAGATCAATTGTTTATAGTTGAACTTTGTCGGATGTCGCATTTCTTTTGGATTGCTCTGATTGATTGTGGGATTCCTTTATTTCTGGTTGAATTTTTCCCTTGAATAATTGTTCGGGGTGGACCTAACCCCAGTATTGCGTTCAATTCCCTGATGTGGTACTCTCACTTGCTAAGCATGTTGAGTTTGATTAATGCTTCAAGAATCATCATGCTGGTGGCTTTGGTTGAGACTTTAATTTGGCTTGATCGACTATGACTGTGATCTGGATGTTTGAATGCCATGGTTGGATTATGTTTATATAGTTCCGCGATGCTAAGCCTTACTCTTTATCTATATTATATTCAGTTGGACAGTTGACTGATGATTTGACATGTAGAGACACCCAGGTCTAGTTGTTTGAATAGGCTCATGCATGATGATTGCATTAGAGGCATTCAGGCTAGGTGGTAGGCGATGGTTTCGATCGCCGATCCAGGGTTCTCGGGTAGCCCGGATCTAGCCCTAGGACCGGGATTTGGGTAGTTGAGGATTAGGACGTGATTGTCATCAATGATAATGCTTGATATCATTTGAGGTTTCTGTTATAGTTGACCATGGATTATTCTTGTATTTGAGGTGTAGATGTCGTGTCGGGTCTCCAAGGCCAAGCGCTAAGGATGATTGTCGATATCCCTGACATATGTGTCCCCGCGAGAGATGGTATGACTGGGCAGGGTGGTACCTGGACAGGAGCCCGCAGTCTGTGTTTCCTCTCGTTTGTTCCTGGGTGAGGGTGGGACCTGGACAGGAGCCCTCGGGAATTGACAGGGTTATGGGGCCCCTTGGCATACCTTAGGCTTAGGCGGAGAACGACACAGTTGCAGTTTCCCTTCCTTTCTGTGCGACGTAGAGTAGAACCCTACTGGGCATTGTTGCTCACCCTACCTGGGCTGCATCGGCGATGCAGGTCGATGCAGTTCCTTCTTTCAGGTGATCTTCTAGAAGATGGCGTGATATTTCGAGGTGATCGAGGACTTGGAGCTTCGAGGAGTTCATCTATAGTTAATTTACAGTTTTAATCAGTGATGTATAAATTGATGTATAATCTGAAATATTCGAGAACAGAATTGTATGATTATTAATTTAATTGTATTGATTGATCATTTTTGTCCTAATTGCGATTTGTCAAATATCGAAGTTGTAAAGTCGTAAAATTATCAAATGTACAGGTTTCTTGTGCTGTGATTATAAAGGGGATTCTGCCAAAATTTTTATGAACTTGAGGAATTAAATTGTTTAAATTCATAGTAATTATATCTTGGTGCGCCAATTGATGATGTAACCAGGTTTAGGTGGTTCACGCCTCGATCTGGATGGGTTTTCTGGGTCGGGGCGTGACAACTCACACACTGAGGAGGAGCATGACGAGCACCTGAGGGTAGTGGTACAGTTACTGAGAGAGCACAGGCTATATGCTGAGGCCTCCAAGTGCGAGTTTTGGCTCTCAAAAGTGAAGTTTCTGAGACATGTAGTGTCAGTGTCAGGGATTTCAGTCGATCTAGCCAAGATAGAGGTAGTTTTGCAGTGGCAGAGACCGAAGACAGTGTTTTAGCTCTGGAATTTAGGGTTTCAGCTCGACAGTGGCATATGATCAAAACAGTTAACCAGTTTGGGTTAGAGTTCGAGAACAAAGCATCAGGTGGCTTTCTCTATGTTATACGTAGCATTCCAGCACTTCTAGCGAGGGTGATTGAGGCGCAAGGTAGAGACTTGGAGCTCGTGGAGTTCCGTGCTGCAGTCGGGGTTGAGCATGCGATTTAGGCCTGGACAGTGACGACAGATGGTGGTTTGTGCTTCGGAGGTGGTATTGTAGTTCCAGCAGACTCAGGTTTGAGAGAGGATATCTTGCATGAGTTTCACCATTCCAGGTTTGCAGTTCACCCCGGGAGCACCAAGATGTATCACGATCTTCGTCGATAATTTTGGTAGTCCAGGATGAAGCTAGCGGTGGCAGAGTTCGTTTCCAGATGCCTTACATGTTAGAAGGTGAAGGCAGAGCACAGACGGACCCCCGTGTTACTACAACCACTTCCGGTACTAGAATGGATGTGGGAGCACATAACAATGGATTTTGTTGCAGGGTTACCGAGGACACCAAGAGGGCATGATGCCATTTGGGTCATCGTTGATCGGTTGACCAAATCGGCACACTTCCTACCCATGAGGACCGTGGATGATGTGTTGTCGTAGACACTCAAAAATAAAACCAATACTCTTCAAAATAAATATAGTAGTGCGAGTACGAGTCAATCCCACGAGGAGTGTTTGGTATAAGTTTTGTGCTATGTGAACAAGATAGGGGTTTTGAGTAAAACGAAAACAATAAAGAAATAATCTAAAGCGATGAAACGTGTTGAATCAAGAGAACAAACCTTGGTCTAAGTCAACATCCACTATCGAAATCCAACAACTGATCATCGATGCAAGTATATATCAATTCATACAATGAATATTCACCGTTCGAATTAAATTCGAATCTCTCCTCAATCATAGTTAATTAGAAATAAGCGATCTAATCAACCCTAACTACTAAACAACCTAAGAAAAGCGCTGTAGATTTAATCTAGTAGCAGCCTTAAGAATAGGGAGATCGATGAAGCTAAACAACACAAGCACAAGCGGTTACATTTAATTTAGTCGAACGTTCTTCCTAAGATCTAACAATCTCTGAAACGCAGTAGATTATCAAACCCTAGTTGCTTCGTAGATGAGAGGGATCAAACAATTACGGATTTGATATCCAACCTAGCAGTAGATCGCGATGAATAATATACTAGTAGGCCTCCTAGCAATTAGACGAAACAATCATGAATATAGTCACAGAATAACATTCAATACTCAAGTATAAACTGAACAATAAAAATAGATTAGATCTCACAGTTTTCTTGATTCCGAGGTTTCAGTTTCCTTGACCAAAAATCAAGATCTAGCCACGCAGGACCATCAAGAACAATCCTCAAAATATTCGAATAAGTAAGAGAAAACCTAGGAAAAAATATAAAAGAGTAGAAAGTAGCAGCCAAAAGTATCCAGCCAATTCCCCCTCAAACCCTAGAAAGAGTCCTACTTATAGCCTTAAGTGTCTCCATCCTCGGATTAGATCTAAACCGTTGATTTTCTTCACTGCGAAGGTAGGATCGATCCTTCCATTGGTGTAGGATCGATCCTTTGCATCAAATCATCAATTTCTGGCTACGCCCGAGTCGGATCGATCCTTCCAGGGGTGTAGGATCGATCCTGCTC
This sequence comes from Narthecium ossifragum, assembly GCA_963920575.1. Lineage (NCBI taxonomy): Eukaryota > Viridiplantae > Streptophyta > Magnoliopsida > Dioscoreales > Nartheciaceae > Narthecium > Narthecium ossifragum. The sequence continues at coordinate 14,628,423 of OY986967.1, read as the reverse complement.
AGTAGGATAGATAGTAGGATCGATCCTTCCATGATCATCTGAAAAGTATGCATTCTGTCAGGTCTGCGCGTAGACGGATCGATCCTACTAGGGAGATGGATCGATCTTTCTTTCCTGAGTATTTACTATTTTGCCATTCAGACTGCGCCATGGGTACTAAAATTGCCGTAACTTCCTCTATGAAACTCGGAATCACGAACCGTAAAATTATCCAGAAACTAGACTTCAAGAGCTTTCCAACCATATATGGTAAAGCATCTGATTCTTCATGAGAAGGTCCAGTTTAATCTTTAAATTGATCCATATACTTTTTTCAGCTTCTTTTCAAACTTAAGGATTTCAATTGAATCCTAAATCAAAATATAAGAATAATGAGTGTATTTAGGTACCAAATGAGCACATGAGACTAAGTACTAAGGGGTAAAAATATAACATTATGCATTCTCATCAAATTCCCCCACACTTAACCTTCGCTCGTCCTCGGGCAAAATTAAAATTCACTTTACCACAAAGTTCAAGGTTGCAACGCCAGTACCAAAGAACAATCAAGCTCTTCACAACTCATAACAAATCATGAACAAACATTTTTAGACAACTTAAAAATCAATCAGTAAGCATTTTCACTTGAATATGGAATATACTAAATAAGTAGACCCTCACGGAAATAAACACTCAACTCTCATGTGTTTGAAGGGTATGTATTTCACTCAAATTCATTCCAATGAAAATGATCTACCATAAGCTCACATATCTTCTCATTCTCCACCACTAGAATCACATGCATAACACAAATCATAAGGACTTTAAAAGGATGTAATGGGGTCCAGGATTAAGGTGGGAAATATTTGGGAATGTAGCTCAAAAATCAATGGAACTAATGGAGCAAAAATGCATCAATAAGACATCTACAATCAATCACTCCATTCAGCAACTTCTTCAACTTGGCTTTAAAGTGCTCAAACCATATAACATTACGACCTTGGCAAAGAGATTGTTCAAAGGAATACTTTTTATCTGAAATAGGAAATAATCTTTTGCAAAAATTTCCACCTTTGTAGAAATCATACAGAACTATTGGGAGGATTCATAAACACATATTGTAACATGGGAAATAGTTTCCTCCTTCACTTTCTTTTTCTTCTTTTCTTTTTTTTTCATTTTGTTTTTTCAATCATAGCAATACCACAAATCCAAACACCCCAACACTTGAAACTTGCACACCCATACATGTCATAATGATGATCAATGCTCCACTAGTTTTTTGGCTTGGGTAACGGAAATATTTTTTTCAGGTTTAAAGCTTATAATGTGGGTTAACAATGAAGTCAATAAACTGAAAGGTAGGCTATTTGGCTTATGTAGCTTATAACAAAGATGGCCTTAATCATGTTCATGTATGCATGTGTCAATGTGACCTTGAATAGTATCAAAGCAAGTTCTAGATAAACAAATCCATGGAAGAATATCTCTCATGAAAGAAAATAATGAGACTGATATGAATGTGTCAGTCTAAAGGCTCAAAATCTCACTAGCTTTTGTCTACTCATTTAGTCACTACCATCTCAAGGAAAATAACACAACTAATTAATTCCAAGTCGCAAGATTACTTATTCAATCATGTTATGAATATGTCAATCTTAACTAGTTTTCGCTCATGGCAAATGCAACCTAAATCTTCTCCCCAACACTTGAAACTGACATTGTCCCCAATGTAAGGTGGAATGCAAAGAAAAGGTAAATATAACTAAAATGGAAATGCGAAAATAAAAAGAGAAAGGAACGAACTCCTCTTGGGTTGCCTCCCAAGTAGCGCTTTTGTTTATTTTCATTGGCTCGACTTCATGCTTCCTTCTTTTTGAAAAGTGTCGGAGTTGCCAAACTTTGAATTTCCATAACAACCATGGCTGGGGCGAATTCTTCAGGTATGATAGTGAATGCTCGATCACCTAAAAACAAAAGCAAAGCAAAGCAAAGCAAAAACAAAAGCAACATGTAAGCACACAACCTAAAAATACTTTAAGTACGCTCAAGCACACAATAAAGCAGATAAAACAAACTAAACCACTCTATACAATATAGAAAATTTTAAATCATGCCCTCGGTGAACGTTGTATAGCATGATGGGATGCAAAATCACTGGGTGCCAAATTCTGAATATTTAACCTCAGTAGTGCCACCAAGGTTAATTTAGCATAAGAATCCAAGTGGTATTTTTCAAAAATGAGAGTTAGCTTTTGCATACTAACACCAGTAAACAAGATAGCTAGATCTCTCAAACTGAAATACATCTCATCACGGTGATCATGAAGAAAGGAGTTAACATTATGCTTAACTATAATCGAATCATCCATTGATCTATTAATAATGTCATCGTTCGCATTGTCAAGGATGTCAAGATCACATGATCGAAAATAAATCCGTCGAGATATGAAAACATCTACTAAGGTCATCTCCTTTTTAACCACTAATGAAGATTAAATAGTCACAGGAAATATACCTCGCGATGTAATAGGAATGCTTTCAACTTCAGTCGAAGGAGGTTCGTCGAATAAGTGCTCCTGGTATTCTCGGCGGTCGACCGAATCTTCCTCGCGATCGACTGGCCAAGACTGGACAGCTTCTTCATCCGCCTTCTGTAGAATCTCCCCCAAAGCATCTCCAATTGTAGCTTTCAATTCCCTCACATCAATAGAATAAACAAGACAATCATAAGTAGGATACTTCTTGGCATCATATATTTCAAACTTAACAATTTCACCATCAAATTCCATGGTAAGTGTACCACTACGCATATCTATCTTAGTATTGGATGTCTTTAAGAATGGTCTTCCCAATAAAATAAGAGTAGTATGATCACCATTCTCCATATCAAGCACATAAAAATCAGCAGGGAAATCTAAGTCATTAACTTGCACAAGAATATCTTCAACTACACCTTTAGGATAGGCGTTAGATCTGTCATCCAATTGAATCAAAACACCAGTTTCATTCAAAGGTCCAAGTTTTATAGAAGAATATATAGAATATGGCATGACATTGATAGAAGCTCCTAAATCTAACATGGCCCTTTCAAATTTAGTGTTACCAATTGTACATGGGATAGTAAACATACCTGGATCTTTACACTTTGTAGGAATTTTTCTTTGAAAAATTGCAGAAACATTTTCACCTACTCTAACCTTCTCACATCCTTTAAGTTTCTGTTTCCTCTTAATTGTACATAATTCTTTCAATAATTTAGCATAGCGAGGTACTTGTTTAATAGCATCTAAGAGTAGAATATTTACCTCACATCGGCGAAAAGTCTCATATAGATCTGAACTCTTCTCATATTTTCTTGATTCAACTAAAGCCTGACGAAAAGGAGGTACAGGTTTATAATCATAAAGAGGTGGAAACTTATGTTTAGGTACGTCGTCGTCATCGGAAAAGTCTTTGTTCGCAACAATATTTTGCTCTTTTCCTTGCGGTGACGATGCAGTGGTTTCCTTTGCTGGAATTTCAACTTCTTTACCACTTCTCAAAACAATTGCACTTGCATTTTCTCTTGGATTTATTACCGTTTGAGAGGGTAACTTTCCCGAATTTTGCGCCTCTAGCTTGCTAAATGCAGTCGCCATCTGGCCCAACTGATGTTCCAAACCTTGGATACTGGCCTTTGCCTCTTGTTGAAATTGTTTAGTTCCCTGTTGAAATTACAAAGTATTAGTGATCGCTCCCGAACGTTGTCGTTAAAACGTTGTAAACTCAATCAAATATAAATTTATAATCCTTATTCAATGACTACACTATTAGGTAGAAATAACGGTGAGGTCGGGAGTCGATCCACAGGGAAAACGTTGGAAACTGAAATCAATTCTCAAAACCCTAAAACTAAGGAAAATAATCAAAGATAGAATAGAGTTATCTAAACTAATAAATAAAAGAAATAAAAGTTTGATCAATTTAAATCAATGGATAAGTGACTTAGGAATTACTCAATCCACCTTAGTTTCGCCTTCAATCTTCTCTAGTTATTCTCTTGTTCTCTTCTGTCAACATTATGGATCATATGGCTACAAGCTCACATGAATCTCTAAAATAAGATTTATGTTTCTAACGGCATAGCCTATCTTTCTTGGCATAGATTGTCTTCGATCCTACGATTACTTTAAGTTATAGTACTCCTAATGACCTTGGCACAACCTATCCTAGCTTAGCATAGCCTATCTCACTAGCAAACCATAAATCACATGAAAACCGTCCTATAAATCTCTACAATCAATCACAGAAATCATGTAGGACTGAAAATATGTCAAGGAACTCTGTTCCCTCAACTCTATTAACAATAAAAAGCAAATTCATAGGATCATGTCTTGAGAAGAATACAAGATTCAAACCAAAGAAGATAGAAAACTATGCTAGGGTTTCATGAATAATCCTAAGTACAATAACTAGCAACTCATCTTTTGGATGAAAGCCATCGGGTTGGACTATGAAGCTGTCACCATCCACATCCTCGCGTTCTTCTTCTTCCTCCTCCAAAGATTGTCAAAAAGATGAGAAATTCGGCTGGAATCACCCCTTAATATAATAGAAACCCTTAATCCCGGAATTAGGAGTTATAGTTGAACTTAAACTCTAATTTCCCTAAATTTTGGGTTGCTGATGTCATCGGAGCAATCCATCAGACTCAAATCCGATCCATCGCTCCAGTCGGACTGGGTCTGCCACATCATCAATTAATTTGAGCCTTTCTCAAATTTCAGCTTTCATATTTTCTGACTTTGCTTCAAAACTGGCGCCAATCTGTAGAGAATCTCAGAAAGTCTTCAACATGAAAGTTGTAGATCTTGAAGTCTTCTTTTATTATCCAGAATTTCAAAATATTTGAAATTGTGTAGGATTTATAGTGATTTATTTCCAAATAGTCAACGAAACAGTCTTTTTGCAAAATTTAGTGATTTTTCGCCGAATTTCTGGTATTTCTTCTCAAATCCTACTTAAACCTGAAATCAAGCAATATGATATCAAATACACCTACTCTAGGCCTAACAAAGGTAATTTAAGGGGTTTAATTAGGAATAATTAGTGACTTATCAATTAGTAGCAAGGAATTTAACAATATCTTCTAAAGACATACCAGAATTAGAAGTTGGATTTGGTTGTGGTCTCGGAGGGTATGGCGATCTATATTGTTGGTATTACTGGTCACTTGGACGGAATTGAGTTGCGGGCAGATTTACTTGCGGATTCCCATAGTTGAGATTGGGGTGATCCTTCTATCCCGGATTATACGTGTTTGAATATGGATTAGACTTCCTTTGTGGTAGTTCAGGGAAACTAGCCGCTGCATTTACTTGTTCACTGGGCTCCTCTTGAAGAGTTGGGCACATATCGGTTGGATGTCCTGCCATCGAAGAAATCCCACAAACCTTCGATGTTTGCATGTTACCTACATCCAATTGACGAACAAGAGAAGTTAGACTCGCAATCTGTTGTTCAAGAGATGAGACATTTACCTCATTAACATGTTTTGAATAAAAATCAAGCCTAGTGTTAAATTGTTGGGACTTAGCCGCCATTTTTGCAGTCAAGTTCCTTGCGGCTTCAGGAGTTTTATCCACCAAAGCTCCTCCACTAGCGGCATCAATCATACTCCTGTGAGTGGTTAGTAAGCCCTCATAAAAATATTGGATAAGTAATTGCTCACTAATTTGATGATGGGGACAGCTTGCGCATAATTTCTTGAAACGTTCCTAATACTTGTGTAGAGACTCTCCCTTATGCTGCCTTACACCACAGATCTCTTTCCGAATGTTGGCCACCCTTGAAGCTGGGAAATATTTCTCCAAAAACAACCTCTTCATCTCGTTCCATGTGGTAATACTCCCAGAGGGTAAATAATAAAGCCAATCCTTAGCAGAATCCTTCAAAGAAAATGGGAAGGCTCTCAATTTGATTTGATCCTCAGTCACCCCCATGGGTTTCATGCTTGTGCACATAACATGAAGCTCTTTTAAATGCTTGTGAGGATCCTCATCTGAAAGTCCATGAAAAGTGAGTAAGAGATGTATTAGTCCATATTTCAATTCAAAAGTAGTAGCAACATTCAATGTAGGGAATGTAATGCATAAGGGTTGTTGATTCAAATTTCGGGCTGCAAGTTCTTTCAAAGTCCGATTTTCGGCCATGAATTCTTCCTCTTCCAATCCAAAATCGCTAGCAAATGGGAAATCTAGATCCAAATCGTTCTCCTCAAAGTTTCTCCGAGCTTCCCTCCTTAATCTACGCAAAGTTCTTTCTATCTCTGGATCGTACTGCAAATCCCCTTGATTAAAAGATCGAACTATACTCATAAACAATCAAGAAGACTCTGATAAACCGAGAAAAACAAATTAAGAAAAGGTCTAGAGTAATGAAGATAAATAAAAATCCTACGCTAAATCACTGATAAACGAAGCAAACTCTTTTTTTTATGAAATAAAGATCACAATAAGCACAAAAATCAACTAGAATCAATCCCCGGCAACGGCGCCAAAATTTGGTGTGCTGTCGCAAGCAACCAAAAATAAAACCAGTACTCTTCGAAATAAATGTAGTAGTGCGAGTAAGAGTCGATCCCACGAAGAGTGTTTAGCATAAGTTTTGTGCTATGTGAACAAGATGGGGGGTTTGAGTAAAACGAAAACAATAAAGAAATAATCTAAAGTGAAGAAATGAATTGAATCAAGAGAACAAACCTTGATCTAAGTCAACATCCACCATCGGAATCCAACAACTGATCATCGATGCAAGTATATATCAATTCATACCATGAATATTCACCGTTCGAATTAAATTCAAATCTCTCCTCGATCATAGTTAATTAGACACAAGCGATCTAATCAACCCTAACTACTAAACAACCTAAGACAAGCGATGTAGAATTAATCCAGTAGCAGCATTAAGAATTGGGAGATCGATGAAGCTACACAACACAAGCACAAGTGGTTGCATTTAATTTAGTCGAACGTTGATCCTAAGATCTAACCATATCTGAAACGTAGTAGATCATTAAACCCATGTTGCTTCGCAGATTAGAGGGATCAAACAATTACGGATTTGATATGTAACCTAGCAGTAGATTGCGATGAATAATATACTAGTAGGCCTCCTAGCAATTAGACGAAACAATCATGATGATAATCAAAGAATAACATTCAATACTCAAGTATAAACTAAACAATAAAAATAGATTAGATCTCACAGTTTCATTGATTCCGAGGTTTCAGTTTCTTAAATAGAAGGCTGGAATCGATCACAGCCGTCCGATTCGATCTCTCACGATCGAGCTCCGATCTTTCGATCGGAAGCGCCCTAAAGGTTCTAATCAAACACATACATCAATCAAAGGCCATGTGTGCAACGCGGGTGTGAAACTGACCACCAAGGAGCATATTTACCAAAATGCCACTGGGGTCAAAAACAGCGATGCGATCAACCGATCGCATCCCAAGGCTAACCGAGCCAAACCACAAACCCAGACCCTTGACCTAACGCAGTCGGACTGGGTTGGAGGTACGGGTCCTCACAGAACGCGTATTTTCTCTAGACCAGGATGTTGTCTTCGATAAGTTTGTCTCTCCTAAGAAGTTGGGACGTAAAAAAGAAGGGACTGAACAGTCCGATATGTATGATAGGCCAGAGAAAAAGAAAAGAAAAGGTAACTTTTCATCACTTCTTTTCTTTTAAATACTTTATCATTCATATTTTGATCAATAACATGATCAATAGGTTTTGACAGTGAAGGTACGTCATTATCCACAAAGAGACGTGATAAGTCTGCCGAAGAGACTCCGTCTCAAAAAAACCAAAACATGGCGACCGGTGAATCTAAAATATCACCATTGGCCAAGAGACCTATGGCCGAGGAACCTAAGAAACAAACTCACTCATCCTCAACGATGGGAGAAGATGTAGAGTCTCCAGAAAGTAGGCCAAGTGTCCAGTCTACGTCTATTTGCAAGTGAGCCTTTCTATTCATTTTCCTTGTGCATTTCCATCTCCTTTACTTAACTTCATTTCCTTCTTCTTGTTTTTTAGAATGACAACAGAGATGGAATCTGGTTCCTTTACTCCCTCTAATTATTATGGCTCTCCTACGCATGATATACCAAACCCATCAATCTTGAGCAATGTTGCTGCTATGAAGGAAGTTGAAGAAAATCTTCCTGTTGTCACTAATCAAGAAAATACGACGACAGGGGCACCAAGAAGAGAATAAAACATCTTGGTCACAAAGTAACTAATCATTTTGTCCTTCGTTATCTATTTCATCGACCTTTTCTCATATCTATTTTATTGGTCAAGAAGGACAAGCTTATCGCTCAATCAACTGAGCGAGAAAAAAGGGACAATGATGACCTTTTCGAGTCCTTGAACTCTGCCCCTTCGAAACCAGGTTTTTCCTCTACTGGAGAGATGCTTGATTATGGTCCGTATAGACTTTTGCGGGACCTTCGAAACAGCTTCTCCCGGTGCATCGGCCTCTCATCCTGTGGTCGAGACATTGTTTGTCCCAGAGCGATCGGCTGGCTGAGCTGAGCGAAACATTTTTATGCGCCCCAGTACCTCAACAGCGCAAACATCTATCGTTGTGCCTCCTCCAACGTCCATAATTCTACAAGTGACGAGGGCCGACAAAACTCTGGTGGTTCCATCTACTATCATGACGGTAGCATTGCTCAGAACTCCTCAAAGGGCAGGCCCATCTAGCTCAGTTTTAGATGAGGTACAGGTCATTTTAAACTTAATATATATGGTCATTTCATCGATCATGAAATCTAATTTTTATTTTTATTTTAGACGGACATCACTCAATCGGTCGACAGAATTCAATAACTTTCTGATTCCTGGAGCGCACAAAAATCTGGGAAAACAATAGTTGTCGATCCTGAGATTACTCAAAGAGGTCAACACCATGACGTTAGACGAGCTTTGGCTGACTGCATGATTATTTTGGATAAACCACTTTAGGAAGACCTCACAAAGTTAGATTATGAAAACCATGAAAGAGCGACAGCTATATTTTTGACTATTGACCAGGAGGTTTTAGGTCTTTCATCAACGGAGATGGACGGTATCCAAAGTCTAAAGTTGAGTATTGAAAGTTTGGATACGGAGAGGAAAAACCTAACAAATGAGATTGTTCTTGCTGGGGAACGCCGAGAGCGGCGAATATGCCTAAGTAATATGGTCGACAAAAACATTAAGGAACTTTCAACAAGCTTGAATGACATCGGCGAGAAAGAATCAAGCATCTCTAAAATTGAAGACAAAATTACAGAGTTGGAGACTCAGATTGTTCAACTTAAAACTCAAAGGAATTATCTGTGTCGGTAGATTGCTTGAAAGACTGATGAGAGCAAAAAAAATATTGAAGAATATATTGCAAACGAAGTCTCATTCTTACAATATTATGGGCGTTCGAGCAGGCACAACGATAGATGTTTCCGCTGTTGAAGTACTTGGGGGCATAATAATGTTTGGCTCAGCACAGTTGGCCAATGGCTCTGGGACAAACAATGTCTCGACCACAGGATGAGAGGGCGATGCACCTGGAGAAGCTGTTACATATGATAATCTAAGGTCCCGTAAAAGGCTATACAGACCATAATCAAGCATCTCTCCAGTAGAGGACAAATCTGGTTTCGAAGGGGCAGAGTTCAAGGACTATAGGTAAGATCATTTTTCAAACGAAGTCTCATTCTTGAAAATTTCTAGTGACAACCCTTTTATTATTGATATCAACCACTTTCAATTTATGTGTTTCAATATTTTCCAAGGCAATCGCTCGTTGTTCATCGAGTTCCAAAAGATTATACATTAAAGCATCTTCATATTCTTCACTGGTCAAATTATCCTGTCTTAAAACTTTTGGTGATAAGACATTTATTTCTGCAGGTAGAACTACTTCGTGGCCATATACAAATTGGAAAGGTGTATCCTTAGTACTGGACTTAGGTGTAGTCTTATGTACCCATAATGCTCTCAATAACCCTTCATGCCATTGTCTTGGGTTAAAATACATCATTTTTCTTATGATCGACTTGATTGTTTTATTGGACGCTTCAGTTTGTCCATTAGATTGGGTATAAAATGGTTTGGAATTAGCCATGTTAATTTTATACTCGGCCAAAACATTCTTGACCATAGTACTTACAAACATTGTCTCTTGATCAGACACTATTGTTTGTGGGATACCAAATCCACAAATGATATGTTCCCAAATAAAATTTATGACTTGATCATCGGACACCGTTTTTAATGGGATAGCTTCTACCCATTTTGTAAAATAATATGTCGCCGCAATAACAAACTTGTGTAACTGAGATGATGGGGGATATATTTTCCATATAATGTGGATCGCCCAACATCGAAATGGCCAAGGTTTAATTATGATCGACATATCATTTGACATTCCTCTATGCAATGGGCCATGTCTCTGACAAGACTCACATCCTTTTGCATATTGAGCACACTCCTCCCCCATGCGCAGCCAATAATAGCCACTGGGTATGATTTGCCAGCGCATTTTAATCTCTGATTGTTGTGCACCAGAAACATCATTATGTATCTCTCCCATGACTAATAGTGCCTCATCTGGACTTAGACATTTTAACAAAATTCCATCTGGTCGACGCTTATATAAGATCATTTTGTAGAAAATAATGGATCACTTTGAGGCGAACCTTTCTATCAGTCTTGAGCGATGGATTTTGCAAAAATGATTTGATTGGGGTGTGCCAATCTTGTTGCTCACTTATTCGATCGATCTCCATTGATTGAGAAGATCGCTCTACAGCAGAACGAATCATGTCGTATTTAAAATCGGCCATGCCCCCCAAGTGTTTTAACACTTCATAGCCAGATGCTATTTGGGCTAATGTATTGGTTTCATCGTTCTGTAATCTTGGCACAAAAGTTATTTCAAAATCATCGAATCGATTTAATAATTGTCAAGCGATATGATGAAATGGAATTAGTATATTGCTCTGGCACTTGTAATGACCAAGTATATAATTTATCACCAATTGTGAGTCACCTTTGATTTGCACATTAGCCACTCCTAATCCTAACAATATCTCAAGGCTGATGATCAATGCTTCATACTCGGCCTGGTTATTGGTGTACAACTGTTCAAGGGTGTAGGCAAATTTGTATTGGCGACCAATGGGTGTTAGAATTGAGATTCCAAGACCACCACCATTAACTGTTTTAGAACCATCAAAGTACATCATCCAAGGAGTGAGTGATACCATACTAATTTCACGCTCTAATTCTTTCGGGATGTCTACACAAGGATGGTCAACTAAGAAATCAGCAAATGCTTGGCCCTTAACAGCCTTTTGAGAGACAAATTGAATGTCAAACTCAGCTGAAGTTAAAACTCAATAAGCAATACGCTGATGTAAAATTGGTCAAGAGAACAAAACTTCATTACATTAAACTTGGATACAAAGTAGACAGTTACAGGCTTTAAATAAGCTCTTAACTTTGTACACATAAAATACAAGGCCAAACATAACTTTTCTATGGCGGAGTACTTCTGTTCATAAGGCAACAACTGTCTACTTAGATAATACACTGCTCTCTCTACACCATCTTTACCATCTTGCGCCAAGAGACCTCCTATTGATCGGTCCACAACAACGATGTAAAGCTTCATGGGATCGTTCACTCTTGGCGACAACATTATTGGTGGTGTCTTCAAGCATTAAAATCCTTGTTGATAATGTTCTTCCCAGACGAAGTCGTCTTCGTTCTTCAATCGTAAGGGCGATGAGAACACTTGAGTCTTTCCTGCACAGTTAGAAATAAATCTTCTTAAAAAGTTCACTTCACCAAGGAACTTCTGTAGTTCTTTCTTAGTCTTTGGAGGCTTGGCATTAATAATAGATTTTTCTTTGTTTTGGTGGAGCTCAATGCCACGCTGATGAACAAGAAAACCAAGAAAATTTCCTGCTTGCACTCTAAATGCACATTTTAAGGGATTTAATTTTAATTGGTACTCCCTAATTTGCTCAAAGGTTTGAACTAATTGATTAAAATGATGGGCCACAATTGGTGATTTAACCACAATGTCATCAACATAAACCTCTATAAACTGGCCGATCATATTATGAAAAATCATATTCATCGCTCTTTGGTAAGTAGCACCAGCATTTTTCAATCCAAAGGGCATTACAACCCACTCATAGCTACCAATCGCTCCTGAACATCTAAACGCTTTTTTATAGGCGTCCTTCTTATGGATATAGATTTGATTATACCCCAAATAACCATCCATGAAGGAGTAATTTCATGTCCAGCTGTTGAATCGACCAAATTGTCTACTGATGGCATAGGATACTCATCCTTTGGTGTTGCCAAGTTTAAATTTCTAAAATCAATACAGACTCTAAGTTTGTCATTTTTATTCATAACTGGCACTATGTTTGAAAGCCATTCTATATATATGGCCATTCTTATAAAATTTGCATTTAACAATCATTCAATTTCCTTCTTAACTTTTGGCATTATATTAGAAGCAAAACGCCTTGGCGCTTGTTTATATGGCTTAAAATTTGGTCGAGTGGGAAGTTCATACCCGATAATATTTCTATCTAAGACAGGCAATTCTTTATAATCCCAAGCAAACCAATCCTTATATGAATGTAAGATAGCGATGAGTTCATACCTTAAATCTTGGTTCGAGAAGCTTGCTGATGAAGGTTGGACGATGTTCCTCTCCATCGCCGATGTTGACTTCCTTCAATGGATCTTGAGCTTGCATGTTTCCACGCTTGCCCAAAGGAACTTCTTCTTCTTCTTCTTGAGGCATTTCTTTTAAGCCATTAACTTGTACCATGAACAAATCTAATTGATAAGCCATTAACTTGGCTTTTAAGGCCGTTACAGCGGCCTGATTGTCCTCATGTTCTGTACTCATTTTGGAGACCCTTTGACCGATGATCGGCAAAACTTTCGAGCAAAGACCACAGTGGTTGGTCTTGAAGGGTCAAAAATCTCTGCTACGCAGTTCTTCATTACACCGCAGTTCTCAGATACTACCCTCATGGAATCGTTCACTTCCATGAACTACAATGGACAATAATTACAATCATAGAAAGAGGCTTCTATCGCATGTGTTTCTGCTTTGAATGCATATTATCGGCCATGATAGATTCCACTCCCCCTTCTGCATTCCACAAGAAAAGACATTGGTTTAAGGACGATGGTACACACCTACTAACATGAATCCAATCTCGACCAAGCCACACATTATAACTTGTTGGTGAATCCATCACAAAGAACATTGTCGTTCTGATAACACTTCCGACCTTGATATCCAAAGGCAAGATCCCTTTAGATAGTGCTGGTACTCCACTAAACCCTATCAGTGTGATATCAGTTGGGATTAAATTGACCTCCATCTTGCTATGTGAGGACCTGTCCCTCTACTCCTGGGTCGAACGTCTGGGTTGGGTTCGTGGCTCGTTTGCTTGTTTCGCGTCGAGTGCGTGATCCACTGGATCGTATTGTTTCATAGATCGCAAGGACAATTCGGTAGATTGCGCCTTATTAGTTTGTTTCACACCTACGTGTGCACACATTGACCATATTTGTATTAATGTTTGTTTAGAACGGTTAGGTAAACCCGGGATCAGAAGATTCGGGTTTAGGCTTGTGTTCTAGCCCAAGTCTAGTTTTCTGCACAAAAGGATCAATCTTTTCTTGCTAAGAAGATCGATCGTTTGGTTCCTGGAAGTCAAAGTGCATCGTCATGAAGGAGGAAAGATCGATCATTCATAAGTCAGTTCGTCCGTCTATAAAACGGACACAACCCCCTTCTTAATCTTCTTTTTCAAATCCGCCATTTTTTCAGCTCAAATCTGGCGAGATTTTCAAGAAGATTGAGGACGATACTAGGCTCGTCAAGATGATGTGTTGCGAAGTGTGTTGTTAAAGGGCAACAAACTTCAATCAAAATATAATCCTTATTCTATCACTATCCTACAGAGTAGACTAGTGGTGAAGTTCGGAATCGATCCACAGGGAAAATGTTGGAAAGTAGAATCAATTCTCGAAATTGATTACTAAGAGGAGTAATCAAAAGGTAGGTTGAATTATCTAAGAAAGCAAGTAAAGTGATAAGGATTTTGACCAAGTTAAGAATTACCTAGGGATTCTTCAATCCACCCTAGCTTCACCTTCAATCTTTTCTAGTTATCCTCTTCTTCCCTTCTGCCAACATTATGGATCATATGGCTACAATCTCACATGAATCTCTAAAATAAAATTTAGGTTCCTAACGGCATAGGCCGTCTTTCTTGGCATAGGTTATCTTTGTTCCTACAATTATTTTAAGTTATACTACTTTTAATCACCTTGGCATAACCTATCATAGCATAGAATAGCCTATCTCAGAAGAAAATCATAAATCACATGAAAACCATCTCATAAATCTGTATAAACAATCACAAAAAGCTTATACGACTGAAAATAATTCAAAGGAACTCTGTTCCCTCAAATGTCTAATCATTAAACCCATATTAATGAGATCATGTTGAGAAGAAGTTTACAAGAATCAAATCAAGAAAATCAAAAGTTACACTAGGGTTTCATAATATCCCTAAGTTTAAGAAATAGTTACTCATCTACTGGGAAAGATCCATAGGTGTTGGGAAGGAAGCTATTAATCCCCGTGAAAAGATCTCCATCTTCAAAACCTAACCTTTTCCTCCAAAAGTTGTCCAAAAGATGCTCATTTTTGGCTAGAATAACCCATTTATATATTAGAAACCCTTAACCTCGGAATTAGGAGTTATATCTGAACAAAAACTCTAATTTCCCTAAATTTTGTACTGATGACGTCATCCGAACGACCGATCGGACGCACAACCGATCCATCACTCCAGTCGGTTTGACTGGGACTTTATTGCCACGCCATTATTTAATTTCAACCATTCTCAAATTTCAGCTTTCATATATCCAACTTTGCTTCCACACTGCTGCCAATCTATAGAATATCTCACAAAGTATTCAACATGAAAATTCTAGAATTTGAAGTTTTCTTTCATATCCCAGAATTTCAGAATATTTTGTGTTTTGTATAATTTCTGGTAATTTATTTCCAAACAGTCCATAAAGCAGTCTTTTTGAAGAATTTAATGATTTTTGGCCGAATTTTTTGTATTTCTTCTCAAATCCTACTTAAACCTAAAATAAAACAATAAGATATCAAATACACCTACTCCTAATCTAACAAAGGTAATTTAAGGGGTTTAATTATCAATAATTAGTGACTCATCACACCCCCAACTTACACTTTAGTAGTTCTCGAGCAAAGAAAAGATAAAAAGAAAGCAATAAATCTAACTAGCCACTTTCGTAGGTCTCACGATTGCATTTAGCATATGCAAAAAGCCTTTAAACTCCTAGATTACCCCAGTGGAGGAGTTATAGTCACCTAAGGGTTTTCAGGGGTGACACCCACAAACATTTATACATTCCCTTGAATATGCCATTCGAAATCAATCATAATTTTCATCAACTCTAATGTATGAAATAAAAATATTATCCATGAACAAACCTTTGAACTCATAGTCACATAAAAATATAGTAAATTAAAACATGTCACAACATATTTCCAATACTTCAACATATTTAATTATTATTAAAAATAACTTTAACACTCCTGTGTGTGAATGGGGTTTCACATGCTTCAGAGTATCAATCATATCTAAACACTTCAACTATTAAAAATCACAATCCTATTCAAGCACATATTTTTCACTTATCACATAGCAATCTCTGCTTATTTATTTATTTTTTCTTTTCCTTTTTTTCTGCAGGAATTTCAACTGTTTTATCCGAACAACACACATTGTTAGGCACCTTGATTGGTTACTAACAACGAAATCTTTTTTTTTGCTTTCTGTAGGAATTTCAATTGTTTTACGCGAACGCCACGCTGGTTAGGCACACTACCCAGTTACTAAGTTGTCCTCTTGTTCCCTTTTCTCAACATTATGGATCATATGACTACAAGCTCACATGAATCCCTAAAATAAGATTTAGGTTCCTAACGGCATAGTCTATCTTTCTTGGTATCGGTTATCTTCGATCCTATAATTACATTAAGTTATACTACTCCTAATGACCTTGGCACAACCTATAATTACATTTGGTTATCTTCGATTCTATAATTACATTAAGTTATACTACAAGCTCACATGAATTTAAGGGGTTTAAACAATCATAGAAAGCTTATACGATTGAAAATACTTCAAAGGAACTCTGTTCCCTCAAATCCCTAATCATTAAAACCATATTTATGAGATCATGTTGAGAAGAAGTATACAAGAATTAAACAAAAGAAAATCAAAAGTTACAATAGGGTTTCTTGATATCCCTAAGTTTAAGAATTAGTTATTCATTTTCTGGGAAAGATCCATAGGTGTTGGGAAGGAAGTCATCGATCCCCATGGAAAGATCTCCATCTTCAAAACCCTAACCTTCTCCTCCAAAATTGGTCCAAAAGATACTCATTTTCGGCTGGAATAACCCCTTTATTCATTAGAAACCCTTAACCTTGGAATTAGGAGTTATATCTGAACTTAAACTCTAATTTCCCTAAATTCCGTATTGATGACGTCATCCGAGCGACCGATCGGACTCACAACCAATCCATCGCTCCAGTCGGTTTGACAATCTCTAATTTCAGTCTTTCTCAAATTTCACCTTTTATAGATCCAATGTTGCTTCAAAACTGGCGCCAATCTATAGGCAATCTCAAAATCTAATGAACATGAAAATTGTAGAACTTGAAGTCTTCTTTAATATCCCAGAATGCCATAATATTTTGAGTTCTGTAGAATTTCTGGTGATTTATTTCCAAATAGTCGATAAAACAGTCTTTTTGCAGAATTTAATGATTTTTGGCCGATTGTCTTGTATTTCTACTCAAATCCTACTTAAACCTCAATCCAAATAATAAGTTATTAAATACACCTACTCTTAGTCTAATAAAGGTAATTTAAGGGGTTTAATTATGAATAATTAGTGACTCATTACTAAGGATCCTACCTACTTGTTGTTCTGGTTTTTGAGAGATTTGAGCTTGCATGTGTTTGTTTTAAGTAGATCTTCTTGCATGCATGTCAGTTTTCCTTGCAAGAACCGGTTTTGGACTCGTGGTTCTTCGTACTAGTAGATCCTAGGGTTTTGTGGGATTTGATAGAGTTTTCTGACGGTATTCTTCTTGCTTTCTCCACCCAAGGTAGCCGGAGAACCCATAGAGATTGATCATCCTAGGGGCGTCATGCCTGGCCCGTGCATGATCGATCTTCTGGTTGAGAAGATCAAGATCGATCTTTTGCTTGGCGGGCATGGACGAAGTCCCGGGTCTCGAATATGATCTATCATCCTGGAGGGAGGATCGATCTTTTTTGGCTT
The DNA here is from genome assembly GCA_963920575.1 of Narthecium ossifragum. Lineage (NCBI taxonomy): Eukaryota > Viridiplantae > Streptophyta > Magnoliopsida > Dioscoreales > Nartheciaceae > Narthecium > Narthecium ossifragum. The sequence goes on along the minus strand of OY986967.1, from coordinate 14,610,963 downwards.
GACCGGGCTGGAACTCCCAAGTCGCTAGGAGGATCGATCCATTCTTGGAAAGGATCGATCATCTTGGTGGTTGGGAGGTGTTTTCGTTGGTTCTTGTCCATAGGGCTTTGTATGTACAAATTTTCTTTACCGTTTTATACCTTGTATATATAATTAAGCATGTTAGCCCCATATTGAGCGGTAGTGGTGAACTGAGAGAGTGATGACTCCTGGGATATGTAGAATAAACGGGTGGGTCACCCTATTGCTTTCCTTAGCCTCGCATGTCGGCGTGCGCCGAGGGCATATGTTATGTTATATTGGAAGTAGTGTTTGCCGGGGTTGCTTACCATTGCTGGTTGTTTTCTGTGAGCTGGCTACCAGTCAGTGATGTTACCACTGCAGCAGTTCCTTGGCTTACTTACCTTTTCACCACCCCGGGGCGACAGTGTGCCGAGCCCAGTTCCTGCTTTACAATATCACATGTGTTGCATGCTTACTTGCCTTCTTATGTGTGTTCATAGCATGCATATGTTTGAGCATTAGATGCATAAGGTTAGGGTATGTGATCGCCCACAAACGTCGTCGTTAAAACGTATGCAAAACACAATTTAGAAATTTGTAAACCTTTCTTTCAACACTAAATTAATAAGATAGAATAATGGTGAAATACGGGGTCGGTCCTCAGGGAAAACTTTGACTACAAGGAACACCAAAAGTAACTCTCAATACTCTAATCCTAAAGCAAAAAAGGATTGATTTGGGTTTTAGGAACTGATTAATTAAAACTAATTAAGAAAGCAATTAACGAAATTAAAATAAATCAATGAGAGAAAACCTAGGGATTATTCAATCCACTTTAGTTTCACTTCCTGTATTCTCCAGTTATCCTCTTGTTTTCTTATCTCGACATTATGGATTCATAGCTTCTTAAGCTTACATGAATCCCTAAAATAATGCTATTGCTTCCCTAAGGCATAACCTATCCAAACTTAGCATAGATTGTCTTCGAACTTAATCTGAGTACAACCTATCTTCATCTAGCATAGATTATCTCAAATGCATACACAAAAGCAACATAAAAACCATCCTACGAATCTCTACCATCAAGCACAGCAATCAAGTAGGTCTGAATGTACGTCGAGGAACTTTGTTCCCTCAACTCTTTATAAGATAAAACCATATTCATAGGATCATATCTTTGAAAAGATAACAAGAATCAAACTAGAAAATACAAAGAAGCTACACTAAAGCTTCATGAGATCCCTAAGTAAAGAGTTTAGCCACTCATCTTTTGGTTGAGATCCATGTATTCGATGAAGAAGGTTAGGGATCCAAGCCGCATCTCCGTCTTCTTCTCCAATCTGAATCCCTCTTTTCTCTCTATGGAGGCCTCTTCTATTTCCAGCCACAAAACCCTTTTTATATCTTAATTCCAGGATTAGGGTTTTAGGGTTGAGTTAGACCTCAAGTGCAACTTGGATTTCCTGGTTCAACCCTGACAACTTCTTCCAATCGTGACTGGGTTCAACCCGTCCAGAATTTGGGAACGAGTCCAACACGAAAGATGTAGATTTGGAAGTCTTCTGTCCTCTTCCGAAGAGTTTACAATATTTGGACTTATCTAAAATATTTTGCGAATATTCTCCTGGGCGTCGACGAACCAGTCTTCCAGCAGCTAAATATCTTCATCTTCTTCAAAACTGCTATCAATCCATCAGGAATCTCTGAAAGTGTCCAACATGGAAGTTGTACATCTTGATGTTTTCTAGATGTCACGCAAATTTCAGAATATTTTGACCTAAGAATAATTTCTGGTGAATATTATGCTAACAGTCGACAGAGCAGTGTATTTCAGCATATTAAGCCTTTATTGTACTTTCTAACTTGAATGTTCATTAAACCTGAAATCAACTAACAAACTATCAAATACAAACACTCTAAGCCTAACAAAGGTAAATTTAGGGGTTTAATTATGAATATTCAGTGACTCATCACACCCCCCAAGTTACACTTTGCTAGTCCTCGAGCAAAGAAAAGATAAAAAAAAGCAATAAATCTAAGTAGCCACTTTTGTAGGTCTCACGATTGCACTTAGCATGTGCAACAAGCCTTTAAACCCCTGGGTTACCCCAGTGGAGGAGTTATAGTCTCCTGAGGGTTTTCATGGATGACACCCACAAACATCTATACATTCCCTTGAATATATCATTAGAAATCAATCACAATATTCATCAACTCTAATGCATAAAATAGAAATAATATCCATAAATATCCCTTCAACTCATAGTCGCATAAAAACATAGTAAATCAAAACATGTCATAACATATTTTCAACACTTCAACATATTTAATCATGATTAAAAATAACTTTAACACTCCTGTGTGTGATTGGGGTTCCACATACTTCAGAGTATCAATTACATCTAAACACTTCAACTATTCAAGATCACAATCCTATCCAAGCACATATTTTCCACTTATCACATAGCAATCTCTGCTTTTGTTCACTTTTATTTTCTTTTTTTTTTGCAGGAATTCCAACTGTTTTTACGCGAACACTATGCTGGTTAGGCACACTGTCCGGTTACTAAGTTGAAAATCCATTTTTTTTTTCTTCTTTTTTTTCAGGAACTTCAACCGTTTTACGCGAACACCACGCTGGCTAGGCACACTGCCCGGTTACTAAGTTGAAGATCCTTTTTTCTTTTTTTTTTCTTTTTCGCATACTCAGATAATTGCATGTGTTCATGTATTTTCGGTGTCATAATATAGAATTGTAAATCTATCCCAGTATCATGCTCAGAATCTAATATCAACCCCTTAATATGTGGAAGTGAACATGTGCATTAGGATATGTCAAGTCATTCTTAATTCATGGCAAAAGTGTTGAAGTATAAATTAATGTCATGCATAGCAAAAATTTATATGACATACAAGTCTCAGAATAATCCATAAAATAAATTTCTAAAACCTCCATCTTCGTCAACTCATATCATAATTTCATCCTTTTGACATATTTCAAGGGATGTATAATTATAAAAATTAAATTCCTAGAATCTACCGCCGACTTGAATGTAATTGTCCCCAATTACACTAAGTCATAAAAATAAAGCAAGGAAAAAGGGCAGAGATCACCGTATTTAAGCTTCAAAATGCCACGCTCTTTCAAAAAAAAAATATAAAGCACCACGATTTTAACGAAATTTCTTCCTTCGAAACATAGCCTGCCACATAAAAATATACCCTTCCCACGAATATCAAATATAACAATTGAAAGTCGAGAAAGGTAGTAAAATTAGAGAAAATTTTGTCAGAATCTCCTTTATATTTTCATGATATATCGAATATGTACAAGCATTCATCATCCCATAAAAATAAATAAAAATTCGTACATATAACAATAAATGAGATAATACATCAGAACATCCTCTAGACATCTCAGACAATAAAACACAAAATTAAAATCCAAGCAGAGCAGCCAACGGTCATTATCCGCATAACTGTACATCCCAACCACGGTTGCGCACCCGCGGCGAAATTGGAATCAAGATTGGCGGAAATGAAGAGAAACGAACACAGGTGGTCACTCTAGGATGTCTAACAGGTCAGATCATGCTCAGCATAGGCTGGATAGATGATAGAAATTTTCAGATCAGGAATCAGAGGTGTGTAGCAGCCGGATATTGATCTGGAAACAACGGATGGCTGTGAGCATGCCGGCGGCGGAACGACGGTGAAACATCTTCGCCGGAGAATGGGCTTAGCACAAAAAGAATCGTGGGAGGCCAAGGAGTCCATCCATGTCGTCTGATCTGTGAATGGTGGTCGCCAGGCGGCGGAACGACGGTGGACGGCGCGGTAGAGGGTCGTCGGAAGCGGAATCCGGCGAACCGTGCAGCACGCTTGAGGTTGGAGGATGGAAAAAGCATCGTGACGGCCAGAGGAAGGTGTTGGAGGTGGTTAGGGACGGTAGGAACAGGGGACGCTCACCGGCGTCGGAAGAGACAAAATTGGAAGAAGAAGAGGCCGGGAGGAGGTAGAGGAGAAGATGGCGAAGGTGTTGGAGGTGGTTTGGCGGGCTAGGAGCGGCTGGAGAGGTGACGACGGCAGGCGGCGACGATGGCTAGGGGAAACAGAGGGACTCGCCGGCGTCGGAGGAGGCGTGCTCCAGGGGCGTGGGTGGTGCAGGTAGAACGGGAACTCACTGATGAAAGTTTAGGCGATGGTTGGGAGGGACGGGGACGGCCGGAGAGGTAGTGCCGGGCGGCAGAACGGCGGTGAGGAAGGAGGAAGATGACCCTGTATAGCTGGAGTGACGGTCGACCGTGGGAGTGGGTATTGGTGAGAAGACAAATTGACGGTCGATCGACCGAACCGCGGAGTATGTGATTTGCAAAAATAAACGGACGGTTGATCGCCCGATCGACCGTGGACCAGGTGAAATATTTGAGAAGTTGACGGTCGATCCTCGTATCGACCCTGCGAAACTTTATTTTTAACAGAGCCTCACGAACGATCGGGCGGTCAATGAGACGGTCGACCGTCAGCCATGAATTTCGATTTTCTAGATATTAAGATTATTTTTAAAGGAAAATCAAGGAAAAATCAGAAAAACATGGAAAAATTCCTAAAAATCAAAACAATTCTAAAAAAACTAAGGAAAATCATAAAACTGGGTTGCCTCCCAGAAAGCGCGTAATTTTACGTCTTTCGCTAGACTTCCCTAAAAGGTGCAATGAAAGCATGGATCCGTCAATTTGACGACATCGATCACTCGACTTAGAATAATTTCCTCCATATAATGCTTGAAACCAAACCCAGCCCCACAGTAAATTCAGTATTTGATGATGCAGGCCAATCAGTTCTTTCCTCCCCACATGTGAGCTAGAGACTCCACCCTCTTTGCATGGCCACCTATTGTCATGTTTTATCTTACAACCCGGTCTACGGTATGGGTCCCTCATAATGTTGGGACCCGGAAGTGAACATGGAGGGGATTTCAATCTCAAAATAGGTGTAGGCAATGACAATGGTGTAAATATAGGTAAAGGAGGAGGTGGTGGCTCAGGTTTAGAATATACTGACATATCTGTGCAAAAGTGTGTGTCAGCATAATAAGCACGAACTTGTCCAGGATCTAAATCAGGTGCAGGAGTGAGTGATAATGGTGGAAGGGGCTCAACTACCCAAGAAATAGTTTCGGACAAGATGTGTGGTTTGATGTCATCTTTCGATTGTACAATGTCCCGATTAACATCATCATCAGAGTCAGAAGCATATGCATTCAAACTATCAGACAGAATGTCATTCTTTAATTCAGCATCATCATCCTCAGAATCATACTCATCCCAAATTATAGGCAATCTATCATCATGCAGTTTAAGATCATAATCATCATCGTCAGAATCATATTCATCCCAAATTATATGCAATCTATCATCATGCAGTTTATGATCATAATCATCATCTTCAGAATCATACTCATCCCAAATTGTAGGCAATATATTATCCTCCCTGTCAACCTCAGTATCACTATCAAAATCATAATCCCACAAAATATCAGATAAAGTATCATCTATCATACCATGAGATTTATTATTATTTCCTTGCATCATGGTGTAGAAAGAATGAAGAGGTAGTTCAGGGATATCGAGTTGTGAAGCTCTTTGATGAAATTGCTCTTGGAGGATTGATCTAAGAGAGTTTTCAATTTCAGGATCTAAAGGTGTTAAAGGAAAACTTAATGATCGCCTACCTTGCATATAATATCAACCATACACCAAAAAGAAAAGAAAAAGAAAACAGAAGTTTCGGAGGAGAAGAGAAAACCGGGATTTATCACAGCGTGAAACGAAAGCTTAAGTTTAGAAAAACATACCTGAGTCTGCTCTCAGCGATCGGTCGGTGTTATTAGCGATTGGTCGGTCGCTTAGTGATTGATCGGAATCCTGGGCGATCGGTCGGTCTTACGGACTGAAGTAGGGTTTTTCTTCCCAAAAATAGTCGTTTTAATGCTGCAAATAATCCGAGTTTTGCAAGAAATATTCCTAGATCTAAACACAGAATAATGAAAATAAAATAAAAGGGAAATCTAACTATGCTTATAAAAAGAGTAAGAGAAAATTAAATCGATACTCCGTTGTAAATCAAAAGATTTCCCCGACAACGGCGCCAAAAATTAATCGCCCACAAACGTTGTCGTTAAAACATATGCAAAACGCAATTTAGAAATTTATAAACCTTTCTTTCAACACTAAATTAATAAGATAGAATAATGGTGAAATACGGGGTCGGTCGTCAGGGAAAACTTTGACTAACAAGGAACACCAGAAGTAACTCTCAACACTCTAATCCTAAAGCGAAAAAGGATTGACTTGGGATTTAGGAACTGATTAATTAAAACTAATTAAGAAGGCAATTAACGATATTAAAATAAATCAATGAGAGAAAACATAAGGATTACTCAATCCACTTTAGTTTCACTTCCTGTATTCTCTAGTTATCCTCTTGTTTTCTTCTCTCGACATTATGGATTCATAGCTTCTTAAGCTTACATGAATCCCTAAAATAATGCTATTGCTTCCCTAAGGCATAACCTATTCAAACTTAGCATAGATTGTCTTCGAACTTAATCTGAGTACAACCTATCTTCATCTAGCATAGATTATCTCAAAGGCATACACAAAAGCAACATAAAAACCATCCTACGAATCTCTACCATCAAGCACAGCAATCAAGTAGGTCTGAATGTACGTCGAGGAACTCTGTTCCCTCAACTCTTTATAAGATAAAACCATATTCATAGGATCATATCTTTGAAAAGATAACAAGAATCAAACTAGAAAATACAAAGAAGCAACACTAAAGCTTTATGAGATCCCTAAGTAAAGAGTTTAGCCGCTCATCTTTTGGATGAGATCCATGTATTCGATGAAGAAGGTTAGGGATCCAAGCCGCATCTCCGTCTTCTTCTCCAATCTGAATCCCTCTTTTTCTCTCTATGGAGGCCTCTTCTATTTCCAGACACAAAACCCTTTTTATATCTTAATTCCCGGATTAGGGTTTTAGGGTTGAGTTAGACCTCAAGTGCAACTCGGATTTCCTGGTTCAACCCTGACAGCTTCTTCCAATCGCGACTGGGTTCAATCCGTCCAGAATTTGGGAACGAGTCCAACACGAAAGATGTAGATTTGGAAGTCTTCTGTCCTCTTCCGAAGAGTTTAGAATATTTAGACTTATCTAGAATATTTAGTGAATATTCTCCTAGGCGTCGACGGACCAGTCTTCCAGCAGCTAAATATCTTCATCTTCTTTAAAACTGCTATCAATCCATCAGGAATCTCTGAAAGTGTCCAACATGGAAGTTGTACATCTTGATGTTTTATAGATGTCACCAAAAGTTCAGAATATTTTGACCTAAGAATAATTTCTGGTGAATATTATGCTAACAGTCGACAGAGCAGTGTATTTCAGCATATTAAGCCTTTATTGTACTTTCTAACTTGAATCTTCATTAAAACTGAAATCAACTAACAAACTATCAAATACAAACACTCTAAGCCTAACAAAGGTAAATTAAGGGGTTTAATTATGAATATTCAGTGACTCATCAGCATGGGCGATCTGTAGTATCGTCGTCCCAAGGTTTGGAAGCTCCGACTTAGCCCTAAGACCGTGGCTGTGTAGTTTGATCCTGGTTTGAATTGTTGTGTTAAGTCGAGTTCGATGATAGGCCTAGATGACTTGAACACCTATTGATCGAGAATTTAGAGGTCATGTCAACCTCGAGCCGGGTTTTGAGGTGTCGCCGATGTCCGGTTTTCTTGTCTTTTGAATAGATGGTGTGCCTACTCAGTGGTGTTGTCTTCCCGCCTAGCATTGCTGGTTTCCTGCTCGTGAGATGGCAGTGCTAGTTTCCTGCCTTGCTGAAGGTGACCTAGTATGTGACCAGCTCAGCTGGAAGACCATGACTGAGGCCCCTTAGGGACACGCAGTGGAGTTATGGGCCCCTGTATACACCTATGCTTTGCTTGAGGGTGACACTATTATGTTCCCTCTTCCTTGTGTGTGTCGTAGTGTAGTTTCCATGTGGAGCTTAGTTGTTCCCTCTTCTGTGATCGGGATAACATTGACTATTTCTCCCATATCGATCAAGACTTTGTTCACCGGGATACCATTTATCTCAGCCATGATTATTTCTCCCGTATCGATCAAGACTTTGTTCACCAGGATACCATTTATCTCAGCCATGATATGAAGAGGATGAAGGTGACGCGTCATCGCTTATGGTGGCTTATCAAACATCACCTTATGATCTGGTACGTTGTTCTCCTTCTAGTTTCTGGCCGATGTTGCTACTTCTCCCTGAAATGCTTTCCCTTTTGCTTTTTCTTGCCCAAGACACTTCGCCATGATATTAGCTACCTGATGATCATCTTCTTCATCAACACCCCAGTCAGTAGGAATAATAGTTTGCTCCACTTGCTAAAGGGTATACATGGCGACATCGCCCTTGGGAATCGCACCCCGACCCGCAGAACCCAGACCGGGCCGGGACACGAGGTGGGGGGAACCATCTACTAGCCTCAACCGGCGGAAACAGTTGAGACTAACACACAGATCAGCTGGCGGAAACAACTGATCAGCGCAGAGAAGGGGCGGAAGCAAACTTAACAAAAACATCTATTATAAAAACAAATAATAGAGAACAGGGTTCTAGAACAATAGTTCCACAAAAGAAGAGTACACGGACAACTGTCCACAAAAGAACAACACCCACTTGAGTCTCCACGAACGCACAGACGAAACCATCCTGACCCTCAGACATAGTCAGGAGCTGGCGCGCTGCCACGGGACAACCGAGGGGGGTAACACTGGGACTGAGCGGCCACCTGCACCTGCAACAAACACAGTCCAGGTAGGCATGAGCAACAGCTCAGCAGGGTCCTACTCTACAACTCCCACAAACAAGGGTAAAGCAACCGGACACACTCTGATGCCAAGTACCGAGGCTTGCCAAGAATCCAATAAACCCCATCAATAACCCGAAGGGTTCCTATTATAGGTGCGTATCTCCGATAACGCCACTGCTCAGGGGTGGCCCACTCCGATAAGATAAACCCTGACGCAGGGTGGGCACGACGCAACCAGTAGAACACCCTTCTCCAAGCGGGATCTCCGCACTTGGCGGAACAACCGAGGTTACGACTACCATCACTCGGTACTCGAAGCAGCAGAGTCAACCCAAAACCAACCTACCCTAGCATGCCAAATGCAACAGAAAAACAGGGCAGGATAAATATGATAAAGCTGTAAACAACCAACACAGCAAAGGCACACCTGCGGCCCATTTATTCTAAACACTCCCGAGGGTCATGACTCCCTCGGTTCACCACAAAGCGGTAAGGGCATACTGTCAGCGCATTTATTCTACACACCCCGAGAGGCATCACCCTCCCGGTTCAACCACAAAGCGATAAGCATTCATGCATGATCCATAACAGAACAAACCCCGAGGGCAAAACCGTAAAAACCACTTGCATGCGAAGTCCCGCGGGCAAAATAGCATTTAAACAAGTAAAAACCCTCCCTGCATCGAAGGAGATCGATCTCATGAGCAACAAGATCAATCTGCCTCAAGGCAAAGGGCACCTGTCCAGGTCAACCCAGCGGGATCGATCTCCACCCATATGGAGATCGATCTCGTAGGTGACGTAGGACGCACTGCCGCCTGACACCAGCCGCCAAGAGATCGATCTCCCTCCCAGGGAGATCGCTCTCGGTCGGGCGGGCTGGGCCACCCCGACCGAGATCGATCTCATCCCATGAGATCGATCTGGATTGGGTTCTCCGGGGGCCGGACGGCGAAGAAATACCGCCGAAAACCGCAACCATTCCTCACCAAACTAGGTGGGCTGGTAGATCTCAGTGCCACGAAGCTACTCAAGGCTTCAAAACCGGAAAACACCAACCCCACAAGGAGATACATCGAGATCAAAAACCGGATTCAAAACCCTCAAACAAGCCGGAGTCTTAGAGGAAGAACCCTACCTCTACAACGCAGCTTCGATCCACAAGCCCTAGCCTAGGACCTTCCTCGCCTCGCCACGAACCCAACGAGCCTTCAAGCTCCAGGAAAGGTGGCCGGAGGAGGAAGAACGGCGAAGTAAAGCTCAGCCGGCCAAGGGAAAGAAACAGAGCTCGGGGAGAGAAGGAAGAAGAAGAGAAAGAAAAGAGGAAGGGAAGAAGGGGATAAGGCCGGGGAAAGCCGGAGAGGGCGGGGAAAAGCTGGGGGAGGGGAGGGAAAGTCTTCCCTCCCCTGACAGGGGAAGCGACGGCTATCGCCGTGGCCGTCCTTCGAACGCCACCGCCAACGACTTCCAGGCACAGAGAGATCGATCTCCATGCCATGAAGATCGATCTCCTTTGCCCAGAACGACAACCTCCAGGCACAGAGAGATCGATCTCCATTGCCATGTAGATCGATCTCCCTTGCCTAGAACGACAACCCTGGGCTGAGACTCAGGCCCAAGCCCAAAACTTCCGTTCTCGGGTCCACCTAACCTTTCTAACAAACACAAACATCAACCAAGGTCTGTGTGTGCACACCCAGTGTGAAACGACCCACGAGGCGTAATTTTCCAAATTACCCCTGAGGTCAACAACAAGCCAAGGGAAAACAGGGGCGGGTCCTCACAACCCACATTTTGACTTTTGGGTTTCCGTAGTAGACCAAGCAATCATACTTTCTGTTAGATTCACCCACTCCAGCCACAGTCGGGTTACCTGCTTCATATAGCTCCAATATGAGCTTATCTCACAAGATGTTCCTTTTAGCCCCTTCTTCCTTGAGATGAATTGGTACTTCCATGTACTTGAGGTAATGGCTCTTCTTCATCACCCCAACCAGTTGGGACAATTGGTTCTGGTGCGGCTGGAGCAATCTGAGCGACAACTTCTGTCCTCTTAACCAGACGCTTAGCCTTTATATTTCCATAGACTCTCAGATAATCATATCAGCCACTTGGCTGGCCGTCGAGTCCTACTGTTGGATTACCTTCATCATAAAGCTACTGTAGGAATCACTCAATAGATATACCCCTCCTCTGGGCTTCTACTGTGATGTCAATCCTCTCTTCAACCTCTACATACTCTTCCTCTTCATTATCGGTCACAAAGACCGCTGGTGATTGGTCGACGCCATCATCGATCAAAGAGCCTGACGCTTCATGCTCATTAACCATTTTAGATATATCAGAATCACTCACAACTGGACACTGTTGTCCAAGTATGCTTGGAAGGATGTAATTGTTGACGATAACTATCGGCAATGTACCAAACTGAATCATATGATTACCTTGATCACCATCATCATCGTCCTTCTTTGGATGATAAAACTTACTCTTTGAAGTTCCTTCTGCCTTAGAACCGGCAGTGTTCTCCTCAAACTCCTCCACAGTATTGTCGGTCTTCTCTAGGCTACACTCTTGAACATGCTTAGCCCTGATCATCTGGCCATACTTCTTCTGGTATCTCCTGTATTGAGTCCGAGTCATCTCCTCAACAGGTATCTGTCGACGAGTGGTAAAGTTGTAGTTGAACCATCTGTTTGGTACATACGGTTGGGGCAAAAAGCTTCTTAGAGCCATCGATCGATAAAACAACTGCCCAACCCAGGGTACCACTGGATGATTAACGTCATTCTGGCATCTTGAACATAGGTTGTGAGGACCCATACTTCCAACCTGGTCTGACCACGTAGGTTATCGCTCACGAACGTGTCGTTAAAATATTGCAAACTCAATCAAATATTAAATTTCTAATCCTTATTCAATCACTACACTACTAGGTAGAATAGCGGTGAAGTCGGGAGTCGATCCATAAGGAAAACGTTGGAAACTGAAATCAATTCTCGAAACCCTAAAATTAAGGAAAAGAATCAAAGATAGAATAGAGTTATCTAAACTAATAAATAAAAGAGATAAAAGGTTGATCAATTTGAATCAATGAAGTAGTTACTTAGGAATTACTCCATCCACCCTAGTTTCGTTATTAGTCTTCTCTAGTTATCGTCTTGTTCCCTTCTCTCAACATTATGGATCATATGGCTACAACCTCACATGAATCCCTAAAAGAAAGTTAATGTTCCCAACAGCATAACCTATCTTTGCTTGGCATAGATTGTCTTTGGTTCTACGATTACCTTAAATTATACTACTCGTAATGACCTTGGCACAACCTATCTTCGAGTAGCATAGCTTATCTCAAAGACAAACCAATAACTTCATGAAAGCCATCTCATAAATCTCTACAATCAATCACAGAAATCTTGTAGGACTGAAAGTACGTCAAGGGAACTCTGTTCCTTCAACTCTATTAACAATAAAACCGTATTTATGAGATCATGCATCGAGAAGTTTACAAGAATCCAACTAAAGAAAAACCAAAACTACACTCGGGTTTCATGAATAATCCTAAGTACAATAATTAGCAACTCATCTTTTGGACGAAAGCCACCGGGTTGGAATAAGAAGTTGTCACCATCCACATCCTATCCGTCTTCTTCTTCCTCCTCCAAAGATTGTCAAAAAGTTGATTATTTTCGGATCAATAACCCTATTTATAGGAGAACTCCCGAAATTAGAGTTTGAGTTGAGTTTTACTTCAATTATAACTCGGATTTCTTGATTTAATTCTGACAGTATTATTCTGAGAGCAACTGAGTCCAATAAAGCCGAAATTTGAAACCTTTTCCAACACAACAGTTGCAGTTTAGGAAGTCCTTTGTCATATCCCGAATATTTCATAATATTCAGACTTATATGAAATAGTTGGCGAATATCCTTCTGAACGTCGACGGATCAGTTTTCCAGCTGCTATATATCTTTATCTTCATCACAACTGGTATTAATCTATCAGGATTCTCGCAAAATGTCCAACATGAAAATTGTAGCTCTTGAAGTCTTCTAGCACTTACAACATTTCTAGAATATTTGGACGTATACAGATATTATAGATAATATTCTCCTGACAGGCAATGAAGCAGTCTTTATCACATAAATTCATCTTTTAGCCGAATTTCTTGTATTTCTTCTCAAATTATGATTAAATCTGAAATCAACTAACAAACAATTAAATACAACTACTCTAGGCCTAACAAAGGTAATTTAAGGGGTTTAATTACGAATATTTAGTAACCTATCACACCCCCAACTTACACTTTGCTAGTACTCGATCGAACAAAGAAAAGATAAAAAGAAAGCAGTAAATCTAACTAGCCACTTTCGTAGGTCTCACGATTGCACTTAGCATGCGCAACAAGCCTTTAAACCCCTGGGTTACCCCAGTGGAGGAGTTATAGTCTCCTGAGGGTTTTCAGGGATGACACCTACAAACATCTATACATTCCCTTGAATATATCATTAGAAATCAATTATAATATTCATCAACTCTAATGTATGAAATAGAAATAATATCCATGAATATACCTTTCAACTCATATTCACATAAAGATATAGTAAATTAAAACATGTCACAATATATTTCCAACACGTCAACATATTTAATCATGATTAAAAATAATTTTAACACTCCTGTGTGTGAATGGGTTCCATATGCTTAAGAGTATCAATCATATCTAAACATTTCAACTATTCAATATCACAATCCTATTCAGCACATATTTTCTACTTATCACATAGCAATCTATGCTTTTATTCATTTTTCTTTTCTTCTTTTTTTTCTACAGGAATTTCAACTATTTTACGCGAACAACACACCTTGATAGGCACATTGCCCGGTTACTAAGTATGAAACCCTTATTGTTTTTTAGGAATTTCAACTGTTTTACACGAACACCACGCTAGTTAGGCACACTGCCCGGGTACTAAGTTGAAAATCTTTTTTTTTTCGCATACTCAGATAATTGCATGTGTTCATGTATTTTTTGTGTCATGACATAAAATTGTAAATCTATCCCAATATCATGCTTAGAATCTAATATTAACCCCTTAACATGTGGAAGTGAACATGTGCATTAGGATATGTCAAGTTATCCTTAAATCATGGTAAAAGTGTTAAAGTATAGAAATAATATCATGCAAAGCAAAAATTTACTATTTCTTATATTAAATACAAGTCTCAGAATAATTCATAAAATAAAATTCTAAAACATGAACCTTTGTCAAATCCTATCATAATTTCATTCTTTTGACATAATTCAAGGGATGTATAATATTTGATTACCATTAAAAAAATATGAGCATGAAATTTATGAATGCTACCCCCCAAGTTAAATGTAATTGTCCCCAATTACACTAAGTCATAAAAATAAATCAAAGAATAAAGGGTAGAGATAACCATATTGAAGGCCTCAGAAATCGATTTCTCTCTTCCAATTTTACGTTTAGGCACCGCCATCCATGAATGAATACTCCCTTCCCCACCATAATCTGTCACAAAAAATATACCTTTCCAAAAAGATCAAATATAACAAATAAAAGTCCAAAAATGTATTAGAATCATAGAAACTTTCGGCAAAGTCTCCTTTGTATTTTCATGATAAATTGATCTGTATAAACATTCACCACATAAAAATATAACATGTACAGATAAATAGCAAAGGAGATAATACATCAAAAAAAATGTTCTAGACATCACAGATAAGGAAATAAAGAACCAAAATATCCAAGTAGGGTAGCCATCAGTTATCATCCGCATAAAACATCATCACACAGACGGCGGCTGTCCCCGGCGAGATCAGAAACAAAATCGGCAAAAATAAGGAGAATTTAACATCGGATGTTGCTCTAGGACGTCTAGAAGATAAAAGAATGCTCAACATGGTCATGATTGAAGATCTATATCGTCCGATCAAAAATCAGATCACTGTAGCACCTGGGTCATGTTCAGCAACAATCGGACGGCTGAAACTCACCGGTGACGGATCAACGGCAAAACATCGTCGCCGGAGGACAGGAACAATACAGGAAGAATCGTGGGAGATCTGGGAAGCTACCTATGGGGTTTGATCGATGAATCGCGGCTTCCAGGTTGGAGATTAGAGGTGGCCGGCGCGGTTAAGGATGATGGTTTGAGATTGATTCCAGCGATCTAGACATCAACAAAGGTAAGTACTTGTGGAGGAAGGTTCGCGGATGAGTGGAGAACTATCCAATGGTGTCGGATGGATGATTTGAGCTTCCAGCCGGCGGATTGAAGGTGGTCGGATAGGTGGTTTCGTCGGAGCATGAAGCCGATGATCCCGGCGGCAAGGAAAGGATTTGATAGTGGCGGAAGCTTCGTGGTCACCGGAGGAAGGTTCTGGAGGTATTCATGGGTGATGGGAGGCACGGGATGAGGAGATCAGAGACGGCCGACGGAAGCGGAGGGGCTCACCGGCGTCGGAGGAGAGGGTTCCGAGGGAAGAAGAGACCGTGGATGAAGCGGTAGGAGGATGGCGGAGGGTTTGGTGAAGGTTTGGAGGGTTGGGATGAGTTGCTTGAAGCCAGGCGGAGCCGGGACGATGATGTCTCGGCTCGATAGTGAGCTGATCGTGAAGAGGGAGAAAAAATCTAAAGAAAATTGGCGGGAAAAATGAAAGAAAAAGGGAAAAATTGTGGAAAAATTCTGTAAAAAATCAGAGAAAACTCCTAAAAATCAGGAAAAATCATAAAAATTAATAGAAACTCCTAAAAAGTAGGTTGCCTCCTAGTTAGCGCGCAATTTTACGTCTTTCGCTAGACGCTCCCGAAACAAGATTTAGGAGGCCAATGATTCCATGTGAAGAAATACATGGTTCGAATCATGGTGAAGATATGCAGATATGCTTCATCAAATAATAAAAAGAAGTCCTTAGCAAACAAAATATGCATAGAACTAGAAATTTTGATACGATCTTTGAGGAAGGGACGATAAGAATTGGCATGGTCTTCACTCATAACAAGGTTCTCCTCCTCACAAAGTTCAACTAATGGGGATGATATTAAAGGTAGAATCTCAAACTGAGGCTCTAGACAAGGAATATTGCTAACACTCCCATCCTCATTATGTTTATCACTAATAGGCACATCATCATCATTCAACTCATCATGTAGAAGTTCAACTTTAGGTTCCCGATAGGGAGTCTCATTAATATGCTCATCCTCATTCTGATCATTGTAAATAGACATATTATCATCATTCAACTCATTATGAACAACTGGTAATTTAGCATAACAACCCTCATCATCACTATCATAAAAAAGACTTGCTTCATAAGAATGACCGAAATACATATAAAGCTTCATAAGCATAACAACCGGGTAGCATTCATCAACATCATCAACTGTATCATCCAAAGTTGGCAAAACAATATTTTCAGCAGCCGACAAAACACTATCAATAGCATCATGAACTGGCAAAGCATCACAAGCATTATAGCATGCATCAACATCATTAGAAAAATAAACTTCACCAACATTGTCATCATGAACAGCAGGAACAAAATCATTTGCATAATTAGTAGGTCGAGGTCTGCTTTGATTGGTTTGGCCCGGTCGGCCTTGCTTCGCGATCTCACTTGATTGTTGCGGCTCCAGGGGTAATTTGGTAAATTACCCTTGGCGGAGTTGGTTTCTCACACGTGTGACGCACACACGGCCTTGTAATGACATATGTACTTGACTAGACTATTAGGAGTACTCTAGATCGAAGGATCTGAGTTCGATTATAAGGATTGAGATTTGAGCGGCTGTGATTAAATCTGGCTGATCAAGCGGTCAGGAGACTTAATCACCGCTCGATTAATTCCAAACCCCTTTTAAACCCTTCTCTCGTTAGGGCACCCTTGATCACGACCCCTTAGAGAGAGAGGTGACGGTGGCTGAGCTTGCCTCTTCAATGACGGAGAGCTAGGCGGCGGTGATTGCGACCAGAGGAGAGAGCTCAGCGACGGTGACCGGCTAGAGAAGAGAAGATCTCACGCCCAGAGGTAGGGACTTCTACCCTAATCTTAGATTAGGCTCCTAGGAGGGATCGATGCATGCTAGGCTAGGACTTTGGTTGCTAGTGGATGTTTCTTCTCTCTTCCTTAATGCTACTGTCTTGATCTTTGGGTGCCAATGAATTTTCGTCACTATTTCTTTTTTGGTTTTGGTTGATCGACGGATTTCCCTCTCTTTGGTCATTGTGGTTTTGATCATTGGCTTTTCCTCGAATTATTTCCTCAGTTCTTGATTGTCTGGGTGCTTGAGATCCTTCCCCAGCCTTCTCATTTTCCCTCGAGTTTGTAGTAGTTGGATTAGATCTGCCAGCTATAGTTGGGTTTCTTAGCCTGTTTGGGTTACTACGATTGCTGGATTTTTCCTCTGGATCAATTTTCGATTCTTGGATTTTATTCCATGACCTCTGTCCTTAGCTTGGTGGTTAGGCCAGTTGCTGGGCTGGGGTTTGCTACCTTGGTTTCTCTGTTTTGGATCAGATTGGTGGACTGGATGTTCGTTGGGAAGTTGGCAACTGTTGGCCTTCCCTTTCCTTTGAAACTAGTCATCTTCGGATGTATGCATGCAAGGTGCTTTCCGGATTGTCTCTATACTGCAACGGTTTTGGTTGAGCTCTGTCGAGAGGTTTTTCATCGAATTTCTGGTGGGTTTTTGGATGATTTAGCTCCATTTCGGGTTTGCTCCAGTTTTTCTATATTTTAGGCAAATGCAATTTTGAGGCTATTCATCTCCTCTTCAGTTAGTCCACGCCGCTCTATGCTAAGCATGTAAACTTGTCACCTTGCTCCCATGTCTAGTACACTTTCTTACAGAGCCATGTTAGGCCCGCTCTTTCTGAATTTGATTATGTTAATCGTGCACTTTTAGTATCCTTGTTGTGTAATTATATTTACTGTTATTTGTTCAAATTTATGTGTTCTTATACCATGCTTATGCCTAGGGCCGGCTGTGTGCCCGTTTCTATTTATTAGTGGGTTAATCGAGGGGGTGAAGACTCTCAAGAATGTGTAGATAGAAGTAGGGCTGAAGATATGCTCGTGTGTTGAATGATGTTGTGTATGGCTGGATGATTATTGCCTCTTGATGTGTGTCGATAGCTTATATACATTATTTGTCCAGTTAGCTCATATCATGTTGGCTCAGCATGTTGGACTATTGTTTGATGAAATGTCATGTAGAGAAACTGATCACTCACGAACGTATCGTTAAAACGTTGCAAACTAATTCAAATATTAAATTTATAATCCTTATTCAATCACTACACTACTAGTTAGAAATAGCGGTGAAGTCGGAAATCGATCGACAGGGAAAACGTTGGAAACGGAAATCAATTCTCGAAACCCTAAAACTAAGGAAAAGAATCAAAGATAGAATAGAGTTATCTAAACTAATAAAGAAAAGACATCAGAGGTTGATCAATTCGAATCAATAGAGTAGTTACTTAGGAATTACTGAATCCGTCCCGGTTTCATTATTACTCTTCTTTAGTTATCATCTTGTTCCATTGTCTCAACATTATGGATCATATGGCTACAAGCTCACTCACATGAATCCTTAAAATAAAGTAAATGTTTTCAACGACATAACCTATCTTTGCTTGGCATAGATTATCTTTGGTCCTACGATTACCTTAAATTATACTACTTCTAATGACCTTGGCACAACCTATATTCCCGTAGCATAGCTTATCTCAAAAGAAAACCAATAACTTCATGAAAACCATCTCATAAATCTCTACAATCAATCACAAAAATCATATAGGACTGAAAGTACGTCAAGGGAACTCTGTTCCTTCAACTCTATTAATAACAAAATCATATTCATGAGATCATGCATCGAGAAGTACACAAGAATCCAACTAAAGAAAAACCAAAACTACACTAGGGTTTCATGAATAATCCTAAGTATAATAATTAGCAACACATCTTTTGGATGAACGCCATCGGCTTGGAATACGAAGCTGTCACCATCCGCATCCTCGCCGTCTTCTCTTCCTTCTCCAAAAAATGTCAAAAAGATGATTATTTTCGGATCAATAACCCTATTTATAGGAGAACTTCCGAAATTATAGCTTGAGTTGAGTTTGACTTCAATTACAACTCGGATTTTATGATTTAATTCTGGCAGTCTTATTTCGATCACAACAGAGTCCAATCAAGCAGGAAATGGAAACCTTCTCCAACATGAAAGTTGTATATTAGAAAGTCCTCTATCACATCCAGAATATTTCATAATATTCAGACATAAATAGAATATTTGGAGAATATTCTTCTGAACGTCGACGGACCAGTTTTTTAGCAGCTATATATCTTTATCGTATTCGAACCTGGTATTAATCCATCAGGAGTCTCTAAAATATCCAACATAAAAGTTGTAGCTCTTGAAGTCTTCTAAAACGTACTAAATTTCTAGAATATGTGGGCTTATACAGAGTTTATAGAGAATATTCTCCTGACAGGCGACGAAGCAATCTTTATCACATACATTCATCCTTTTAGCCGAATTGCTTGTATTTCTTCCCAAATCATGATTAAATCTAAAATCAATTAACAAATAATTAAAGACAACTACTCTAGGCTTAACAAAGGTAATTTAAGGGGTTTAATGATGAATATTTAGTGACTCATCACACTTATACTTTGCTAGTCCTCGAGCAAAGAAAAGATAAAAAGAAAGCAGTAAATATAACTAGCCACTTTCGTAGGTCTCACGATTGCACTTAGCATGTGTAACAAGCCTTTAAACCCCTGGGTTACCCCAGTGGAGGAGTTATAGTCACTTGAGGGTTTTCAGGGATGACACCCACAAACATCCATACATTCCCTTCAATATATCATTAGAAATCAATCACAATATTCATCAAATCTAATGCATGAAATAGAAATAATATTCATGAATAAACCTTTCAACTCATAGTCACATAAAAATATAGTAAGTCAAAACATGTAATAACATATTTCCAACATATTTAATCATGATTAAAAAGAACTTTAACACTCTTGTGTGTGAATGAGGTTCCACATGCTTCAGAGTATCAATCATATCTAAACACTTCAACTATTCAAGATCACAATCCTATTCAACACATATTTTCCACTTATCACATAGCAATCTCTGCTTTTATTTATTTTTCTTTTATTCCTTTTTTTCTGCAGGAATTTCAACTGTTTTACGTGAACAACACACCATGTTAGGCACCTTGCCCGGTACTAAGTATGAAACCCTTATTGCTTTTTAGGAATTTCAACTGTTTTACGCGAACACCACGCTGGTTAGGCACACTGCCCGGTTACTAAGTTGAAAATCCATTTTTTTTTTGTCTTTTTTTTTCGCATACTTAGATAATTGTATGTGTTCATGTATTTTCTGTGTCATGACATAAAATTGTAAATCTATCTAAGTATCATGCTTACAATCTAATATCAACCTCTTAACATGTGGAAGTGAACATGTGCATTAGCATATGTCAAGTTATCCTTAAATCATGATAAAAGTGTTAATGTATAGAAATAATTTCATGCATAGTAAAGTTTTAGCTATCTTCTATATCACATATGAGATCAGAATAAATCATAAAATATGTCTCTAAATCAAACATCTTTCATCAATAAATATCACAATTTCATTCTCATGACATAGCTCAAGGGTGTAAAAAATCGGTTACCAAAAAAATATAAGCTTTAAATTTATGAATGCTACCCCCCAACTTAAATGTAATTGTCCCCAATTACACTAATTCATAAAAATAAATGAAAGAATAAAAGGTAGAGATAACCATAATGAAGGCCCAAAAAATAGATTTCTCTCTCTTCCGATTTAAGTTTAGGCACCGCCATCGGCAATAAAATTTATTTCTCCCAAGCATAACCTGTTACAGAAATACATACCTTTCCAAAAAGATCAAATTTAACAAATAAAAGTTCAAAAAGGTATTAGAATCATAGAAAATTTCGGCAGAGTCTCCTTTGTATTTTCATGATAAATTGATATGTATAAACATTCACCATATAAAAATATAACATGTACAGATAAATAGTAAAGGAGATAATACATCAAAAATAATCTTCTAAACATCACAAATAAGGAAATAAAGGACCAAAATATCCAAGCCGGGCAACCATCAGTTATCATCCGCATAAAACATCATCACACACAGCGGCCGTCCACGGCGAGATCAGAAACGAAAATAAGGAGAATTTAACATCGGATGTTGCTCTAGGACGTCTAGAAGATCAAAGAATGCTCAACATGGTCCTGATTAAAGATCTATACCGTCCGATCAAAAATCGGATCACTGTGGCACCTGGGTCATGTTCAACAACAATTGGATGGCTGAAACTCGCCGGCGACGGATCAACGGCAAAACATCGTCGCCAGAGGACAGGAACAGTACAGGAAGAATCGTGGGAGATCTGGGAAGCTACCTATGGGGCTTGATCGATGAATTGCGGCTTCCAGGTGGGAGATTAGAGGTGGCCGCTGCGGTTAAGGATGATGGTCGGAGATTGATTCCGGCGATCCAGACATCAACAGAGGTAAGTAATGGTGGAGGAAGGTTCGTGGATGTGTGGGGAACTATCCAACGGTGGCGGATGGACGAATTGAGCTTCCTGTCGGCGGATTGAAGGTGGTCGGATAGGTGGTTTCGTCGGAGCTTGAAGCCGATGATCTCGGCGGCAAGGAAAGGATTTGATGGTGGCGGACGCTTCGTGGTGACCGGAGGAAGGTTCAGGAGGTATTCATGGGTGATGTGAGGCACAGGATGAGGAGATCGGAGACGGTCGACGGAAACGGAGGGGCTCACCGGCGTCGGAGGAGAGGGTTCCGAGGGAAGATGAGACTGTGAATGAAGAGGTAAGAGGATGGCGGAGGTTTTGGTGAAGGTTTGGAGGGTTTGGGATGGCCGGAGAGGTGGCGATGGTGGACAGCTTGGGATGAGCCGCTTGAAGCCAAGCAGAGCCGGGACGATGATGTCCCAGCTCGATGGTGAGCTGATCGGGAAGAGGGAGAAAAAATCAAAAGAAAATTGCCGAAAAAAATGAAAGAAAAACAGAAACATTGTGGATAAATTCTAAAACAAATCAGGGAAAACTCCTAAAAATCAGGAAAAATCGTAAAAATTAATAGAAACTCCTAAAAACTGGGTTTCCAACCATTAAGAGCGTAATTTTACGTCTTTCGCTAGACGCTCCTGAAACAAGATTTAGACGGCCGATGGTTCCAAGTGAAGAAATAGATGACCCGAATCATGGTGAAGGTATGTAAACATGATTGATCAAAGAATAAAAAGAAGTCATTAGCAAACAACATATGGATAGAACTGGAAATTTTGATAAGATCTTTGATGAAAAGACGATATGAATAGGCATAGTCTTCCCTCATAACAAGGTTCTCCTCCTCATAACGTTTAAATAATGAGGATGATATTAAAGGTAGAATCTCAAACTGAGGCTCTAGACAAGGAATATTGCTAACACTCTCATCCTCATTATGTTTATCACTAATAAGCACATCATCATCATTCAACTCATCATGTAGAAGTTCAACTTGAGGTTCCCAACAGGGGGTCTCACTTCTATACTCATCCTCATTGTGATCATTGTAAATAGACATATTACCATCATTCAACTTATCATGAACAACCAGCAATTTAGCATAACAGTCTTCATCATCACTATCATCAAAAAGACTTGCTTCATAAGAATGACATAAATACATATCAGGTCAAGAATGTAAAACCGAGTACCATTCATCAATTTTATTTTCAGCAGCCGGCAAAACATTGTCAATAGCATCATGAACTGGCAAAGTATCACAAGCATTATAGCATGCATCAAGATCATTAGCAAGATAAGCATCACAAGCATTGTCATCATAAACAAGAGGCATAGAATCATATCCATCCACTTTATCATCAAAAGGGTGACTTACGTTAGCTAGTTGTTTGGCCAGGACTTGTAGCTTGTCTATCAATTGTTAGTTTTTAACTTGATTAATTAAAAATGGCTCTTGTTGTATTTATGACTGATCAGTGAAGGGGTTCTCAATTTTGTCACATTCTCTAGAAAGTCTATCCTCATCCAAGGATTTATTAAAATCTACTAAGCATCTATTAAATTCTACTAATGAATTATTAATTCCTTCAATTGCCTTAAGAATATCATCCAAAGTTGGCTCTTGTTGTGCTTGTGATGCAGGGTGGACAGGTGGCTCATTCAAGTATTGTTGTGGTGGTTGTAATTGAAAAGGAAATGGCGGTGCAAAATTAGATGCAAAATCTTGGGATGGTGGTTCTATGTTCCATGGTTGAATGTTAGGAGGCCTGTAACCTTGAACTTGCCAACTAGGGTATGTATGATCTCTAAAATTCGGATTATAAGATTATGAATGTGAATTATATGTCGGATTTGAGAAACCATATGTGTCATTATTGTAAGCGGGTCGATAACCAAAAGGCAAATCATCATTGGACATGGCACCCGGTGGCGTATAAAAATTAGCCATGCATGCAAGATCATATAAAAAAGGACCACACCAAAGAAAAGAAATACAAACAATGGGATGGTCTAAGAGACGACTGTTTCTGATATGTGCTTTTGTACAACTTAGAGAACGTCTCAAACAACTAGAAAAAATAACTCGGAGTTTAGAACAAACTTACCTGACTACACTGTCCCGATCGGTCGCTCCCGTGTCCGACCGATCGCTCTTGGCGATGGGCTACAAGTCCATGTGCGAGAAAATCAAATTTAGTAGCTGTAAAAATCAGAACAATTGTCAAAAATTATCAAAAAAAATGAAAAATAGCTCGCGAACGTGTCGTTAAAACGTTGCAAACTGAATCAAATATTAAATTTATAATCCTAATTCAATCACTACACGACTAGGTAGAAATAGCGGTGAAGTCGAGAATCGATCCACAAGGAAAACGTTGGAAACTGAAATCAATTCTCGAAACCCTAAAACTAAAGAAAAGAATCAAAGATAGAATAGAGTTATCTAAACTAATAAAGAAAAGAAATAAAAGGTTGATCAATTCGAATCAATGGAGTAGTTACTTAGGAATTACTCAATCCGCCCTAATTTCATTATTAGTCTTCTCTAGTTATTATCTTGTTCCCTTGTCTCAACATTATGGATCATATGGCTACAACCTCACATGAATCCCTAAAATAAAGTTAATGTTCCCAACGGCATAACCTATCTTTGCTTGACATAGATTGTCTTTGGTCCTACGATTACCTTAAATTATACTACTGCTAATGACCTTGGCACAACCTATCTTCGCATATCATAGCTTAGCTCAAAGGCAAACCAATAACTTTTTGAAAATCGTCTCATAAATCTCTACAATCAACCACAGAAATCATGTACGACTGAAAGTACGTCAAGGGAACTCTATTCCTTCAACTCTATTAACAATAAAATCATATTCATGATATCATGCATCGAGAAGTTCACAAGAATCCAACTAAAGAAAAACGAAAACTACACTAGGGTTTCATGAATAATCCTAAGTACAATAATTAGCAACTCATCTTTTGGATGAACGCCATTGGCTTGGAATACGAAGCTGTCACCATCCGCATCCTCGCCGTCTTCTTCTTCCTTCGCCAAAGATTGTCAAAAAGATGATTATTTTCGGATCAATAACCCTATTTATAGGAGAACTCCCGAAATTAGAGTTTGAGTTGAGTTTGACTTCAATTACAATTCGGATTTTATGATTTAATTCTGGCAGCCTTACTCCGATCGCAACGGAGTCCAATCTAGCTGGAAATGGAAACCTTCTCTAACATGAAAGTTGTATATTAGAAAGTCCTCTATCATATCCAGAATATTTCATAATATTCAGACATATATAGAATATTTGGAGAATATTCTTCTGAACGTCGACGGACCAGTTTTTCAGCAGCTATATATCTTTATCGTCTTCGAACTTGGTATTAATCCATCAGGATTCTCGCAAAATGTCCAACATAAATGTTGTACCTCTTGAAGTCTTCAACTACGTACTAAATTTTAAGAATATTTGGACTTATACAGAATTTATAAAGAATATTCGCCTGACAGGTGATGAAGTAGTCTTTATCACCTAAATTCATCCTTTTAGCCGAATGTCTTGTATTTCTTCCCAAATCATGATTAAATTTGAAATCAACTAACAAAAAATTAAATACAACTACTCTAGGCCTAAGAAAGGTAATTTAAGGGGTTTAATTACAAATATTTAGTGACTCATCAGACACCTAGGCTTAGTTACTTGAATAGGTTCATGCATGTTGTATGCACTAGAAGCATTAAGGCTAGGTGCGGGCGATGGGTTTGATCGCCGATCCGGGGGTCTTGGGTAGCCCGGATCTAGCCCTAGGACCGGGGTTTGGTTAGTTGAGAACTAGGGTGAGATTGTGTGGTTATGATCTTGTGTTGATCGAGGTTGCTACCTAGTTATACTCATTTGAATTGTGATATCAAGGAATAGAGGTTGTATTATCTCTTTCTCCCAAGGGCCTAAGAGTGGATATCGATGACCATGACTTGTGTCCCCGTACATGGGGTGGTGTACGGTCAGAGCTCCGGCAGTGAGTGCAGCGGCGATGCACCGATCCTGGGTCTGGGCTCGTGTTGGCCGTCCTCCTTGTTTCGCCACTTGGGTAAGGGTTGTCGCGCTCCAGCCCAGAAAACCCATCCGGACCGGGACACGAGGGGGGGTTCCTACATCTGCTAACAACAACTGGCGGAAACAGTTACAACAAGCAGTCAGAGGACAGAAGTAAATCTAACAACTCCTATTATTACAAAACTATATATAAAACAGAGTTACATTAAGATTTACATAAACAGTCCTCGAATACAAAAGATGTATAAAACTCAAAAGTCACATCATCAGTAGTCTCCTGAAAAGCACAGCAGAAACCATCCTGGCCCTCAAACATGTCCCGACGTCAACGGGCCACCGCAGGACGAGCAACTTGGGCCCACTGCAGGAGAGCTGGTACCTGCACCTGCAAACGCCACCTGGGTAGGAGTGAGCACTAAGCTCAGTAGGGTTCTACTCTACGACACACACAAGGAAAGGGAAACTACAACTGAACTAGCTCTGTGCCAAGTACTGAGGCCTGCCAAGGACTCCATAAATCCCGTCAATAACCCGAAGGGTACCTGTCCAAAGTACGTCTCCGACAGCCACTGCCTAGGGTGGACCTTCTCAGACATTCCTGACACAGGGTGGACATGAAGATACCAGTAGGACACCCTTCTCCAAGCGGGACCTCCACACTTGGCGGAACAACCGTGGTTATGACAACCAACTCTCAACACTCCAAGCAACAGAACTAACACTACCCCAAACAGCAGACTAACAGCACTACACTCAAACCGTAGGTATCTAATACACAATCAACAATGCATGCAACAGTATAAACAAACAACAAATCAAGGGCACATACTTTGGCCCATTTATACTAAACATTCTCGAGGGTTCATGACTCCCTCGGTTAACCACAAAGCGATAAAGGCATACAACCAGCCCATTTATTCTACACAACCCCGGGAGTCATCACACTCCTGGTTCAACCACAAAATGGTAACAAACAACAGTTTATAGCAATATCACTAACATGCCATTCTTTGCTACCCTCAGGCACTGTTCCTGGAAACCCTGGATCGATCCAAACATACCCATGGATCGATCCAAACATACCCATGGATCGATCCGACAGCCCTCAGTGAACAGGCCATCTTGGGTGCAACCTGGATCGATCCAACATACCCATGGATGGATCCTACCTGAAGTTCGATCGATCCAACTTACATAGATCGATCCTACTTGCAGTCCGATCAATCCAACATGCCATTCTTTGCTACCCTCAGGCACTGTTCCTGGAAACCCTGGATTGATCCAAACATACCCATGGATCGATCCAAACATACCCATAGATCAATCCGACAGCCCTCAGTGAACAGGCCATCTTGGGTGCAACTTGGATCGATCCAACATACCCATGGATGGATCCTACCTGAAGTCCGATCGATCCAACTTACATAGATCGATCCTACTTGCAGTCCGATCAATCCAACTTGCATGGATTGATCCTACTTAGTAGTCCAATCGATCGGACTCGCAAGTCCGATCGATCCAGCTCGGAAAACCCAAGAACAAGAAACCATTCTCTACACAGCAGCTAGTTGATCCGTCGATCCAACATTCAACCGACGACCGATTCGAGATCCAACCTAGTCTCCAGTACATCTATATGCATGAATCAACATACCCAAAATATAGAATCATCCAACGGCTAGATTAATGGAAAAATACTAATCAAAACCGCTAATCAAACTAACTTACCAGTTACTTGCTGCAACGCAGCCCTCCAGTAATAAATTCATAACAAATCGTAGGAAAATCGAAAAATTATGATATCAGTTGGGTTGGAGAGATAACGCAAAGATCTAAAACTCTTATGTTCATCATAACCCAAGAACATGCACGTACTGATCGAAGAACTCGCCGCAAGCTGGCTATTCTTCAAGAACAGCAGAAACCGGAAAATCTGAGATTAAACATGCATAAATCCTACTAAAATCTCAACTAAAGCTTATGAAACTTATACCAGAAATTCTAATAAGCAAGAGGAATCCAATAACACAAAGAACAGCAAGATCTAACGTCTAGACTAAGAGAAACCCATTAAACAAGTCACGTAGGTAGAACACCTACCGGCAACGCTAATCCTCGGATTCCCCGCTAAACGGCCGCTAAACAAGCAACTAAACCATGCCAGGGATCTTTCTCACGCCGCCACGGATCCAACGAGCTTTGGAACACCCAAAATGGTAGCCGGATGAGGAAGAATGGCGAAGAAGAAGGTGGCAGCCGGGAAGAACGGAGGAAGAAACAGAGCTCCGCGGGAAAAAGAGAAGGAAGGAAGAAGAAGCAGGAGAAGGAGAGGAAGAAAAGAGAAGGGGAAAGCCGGGAAGGCCAGGGAAAAGGGGGAGCAAAGGAGAGAAAGTCTCCTCTCCCCTGACAGCGGAGAGAGACGGCCACGACGGTCGTCCTCGCAACTCCACCGACAATCCCACAGTGTCCGATCGATCCAACTCCGAGTTCGATCGATCCCACTCTGAGTTCGATCGATCCAACTCCGAGTCCGATCGATCCAAGACACCAAGCTCGATCGATCCAACACACCAAGTCCGATCGATCCAAGACTGGCTGTATCGATCCAAGACTGGCTGGATCGATCCAAGACTGGTTGGATCGATCCACAGGTCAAAAACCTCCTAAACGGATCTAGTCAAACACAACCATCCATCAGAGGTTCACAGCACACGCGGGTGAGAAATTAACCGACAATGCACAATTTACCAAATTGTCCTTGTAGTTAACAACGGGCTACAGGAATAGAGGGACAGGTCCTCACAAGGGTGATCCTATTTAAGGGCCCATTCTGGATCGACGAGCTATGATGCCTCCAATGACACCTTAGACTTGGGATGAAGGACAATACGGATGCAGTTTACCTATTCCTTGAGAGTGCCATAGAGTAGAACCCTACTGGACATTATCGCTCACCCTACCTGGGCTGCATCGGCGATGCAGTTCCTTCTTTCAAGTGTTCTTCTAGAAGATGGCGCGATATTTTAAGGTGATCGAGGACTTGGAGCTTCGAGGAGTTATTCTATGATTAATTTACAAATTTAATCAATGATGTATAAATTGATGTATAATATGATGTATTTGAGAACATAAGTTTATGATTCTTAGTTCAGTGTATTCGAGAAAAAATTTGTAATATTCTCTAATGTAGACATTTGAGAAATGTAATAATAAGTTATTTACAATTGTGTCATTGTTCAAGTTGAACTTGTAAAATGTATAGGTTTCTTGTGCTATAATTATAAAGGAGACTCTGTTGATTTTTTTTATGAATTGGAGGACCAAATTGTTTAAATTCGTGCAATTATATAATTGTGTGTCTATGATGATGTTAACAGGTTTAGGTGGCTCACACCTCGATTTGAATAGGTTTTCTGGATCGGGGCCTGACATAGGTGTTGTCCCATCTCCATAGGCCCCTACCCTTATTCTGGCCAAGTCTTGTGAACCCTCCTGGACGATCATCATCCTGGGCCTCTTCGTTCATAATCTTAAACTTTGGCAATTTGAAGTTTGCCACATTAGTTAACACCATCACGGCTTCCACTTTCTTTGGAAAGGGATCGGTGTAAACCCGCGTACCCTTATCCTAAGCAAGAAAGCTGATCCTGCCAAAATCAATAGCATCTTGCAAGACATTACGAAAAATCAAACAACCGATAGTGTGATGAGACGAAGCATTATGCCATTTACAATATCTTTTACCCTTATTTTGATCAGGGTTTGGGATAACATGTCCATTAGTCAGTTTGATTTGTTTATCGATGAATAGTTGATCAAAAATTTGATCGGCGTTTGAAATATCAAATTAAAACTTTCTTAATTGACGTTTATCGTCCGTAGCTACTTCCTTACTCTGAAGCTCTCGCTCAAGCCTTGCAAGTGCCTTGCAAGTTTATGGTCGGCCTTTTAATAACTTAGCCAAACAAACATCGTCCATATATGGACATTCTTGACCAGTTTCCTCAACCTGATGAACATCATAGTTCAAATCTTTATAATATGTTCCTCATGAGGACGATTTCATTTGATCCTCTTCTCTTAATAATTGCTAATAGCGTATGGCGCTAGTTTGCATTCGAAAGAGGTCGATAAAATCTCTATCTTGGAATTTTTTCTTAAGTTCAAAGGCTAATCCACTTTGAGCGATTTTAACAAACTCCCTCTCTGGTAAAGGGATAAAGCATCGACTCCTCACTCTCCTAAACCTTTGTAAGAACGATTCCACATCCTCATCTATCCTCTGTCTCAATTGAGCTAAATCGGCCATTGTGATTTCTGGTTCTGTCTTATAAAATTGTGAATGAAAAGCGTGTTCCATTTGCTGCCAATTCTGTATAGAATTGGATGGAAATTTAATGAACCATGAATAGGGTCCTACAAACAAAGAGCTTGGGAATAACCTTAGTTTGACATAATTGTTCACTTCTCCACATTGCATGGAGAATTTCCCTATATGTTCAATGGTTGACGTATCGTCTACACCAGAGAACATAGTGAACTCTGGAACTTTATAGTTCCTAGGAAATGGATACATCTAATCAACCCAATCAAGATAAGGTTTTCTATAAGTTGGATGAGTAGTTGATCATCCTAAACCTATTTGTTCTTGTAATATCTCAGCCACATGCTCTCTTAGAACATCGACTGGGTTATAAAGAGGATTATTGTACACTTATTCATATTGATCATTTGGTGTTCGAGCATTATATTGAGGTCCATCATGTGGTCGATAATAATTTTGGTAAGGGATATCACCCATTCTCTGGCCATTGAAATTATTTCCCATCGGCCTAGGATTTTTCCCACCTACATGGCCAAAATTATTTTGGCCATTCCATGGTCCATTATTTTGACCACCTATGTTACTGTTTTGGAAGATATTTTGGCCATTAAAGGGGCCATTATTTGGACCATTTCGAGGAACAGGATAAGTTGGATTGTTAGGAGGTGCACCATTAATTGGTATCCCCGGATTAAGAGGTACACCATTATTTGATATCCCTGTCGGTGTAAATACATCACCTTGTACAGGTGGTAGATATGGCGATGCATATGATCCATGTGTTTGACCGATGACTATCAGTCTTAGTCCATTGCCAATCGCTATTGGCCGATGATAGTTTGAACTATTCTGACCAATTTGGCTATTTTGACCAACTGCCTTTTGGCCAGTCGATGGATTGGTCAAAAGAACAAATCCAGTATTGTTTTCAGGCCCAATTATGGTATTAGGTTGAAACACATGACCGATACTATTATTTTGAGTAGGATTTTGACCAATAGGAATAACTGGTATGGTCGGCCTAACAATGTTTTGCCCAAGATTTGTGTGAGGCAAGGTCGTGTTTATAATGTTTTACATGGTGTCTATGAAAGGCCTTAAAGCTAGGGCGATATAGTTAGCCATTTGTTGATTGTTAGCATGCAAAGCTTCATCGACCATAGTATGGGCAGTCCTAGAAGTTATAACTTCATACTCTGGACCATCTTTGGTCGATTTATTTCCCTGCTCCACAGAGCGATAAACCACCCTTTCACGATATTCTACATATGGTTCTTCTAAGGGTGGTGTGTTAACTTGTTCATTTCCACTAACATTTATAACAGGTGGGCCATCGCCGTGATCAGTGTATCCACCACCACTGCTAGTGTCTCGTCTAGTACGAGTGATGACCATTCCGTCTAGTCCAACTTGACCAATTTCCACAAAAACTTGACACAGGGTCCCACCAGGTGTGTCAAAAAATGTTAGCGTGGAAATTTAACCATCGATCGGTCAAATAGTCAATGTCAAAATTAGCTAACACTTTACAGATCAAATGATTATGATATGGATCAACTCCTTCGAACTTAGTCCGAACAGAGGTGTCAAGTTAAACAGAAACCTAGATTGAACCTAATTTAATTATTTAATAAAGCCTAGTTATTTAGATTAAATCTAATTTAAGCTTAAATTAATCTATTGAAAACAGAAAAATTATCTAAAAACTGCTAAGTTAATCTAGAAAGCAGTAAAGATCATCCTAAATTACTAAATCAAGGAAAAGATGAATTTAAACATACTGTTAAAACTAATCTAGATTAAAATACTAAAGTTTTTAAATTAAACTAATCTAAAGAAAACAATAAACAAAGCATCATAAAGATCTAATCCTATGGGAATTACCTAAGAACAGTAATAACAACTACTTTATGCGAAGAGAAAGAATAAAGATTAAAAGGAACGTACTCATTTCATTAAATAAAGTAACTTACATGAATAAGAAACATATTGAAAGAAAACATCAAGCTCGTACGCTTTGGATTTAGTTTGCGAGAGAGATTACATAGTGAAAGAGAAGACTATTTATACTTAAGCGGTTAAACCATCTGCTAACTCCCGCTCAGCACGTTCTCCACTATCTTCCATCTTTCACTCTCGATGAGCCGTGTGTCTCACATTCTCTGATGTTTCCACATTTTCTCCACGTCACAGTTTGATCGATGACGATTGCATCTGGCTAATGAGCTTTCGTTGTGTTGTCAGGTCCTAATTTTGGTCGATGATCTTTCTTTATTGCCATGTCATTCTTCATGCCCGATGCTTCTTTTGTGTACAAATCATCATCGCTCATGGATGATGTTTCTTTTGTGTATAGAACATCATCGCCCATGGCCGATGCTTCTTTTGTGTAGAGATCATCATCGCCCATGGCCGATGTTTCTCTTGCCTTTCTTCATTTGGTCAATGGCTTTCTAAATATCTATTATATAAGGCAGAACAGTTTTTGAAATGTCACAACTATAAGACATAAAGAGCGGTCCAGATTTATCACCACAAACATCCAATAGCTGTGATTTCATCTACAACCTCAAGATTCCCACCAAATTTTCCCTCCAAAAATTTCACAGCACTCTCTCCCCTCACTGCCTTACAAACTCTCTCACCTCACTACCTTACAGGAAAGAGAAGAGAATGGAGAGAGAGAGAGGGAGGGAGAGGGAGGAGGTGGAGAAGAGGGAAGAGGGAAGAGGTGGCTTCTCCAGACGACGAAGAGGCTTCTTCAGTCCGGCCATGCTCTCCGCCCTCTCCGGCTAGAACATCTCCATCGTCGTTGGCGCCGCCAATGGAGACATCCCCACCCTCGTAGCCTCCGCCAGCTCCTGGGCAGCCTCCAACCTCCAACATCATCGTGTCCGTCGGCAACGAGAGAGAGAGAGAGAGAGAGAGAGAGAGGTGGCTTCTCCAGTCGATGGTGAGGCTTCCCCAGTCCGGCCATGCTCTCCTCCCTCTCCAACTCGAACATCTCCATCGTCGTTGGTGCCGCCAATGGATACATCCCCACCCTCACAGCCTCCGCCAGCTCCTGGGCCACCTCCAACCTCCCCCATCGCCATCATGTCCTTCAACAATGAGAGAGAGAGAGAGAGAGAGAGAGAGAGAGAGCGCCGATGACTCATCCCATCCCCCCCCCCCACACCTAATACCAGCTAAAAAGAAGAGAGAGAGAGACAGAGAGAGAGAGAGAGAGCGGGGGGGATGGCTGAAAGGCGTGGGGAGAGGTGGCTTCTCCAGTCGATGGTCAGGCTTCTCCAGTCCAGCCATGCTCTCCCCCCTCTCCGGGTCAAACATCTCCATCGTCGTTGGTGCCGCGAATGGATACATCCCCACCCTCATAACCTCCCCCATCGCCATTGTGTCCTTCAACAACGAGAGAGAGAGAGAGAGCACAGATGACTCATCCCATCCCCCCCACACCTAATACCAGCTAAACAGGAGAGAGAAAGACGCCCCATCCGCTAGCTCTTGGGCCGCCTCCAACCTCCTCCCCATTGCCATCGTGTTCGTCGGCAACTAGAGAGAGAGAGAGTGCACCGATGACTCATCCCACCCACCCCTACCCCCCTCACCCCAGCTAATACTAGCTAAACAGGAGAGAGAGAGAGAGAGAGAGAGAGAGAGATAGACGGGCAACCAGCCACGAGTGGAGCTCTCCGTCGGCCATCCCCCTCTCTCACTCTCTATTCCCTCTCCCCACGCCGTCAGCCATCCCCCTCTCTCACTCACTGTTCTACTCCCTCTCCCCATGTCGTCAGCCACCCGCCTCTCTCACTCTCTGTTCTGTGCCCTCTTCCCACACCGTCGGTCACCCCCCTCTCTCACTCTTTGTTCTATTCCCTCCCCACGCCGTCAGTCATCCCCCTCTCTCACCCTCTGTTCCCTCTCCCCACGCCAGCTAGCGATCGGGACCGGTGAGAAGCCCTGGATGGCGCCGGCGGGAGAGGCACCTGGAGCATCAACGGGGGAGGGAGAGACAAAGATCAGCGATACCCTCGACCAGATGCCCCCGTCTCTCCCTCCCAGTAGCTCCACCACTGATCGCTTACAAACGCGACATTAAAACATTGCAAACTCAATCAAATATTAAATTTATAATTCTTATTCAATCACTACACTACTCGGTAGAATAGCGGTGAAGTCGGGAGTCGATATACAGGGAAAGCGTTGGAAACTGAAATCAATTCTCAAAACCCTAAAACTAAAGAAAAGAATCAAAGATAGAATAAAGTTATCTAAACTAATAAATAAAAGAGATAAAAGGTTGATTATTTCGAATCAAAGGAGTAGTTACTTAGGAATTACTCAATCCGCCCTAGTTTCATTATTAGTCTTCTCTAGTTATCATCTTGTTCCCTTCTCTCAACATTATGGATCATTTGGCTACAAGCTCACATGAATCCCTAAAAGAAAGTTAATGTTCCCAACGGCATAACCTATATTTGCTTGGCATAGATTGTCTTTGGTCCAACGATTACATTAAATTATACTACTCCTAATGACCTTGGCACAACCTATCTTCGCGTAGCATAGCTTATCTCAAAGGCAAACCAATAACTTCATGAAAACCATATCATAAATCTCTACAATCAATCACAGAAAATCATGTAGGATTGAAAGTATGTCAAGGGAACTGTGTTCCTTCAACTCTATTAACAATAAAACCATATTCATGAGATCATGCATCGAGAAGTTCACAAGAATCCAACTAAAGAAAAACCAAAACTACACTAGGGTTTCATGAATAATCCTAAGTACAATAATTAGCAACTCATCTTTTGAATGAAAGCCATCGGGTAGGAATAAGAAGTTGTCACCATCCATATCCTCTCCTTCTTCTTCTTCCTCCTCCATAGATTGTCAAAAAGATACTTATCTTCGACCAGCCAACACCTTCTTATAGGTGTATTCCCGGAATTAGGGTTATGGGTTGAGTTGGACCTCTAGTGCAACTTGGATTTCCTGGTTTAATTCTGACAGCCTCTTCCGGTCGTGACTGGGTTCAACCCGTTCGGAATTTGGGAATGTGCTCAACATGAAAGATGTAGATTAGGAAGCCTTCTTTTCTGTCCCAAAGATTTGATATTATTTGGACTTATCTGGAATATTTGGCGAATATTCTCCTGAACATCGATGGACCAGTTTTCCAGCAGCTATATATCTTTTTCTTCAAAACTGGTATTAATCCATCTGGTATCTAGAAAAATTTCCAACATGAACGTTGTAGGTCTTGAAGTCTTCTATCAAGTATTAAATTTCCAGAATATTTGGACTTATACAGAATATATAGAGAATATTCTCCTCACAGTAGACGAAGCAATCTTTATCACATAAATTCATCCTTTTTGTCGAAATTCTTATATTTCTTCTCAAATCATGATTAAACCTGAAATCAACTAACAAACTATTAAATACAACTACTTTAGGCCTAACAAAGGTAATTTAAGGGGTTTAATTATGAA
Organism: Narthecium ossifragum; assembly: GCA_963920575.1. Lineage (NCBI taxonomy): Eukaryota > Viridiplantae > Streptophyta > Magnoliopsida > Dioscoreales > Nartheciaceae > Narthecium > Narthecium ossifragum. The sequence continues at coordinate 14,575,560 of OY986967.1, read as the reverse complement.
TAATTAGTGACTTATCAACCACCCCCTCCTCTCCTCCTCCTCCTCCTACTCCCCTTCCCCACATCTCCTCTCCTACACCACTCCTTCAAGAGTACGAAACCCACCCACCCCCCTCCCCCAAACCGGCATTGCACATGGGGATGAAGGGGGATTCCGGGCGAAGTCGGAGGCGACACCGGCGAGCGATTGAGACCGGTGAGAAGGACTGGATGGCACCGGCGGGAGAGGCAGCCAGAGCGTCAACGAGGGAGGGGGAGAGAGAGAGATCAGGAGTTGAGGGAGAGGCGGCTGTGGGTGAAAACCTAAGGCCTGTTGCTATTTATAGTAGGATTGGAGAGATATCATGATCGTTGATCTAAAGATCAATGGCTGAGATTACAGCTTTAGTTAATTACGGCAAGAGTAATAATAGATCTTGGTCGGTCATGATCTCAAGATCAACGACTAATATCTTAGTTTTTTATACTAGAATCAGTAAGAGATGTTTGTCGTTAATCTCAATATCAATGACTAAGAACTCAGTTATATAGAAAATTTAGAGAAAAATATAAATAGATGAATATATAAAATATGTACTTTTTCCTTATTTATATAGAGCCAATAAATAAATTGAGTTGATCGAGCCGATATTGATCGAGCCAACCCTTGCTCATTATCGGCTCTAAATAAATCGAGTTAGCATCGAACAAGCAGTTATCGACCTAGATTCGAGTTTTTTACATTTTAAATCTAGTTTACTTTCGATTTTACATTACAGGTGATGAGTGCATGAAAGTGCACTCTGAACATGACTAAGAACAGCTTATTTGCTTAGTTTTTATGATTAATATAGATGATTTCATTCGTATATGTTGATTCACAAAGTTATTTGTATTATGCAGGAAATTGAAGCAAAGATGGGTCTTTAACACCAAAACTGTACCTGGTCATGAAGAACCAGCTAATGTGCCATATATGGTTGGAAAGCTCTTGAAGTCTAGTTTCGGGAGAATTTTACGGTTCATGATTTGGAGTTTCATAGAGGAAGTTACAGTGTTTTTAGTGCCAGTGCGCAGTGCAGAATGGCAGAAGAAATATGCAGGAAATAAAAGATCGATCTTCTTTACTAGGAAGATCGATCCTTTGTGGGCGTTGACAACAACTGATGAAAGAGATCGATCTCTTCCTTGAAAAAGATCGATCTAAACCTGGGTGATCTGCAAGGAACCCAGTCTACAGAGAAAGAAGATCGAACCTTTCCTTACGGAGATCGATCCTAGTCGGGGGCGACCCAAATTACAGCAATTGAGGAGAAATACAATTTCGTCAACTGGTAGGAAAATATTCGTAACATATTCTCTGAAAGTCCAAATATTCTGAAATTTGAATACATAATAGACAGCTCAGATATCTACAACGTTTATGTTGGACATTTAGTAAGATTCTGGACGGTGTGATAGCAGATTGAAAGAATAGATGAAGTTAGACAGCTGGAAAACTGTTCTGTCGAAGCTGAGGAACATATTCGTAAAATATTCTATATAACTCAGAATATTGCGAAATCTTTGGGATATGGTAGAAGACTTCCAAATATACAACTTTCGTCTTGAGCAAGTTTCCAAATTCCAGCTGGATTGGACTCAGTTGTGACCGGAATAGGGCTGCCTTCAGGAAATCCGAGTCCAACTCAACTAAAACCCTAATTTCGGGGTTCCCCTATATATATGCTTATTTAATCCGAAATTTGGGAGGTTTAAAGGGGGTTTTCTACAGAGCTTTGGAGGGGAGAAAAACCAAGAAAGAAGATGAAGAAATCTCCATCCATGGCCGAGTAATCCGCGGGCATGGTGGACGGATGATCTAGCGAGGACTAGGGCTTCTTCTCCAACGATGGTTCATAGTTTCAATTTTTATTGTTAAACTCTTTCCTATGTATTGAATCTTCAAAGATTATTTTCAGATTATAGGTTTCTATGTGGATGATTAATATTATGAATCCAGTCATGCTTCTTTCATGATCTTATAATCCCATCGTTATCTCTTTTGATTCTCCTACCGAGTCTCACGAGACCTTTGCTATGCATTGCCCGTAGTGACAACTGGTATTGTGTATTCTTATGGATCTAGTAAGACAAGGTTGGGGCTCTATCCCGTGACATCTTTGCTATGCATTGCCGATTGTGAGAGTTGGTATTGTGTATTCTTAGAGATCCGGTTAGATAGAGTTAGGGCTTTGTCCCGATGAACTTTTGCTATATGTTGCCTATAGTGACAGCCGGGTTAATATATTCTTAAGTTTGGATTGGATGAAGTTAGAATTATAATAAGAAAGAATCAATCATAGAAAGAGACATCTATATATTTTGTTAGGTTTATAATTCCATATCTCCCGGTTAAGGTGATTGGGATGTGAATCCCTTAACTGAGTTTCATATGAACCATTGAGAATAGAAGAACCTAAATCCGAGTGAAGTGATTCCTGAAGCCTAGCCTTATCAAAATCCTGATATCTCTAGTTAACCTTACATTATCATTAAATCCGTTGATCTAATTTAGTTAATTCTTAAGTTCTCGTTTGTGTTCAATTCATTGTTATTTGCGTTTTGGATATTTTCTGTCTGTCTCTCTGTGGGTTCGACCTCTCTTATGCTGTACTGCACCGCGACCGCTGTGCGTGACACATTTGAGCGATATCAACAGGTCCAATCTGATTTTCATTTACAATATCAGCCCATATCCATCTTTTATTCTTGTTTTACCCCTCGCCCCTCCCATTCTCTCTCACACGATGGATGACAGCTGACAAACAGTGCATCATCATCACGAGCAAACCCACCATTTCCTAACCAAGAAGCTCATCATCAGAGCCATCTTTGCTCTCATGATCTTCTTGGCTCTCATCCATTTCTATTTCTTTCCTTTGGATTACCATCAATCCATCCTTTTCCTTCAGCTCTCCAGCAGGTACGCATTTAATCAGGTGCGACAGCAATAGGAGGGGAGAGAATCGAGAGCCTCGCTCGGCGAGCATCTGTTGCGAATTCTCCGATGGCCGGTGGGTGCGCGACACGCGAGGGGCCCTCTACGATGGCACGAGCTGCGAGACCATCAGGAATGACCAGAATTGCATGTTGCATGGCCGGCCTGACACCGGGTATCTCTACTGGAGATGGCAGCCTAAGGAATTGTGCCAACTCCCGGCTTTCGATCCTATTGCTTTCCTCCGGTTGGCGGAGGACAAGCACATCGCCTTCGTTGGCGACTCCATCGCAAGAAACCAGATGGAGTCTCTCATGTGCCTCCTCTCCTCCGCATCGCCGCCGAGCCTAGCCTACCAACAGGGAGATGACACTAAGTTCCGCCGGTGGATTTTCCCTTCTTACAACGTCATTGTGCCAGTTTTCTGGTCTCCGTTCCTCGTGAAAGCCGTCGAGAAGTCGCCGGCTGCCGGAGTTGGTCACAACACACTGTTCTTGGACACGGTCGATGAGCGGTGGGCTTCAGAGCTAGATAGGATCGACGTCGTCGTCTTATCAGTCGGACACTGGCTTCTCCTTCCGACCATTTTCCAGGAGTCGGATGCGGTCATCGGAGGTGGTGCAGTGGCTCGAGGGCGAAGGTGGAAAGATGCCGGAGGTGTTGAACCCGCCAACGGATGATGAGGAGTACAGGAGAGAGAGACCGATTGATAGCAATAAATGCACTGTCAGCTGTTATCCACGTGTGAGAGAGAATGGGAGGGGTCGGGGTTAAAACAGGAATAAAAGATGGATATGGGCTGATATTGTAAATGAAAATCAAATTGGACTTATAATGTAAAATCCAAAATAAATCAGATTTAAAATGTTAAAAACTCCCTAGATTCGAGTTTGAGCAATTTAGACAGAGTGGTTGGCTGGGTTGGAGCTGTTTTTTTTTTTCTTTCTTTCTTTGGAATTTGAAGCTTAGTATAGAGTTTAGTACCTAAATATAACCAAACCTCTTCAATCTAACGGTGGGAAACAAGACAAGTTTCAATCCAACAGTTCAAAATCAATGGTGAATATGGTTTTGAAGATAATGAAAGAAGATGAAGGTTTTTAGGATTTTTAATCCAATCGTGGAGAATTTTTAATCAAACAGTGGTAATCAAAGAAGATTGCGGTTTCAACTAATCATAACTTTAGCTAAACGTGATTACGGTTTTTTCTTTTCTTTTTTTAAATTATACCAGCGGCACCGGCCACACTTAGGGGAGATTTTATCATTTTTTTTAAAGAAACTCTAAATATTTTATGCTGCATTACATTAGTGTCCGTGTCGTAGGCACGGGTATTCACTAGTTATATAATATGATCGTCCAGTTAGATTGGAAAGGTCGTCGACCATTCTGATTAAATTGACGTGTCAACCATTGATTGGTTAACCATTATTTTGGCTAACAATACCCGATAACCTGAAGTGTACTTGAATGCTCATAGGTCAACATAAAATCCTCAGTGCGCTGTAAATATATGAGAACTTTCTTTGCTGCCTTCCAGTGTGCTAAACTAGGATTTCTCTGATATCTGCTTAGCATGCCAACCACATAACTAATGTCTAGTTGAATACACATTATGGTGTACATAAGGCTGCCAACAATTGAAGCATAATCATTTGCATCAACCTGATTTCTTTCCAACTGATTCTTGGGGCATTGATCTTGAGAAAAAACATCGCCTTTCACCGGGAGTAAATTTATCCATCCCAAATCTTTTAAGGACATTCTCAACATATGTCTTTTGAATGAGGCATAACTTTTCCAATCCTCTATCTCTATGAAATTTAATGCCAATAACATAATCAGCATTACCCATATCTTTCATATCAAAGCTCTTTGATAAGAAATGCTTCGTGTCATGTAGTAGATGGATATCATTACTTGCAAGGAGAATATCATTCACATCAAGAAACCAGTATAATGAACTTGCTCCCACTGACTTTAAGATATATGCACTTGTCAATTGAATTCTCCTTGAAACCACAACTACTAATAACCTGATCAAACTTGAGGTACCACTGCCTTGGTTTGTTTCGATAAATGGACTTCTTAAGTTTGCAAACCAAATCCTTTTTTCCTTTTATTTCAAAACCCGTGGGTAGGGACATGTAAATATCTTCCTCTAGTTCACCATTCAATAACGTTGTCTTCACATCCATATGGTGCAATTCTAGATCATAATATTCTACAATAGCCAATACGATCCTCAGAGAGACAATTAATGAGACAGGTGAATAAGTCTCGCTGCTTTCAATGCCCTCCTTTTGTTTAAATACCTTAGCAACCAACCTTGCTTTAAACCACTCAATCTTGCCATCTGAATCTCTCTTGGTTTTGAACACCCATTTGCTTTCCACAGTTGTTCGCCCTTCAAGTAGTGGGATGAGATCCTAAACCTGACTTTTCTTCATTGATTACAGCTCCTCTCTTATAGTGTGAGGAACTGTCCCTCTACCCCTGTGGCTCGTTCTAGACCGCAAGGGCAATTTCGTAAATTACGCCTTGTTGGTTTGTTTCACACCCGCGTGTGCACACACTGGCCTTGTTTGTGTTAGTGCTTGTTTAGAATGGCTAGGTGGACCCGGGATCGGAAGATCCCAGCTCGGGCGCGCGGAAGCTTGCCTTTGGGCAGCTGACGACCCTTGAGCGATCGATCGCTCCTTGGAACAATCGATCGGACTCGTGAGCAAGTCGGTGGGTTTTGACCCGCTCGGATCGATCCGACTTGGTGTTGGGATCGATCTGACTTGGTCGGATCGATCCGACTTGGTGTTGGGATCGATCCGAGGCGCGAGCGATCGATCGCTCCTTGGAGCGACCGATCAGACTCGTGTCGGTGGCTTTTCTGCTTCACGAGGACGGCCGCCGTTGGCCGTCGCTCTCTCCTGTCAGAGGGGGAGGACTTTCCCTCCCCTCCTTTCTCTTTTCCCCCCTTCCCCCGGCTTTCCCCTTCCCCTTTTCCCTTCTTTTCTTCCTCCTTCTCCTTTCTTCTTCCTTCTTCTTTCTTCTCCCGAAAGCTCTGCTTTCTTCCCCTGTTTCCGGCAGCCACCTTCCTCTCTTCTGTTCTCCATCCTCCGACCATCATTTTGGGTGTTCTAAGGCTCGTTGGATCTGTGACAATGAGAGCAAGATCCCTGACGTGGTTTGGGACCTTGTTGGAGATCAACTCGCGGGGAATCAACCGGGTTAGCATTCTTCGGTAGGTTCTTCTACCTACTGTGTTCTTTAATGGGTTTCTTTAGATCTAACCGTTGGATATTGTTGATCTTTGTCTTGTTGGATTCCTAATGCCTAGTAGAATTGCTGATTTAAGTTTCATGATAATTGGTTGAGATTTGAGTAGGATTTATGCATGATTAATCTCGGATTTCTGGTTTTCTGCTGTTCTTGAAGAACAGCCGGCTTGCGGCGAGTTTTCCGGCCGGCGTGTACGTGATCTTGGGTTGTGATGAACATAAGAGTTGTAGATCTTTGAATCTACTCTCTAACCCAACTGATTTCATAATTATCTGATTTTTCTACGATGTTTTATGAATTGTTTACTGGAGGGCTGCGTTGCAGCAATTAATTGGTAAGTTAGTTTGATTAGCAATTTTGATTAGTGGTTTCCCGTTAATCCCACCGTTGGATGATTATAAATTTTGGATATGTTGATCCTGGTATATACACCTACTGATGGCTTAGTTACATCTTGAATCCGACGTCGTTTGGACGTCGGATCGACGGGATCAAATAGCCCCTAGTAGAGAACTTTTGGGTGTTTTGAATATAATATTATATTGTTTACTGTTCATCAGCGGTTTTCGGGGTTGCTTCCCGTTGCAGGAGTTCGCGGTTGACGGTCGTGGTACCGTCGTAATGCCGGGACCCGCTGCGGATCAGCTGGCAGCGATCGGTAGTACCGCTGCAGCGATCCAATTGACTTTTATGATGCCTTATCATACTGTTGCATGCCTATCTCCTGTTTGTGTATGTCACAGCATGCATCGTTGTTTTGTGCATTAGTTGCATTGGTTAGGGCGTGGGTGATTTGTGGGTCGCCGTCCCGAGGATGGAAGCTCGGACTTAGCCTTAGGACCGGGGTTGGGTAGTTTGGACCCGGTTTGAATTGTGGTGTCCAGTCGATTTGATGATACGCCTAGATGACTGGTGCACTTGTTCCTTCATGATTGTAGAGGTCGTGTCGCCCTCGAGTCGAATGCTGAGGTGTAGCCGGTGTTCCACTGTGTTGATTCTTGAGTGGTGGAGAGGCCCCCTCAGCGGTGCCATTTCCCGCCTGCAGTGTCGGGTTCCTGCATATGAGTCAGCAGTGTTTGTTGAGCTTACTGTGTGCTACTCCTGGGGACCAGGGACACGGTGGGGTTATGGGACCCCTATATACACCCAGATCCTACTTGAGGGCGACACTGTTGCGTTTCCCTCTTCCTTCTGTGTGTCGTAGTGTAGATCCCTACTGAGCTTAGTGCTCACTCCTACCCGGGCTGCGTTTTGTAGGTGCAGGCATCAGTTCTTCTTCCGTGGCCCCTACCGGGCAGTTGGTTGGTGGTGCGGCGGCGCCAGGCGGAGTCTGAGAGGTGGTGATCTTTTACAGTTTTTTTATCCTATGTTAGATAGTCTCCTACGGGAGTAATGTTGTATTTGAACCTCCCCCCTCTCCGAGGATATGTATATTAAACAATTTTTTGGGTTTGTAATCTGTGGTTCGATGTTGTTAAATTATTGTATCTTTTAATTGGGGGTGCCTTTGGTGAACTGTTAGGGAGACCAATAGGTTAGAGGGAACCCTTGCCAGCTTTTCTTCCGCGTTTTGTTAGGTTCCGGTTCACGTCACCCGCCTCGATTGGGCTTTCGCGGGTCGGGGCGCGACAGCTTGGTATCAGGGCATAGGTTGTAGATCCCAGGGTTTAGGATCAGGATTCGGTTGAGATTGAGCGTGGAATGGGTTAGTTCTATGTCTAGAACATCCGTGCATACTCCTTTTGATGTGTTATGCTTTTCCGCTTTATGTTGTGCTGCTTTGTCTTGGGTTTCTGACGAGTCAACGCTCGTTTGTCGTTGGTGATTGCGCAGATGGCGGGAGCTCGAGACCGACCTTCGGTTGTTGGTCGAGGTGGGGCACGACCTGGTCGGCCCGCTCGACCAGACAGGGTAGCACCTGCCAGGGCGGTCAGAGCTCGACGGATTGAGCCATCACCGGCGACGGTTGCGGTCGCACGGGAGGAGGGCCCTCTCGTCGAGGAGGGGGTCCTCGCTCCGGTAGACAGGCGGGCCGCGGCAGCGGTCATGATGGACTTCCAGCGGCTGAACCCGCCTAGGTTCAGCGGTGAGACTGGAGATCCGACCACGGCAGACGTCAGGCTCCGAGGAGTCACGCGCGTTCTCGACGCTCTCTTCGTCGGGGATTACCGGATCCGGGTCACCCTCGCGGCGTTCCAGCTCGATGGTGACGCCCTTGACTGGTGGTGCACTGCCCAGCACACTAGTGGCGGAGAGGAGCCGACGTGCGAGGAATTCAGGGCGTTGTTCTTGGACGTGTACTTCCCAGAGAGTACGCGTGACACCTTGTCTCGCGAGTACCAGTCCCTCTTGCGCGGTACTCGCACCGTGCAGCAGTACGCCACCCGGTTCAGGCACTTAGTCCATTTCACGGGGGCAGTGGCAGCAGATCCAGTGGCCAGGGCACAACAGTTTGAGTGGGGTCTTCGTCCAGAGATCAAGCGTCAGACGTGTTCCCACCGCTTCCAGACGCACTCAGCAGTTCTGAACTGCACCTTAGTTGTGGAGTCGCAGACGCAAGACGAGAGACGCCGGGCAGTTCCACCGGCAGTCTCTACCGGCTCACAGCAGCAGAGGCCCCAGTTCAGAGGGGGATTCGGCGGAGGGCACCAGCGGCATCAACGACGTTTTCAGCAGCGGTCGCAGCGCCCGCAGCAGTTCTAGACACAGTTGCCTAGTCCGCCAGGCCAGTTTCTCTTGACGGCCGGGCTGTCTGGGCAGGTGATAAGACGTGGAAAGTGTCAAGGCTTAACGCGCCCGATCAAAATTACAAATTTATAATCAAACTCCTAACTAACTACCTTTGGGGATAGCTAGTGGTTAGTCCGAGTCGAATCCACAGGGAATGCGTATGGAAACAATTAAACTACTTACCTCAATCTAAGTGTTCATACAAGGATAATGAAAGAAATGGTTTTTGGGTTTTATGATAAGAAAACTAAGAAAGCATGTAAATGAGTCAATGGATAGAGAGAGGTTCTAGGGAATCCCAATCCGGATTAGGCTCAGTCATAGCTTTCTAATGGATCAAGATGTGCAATCCTATCGAGACACTACAATATCGACTACCTTGTGGCTAACAAAGGTCGTCGCTAACGAATAACCGGATGAGGACTATCCGTTGCAAAAGGTGTATGCTAGAAAGTCGGCGATCGAGGGATTAGCTACGATCATCGCTAACGAGAGGTCGGGTTAGGATCATCTCATCGCAAGTAATTGGGTTGTATGGAATATGGTAATGGATCGAGGTGGTTCTAGCATCTCGAATCCAAAACACTATAAAAGATAGGATAGATGCTAGGTTAGATGTGGATTGGAGTGGTTCTAGCACACCCAAGTCCCTAACCTAGAGCCAAGACTCCCTTCAACACAAGTGGTCATGGCTCTAGCACAACCTACTCATTGGGGAATATCAACAAACACCTATTGGGCACAAGGTTCTAATTTATGCAAACCAAAGAATCCATCCATCCAACATTAGAATCCAACTACAAAGATGATAAATGAAGCATAAATCCATACAATCTTGTCTCAATAGGGTTTACAACATCTAAAAATCCAAAGAAAACTATAAAAAAAACCTAAAACATCATGGTATTCCACTAGGTAAATAGATTAGCTACTCATCTTCGATGGAGAAGCCATGGAGAAGAGATGGATCCTCTTCTTCATCAATCTCCTGCCTCTTGGATGAGAGCTCCCTTCCTTGCCCAAGGGGATTGCCCCTTTCCTTAGCCTCTTCTTGTCCAGAAGAATCCCCAATAAGAGTCCAAAGTTTGGTATTTATAGCCCTCAAGCTTCTCCCCTTTGAATTACATTTGGGCCCTTCATTTTGCTTAACTGGCACTGAACGATCGATCTTCTAGGGGTGAAGATCGATCTTTTTATATCGTAAAACTGGCTGCGCCCGCAGAAGATCGATCTTCTATAGGGAGAAGATCGATCCTTTGAATTACTGCTCTCTGCTACAGTACAAAGATCGGTCTTCTATAGGGAGAAGATCGATCCTTTGAATTACTGCTCTCTGCTACAGTGCAAAGATCGATCTTTTATACACAGAAGATCGATCTTCCTTTCTGCAGATTATCTCTTTTGCCATTCAGCACTGCGCATTGGTACGAAAAATGCCATAACTTCATCTAGGAAACTCAGAATCATGAACCGTAAAATTTTCCAGAAACTAGACTTCCAGAGCTTTCTAATGATATATGGCACATTATTTGGTTCTTCCTGAGAAGGTACAGTTTAATCTTTGAAGTTGACCCATGTACCTAAATGTGCTCGAATAGGCTTGTTTACGCTCCAAAGTTGATCTAACTTCTGTTGAGGGCTCTTGTACCTGAAATACCATGAAGATTATTAGAAATACCTTGGTCGAAGACTAATAAAGGTAAATTAAGAGGTTAATGTGTGTACTTTTCACGTCTAATCACACCCCCCAACTTACACTTTGCTCGTCCTCGAGCAAAGCCAAAAAGAAATAAACACACAAACAAATAAACAACCAAAACCACTAATTTGTCAAAATACAATGTATTGATTCATATGCAAGCAATTCTCAACTCCGATGCTCAAAGTAGATTTCCATACACGAATTTTATCTCTCAGGTCATGGCCAAGTAAAAAGCAAATGAATAAGAACATAAATGATATACTTCCAAGACTTCAAAGCACTTGACACAATTAAGACCTAATTGAACAATCCCGTGTCGTGAAAGGAGCAACCAAGTAATCAGGGTCTTGTAATCATCTAAGTAGGGAGCCAATCAAGATCAATTATCCTTAACAATTCAAATCAATTGAACATGTGACATGTTTTATTCATCACTAATCATATTTTTTTTTCTCTCTTTCTTTTTTTTCGAGGAATAGAGCATGTGGTTGTGCAATGTCATGATCCCTTAGGCTTTCTACTAGGTCCATGTAACAGGATTTAGGCCAGTGACTCCCAAACCATATGGTTTGGGGCACTAGGTGTAAAGGCACCCCTCTGGCTTAATCTCCCGAACCTAGAAGGCCACGAATCACAACTAATGACCATTATGCTTTTATTCAACTAATGCGACTGTGCAGTGCCTTGATCCCTTAAGCTTTCTACTAGGTCCATGTAGCGAGTGTTGGGTCAATGACTCCCATGCCAGGTGGCTTTAGGGCATTAGGTGTAAAACACCCCACAGACTTAATTACCCGAACCTAGAAGGCTACGAATCAAGGCTAGTCAACAAAAATTTTCTAACACAACTATAAATCATATCAATCGATCATGAATATGCTTCAGAATTTCAATCTATCAAGGTCCCTACTCAAAATCACTTAACCCTTCATACAAGTGCGAGTGCACAGGTGATTGGGACCACTCAATTAGCCTTACCATGTGCCAAGTCGAATTGAAGTAAAAGAAAAATGTCATTTATCCAATGATTCACAAGTTTTTATAAGACATGAAAATCAAGAAAATCCGTGCAATGGTTCTCGAAGACAAGCATCTAAGACAAAAATAATTTCACATAGTCATCAATGCAAGTAACTTGACAAATTAAGTGAAGGTACACAGGTTATCGAACATGCAAATGTACCCCCCAACTTAAATTTGGTTGTCCTCAAGCACATATGAAGGGCAAAAGGGAAGAGATAACCTGATGTGCTTCAAAGCATTCATGTGAAGGTATCTTTGGCCAAATGCAAAGAAGATATGAAGTATAACCAAGGGTTAGTCCAATAAAAGCAAGAGTACAAACATCATTGTCTTGGCCTAACATCGTACAAAGATCTAAACATACAAAGGCCAAAACTCGCGTACCGGATGCATGAAAACACTCATTGGAACCAAGCAAATATGCCGAAAATAAAAACAAAACAATCAAACATGCAAGAAAGCAAGAAAACAATCAAAGAAGCATGGAAGTGTTGGGTTGCCTCCCAACAAGCGCTCATTTTATCGTCTTCCGCCCGACGTTATACTATGTACAACACAATTGAATTTGGATGGACGATGGTTCCACGTAAAGAAATACATGGACCGAAGAGTAGAGAGGACGTGCAAACATGATTTATCAAAGAAGAAAGTAACGTCCTTGGCAAACCATTCATGCGAAGGTTTATGCCCTCGCCACTTACCATCCTTCGATCCATGTACTTCATCAAATGGAGCCATCCTCAAGTCGGATTTCAGTGGCCGATGATTCAAGGTGAAATAATACATGAGCCGAAGAAAAATAAAGCCATGCAAACAATCTCCATCAAAGAAAAAGATTAGGTCCTTAGGAAACAAGATGCTCGAAAGATGGGAAGTCTTGCAAGAGTCTTTGATGAAATTACAATCATATTCGGCATGGCTTAAGAAAGATGGAAAAACAAGATTCGTCATCTCACAATGTTCAACAAGCATGGATGATGGAAAAGCTTGACACTCAATTTGAGGTCTCCGTAAGGAGATCTCACAATGATGGTCAAAAGTATCATACTTAACTAACATAAGAAAATCATCATCCAACTTATCACAAACATGCATAAGATCATCATTACAAACACTCTTAGCAATCTTCCCCTCGCATGCAACACAATCAACGAATGGATAAACATTAGAAACAATATCCTGACAAATAGGAGGTATAAAATCATGCATGCATTCATCATTCTCATCAATGTCAAGATTAACAAAAATCGGAGGCTTCGACTCATTCACAAAATCAACATATACCGGCAAAACATCATCAATAGTATCATCACGCACCGGCAAAACATCATTCAAGCTATCATGAACGAGCGAACCCTCATTTGGAACCTCATAGTTGCATGTATCACTAACATTGGTAAGATAGGTATTACAAGCATCATCATTAAAATTAGAAGGCATTACCTCACTCACACAACCATCAATCTTATCATAATATGAATCGATCAAGGAAGCTAGTTGTCCAACTTGGACTTCTATATTGGCTAATGATTGTGAGTGGGAATGTATAAGTTGGTTTTGTGCTTCAAATGCCTCTAGAGCTTTAAGGATCCTATCATCTAAAGATGGATCTATTTGTGCTTGTGATTCAAAGGAAATGGAGGGCTCGTACCAATGTTGGGGTGGTGTGTATTGTGTTTGACAAAGATAGGGTGATGTAGCGATAGGTCCAAAATTTTGGTCCGTTATGCTCGAATCTTGTAGTTGAACATTAGATAGATAGTAACCTTGGGGTTGCTAATAAGAGTATAGATGATCACCCAAATCCGCATCATAGGTGTATGAATGCAAATCATATGCCGGGTTTGAGAAACCATATGTATCGTTAACATAAGCGGATGCATAATTAGGCGGTAGCAAATAATCGTTCAATGTGGCACCCGGTGGCATATACTCATCGGCCATGTATAAACAATCACATAAACAAAGACCAAGCCAAAAGGTAGAAATATTTTACAATGGGCCGGTCCAAGCACGAAACGTCCGTCACCAATCTTGATCGTCGAAGTCTTGCCGGAGGCGTCTCCTATCAACACAAAGATATAGCAATTGTAAGTACAACTCTCTCTCTTTTTTTTAAAGATATGAAACAAAATTTAAAATTGAAGATATTTACAAAAAACACAAGATTAAGCAAAGCACTTCAATCATTTCCGATAGCACTCCCCGACAACGGCGCCAAAATCTTGATAAGACGTGGAAAGTGTTGCGGCTTAACGCGCCCGATCAAAATTACAAATTTATAATCAAACTCCTAACTAACTACCTTTGGGGATAGCTAGTGGTAAGTCCGAGTCGAATCCATAGGGAATGTGTATGGAAACAATTAAACTACTTACCTCAATCTAAGTGTTCGTACAAGGATAATGAAAGAAATGGTTTTTGGGTTTTATGATAAGAAAACTAAGAAAGCATGTAATTGAGTCAATGGATAGAGAGAGGTCTTAGGGAATCCCAATCTGGATTAGGCTCAATCATAGCTTTCTAATGGATCAAGATGTGCAATCCTATCGAGACACTACAATATCGACTACCTTGTGGCTAACAAAGGTCGTCGCTAACGAATAACCGGATAAGGACTATCCGTCGCAAAAGGTGTATGCTAGAAAGTCGGCGATCGAGGGATTAGCTACGATCATCGCTAACGAGAGGTTGGGTTAGGATCATCTCGTCGCATGGAATTGGGTTGTATGGAATATGGTAATGGATCGAGGTGGTTCTAGCATCTCGAATCCAAAACACTATAAAAGATAGGATAGATGCTAGGTTAGATGTGAATTGGAGTGGTTCTAGCACACCCAAGTCCCTAACCTAGAGCCAAGACTCCCTTCAACACAAGTGGTCATGGTTCTAACACAATCTACTCATTGGGGAATATCAACAAACACCTATTGGGCACAAGGTTCTAGTTTATGCAAACCAAAGAATCCATCCATCCAACATTAAAATCCAACTACAAAGATGATAAATGAAGCATAAATTCATACAATCTTGTCTCAATAGGGTTTACAACATCTAAAAATCCAAAGAAAACTATAAAGAAAACCTAAAACATCATGGTATTCCACTAGGTAAATAGATTAGCTACTCATCTTCGATGGAAAAGCCATGGAGAAGAGATGGATCCTCTTCTTCATCAATCTCCTCCCTCTTGGATGAGAGCTCCCTTCCTTGCCCAAGGGGATTGCCCATTTCCTTAGCCTCTTCTTGTCCAAAAGAATCCCCAATAAGAGCCCAAAGTTTGGTATTTATAGCCCTCAAGCTTCTCCCCTTCGGATTATGATGTGCTGTCGCAAGCACTCAAAAATAAATCCAGTACTCGTTAAAATAAATGTAGCAGTGCGAGTACGAGTCGATCCCACGAAGAGTGTTTAGCCTAGTTTTGTGCTAAGTGAACAAAGAGGGGGGGTTTTAAACGTGAGGAAAAACAGTAAAGAAATAATCTAAAGCGAAGAAACGAGTTAAATTAAGAGAACAAACATTGGTCTGAGTAAACATCCACCATCGGAATCCAATAACTGATCATAGATGCAAGTATCAATCAATTTATACCATGAATATTCACCGTCCGAATTCAATTCGAAGCTCTCCTCGATCATAGTTAATTAGAAACAAGCGATCTAATCAACCCTAACTACTAGACAACCTAAGACAAGCGCTGTAGATTTAATCTAGTAGCAGCGTTAAGAATAGGGATATCGATGAAGCTAAACAACACAAGCACAAGCGGTTGCATTTAATCTAGTTGAATATTCTTCCTAAGATCTAACAAGATCTGATCAGCAGTAAATTATTAGATCCTAGTTGCTTCGCAGATTAGAGGGATCAAACAATTCCGGATTTGATATCAAACCTAGCGGTAGATCACCATGAATAATAAACTAGTAGGCCTCCTAGTAATTAGACAAGGTAATCATGAAGATTTAATCTCAGTAGAACATCCAATACTCATGTATAAACTGAACAATAAAAATAAATTAGATCTCACAGTTTCATTGATTCCGAGGTTTCAGTCTCCTCGACCAAGGATCAAGATTTAGCCACGCAGGGCCATCAAGAAAAATCCTCCAAAAGATTTCATAAAGTAAAAGAAAACCTAGAAAAAATATAAAGGAGGAGAAAGAGTAGCCAAAAGTGTCCAAGAATCCCCCCTCAAACCCTAGAAAGAGTCCTATTTATAGCCTCAATTGTATCCACCCTCGGATTAGATCACAATCGTTGATTTTTGTTACTGGGAAAGTCCGATCGATCGGACCTTGGATGCTGGATCGATCGGTCTCATTAAAATCTTCAACTTCTATTCACGCCCGAGCCCGATCGATGGTCCGATCGATCGAACTATGTTCCTCTAAAAAGCATACGTTCTGTCGCCCTTTAATTCCCAAGTCCGATCGATCGAACTTTAAGTGCTGGATCGATTGGTTGAGTAAAAATCTGCTGTTTTTGACTTTTTCCGAGTCCGATCGATCGGACCATTGGTGTCGGATTGATCGGACCCCATAGGAGCGAAAGAGGGATCGATCGGATGTGTTGTGGCTGAAAAACACATGTTCTGTCACGTTTTTGCGTGGTCCGATCGATCGGTGAATCATTCGGACTTCCAGCTTATTTTCCTTTCTGCCATTCAGACTGCGCATCGATACTGAAATTGCCGTAACTTCCTCTAGGAAACTCGGAATCACGAACCGTAAAATTCTCCAGAATCTAGACTTCAAGAGCTTTCCAACCATGTATCGTACATCCTCTGGTTCTTCATGAACTGGTACAGATAAATCTTTAAAGTTGATCCATGCACTCTTTTCAGCTTCTTTTCGACTTAAGGACTTCAATTGCATCCTAAATAAAAATATAAGAATAATGAGTGTATTTAGGAACTAAATAAGCATAGGAGACTAAATAGTAAGGGATAAAAATATAACATTATGCATTCTCATCAGATTACATCTGGGCCCTTCATTTTGCTTAACTAGCACTGAAAGATCGATCTTCTAGGGGTGAAGATCGATCTTTTTATATCGTAAAACTGGCTGCGCCCGCAGAAGATCGATCTTCTATAGGGAGAAGATCGATCCTTTGAATTAATGCTCTCTGCTATAGTACAAAGATCGATCTTCTATAGGGAGAAGATCGATCCTTTGAATTACTGCTCTCTACTACAGTGCAAAGATTGAATTTTTAATACACAGGAGATCGATCTTCTTTTCTGCATATTATCTCTTTTGCCATTCAGCACTGCGCATTGGTACGAAAAATGCCATAACTTCATCTAGGAAACTCGGAATCATGAACCGTAAAATTCTCCAGAAACTAGACTTCCAGAGCTTTCCAATGATATATGGCATATTATCTGGTTCTTCCTGAGAAGGTACAGTTTAATCTTTGAAGATGACCCATGTACCTAAATGTGCTCGAATAGGCTTGTTTACGCTCCAAAGTTGATCTAACTTCTGTTGAGGGCTCTTGTACCTGAAATACCATGAAGATTATTAGAAATACCTTACTCGAAGACTAATAAAGGTAAATTAAGGGGTTAATGTGTGTATTTTTCACATCTCATCAGCAGGCTCCATCAGGGGGAGGCCAGGGTCAGCAGCCTGGTGGCGCGCCAGCCACTTGTTTCCAGTGCGAGCAGCTGGGACACTTCCGCCAAGACAGTCCCATGCGAGGGGCGCGGAGCGCTGTGCCACAGGGCAGTAGAGGTGGGGGGTACGGCGCCTGGCAGGGGAGAGGTGGTGGTCGCGGGTCAGGGGCTGGACCGGGCCGCTCCAGGGGTTGAGGCGGCCAGCGGGGGCGTGTGTTTGCTCTTCCGGTGCGTGAGCAGCCAGAGACCGTTAAGCTTTACCAGCCGTACCAACAGGCAGCGGCAGGGCCATCCGTCCTCAGAGGTATCTTCCAGCTTTCTAGTTCTTTAGTAGATGTGCTGATAGACTCTGGGGCGTCTCATTCCTATATTGCTAGCATGTGTGTGGCATCGCTAGGATTACAACCGAGTTGGCTAGAGGTGGCACAGTCTGTAGACTCACCGATCGGCGGCACAGTCAGGGTAGACCGGGTCTGCCGATCTTGTTCCTTGGAGGTTGGAGGCCTCCGTGTCTATCTAGACCTGCGGGTGCTAGACATGACAGGCTTCTATGTGATACTCGGTATGGACTGGTTAGCAGCATACCGAGCTATCATCGACTGTGGTCGCCGGATGGTGGTCGCTTGGACACCCGATGGGACATAGTTTGTGTTGTTGGGGGATCAGTTCTCAGCCGATTCCTTTGCTTGTGATGTGGGGAGACGTGGCAGCGAGCTCTCAGCCTTGTTGGCCAGTTTGTCCCTGTTCGGTTCTAAGGGAGTGCAGCAGAGCAGTTTTCCCAGGATCATGTGCGACTACACCGACGTGTTTCCCGAGGTGTTACCAGGGCTTCCACCGCCCAGAGAGGTCGATTTTGAGATCGACCTAGTACTACGTATCGCATCGATCTCTCTCCCAGCTTTCAGGATGGCACCAGCAGAGCAGAGTGAGTTGAGGACCCAGCTAGATGAATGCACCAGCAGCGTTCATGGATCTCATGCAGAGGATCTTCCGGCCTTTCCTAGACGAGTTCGTGGTGGTGTTCGTCGACGACATCCTTATCTACTCCCGGTCAGAGGCGGAGCACGAGCGACACTTGGCGACAGTGTTGCAGCTACTTCGGGAGCATCGGCTTTATGCCAAGGCTTCCAAGTGCGAGTTCTGGCTTGCACAGGTGGGATTCCTTGGATACGTGGTGTCGGCAGCAGGGATCTCAGTTGACTCGGCCAAGATCGAGGCAATGGTACAGTGGCAGAGACCGAGGACAGTATTCGAGGTTCGTAGCTTCATAGGCCTGGCGGGTTACTACAGGCGGTTCGTGCGGGACTTCTCCAGAGTTGCCGGACCGTTGACCAGACTGACACAAAAGGCCGTCCCGTTCGTGTGGAATGATGCTTGTGAGCGAGCCTTCGTGGAGCTGAGGACCAGGTTGACCAGTGCACCGGTGCTGATCGTCCCCGAGCGTGGTGTTGGTTACAATGTCTATTGCGACGCCAGCGGTGAGGGTTTGGGGTGTGTCCTCATGCCGGAGGGCCATGTAGTTTCCTATGGTTCTCGTCAGCTGAAGAACCATGAGAGGAACTACCCGACCCATGACTTGGAGTTTGCAGCGGTGGTTTTCGCCCTGAAGACCTGGCGTCAGTACCTCTATGGCGAGAAGTTTTCTGTCTTCTCGGACCATAAGAGCTTGAGGCACGTTTTCACCCAACGTGACCTCAACCTGAGGCAGCGACGCTGGATGGAGCTACTGGAGGACTATGACTTTGAGTTGCATTACCATCCTGGTAAGGCAAACGTCGTAGCAGACGCACTGAGCAGACAGGTGAGAGATACCAGAGCAGCAGTTGCAGGGTTGTCAGCGCGGCAGTGGCAGGCTCTAGAGACAGCGGGCCAGTTGGGGCTCAAGTTTGAAGATCGGGGATCCAGCAGCTTCCTCTACGCAGTGCAGAGTATGCCAGCAGTTCTAGCCAGAGTGCTGGAGGCACAGCACAGTGACCCAGAGCTCGAGGAGTTACGCACAGCAGCGAGCACGGAGGGCGCAGACGGAGACTGGACAGTATCGCCAGACGGAGGGCTACGGTTCCGAGGCAGAGTAGCGGTTCCAGCAGATCCAGTCCTTCGAGACGACGTCCTATGAGAGTTCCACCACTCTCACTTTGTAGTTCATCCCGGCGGCACCAAGATGTACCAGGATCTTCGGCGACAGTTCTGGTGGTGCGGGATGAAGAGGGCAGTGACGGAGTTCGTATCGCGCTGCCTTACCTGTCAGAAGGTCAAGGCAGAGCACCAGCGGACTCTGGGGTTACTTCAGCCGCTTCCACAAGCTGAGTGGAAGTGGGAGCACATCACGATGGACTTCGTGACCGGGCTACCGAGATCTCCTAGGGGGAATGACGCGATTTGGGTCATTGTTGATCGATTGACCAAATCGGCGCACTTCCTGCCTATGCGAGTGACAGACTCGACGGACGGGTTGGGCAGCTTGTACGTCAGACAGGTGGTCAGACTACCCAGAGTTCCAATTTCTATCGTGTCAGACCTTGACCCCATGTTCACCAGCAGGTTCTGGCGAGACTTTCAGGAGGCAGTTGGCACACTCCTGACTTTCAGTACGGCTTTCCATCCGCAGACAGACGGACAGTCAGAGCGGATGATCCAGATCTTGGAGGACATGTTGAGAGCATGTGTCCTCGACGCAGGAGGCGTTGTACGGTAGGCCATGTGGTTCCCCAGTGTGCTGGACAGAGGTTGGAGAGGCTTCACTCACCGGTCCAGACATCAACGAGCGGTCGTCAGAGAGCTTAGTGCAGATCAGGCAGAGGCTTCTGACGGCTCAGAGCTGGCAGAAGAGTTATGCAGATCAGAGGCGTCGACCGTTGGAGTTTACAGTCGGCGACCGAGTGTTCTTGCGAGCATCGCCGTACAGAGGTTCTGTCAGGTTTGGCAGAGGTGCCAAGTTGGCACCGAGGTTTGTCGGGCCATTCAAGATCCTAGAGAGGGTCGGCGAGGTAGCTTACCGCCTGGATCTTCCTCAGCACATGTCTACTGTGCACCCGACATTCCATGTGTCGATGCTGAGGAAGTATCACCCAGCCCCGTCTCATGTCATCAGGGTGGATGACATTGAGCTTGAGGCAGACGCGAGCTTTGTTGAGCAGCCAGTTCGGGTACTTGACCGGAGGGATCAGGTCTTGCGGGGCAAGACGATTCCCTTAGTCAAGGTTCTGTGGAGGCACAGAGGCACCGAGGAGATCACTTGGGAGCGCGAGGCGCGCATGAGGCAGGAGTTTCCACAGCTGTTTTCTTCTCGAGGTACCTCTTAACCTGTCTTTTAGTGTAGCTGTTTTGTTGTTCCGAGCCCTACCCTTATCGAATCTCGGGACGAGATTTCCTTTAAGGGTATTAGGATGTGAGGACCTGTCCCTCTACCCCTGTGGCTCGTTGTAGACCGCAAGGGTAATTTGGTAAATTGCGCCTTGTCGGTTTGTTTCACACCCGCGTGTGCACAAACTGGCCTTGTTTGTGTTAGTGCTTGTTTAGAATGGCTAGGTGGACCGGGAATCGGAAGATCCCAGCTCGGGCGCGCGGAAGCTTGCCTTTGGGCAACTGACGACCCTTGAGCGATCGATCGCTCCTTGGAACGATCGATCGGACTCGTGAGCGATTCGGTGGGTTTTGACCCGCTCGGATCGATCCGACTTGGTGTTGGGATCGATCCGACTTGGTGTTGGAATCGATCCGAGGCGCGAGCGATCGATCGCTCCTTGGAGCGACCGATCGGACTCGCGTCGGTGGCTTTTCTGCTTCACGAGGACGGCCGCCGTTGGCCGTCGCTCTCTTTTGTCAGAGGGGAAGGAATTTCCCTCCCCTCCTTTCTCTTTCCCCCCCTTCCCCCGGCTTTCCCCTTCCCCTTTTCCCTTCTTTTCTTCCTCCTTCTTCTCCTTTCGTCTTCCTTCTTCTTTCTTCTCCCGAAAGCTCTGCTTTCTTCCCCTGTTTCCGGCAGCCACCTTCCTCTCTTCCGTTCTCCGTCCTCCGACCATCATTTTAGGTGTTCTAAGGCTCGTTGGATCCGTGACAACGAGAGGAAGATCCCTGAAGTGGTTTGGGACCTTGTTGGAGTTCAACTCGCGGGGAATCAACCGGGTTAGCGTTCTTCGGTAGGTTCTTTTACCTACTGTGTTCTTTATTGGGTTTCTTTAGATCTAGCCGTTGGATCTTGTTGATCTTTATCTTGTTGGATTCTTCATGCCTAGTAGAATTACTGATTTAAGTTTCATGATAATTTGTTGAGATTTGAGTAGGATTTATGCATGATTAATCTCTGATTTCTGGTCTTCTGCGGTTCTTGAAGAACAGCCGGCTTGCGGCGAGTTTTTCGGCCGGCGTGTACGTGATCTTGGGTTGTGATGAACATAAGAGTTGTAGATCTTTGAATCTACTCTCTAACCCAATTGATTTTATAATTTTCCTATTTTTATACGATTTGTTATGAATTGTTTACTGGAGGGCTGCGTTGCAGCAATTAATTGGTAAGTTAGTTTGATTAGCGATTTTGATTAGTGTTTTCCCATTAATCCAACCGTTGGATGTTTATAAATTTTGGATATGTTGATCCTGGTATATACATCTACTAATGGCTAAGTTGGATCTTGAATCCGACGTCGTTTGGACATCAGATCGACCGGATCAACTAGCCTCTAATAGAGAACTTTTGGGTGTTTTGAATATAATATTATATTTCGAAATATAATATTATATTGTTTACTGTTCATCAGCGGTTTTCGGGGTTGCTTCCCGTTGCAGGAGTTCGCGGTTGTCGGTCGTGGTACCGTCGTAATGCCGGGATCCGCTGCGGATCGGCTGGCAGCGGTCGGTAGTACCGCTGCAGCGATCCAGTTGACTTTTATGATGCCTTATCATACTGTTGCATGCCTATCTCCTGTTTGTGTATGTCATAGCATGCATCGTTGTTTTGTGCATTAGTTGCATTGGTTAGGGCGTGGGTGATCTGTGGGTCGCCGTCCCGAGGCTGGAAGCTCGGACTTAACCCTAGGACCGGGGTTGGGTAGTTTGGACCCGGTTTGAATTGTAGTGTCCAATCGATTCGATGATAGGCCTAGATGACTGGTGCACTTGTTGCTTGATGATTGTAGAGGTCGTGTCGGCCTCGAGTCCGATGCTGAGGTGTAGCCGGTGTTCCACTGTGTTGACTCTTGAGTCGTGGAGAGGCCCCCTCAGCGGTGCCATTTCCCGCCTGCAGTGTCGGGTTCCTGCATGTGAGTCAGCAGTGTTTGTTGAGCTTACTGTGTGCTGCTCCTGGGCACCAGAGACACGCGGTGGGGTAATGGGACCCATGTATACACCCAGATCCTACTTGAGGGCGACACTGTTGCGTTTCCCTCTTCCTTCTCTGTGTCGTAGTGTAGATCCCTACTGAGCTTAGTGCTCACTCCTACCCGGGCTGCGTTTTGCAGGTGCAGGCGTCAGTTCTTCTTTCGTGGCCCCTACCGGGCAGTTGGTTGGCGGTGCGGCGGTGCCAGGCGGAGTCTGAGAGGTGGTGATCTTTTACAGTTTTTTTTATCCTATGTTAGATAGTCTCCTACAAGAGTAATGTTGTATTTGAACCTCCCGCCCTCTCCGAAGATATGTATATTAAACACTTTTTTAGGTTTGTAATCTGTGGTTCGATGTTGTTAAATTATTGTATCTTTTAATTGGGGGTGCCTTTGGTGAACTGTTAGGGAGACCAATAGGTTAGAGGGAACCCTCGCCAGCTTTTCTTCCGCTTTTTGTTAGGTTCCGGTTCGCGTCGTCCGGCCCGGTTGGGCTTTCGCGGGTCGGGGCGCGACATATAGCTTCCTGCCAATGTTGCAATTCGCTTCTATCCATAGCTTCTTGAAAGGTCAGTGGATCATCCATATTACCTCCATCAAGTTGTACTTCTTTAAGGTATATCTCATATAACTCCGGGATCGCTGGCCTCCGTTGTCGTTCAGATCTTCTGCTTGGAACTTGTTGTGTAGATGTTGCTGCTACTGAAGTTGATCCATGATCTTCTTGTGATAGGACTTATGTATTTCCGTGATCTTCTTGCAATGGTGTATCTATGGCCTAATTAGCTGGATCAATGAAACCTGCATGAATGGGATGGAGAACATTCCTTTCTAGCAATGGTATAAGCGTAGGAACTCTGTCCTCTTGGAAAGATATATCAGATTGTCTGCTACTCCCACTAAATTTTTCATTCCCCAAAAAATTCGTATGGTTTATTTCAACAATTTCCATAGGTCGAGTTGTACAGTAGAACCTATAGCCTTTGATTCTTTTTGGATAACCAATAAAGTAGCACCTCACTGTTCGGAAGTCAAGTTTCTGAAGTTCAGAGTTATACAATTTAGCTTCTACTGGGCATCCCCAAACTCTAAGATGATGCATACTCGGTTTCCTACCTGTCCATCGCTTATAGGGAGTTTCAGGTGCAGCCTTACAAGGTATTCTATTCATGAGATAGACTCCAGTGTTCAAGGCTTCTCCCCAAAAATTTTCTGGCAAAGAGGAAAGACTCAACATGCTGCGAACAGCCTCTTGATATGTTTGGTTTCTCCATTCAGAGACAATGTTTTGCTCAGGGGTTCCAGGAGTGGTATATTGAGGAACTATGCCTTGTTTTTTCAAATACTCAACAAATGGTCCATGATTAAATCCATCATTATCCACTCCCTTCAAATACTCAGCAAATGGTCCATGACTAACTCCATCATTATCCACTCTTTCGTAATATTCTACACTATGATCTGATTGAACAAACCTAATCTTCTTTCCCAACTATTTCTCCACCTCTGTTTGATATGTTTGAAAGTGCTCTAAAAGCTTCAGATTTGTTGTGGAGAAGATAAATGTAGGCATACCAAGAGAAGGCATCAATAAAACTGATGAAATATCTTTATCCACCACAAGATGGAATAGGGAAAGGCTCACAAATATATATATGTGTATCAACTGTAATCATTCTGAAGATCTAGCTGCCTGAAAGTTTCTATGCTTAGTTGTATTCCCTTTAACACAATCTATGCATGGATCAAAATCTGAAAAATTCAGGTCAACTAAAATATTATTTTTTACCATGATTTCCATTCTCTTTATAGAGAGATGCCCTAATCTCTTGTTCCACAAAACTACGGAGTCCTCTTCCAAAGAGAAACATTTAGAACCTGATTCTACATGCTCTACAGATTTAGCTAATAATGAAGAGTCAGCCATAACATCCAAACACAAGTGATAAAGACCATTAGCTAAAATACCATGACCAATCTCATTCTTCTCAAAACAGATACACATAGCAGCATCTCTGAAAAGAAATATATATCCAAAGCCAACAAGCCTAGAAAGAGAAATAATATTCCTTCTAAAGGATAGAATGTAAAAGGTATCAAAGAAAGCCAAAATATGTCTCGGATCTAAAACAAATGATGAGTCCCTCCCTCCTCCACTTGCATCCAAGCATCTTTCCCAAGGTAAAGTCTATCTTCCGGCTTGGGTTTTCTCCTGCTTCTTAGCCTTTGTAGGGAATATGAAACATGTACAGAAGCACCAGAATCAACCCATCAGGAATTAGAAGGAACATCCATGGCATTGGATTCAAAACATACTAAAGCTGAAGCTTTACCTGCAGGATTTTTTGCTAACCAATTTTGATAACCAAAACAATGCTTCTTGTGATGCCCAGCTTAACAACAAAACTAGCAATTAGCAATATTATTCTCAGTAGGTTTCTGCTTGTGTGGCTACATTTGTGTTTTCACCTTTGATGTTTCTTTAGGAACCACTTTCTTCTTTTGACTTCCTGAACTGCTTTTATTTTTGAATTGCCTTTTGAAATTCATCTTGCTAGTTGAATGTAGACCCAGATGAGCAGACTCTTGTCGTACCCCTCTAAGTCTATCCTCTTCAGTGACACACAAGTTTATGAGCTGATTCAAATCCGACTTAATCTCTTGAGAACTGTAGGTGACCTTGAAGGTGTCAAATGCCTTTGCCAAAGATATGACAGCAATGTGAACCAAAAAGCCTTCATCAAAAGTTATACCTCGATATTTTATTCCTATTGCTAGCTTTGACAACTTCAAAATGTGTTCACCCACACTGCCATTGGCATCATACCTTGTACTGAGCAACTGAAAAATAAGATTATCCACCCAGTGCTTTCTTGCTGCAAGTAAATTGCTTCTTGATCAAGTCCATCAAATCCTTTGCTTTCTCTGTATTAGCAATTCCGCCAACCAGTTCATCACTAATCGTAGCCCTGATAATCTTCATGGTCATTCTGGTTGTCCTTTCCCATTTGTCAAAATTTGCCTTCACAACAGCTGAAGCATTATCGGCACGCACAACAGGCTTTGCCTCAAAAAGCACAAATTCATAGTTCATGCAACCTAACAAGATCTCAAGCTTCGTTAACCACGAACTGTAATTTGAGCTAGTCAAAGGAGGAATTCCTGCCATGCCCGAGGTGACAGAAAGCGTGTCCATGGCTGCAATTAACTTATGAATAAATTTACTTTAACCTCATTTCTTTAACAAAAAAAAACTATCAATTCAAACCAGGAGCTATTGGTACGAATAGATGAAGTAAACAATTATGTGCAAAAGCTAAACTTCTAAGAAAGAGCCTTGCACACCAAGACTCACCTTTGAGCATATCCCTTGATGTGCCCGTATGCCTTCCTACATCACACTATAAGTGTGCATAGACCTAGTCATTATGACATAGTTCGAAATAGACACTTCCAACAACTTTGGGCAGAATGGGTTGTTCTCTCTCCTTAAGTCATAGGTGACTATTCTATTCATTCCCTTTACATTTACTAATTAAAACACCTTTGGGAAGAATTTATCACTTCATGTATAGGAATGCAAAAGTGATCTTAATAGAAATAACCATCTAAGATTTAGGAAAACAAAATCTCAATGGATTCCCTACCTTCGGGCTAATCCGATCCGTCTTAATTATGCCTCCTAAACGATCACTATGCGGTCCTCCTAAACCCCATCAAATGGACCTAACTTTAATCTCCATGTCATGTAAAACAAGTTCATATGAACTTATATTCCTTTACAGCACGTTTGGTTCGCACAAGAAATGGGGGACGGATTGGGAATGAAAGCTGGAGAGGAGTTGAGATGGGAATGAAGAGTAGAATGAGAATGATGCGGCGTGTTTGGTTCGCACAAGGAATGGGATTAGGAATCATGCTTGAAAGTGTTTGGTACATAAAAATAAGTGTGGAAATGGAATGGGAATAGGATATAAATAACCAAATTGTTTTATAACCGTCATTCCGTCAGGAATGGAATGAGGGAGTCCGGGCTATTAGATGGAATAACCTCATTCCCAACTTTTCAGAAATGACGCATTTCATTCCCAACTTTAATATCTAACCAAACAACGGAATGGGCTTTCACCAAAGATTTGACCATTCCATTCCCTGCGGTTATGTTCAACCAAGCGTGTCGTAATATAGCATGCACCTGAATAAAAACTTTAATCTTCAAGCATTATACAAAAAATCACACTAATAAAGAATATCAAGGAAATGTGACTTATAATCCCTACACGCATATCTTAACTGTCCAAACATAACTTATGATAGGTTTGGACTAAAAGTGACTTGGAGATGTTAAACTGCATAATGGTTTCATAAAGAATCTACAAGCAAGCATGGGAGATAAACATGCAAAACATAACTTGACGAAGTAGAAACTTAAGTAAAAACTTTCACATGATAAATCTATAAGTCTCTGATCGAAAAAATAGACGTCAAAATCGGATCCAGAACGCCTGAAAACTTCAAATTGTAAATATGGATTAAGTCCGGACTTGGTGCTGTATGCAGAACACAGCATCAGACTTCGCACCGACGCCTCCATGGATCATTCTTCTGGCATGGCCGGACTTGGTGCTATATGCATTGATGAAGATGATCATGTACTTTGGGCTGCAAGCAGAGTAAGCAGAGCCTGCTCCGTCCTCTCTGGAGAGCTCCAAGTGATCTGTATGGCTGTTACCCAGGCAATTCACTGCGGGTTCAAGCAGGTATTGGTAGAGAGTGATTCATTACATGCGGTCCGTATGATAGAAGGGAGGTTGCCTTTACCAGCGAGCTTCAAAAAGGAGGTGCATGAAATTTGGTGGATTGCCCGGGAACTTGCTGAATTTCGAGTTGCCTACATCCCACACGAGGATAACTTGCGCGCAGACTGGTAGGCCCGAGAGGTACTTAGAGTTTGGTCTCAATTTTGTAATGAACCGGGAGCGGAGGGGCATGCCCCCAGCTCCTAGGCCTGCGATTGTACTTGATCCTTAATAGGGTCCCTTAGCCTTCGGGCTCAACTAATCAAAAAAAAATATATGGATTAAGTCTATGCAATAGGTAAATGGCCGGTAAAAAAATTGGACTGAATCTATAAATAACTAGAATAAGGGGTCTAAACTGCAAAAAGAATCCATATTACTTGAAATAGTGGAAGCGGATCGGGTTTCAAATAGAACATTACGCCCCCATGCCGGTCAAGATTTGTGAAATTCACTCATATTCAACATCTCCAATTGGCCAATTATAATCTCTTATACCATAACAAAGTGAAAACATAGCAAAGTAGTATAATACAATACATGACACATAATCAACATCTCAATACAACTCTCATATGATCACACACCAAGCTCTTTCTGAGATTAACCATAATATGTCATTCGGTGGTCTAAGATAAATGTTTCTAGTCGTCATACCCCGACCCAGAAACCCCATCCGGGCCAAGGCGTGAGGGTTCCTACTCTACTCAATCATCACTTGCGCATTTTTAAAAAAAATAAAAACAACTAAACTAACAATTGATCTAGGGTCAATATAAAATTTCAATTATAATTCAATATTTTCATACAATATTTAATCCTCAAAATCCTTATAGAAGGAAATTATACATTTAAATAATTCATCAAGAACAAATGAACCGCAAGTTCTCGAACACCTCAAAAGCTGACGCGTCACCATGTGCATGTCCAGTTGGGATCTACAGAAGAAGAACTGACGTCTGCACTTGCAAAACGCTGCCCAGGTAGGAGTGAGCAATAAGCTCTGCAGGATTCTATGCTACGACACTTACAAAGGAAGGAGGGAACACAACAGTGTCGCCCTAACTCAAAGACTGGGTGTATACAGGGACTCCATAACCCCACAGCATATCCCTGTGAGCAGGAAGCCAACACTGATGTCTCACAAGTTGGAAACAGACACTGCTGGCGGGAATCCAACCCGATGAGTAGGCAGACCCTCTACCCAAGAGACATGGATCACCGGACACCGGCTACACTTCAGAACCCGGATCGAGGTCGACACGACCTCTAAACCTCAATCAACAATTGCAGCAAACTAAACAGTCATCTCAAATCATCAGATTATTAAAACAAATTAAATCCTAGACCTTGCTACCCAGCCTCGGTCCTAACAAACAGAAGTGTAAGCATGCAACATAATGTCAGATAAAACACAAGTACAGGCGTAGCCTATAGCTCGCCAAAGACATTCATAGGATCAGTCTAGAGTAAAGCAGAAGAAGTAGGCACTCAGACTTACAAATGGGATACAACCCCAGTTAAACTATCAAACAGCTATGACAACAATATAATAGTACTTTAATGAAAGTTGAGGGCGTACTTAAGACCCATTTGTTCTACACATCCCAGGGGAGGAGCAACTCCCCTGGTTCAACAACAAACCACCCAAGGCCTTAAAATAATAGATATCCAAGATATGATTAAAATAATCGATTTACAGAAATCAAACCAATTATATCACGAAACGCGGAAAATCATATCATTTAATTGAGCCGTTCAATTGACATGAAACTTGATATGCCCAATCAATGGCATACCCCGAATCACATATCCGAAAACTGGATCGATCGGAAAAACTAAAATAGTTCAAAACCTAAATTTTCGGTAAAATCTCAGATTTGATAAACTAATCAAAATCCTATTGAAAATAACTTGGATTAAAACCAAACTTTTCAGATCTCTTTCAGTGATCATCAAGATCGTTCCTTCCAAAAATCAGCTCAATTGAATATAGAAAAACCACCTAAATCCTCAATTTAAACCAACTGCCCTGTTTCAGCACAGACAGCCTATTTAATTCACCAGCAATTTTACCTAGCTCTAAAAATCATGAAACCCATTGAAACTGAAAGTTAAGTCAGAGATCTACAACTTTCATGTAGAACATCAACTGAGATCATGCAAGCACAGCTCGAAAAACAAGCTTGAACACAGCTATTTTGTTAGAACAGAAAATCCGGGAAATAGATCAAGGAAAAACCCACTTAAATCCTATTTAAATCCTACCAAAATCCAATCAAGCTTCAAACAGATATTAATCATACCTAGGATAACCATCTAGAATAGATTGATAAGCAATTTAGGCAATAAAACAACCAAGACCACCTAAGCAAGCCCTAGGGTTAGAATCCTACCTTACTACGCTTAATCCACGTTTAATACTCGATTAAACCGTCCAAGGGAGGTATGGATCTGCTCTTCCTCTTGCCGGCGACATCCACAAACCTCTGGATCGAGCTCTCCTCTCGGATCAAAGGAACGGTGAAGAGAAGTGAAGAAAAAGAGAAAACAGAGGCGGTTCGCGGGCTACTTATATGCACAAGTCCGATCGATCGCTCTTCGAGCGAGCGATCGGACTAGGTCGGTTCTCGTCCTTATCCAGACACGTTGGACGCGGTGCCGACCTCGAATCCGACCAATCGTTCCTTGGAGCGATCGATCGGTTTGGGCTGACAGCTCTTCTAAAGACAGCTTCCGCGTGCCCAAACTCAGATCTTTCAATCCCAAGTTCGCCTAAGGTTCTAATAAGCACAAATAACAAACAAGGGGGTTGTGTGAGTATATCGCGGGTGTAGAACCAACCATCAAGGCGCAATTTACCAAATTTCCCATGGAGGTCTTCACGATCAACCCGATCACGGAAAAAGGCCAAACGGGCCAGACCCTCGACCTAACGCTGTCGGACCGGGTTGGAGGAACGGGTCCTCACAACCTATCACCTTAAAGGAATTTTGTCCCAAAATTCGATAAGGGTAGGTGTCGCGCCCCGACCCGCGAAAGCCCAACCGGGCCGGGCGACGCGAACCGGAACCTACAAAACGCGGAAAACAAAGCTGGCAAGGGTTCCCTCTAACCTATTGGTCTCCCTAACAATTCACCAAAAACACCCTCCAATTAAAAGACAATAATTAGCAAAGCCTCGAACCACAGATTTAAAACTCAAACTGTTAATATACATATCCTCGGAGAGGGGAAGATTCAAAATACAACATCACTCCCGTAGGAGACTAACTAACATAGGATAAAAGCTGTAAAGGATCACCACCTCTCAAAAGCCACCAGGCGCCGCCGCACCGCCGACCAACTGCCCGGTAGGGGCCGAAGAAGAAGAACCGACGCCTGCACCTGCAAAACGCTGCCCCGGGTAGGTGTGAGCACTAAGCTCAGTAGGGATCTACACTACGTCACACAGAAGGAAGGGGGAAACGCAACAGTGTCGCCCTAAAGCCAGGCTCAAGTGAGCTACAATGGTCCCATTACCATTCACCGGTGATCTCTAGGCATATCCAACCATGGTCACCCCAACGGACTGTGCCCATCCTGGATACACCTAGTGTCGCAGGGTTCCAGCTGTGGTCACCCGTTCTTCACTGGGCCCACACTGATGCCCCTGCTGGCAGGAACGGACACTGCCCAAAGAATAAGACCCGCCACCGGTGGCATCCTCAACCCCTGACTTGAGGCCGACACGACCTCTAATCATCATCAAGCAACAGGTGTACCAGTCCTCTAGGCCTATCATCGAATCGACTGGACACCACCATTCAAACCGGGTCCAAACTACCCAACCCCGGTCCTAGGGCTAAGTCCGAGCTTCCAACCTCGGGACGGCGACCCAAAGATTACCCACGCCCTAACCAATGCAACTAATGCACAAATCAACGATGCATGCTATGACATACACAAACAGAAGATTGGCATGCAACAGTATGTCAAGCATCATATAAGTCTACTAGATCGCTGCAGCGGTACTACCAACCGCTGCCAGCCGATACGCAGCGGGTCCCGGCATTACGACGGTACCACGACCGTCAACCGCAGACTCCTGCAACGGGAAGCAACCCCGAAAACGATGATGAACAAAACACAATATAATATTATATTCCGAAATATAATATTATATTCAAAAACACCCAAAGCCTCTACTTAGGAGCTAATTGATCCCGTCGATCCGACGTCCAAACGACTTCGGATTCATGATCCAACTTAGCCACCAGTAGGTGTATATAGCATGATCACTATATCCAAAATTCATCATCATCCAACGGTTGGATTAACGGAAAAACGCTAATCAAAATCGTTAAATCAAACTAACTTACCCATTAATTGCTGCAACGCAGCCCTTCAGAAAATAATTAATAAGAAAACGTAAAAAAATCGGAAAATTACGAAACAGAATGGAATGGAAAGCTAACGAACAGTTCTACAACTCTTATGTTTACGAAAAGCCAAGATCATGTACTCACCGGCCGGAAAACGCGCCGCAAGCCGGCTGTTTCTCAAGAACAGCAGAAAACCAGAAATCCGAGACTAATCATACATAAAACCTACTCAAATTTCAACTGATTAACATGAAACTTAAATCCGTAATTCTAATAGGCATAAGAAATCTAACAAAGCTAGGATCAACAAGATCCAACGGCTATATCTCAAGAAAACCTGAAAAGAACATCAGTAGGTATAACCCTACCTAGCTGCGCTTTCCTCGACTGATTCCCCACGATTTGATCACCAACAAGCCTCCAAACCACTTCAGGGATCTTCCTCTCGTTGTCACGAATCCAACGAGCCAAAGAACACCCAATTTGATGGTCGAAGGAGGGAGAACGGAAGAGGGGAAGGTGGCTGCCGGAAAAACAGAGGAAGAGCAAAGCTTCGGGAGAGAAGGAAGGAAGAAGAAAGAGAGGAGAAGGGGGAAGAGGAGGGGAAAGGGGGAGGGGACAGCCGGGAAAGAGGGGGAAAAGTGAGGGGAGGGGAGGGGAAGTCTTCCCTCTCTGACAGAGGAGAGCGACGGCCAACGGCGGCCGTCCTCGCGAAGCAGAAAAAGCCACCGACTCATAAATGATCGATCCTTCCTCAAGGAAGGATCGATCCATCATGACGATCTCATAAGGCTTTTTATCACGAAGAGGATCGATCCCTTAGCCAGAGAGGATCAATCCTTTGTGTGCTGAAAGCTAAACTTGGGCAAGAACTCAAGCCCAAGTCCGGATCTTTCGATCCCGGGTTCACCTAGCCATCCTAAACAAGCACTAACACATACAAGGTCAGTGTGTGCACACGCGGGTGTGAAACAAACCAACAAGGCACAATTTACCAAATTGCCCTTGGAGTCCAAGAAACAATGCGATCCACCGGATCGCGCGCTCGACGTGAAACAAACCAACGAGCCACGGGCCCGACCCAACCGGTCGACCCAGGAGTAGAGGGACGGGTCCTCACAGTAGGGCCGAAAACAACAAAAAGGGAACAAGCACACTTGCGCAAGACAAGAAGGTCAGCAAGCTCATAACCTGAGCGACCATACAAACAAAGGGCACCAACGCCCACAACAGCCACAGAACACAGGAGGCATGCCTCGGGGTAAGAACCACTTGGGACACTCTGCACATGCGCTCCCAGCGCTCCCAAGTCACACCCCACAACACCTCTGCACCTCCAGAGGACTAACACTAACGAGACTGTTGTGAGGACCTTTCCCTCTGCTCCTGGGTCAACCACTTGGGTTGGGCCAGTGGCTCGTTGTGGACCGCAAGGGAAATTTGGTAAATTGCGTCTTGTTGATTTGTTTCACACCCGCGTGGTGCACACACATCCCCTATATTTGATTTATGTGTTTACTAGAACCCTAGGCATGCTTGGGATCAAAAGATCCAAGCTCGGGCTAGTAGAAGCCTGTTTTTAGGGTAGCTGGCAGCCCGTGTGCGATCGGTCGCTCCTGGGAGCGACTGGTCAGACCTGTGTGCGATCAGTCGGAGAGACCGATCGGACCTGTGTCGGTTGTCACACCCCGACCCAGAAAACCCATCCAGGACGGGGTGTGAGGGTCCTAACACTATTCATCATCAACCGGCGCGGTACAAAGCGGAAAAGATGGATAATTTAAACAATTACATTCCAGAGGCTAAACAGATTTAATCATCATATAACATCAAGTTGTACAATTCAGACTAGATACAATAGCTTCCAAGAGATAGATTTAATACAATACTCCAAAATTCTCAGAAGCTTACATCATATACATATACAAATATCAAAAGGGTACAACTGGTAATCATCCAAGCAACCTCAAGCGCCCCTGGATGTACTCGCGCCGCCAAAAGCCGATCCCGCCGGCTCCACCGAAAAAGAACTGCCGCCTGCACCTGCAAACGCAGCCCGGGTAGGAGTGAGCGATAAGCTCAGTAGGGTTCTACTCTACGGCACACTGAAAGGAGAAAAACAACAACAGAGTTGTCTTCCAGCTCAAGTCTAACGGATGCCACGGGTCCCACAACCCTGTCGACTCCCCAAGGGATCCTACTCTTCTCAACCGACCATGCTGGGAAACTCAACCAACACGCTGGGAGGAAAGAACCGGAACCAGTAGGATCACCATTACCCAGCAGGAAACCACTGCCTGGGGACCATGTCAGGGACGTCGACACCCATCCTTAGAACTTAGCTTCGGAAGACAACCCGACCTCTAAACCTCAAACACTGATCAGAGTTAACTAGCGTGAATCCTCAAAGACATGAGACTTGATCATACAATCATACCCTACTCCTGACTACCCAGCCACGACCCTAAGGCTAGATCCGAGCTACCCGAGAGCCTCGGATCGGCGACCCAAACCATCGCCCGCCTAACCTCAAATGCCTCTAATGCATACAATGCATGAGCCTAGGCAAACATCTATCCTAGATGTCTCTACATGCCACATCAGCAGTTAAAGGTTCAACAGATATACAATAGCCCTCGGCACTCGCCGGCAAGAGGCTAAGGTTCCACAATTCCTCATTAAATAGCACTCATAGCTAGTTAATGGCTAAGCAATCAATTAAGCATTTAACTACAACAAACATGTATTAAATACAAGTGAAACCTTAGATTTACCCAAAAAGAGAGTTATTCGAATCGATTCTCAAACCCGATGAAAATCCTTTGAAAACCTCATGAAATCCCCCTACATGCTTCCCAACATGTTTAGATACTAATCCCAAATCAAATCCACCAAAGAAAAACCAGAAAACCAAGTCCTAGTGGTCACGGACGATGCCACGGTCGATCCGGGGATTGACCGTGAGATCACGGACGATGTCACGGTCGATCCACCGATCGACCGTGAGGCCAAAACGAAGAAAACCTCATGGGCGACGGTCGATCGGCCCATCGACCGTCGAGAGCCCAAAACGGGACAGAGCCTCACGGACGATGCGATGGTCGATCCGACGGTCGACCGTGAGGCGGGATGAAAAAGAGAGAGGACCCACGGTCGATCGACCCATCGACCGTGGGAGGCTAAAATCCCGACAGAGCCTGACGGTCGATGCGACGGTCGACCGCCAGGCCCAAAAGGCGTAAAACAACATGTGACGGTCGATGCACCGATCGACCGTCGAGCTCTTGGCACAGTTAATCAGAACAGTGCCGGAAATCCATTTCTTTGGATTTCAAGTATCAAATCATGTTGGAATTAAATGAGATTTTGCAAGCAAGTGTATTTAGCCAAGGGGAAACTAGTGGAGTGAAGAAATCCAGGTTTTGACGGTTAAATCCCCTATCTAGGTCCAAATGGACAAAAACCGACAAAACAGCGATAATACGGAAACCAACCGTTAAAATACGGAAATCCACTGATAGGAATACT
Organism: Narthecium ossifragum; assembly: GCA_963920575.1. Classification (NCBI taxonomy): domain Eukaryota; kingdom Viridiplantae; phylum Streptophyta; class Magnoliopsida; order Dioscoreales; family Nartheciaceae; genus Narthecium; species Narthecium ossifragum. Next base: position 14,540,247 of record OY986967.1, on the reverse strand, counting down.
GGAAACAAGCTATACTACACATGCATTGATCCACACAGCATTCTAACACATGCACCTACAGCGAAAGCTCATAAAACCTATCCTAGGAGAACCCGATCCAAGGATCGGGGTAGAAACACCTACTTGCACAAGTAGGGTAGCTCCTCCACGCGTCCCGTTGGTCAAGCCGACAAGATCCGCGATCCGAAGCCCAATCCTCCAAACCCTAGTCCAGCCGAAGGAGAGAGAGAGAGAAGGAGAAAACGACAGGTGAAGGAGGAGTGAGAGAAAGAGAGAAAGGGACTTGGCTTATATAGGCATTCCAAACCTATCTCAGCCGTCCAAACCGATCTTTCCCGATCGAGCTCCGATCCTCCGATCGGACGCACCCTAGGGATTCTAATCAAACACATACATCAATCAAAGTCAGTGTGTGGAACGCGGGTGTGAAACCGACCACCAGAGGGCATATTTACCAAAATGCCCCCGGGGTCCAAAACCGCCACACGATCGCCCGATCGTGCCCGACGCGGAACCAAACCAACAGGAAACCGGCTCTCGACCCACGCGGTCGAGTCAGGTATGAGGGACGGGCCCTCACATCGGTGGTCGGCGTGGCCTACGTGTTCGGATAAGGATGCGAACCGACTTAACCCGGCCCAGTCCGACGGATCGGTCCCTGGACCAATCGATCGGACTCGAGGCTATAAGTAGCCCAAGACCTCCTCTGTTTTTTCGGTTTGTTTTCCTTCTCCTTCATCCCCTTCATTCTCCCTCCTTCGGCCATCTTTTTGAGTGCTTGAGGGCTCGTTGGATTCGTGGCAGCAAGAGGAAGATCGTTGGCTTGGTTTGAAGCCAGTTTAGTGCTCGTACAGCGGGGATTTAGCTGAGGTTTGCATGTCTAGTAGGTTTCTACTGACATGAGTTTGTTTAGGGGTTTGCTCTTAATCTACCTGATAGATCTAGGTGTTCTTGGTATTGTTGTATGCCTCTTGGTTAAGTTAATTACTTTGTTAGGTTTCTTAAGATTTGATTAAGATTTTAGTAGGTTTTTAACATGTTTAAACTCAGATTCTTTCTTTTTCTTTGTTCTTGAAGAACAGCCGGTTTATGGCGTGTTTTCCGGTCTATACATGCATCACCGTGATTTATGATGAACATAAGAGTTGTAGATCTTTGCGTCTACTTTTAGACCCAACCAGTTTCATAATTTTTGGATTTTCTTATGAATTGTTATGATATTCCTACGGATGGGCTGCGTTGCAGCAATTAGAGGTAATTAGTGAGATTAATGGTTTTGATTAGTGTTTTCCGGGTAATCGAGCCGTCAGATGTTTCCCGGTTTTGGATATGATGATCCCAGTATGTTTTCCTGCTTTTTCCTAAGTTGGATCTTGAATCCGACGAGGCCGCTTAGCCTCTAATTAGAGGATCGGGGTTGCTTCCCATTGCAGGGGTCCATGGTTGACGGTCGTGGTACCGTCGTAATGCCGAGACCCGCTCTGGATTGGCTGGCAGCGGTAGGTAGTATCGCTGCAGCGATCCAGTTGGACTTGTGTGTTATTTTATCATACTGTTGCATGCTTACTTCTAACCTGCGCATGATCATAGCATGAATTCTGTTTGTGCATTAGATGCATAAGGATAAGGCATGGGCGATGGGTTGATCGCCGATCCGAGGCTTTCGGATAGCTCGAATTTAGCTCTAGGGCCGTGGCGGATAGCAGGGTCCAGGTTAGATTGTAGTGTTCAGTCGATATCGATGATAGGCTTAGATGACCTGAATAAAAGTTGATCGATGATTTAGAGGTCGTGTCGGCCTCAAGTCGGGTTCTGAGGTGTAGCCGGTGTCCGATTATAATGACTCCTGAGTAGAGGGTGTGCCTACTGATTGGATGCTTATAATGCATTCAATTGATTGATTTTCATATCCAAATCATGCTTGATTTATGTTATCTAATGCATATTTACGATGAATTTCATGTATTTGGATCATTTACACCCTTAGTATGTTATTGGTGTTAATTCGGTGTGATTGACATGTTTGGGGATTTTTCGTACTCTTAAGAACAAATTCTGTACTCGAAGTTGAATTTTGAACTAAAAATGTGATTTGTGAATAGGTGGAAATTCGAGTATAATTGCTTTAAATGTTGATTTTAATGCTTGGGCATGTGCATTACACCACATTTGAGAAGTTAGAAGAGTTATTTGTGTTTAAAAGGTCAAGGATTAAAATATGACATTGTTGTAGATTTTCATATTCCGTATTCTTCTTTAATGATTTGTGATCCTTTGACAGGGCATAAATGCATCCACAATCGCTCTAAAAATCTATTTTAAAAGGTTGAGCATGTGTATTTCATGGTATACTTGATGATCATGCACTTGGTTGCGCTTAAATGCTCAAAGATCAAATTTTGACACTCTAAGCCACTTTCATTTTTCGTATTCTTAAGTGAATAATATGCGATCTTTGACAATGCATAAATGCTAGCATATAACTCCAAAAAATGTGCTTAAATACTTGAACATGTGTATTTCATTGTGTACTTGAAGCCCATATATTTGGTTCGATCAAGTTGTGTTGAGGTCAAAATTTGGCACGCCAAACGAGAACCGAAACATTGCTGATTTTACTGTTTTCGTATTTTTTCAGGGCTGAAGTAAAAAGGTCATAAATTGCTCAATTCTTATCAGAATTTTTCGTAGAAAGTATCGTTGAAAAGATAATTTGAAGCTCTACAACTATATCTCAAGTGACATTCTCGTCAGAGGTGGCCTTCACATCGGAATTTGGGCTCCAAATTTGGCTGACTTATGAAGCATTGGACAGAGCTGGAGTAAATCGGAGATAACTCTTGCTAGTTTTATCTGAATTTCTGGTGTAAGGTACCGTTGGAAAGGTCATTCAAAGCTCTACAACTTTTACAGAAATAGCCATTCTCAAAAAAATGAAGTTTGTATACCGAAAATGCCCTCTGAATTTCTGGTTTCTCCAAAGCTTACTGGATCCACATCCTATTAACCCATTAAGCCTCTTAATGGATCCTATGCTTCAAGCCTATAAATAGGCACTTAAGGGCAGCCAAGAAAGGGGGGAACAGCTGGTGGAAGGGGAGAAAAGAGGAGAAGAAGAGGCTTTAGGGTTTTGAGCTTTCTTTGGTATTTTCTTTGATTTTGTTCTTCTTCTTTGTAAATTTGGTATTATGTGTAACTAAAGACTTGTAGATCTCATCCCGATCTATCTTTCTATCGGATTACATTTTGGATTTGGTTTGATTTCAATGAAAAGAATGGTTTGATTACAATACTTGTTTCATTTTCTATTCCTCTAGCTTCTCTTTGCTTTTAGAGGTATAGATCCCTCTATTTTCTTTGAGATGCATGCTAGAATTGTTAGAATCAAGTGATTAGAGGTATAGATCCCTTTACATCCTTGATATATCTTCATTTAGGTTGATCCTAATGTCTTGTCTAGAATTAGAGGTATAGATTCCTCTCTTTTTAGCAAGGCTTAAGTTAGGGTTACCTAAAGGCCTTGAGTTCTAAGGGTATAGAGTCCCTTAGTCTTTCTTTTGGCCTACCTTGAGTCTAGCCCATTGAGTAGTTAGGGGTATAGATTCCACTAATGATCTTGTTGCCTATGACTAGTGACTCTTGGTATTTTCACACCTAGAAACAAGTTTTGACAAACCATTGGCCTCTACCTTTGTGTATCTACACATGTTTTGAATGCCGTATTTACCTAGTTAGGGTTCGATGACAAGAATCCTAACTTAGTGAAGTGTTAGATGATCCAATTTGTACATCTAATTTGAAAGATAGTGAAGGTTGAGACTACACCTTCTTCCACTTGTTATATCACCTTTATTTACTTTATTTATGTTTTAAACTTTACAAACCTTTATTTCAAAAATCCCAAAACATCTTCTATCGCTTTCCTTTTTGTCAAAAACACAAAAATAGTTTTTACTCTTCTTCTTTTGCATTTAAAGTTCCTAGTTTTAAATTCCATCGCTCCCTGTGGTAAATGATCTTGGGACTCACCCTTGTTTAACTTTGACAACTCCTGCGCTTGGGAGTATAAGCTAACTCACATTTGAGGGCAAGTCACCTACTCAGCGGTGCCATTTCCTGTCAGCAGTGCCTTTTTCCTCCTTGTGAGTCAGCAGTGTTGGTTTCCTCTTTACTGAGCGTGACCTGTTGATGAGTGCATGAAAGTGCACTCTGAAGAATCTTATAATTATCTCAATTGCTATATTGTCACCCTTAATCAACTACTTTAGTACTATTTTTATATTTATATGTTACTTCACATAGTTGCTTAGAAAATGCAGGAAATTGGATCTAAAAGGAGCCAAGAAGCTGAAAAGATTACATTTGTCTACTTTAAATATTAAACTGTACCTGCTCAAGAAGAATCAGATGATGTACCATACAACATTAGAAAGCTCTAGACGTCTAGTTTCTGGAAAATTTTATGGTTCGTGATTCCGAGTTTTCTAAAGGAAGTTACAGCAATTTTAGTATCAATGGCGCAGTCTGAATGACAAAAGAGAAAATACGCAGAACAAATGATTGATCATCAATCATCCCCTATAATGATCGATCATTTGATGCACCAAAGCTAACAGAGAGCATATTTTCAAAGGATCTATCATCTACCCATAGAAGATCGATCCCTTATGACATTGGAGTGATTTTGGGATAAAAGGATCGATCATCTCCCTTATAATGATCGATCATTGTATGTAGCCGGAGATGACAGAGAGCCAGGTTTCAAATGATCGATCATGCCCTTTAAGATGATCGATCACCATCGGGGCATGACACTTTGACGCAGTCGGAATTCGTAGAAGACACAAGCTTTACACGAAAGCTCTAGTAAACACCAGAATCCACTGGTAAGACTCTTGGACTTCAAGAGGAGAGAATTAATTCTGAAATTTGGAATAAAATTGATGTAAAAATAGTTAAGTCCCTTCTAGGGTTACAAGCACCTATTTATAGGCCTAAATACTAATTCAACTAAGTAGGAAATAATCTAATCCAAGTAGGATGCAAACTAATCTATTGAGAGTCCTGATTGTTTCCAGCCAATATGAATGAGTACTAACTAACTAGGAAACTTATTTTTTTAGGAAAGAAAGTTGTTGTGGCTTGAAACAATAACTAAGACTCACGAGGACCAATTTTGAATCAGTACCGTCCTTGTCTTGCTTTCCTCTGTTTCTGTCCTGCATCAGTCCCCTCCACTTGAAGAGGAACTCATCTCGAGTTCGGATCTGGGTAGAGATCTATTTCCTCTTCATGGTACTCATATAAATCAGCAACATTAAATGTTTTTGAGATCCCCATGTCTTCTGGCAAATCAACAATATAGGCATTGTTGTTGATCTTCTTCAACCCTTTGTATGGACCATATTTCTTTGGCTTGAGCTTGTTGTAGGTACCAATTGGAAATCTCTCCTTTCGTAGAAATACCATCACCATATCTCCTTCCTCAAACAATTTAAGTCGACGGTGTCTATCTGCAGAAATTTTGTATTTTGCATTTGCTTCCTCCAACTTCTTCTTAACACCTACTTGGATAGCTTGAATATGTTCTGCCAAGTCTTCAGCAGCCATGCTCCTTTTGTGATCAGTTGGAAGCCGTGCTAAATCCAATGCATGTTTAGGGGACTGCATGTCACACCCCGACCCAGAAAACCCATCCAGGACGGGGCGTGAGGGTTCCTATCACTATTCATCTTCAATTGGCACGATACAAAGTGGAAAAGACGGATAATTTAAACAATTTATATTCCTGAGGTGAAACTGATATTCAATTCATATATATACATCAAGTTGTACTGATACAAGATTCTATAATAAAATCCTCCAAGGGACAGATATTATATAATAATCCAAAATTCCTCAAAGGTGTTTACAATATACAAAATATCAAAAAGTACAACAGTCGATCCTCCAGCAACCTCAAACACCTCTGGACGTACTCGCGCCACCAAAGGTCGATCCCGCCGGCTCTACAGATGAAGAACTGCCGCCTGCACCTGCAAACGCAGCCCGGGTAGGAGTGAGCGATAAGCTCAGTAGGGTTCTACTCTACGGCACACTGAAAGGAGGAAAACAACAATAGTGTTGCCTTCCCGCTCAAGTCTAACGGATGCCACGGGTCCTACAACCCTGTCGATGTCCCAAGGGCTCCTGTCATGAAACTTCTCTCCTGAACATGTTACCAGGAGGCCAAGGAACAGTAACATGCAGGATCACCCTTACCCAAGCAGGAATACCATGCCTTGGGGAACCACGTCGGGAACGCATCGACATCCATTCTTAGCACTTGGCCTTGGAAGACAACACGACCTCTAAACCTCAAACACTGATCAGAGTCAACTACCGCTAATCCTCAATAACAAGAGATTCCATTATACAATCACCCTAATCCTGACTACCCAGCCTCGGTCCTATGGCTAGATCCGAACTACCCAAGAGCTTCGGATCGGCGACCAAACCCATCGCCCGCCTAACCTCATATGCCTCTAATGCATACAATGCATGAACCTATTCAAACATCTACCCTAGATGTCTCTATATGCCACAACATCAATTATAGGTTCAACAGATATACAATAGCCCTCGCCACCCGCCGGCAAGAGGCTAAGATTCCACAATTTCACATTAGCTAACACTCAAGGCTAGCTAATGGCTAAGCAATCAATTAAGCATTTAATTACCAACCAAATATGTATTTAAATGCAAGCCAAACCATTAGTTCACTCAAAGGGGATACACGCGATTCAATCTCCATCTCAGTAGAAATCCCTTGAAAACTTCATGAAAACAACATGCAAACCTCCCAACATGTTTAAGTATCAATCACTAATGAAAGCCATTCAAGAAAAGCCAGAAAGCAATGCTCAAGGGCCCACGGTCGTTGCGACGGTCGATCCGACGGTCGACCGTGAGGCCACGGTCGATATCACGGTCGATGCAACGGTCGACTGTGAGACCAAAACGAGGAAAACCATAAGGGCGACGGTCGATCCTCCCATCGACCCTGGGAAGCCCAAAACCAAACAGAGCCTGACGGTCGATCCGACGGTCGACCGTGAGGCAAAATCGGAAAAAGGGAAGATCCCACGGTCGATCCATGCATCGACCCTGGGAGACTGAAAACCACACAGAGCCTGACGGTCGATGCGACGGTCGATCCTAGGGTCGACCGCCAGGCCCAGAAAGAACGTATCAACGCTTGACGGTCGATGCACCGATCGACCGTCGAGCCTTAGGCACAGTTCATCAGAATAGTGCCGGAAATCCAATTTCTTGGATTTCAAGGATCAAATCAAGTTGGAAGTTGATGAAATTTTGTAAGCATGTGTAATTAACGATGGGGAAACCAATGGTATGGAGAAAACACATTTTAATGGCTAAATCTCCTATCTAGGTCAAAACAGGTAAAAACCAACAAACCAACGATAATACGGAAACCAGCCGTTAGAATACGGAAATCGCGAGGTAGGAATACTTCAAATCATCCACAACACATGTACAATGAGCTACATAACATTCTAACAAGTATTCCTACAACGAAAAAGCATTAAACCTATCCTAGGAGAACCCGATCACGAGATCGAGGTAGAAACACCTACTTGAGCAAGTAGGGCAGCTCCTCCACGCATCCAACTAGTCAAACCGCCAAGATCCGCGCTTCGAAGCCCGCGTCTCCAAACCCTAGCTCAGCCAAAGGAGAGAGAGAGAGAGAAAACGACAGGAGAAGAGATGGAAAGAGAGAGAAAGGGACAGGGCTTATATAGAGATTCGGATCGATCTCAGCCGTCTGATTCGATCTTTCCCAATCGAGCTCCGATCTTTCGATCGGACGCACCCTAGAGATTCTAATCAAACACATACATCAATCCAAGGCCGTGGGTGCAACGCCGGTGTGAAACCGACCACCAGAGGACATATTTACCAAAATAATCCCTTAGCTTCCCCTAAGTCCGTGGCAAGTTTCCTGCATATTCGCTTTTATAGATGAGCTTCAAAACCCTCCAAATACCCTTTCAACGCCTATTTTTTATTTCTGCACCCTCTCTTTAACGGCTATTTTCGTGACTGGCGGTCGACCGTCACATCGTCCGCGCATAACGACCGTCGCGTTCTTCTTGAGCCACGGTCGATCCACGCTTCGACCTTCAAGATTCACGGTCGACCGTCGCATCGATCGTCACATCGTACGTGAGGCTATGTGAGGAAAAACACTTCCCAGGGTCGTTGCCTCGTTCGACCGTCGCTTCTCCTCATAAGGTCACATAGGCCACGGTCGATCGGTCCATCGACCATCACATCGACCGTCGGCCTAAAGCCCATAAACAACCTCCGTGGTTGATCCACCATCGTCCGTGGACACTAACATTTCTCAAATATGAAAGTTAAAGCATGTTTCCAACATATATTCTATCACATATATATTTTATCATTTAAGAACATATTGGCATCATCTAAACATCATCAAAACACCATTAGGACTAACAGTACGGATCTACTCTTCCCCTTGCTGGCGACGTCCCCAAGCCTCTAGATCGAGCTCTCCTCCCGGATCAAAGGAATGGTGAAGAGAAGTGAAGAAAAAGAGAAAACAGAGGCAGTTCGTGGGCTACTTATAGGCTCGAGTCCGATCGGTCCCTCTCCGAGCGATCGATCGGACTAGGTCGGTTCGCTTCCTTATCCGGACACATCGGAGGCGGTGCTGACCTTGAATCCGACCGATCGCTCCATGGAGCGATCAATCGGTTTGGACTGAAAGTTGTTCTAAAGACAGCTTCCGCGCGCCCGAATTCAGATCTTTCGATCCCAAGTTCGCCTAAGGTTCTAATAAGCACAAATAACAAACAAGGGGGATGTGTGTACACATCATAGGTGTGGAACCAACCACCAAGGTGCAATTTACCAAATTGCGCTTAGGAGTCTTCGCGATCAACCCGATCGCGAAACAAGGCCAAACAGGCCAGACCCTCGATCTAACGCGGTCAGACCGGGTTGGAGGAACGGGTTCTCACACTAGTAGAACTCAAGTTCTCTCGACCCAACCCGCGAAAGCCCAATCGGGCGGGGCGACGCAAACCGAAACCTAACTAACTGCGGAAATTTTGACAAGAATTCCCTCTAGTCATCTGGTTTCCCTAAGCATTCACTAAACACCCTCAATTAACAATTCTAAAATTAAGAGAAACCTCAAGATTTACAGATTACAAATCCAAAAGGGGTACATGTCTACAAAACCTCGAAGAGGGGAAATCAAGTACAACATTTATACACTCCCATAGGAGGATAACTATACAACAGTTCTGAAGACAGAAAGCTCATTGGTCCTCAAACTTCGCCAGGCGCCGTTGCGCCGCCGACCAAATGCCCGATAGGCGTAACCGAAGAGGAGCTAACACTTGCACCTGTAAAACACAGCCCGGGTAGCAATAAGCAACTAAGCTTTGCAGGGAAACTACACTGCGACTCACAGAATAAAGAGGGAAACGCAATAGTGTCGCCCTCTATCATGATCTGGGTGTACACAGGGGCCCCCATAACTTGACCGCGTGTCCATGAGGGGCCTTAGTCATGGTCTTCTGGCCGAACTGGTCACATACTGTGTCACTCACAGTGAGGCAGGAAACCAACACTGCCATCTCACAAGTAGGAAACCAGCACTGCTAAGTGGGATGACAACACCGCTTAGTAGGCACACCCTCTACTCAAGAGACAAGAAACCCAGACACTAGCTACACCTCAGAACCCAGCTCGAGGCCGACACAATCTCTAAATCATCGATCAACAAGTGTTCAAGTCATCTAGGCCTATCATCGAATTTGACAGAACACAACCATTCAAACCTAGACCAAGCTACCCATCCCCGGTCCTAAGGCTAAATCCAAGCTTCCAAGCCTTGGGACGGCGATACTACATATCGCCTACACTCTAACCTTATGCAACTAATGCACAACCAAATGCATGCTATGAACACACACATGAAAGCAGATGAACACACACATGACGATAATAAACATGGTCTGGGCTCGGCACCCTATCGGTCTGGGTGGTGCACATATAATACAGGCCAAGGAACTATTGCAGTGGTACCCCCACCAACTACAACCTGTCCATAAAAGAACAACATGTTACAAGAAGCAACCACTACAAACACGGCTAACAGTACAACATGCTATCTACACATCTCGGGAGTCGTCACTCTCTCTGTTCACCACTACCCCTCATTATGTGGCTAACATGCTCAAAGGTATGTACAAGTTAAAAAGCAATAAAGAAAACCACACATACAAAGCCCCGCGAGCAAAATCCGACGAAAACACCTCCCTGCGACCAAAAGGATTGATCCTTTCCAAGAAAGGATCGATCTTCTTAGCAACCAAGGAGTTCCACCGCGGTTAACCCAAAAAGGATTGATCTTTCCTCGAGGAAGATTGATTACCTTCATGACCAAGGACCCCACCCATGCCGCCATGCAGAAGATCGATCTTCTTCCACCATAAGATGGATCATGCACGGGCCAGGCATTACACCCCAAGAATGATCGATCCTTCCTCAAGGAAGATCGATCTTCATGGGTTCTCCGGGGAACCGGAGAAGGAAAAATACCACCAGAAAATGCTACCAAATCCCACAAAACTCTGGGATCTAGTAGTACGAAGGACCACGAGTCTAAAACTGGTACTTGTACTAAAAACCAATGAGCATGCAAAGAGATCTACTCAAAACAATCATAATCAAGCTCAAAACTCATAAAAACCAGAAGACAAGTAGGTAGCATCCCTAACTAGACTAGAGCAGCTTCAATCTGCGCTGCCCTTTCCCTTTCTTTTACATACCGCACCGACCTCGGCCTCTCGATGTTTTGCACCATGATCAAAATCCTGAGTAGCATCGTGATAAAACTATTTGTCAGTAAAACGTATGGCCTTATGAACCTCTGTCTCTGGGATGAATGTCTCTTCTCCTCCGGCCCCGACACCGTCATCACCTGCACTTTCTCTTGTCTCCGAAGATGACGACTTGCTATCCGTAGTCTGATGTCGCTCAAATGTGTCACACACAGCGGTCGCGGTGCAGTAAGCATAAGAGAGGTCGAACCCACAGAGAGACAAGCAGAAAATATCCAAAACGTAAATAACAATGAATTGAGGACAAACGAGAACTTAAGAATTAACTAAATTAGATCAAAGGTTTTAATGATAATTCAATATTAACTAGAGATATCAATGTGGTAAGATGGCTAGGCGTCAGGAATCACTTCACTCGGACTTAGATTCTTCGTCTACCAACGGTTCATTCAATACTCAGTTAAGGGATTCACATCCCAATCACCTTAACCGGAAAATATGGAATTATGAATCTAACAAAATATATAAATGTCTCCACCTACGATTGATTCTTCTTTATTATAGTTCTAACTTCATCCAACCCAAACCTAAGAATATATGATACCGGCTATCACTACATGCAACATATAGCAAAAGTTCATCGGGACAAAGCCCTAACTCTATCTTACTAGATCACTAAGAATACACAATACAAACTCTCACAATCGGCAATGCATAGCAAAAATTTCACGAGATAAAGTAGGTAAGCAATAGATAAAACTATGGGATTATAAGATCATGAAAGAAGCATGACTGGATTCATAATATTAATCATCCACATAGAAATCTATAATCTGAAAATAATCCTTGAAGATTCAATACATAGAAAAGAGTTTAACAATAAAGATTAAAATTATGAATCATGATGAAGATAAAGCCCTAATCCTCACTAGATCATCCGTTCGCCATGCCCGCGGATTACTCTGCATGGATGGAGATTTCTTCATCTTCTACCTTCAGAAAAGGTCAGAGAAAGTCCTCCAAAAACGTCCAAGAACTTTCCCTTTTACTATGTCACGCCTCGACCCAGAAAACCCATCCAAATCGAGGCGTGAGCCACCTAAACCTGTTTACATCATCAATAGGCGCACAAGTATATAACTGCTACAAGTTTGAAAAATTTGGTCCTCCAGTTCATAAAAATTTTTTAACAGAATCTCCTTTTATAATTATAGCACACTAAACCTGTACATTTTGCAATTTCAACATCATCACATTCCTCAACATCTACATTAAAGAATATTACAACATTTCTCAAATAGAATAGAATTAATGATCATACAATTCTGTTCTTGGATACATCAAATTATACATCAATTTGTACATCATTGATTAAAACTGTAAATTAACTGTAGAAGAACTCCTCGAAGCTCCAAGTCCTTGATCACCTCGAAATATCACGCCATCTTCTAGAAGAACACCTGAAAAAAGGAACTGCATCGACCTGCATCGCCGATGCAGCCCAGGTAGGGTGAGCAACAATGCCCAGTAAGGTTGTACTCTACGTCACACTCAAAGAAGGGGAAACCATAACAGTATTGTTCTTCATCCCAAGTCTAAGGTGCCACTGGAGGCATCACACCTCATCGATCCAGAATGGGCCCCTAAATAGGGTTACCGTCACCCAAGCGGTGAAACAAGGAGGACGGCCAACATGAGCCCGAACACAGGGTCGGTGCATCGCCACTACACTCACCGCCGGTGCTCTCATCGTACACCACCCCTTGTAGGAGGACATATGTCATGGATATCGACATCCACATTTGGACCCTTGGGACAAACAGACAATACGACCTCTATTCCTCAATATCATAATTCAAATGATTATATCTAGGTTGCGACATCGATCAACACCAGATCATTACCACACAATCTCGTCCTAGTCCTCAACTAACCAAACCCCGGACCTAGGGCTAGATCCAGGCTACCCGAGAACCCCGGATCGGCAATCAAATCCATCGCCTACCACCTAGCCTTAATGCTTCTAATGCAATCAAGATGCATGCAATGCTCAGGCACAGAGATACAGAAATATAAGCATGCAACAGTATGACATCAAAACCTACAGGGCTAGGCGTAGCCTACAGCTTGCCAAAAGATAAACATAACAAGGGGTCTAAAGTAATAAAGATCTATCTAGCAAAGCAATTGTAACAAACACCCAACAGATCAAAATCCGACATTACAACGACGTACACAGCTGTCAACCGCAATTTCTACAACGGGATACAACCCCGACCAAACAATACACAACAATTACAAAACACATTAACTAGAGCACACCCTTGGCCCAAATAATTATCTAAACATCCCAAGGGGCATGACTCCCATGTTTCAACCATGAGCCGCGCATAGGACTTAGAGTATACAATACATGGATACTAAACATACTTCATAATCAAATGTTAATTAAGCTAGAAGATTAGCAACTTAAACAAAGTTGTCGAAGTCAAGGGATTAATCTCCGAAACTTATCAAATCATACATGTATCTACTGTATACTGCTAGGAACATCAATTCATGATAGTAGATGAATTAGACAAGTTACAATTGATTAATCATGCTTTAATTATATATAGTCAACAAGATTAGGGTATAATCTAGGTTTCACTATGTTTGTAATGCGAAACTTAGTATACATACTCATTAATGGTTCTCAATATGCATACCCGAAATCCAATCCAAACAGACGAACGAAAATAGAAGAAATCCACGTATTTCGGTTTTCGGCCAAAAGCGATGAAATCTCGTCGAATTGACGTCCAAACGACGTCAAACTTGAAATCAAACTTAATCATATATTCAATTGCATGTTAGGAGCATTACGTTCAAGAATTGAGTCTAATTGATGTCTAATTTCCACTTAATTAACTAACTAATTTATTAGTTCTTGTTTCACAGCAGTTTAGAGGACAATTCACCAAAATTCATATATAAATCCAAAAATCATGAAACCAGCGGAAATTGAAAGTAGATTCGATGATCTACAACTTTCAACTTGAAAGTTACACGAGATCATGCTAACACAGCTCATAAATTGAGCATGAACTCGATTGTTCATTGAAGAACAAAGCATCGACGAAAATCCGTGAAAACATGTATAAATCCGGATTAAATCCAACTAAAAACCACATGGAAGCTAGATCAGATGATAAGCATGCTAAGAGGAACAATCTAACACAAACAAATCAAAAAGAAAACAAACCAAACCCTAGATCTAGCTTAACCCAAAGATTAAAGTAGAAACCCTACCTTAAACGCCAATCCAGTCTTCAATCCTTGCTAATCCATCGTGATCCGTGATGTGCTGTCGCAGGCACTCAAAAATAAAACCAATACTTTTTAAGATAAATGTAGTAGTGCGAGTACGAGTCGATCCCACGAAGATTGTTTAGTCTGATTTTGTGCTTAGTGAACAAAGATGGGGGTTTTAAACGTGAGGAAAACAGGAAAAAAATAATCTAAAGCGCAGAATTGAATTAAATCTAGAGAACAAACCTTGGTCTGAGCCAACATCCACCATCGGAATCCAACAACTGATCATTGATGCAAGTATCAATCAATTCATACCATGAATATTCACCGTTCGAATTAAATTCGAATCTCTCCTCGATCATAGTTAATTAGAAACAAGCGATCTAATCAACCCTAACTACTAAACAACCTAAGACACACGCTATAGATTTAATCTAGTAGCAGCCTTAAGAATAGGGAGATCGATGAAGCTAAACAACACAAGCACAAACGGTTGCATTTAATCTAGTCGAATATTCTTCCTAAGATCTATTAATATCTGAAACCCAGAAAATCAATAGATCTCAGTTACTTCGTAGATCAGAGGGATCAAACAATTACGGATTTGATATCCAACCTAGCAGTAGATCGCAATGAATAATAAACTAGTTGGCCTCCTAGCAATTAGACAAGACAATCATGAATATTTAATCTCATAAGAACATTCAATACTCAAGTATAAACTGAACAATAAAAATAGATTAGATCTCACAGTTTCATTAATTTCGAGGTTTCAGTCTCCTCGACCAAGAATTAAGGTTTAGCCACGCAAGGCCATCAAGAACGATCCAATCTTTTAAAGAAGAATTAAGAACCCTAGAAATATCAAAGAAATAGAAAAGAACAGCCAAAAACCTCAAGAATTCGCCCCCCCTTAATCCCTAAAAAGAACCCTATTTATGGCCCATAAGTTTCCCATCCTCGGATGTGATCTAAACCGTTGAATTTATTCACCGGGAAAGTAGGATCGATCCCTCTATGGGTGTCGGATCGATCCTTCGCATCGGAATCTCTAATTTCTGGATACGCCCGAGTCGGATCGATCCCACGAGGGGTGTCGGATCGATCTTCTATGTAGGATCGATAGTAGGATCGATCGGACTGTGTACAGCTGAAAAGTATGCGTTCTGTTAGGTTTCTGCATAGACGGATCGATCCCTCTATGGAGACAGATCGATCGGACTTTCCAGAGTATTTACTGTTCTGCCATCCAGACTGCGCCATCGGTACTAAAATTGTCGTAACTTCCTCTAGAAAACTTAGAATCATGAACCGTAAAATTCTCCAGAAACTAGACTTCAAGAGCTTTCTAACGATATATGACATATCATCTGGTTCTTCATCAGTAGGTATAGTTTAATCTTTAAAGTTGATCCAAATACTCTTTACAGCTTCTTTTCGTACTTAAGGACTTCAATTGCATTCTAAATCAAAATATAAGAATAATGAGTGTATTTAGGTACCAAATAAGCACATAGACTAAGTATTAAGGGATAAAAATATAACATTATGCATCATCATCAGTCCGCCGTCCTCCGTCGTCGTCGTCGTCTCCAGCTCGTCGGAGAGCTGCCTGGAGTCGCTGGGAGTCCACCAGGCACTCCGTTACCCACAGCCATCGCCGGAGAAGAAGGAAGATAGTGGGAGAAGAGCCGCTGTGGGAAGGGAAGGAAGGAGTAGGCCCTCGCCGCCGCCACCTCCAAATCGTCGGGAGTCCGTCGTTGATGCACGACGGGAAGAGAAGGGAAGAAGAGAGAAGGCGAGGTCGCATGGTTTCGGGGAAAAGGAGAGAACGAGGAGATCTCGGGAGGGACGTGGCCAGCGGTGATGGCGAAGGAGCTCCGGAGGAGGGGAGATGGACGGCGCGGTCGCGAGCGGAGGAGAAGAAAGGAGAAAAAAGAGGGAGGTTGGGCACGGGGGAGAAGAAAAGGGAAGAGAGAGAGAGAGAGAGAGAGAGAAAAGGGGTTTAACAACTTAAGTGGCTGAATCGACCTAGTCTAGCCAGTTTAATCGGACCAAGTTTGACTAAACCCCAAATTGCGATATCTCTTCGCAATCTCGTCCGGATCTGTCGATCCTGAATACTCCTACTGTCTCTATTCAAGGACATACATCAATCAAGGTTGTGTGTGCACTACGCAGGTGTGAAACCGACCACCAGGTCTCAATTTTACCAAATTGCCCCTGGGGTCCAAAAGCAGTGATGCGATCAACCGATCGCAAGCCAAGGCCAAGTGAGCCAAACCACAAAACCAGACCCTCGACCCAACGCGGTCGGACCAGGTTGGAGGAACGGATCCTCAGATACTAACCCTAGGTTTCCTATTTATAGCCTCCAAAAGTTAAGAAACTCGGATTAGATCTGGGCCTTTAATTTTCTCTTTCGTCAACAAAGGATCGATGCTTTGATATGAGAGAGATCGATCTTCTATTCTTCAATTTCTTCAATTTCTTCAGTTTCTGGCTACGCCTGAGGAAGATCGATCCTTTGTTAGAGTAAGATCGATCCTTTGAAACTATGCTCTCTGTCAGGATTAAATGCACTTAGAAGATCGATTGTTTGATAGAGTAAGATCGATCCTTTGAAACTATGCTCTCTGTCTCCTAAATGCACTTAGAAGATCGATCCTTTGATAGAGTAAGATCGATCCTTTGAAAGCACGCTCTCTGTCTGGATTAAATGCACTTAGAAGATCGATCCTTTGAAAGCACGCTCTCTGTCAGGATTAAATCCACTTAGAAGATCGATCCTTTGATAGAGTAAGATCGATCCTTTGAAAGCACGCTCTTTGTCAGGATTAAATGCACTTAGAAGATTGATCCTTTGAACATCAGATGATCTTCTTCTTCCCTAACTGCTTGAATAATTATAAACCAAAAATTGTCTTAGCTTGAACCCGGCTTTGACATAAACTCATTCATTCATAGATCCTGCAAGATTAGGGAATGAACCCTTGCCCAATCTCACATAAAACAATCTACAATACTTCTATTGGCCATATAAAGGTATTTAAGATCTCAGTTATAATAATGAATGAAACAAGAAATATAAACTGATTAAATAACCATTATTCAATAACATAGAATGATTCTGTTAGGTTACATCAGTACCTTAGAAAATAAACTAGCCACTCATGTTCATCATGAAGATAACACAAGTGTTCAAGGAAAAATAAATAAATAAAGACGAAGAAAAGAAAACCCTAATGCCGCTTCCTCTCCTCCATATGCTCCAGAAAAGTCCTCCAAAAAGTCCTCCAAAACCTACCTTTGAATTACCCTAAGTTGCCTATTTATAGCCTACAAAAGATTCCCACTCGGATTAGATCTTGGCCCTTTATTTTGCTAAGCCGCCGTATAATGATCGATCATCATATGGGAAGATGATCAATCATTTCATCCCATAGAAGTATCACGCCCCGAGGATGATTGGTGTGCTTTTGCAACCAAAAATAAAACCAATACTCTTTAAAATAAATGTAGTAGTGCGAGTACGACTCGATCCCATGATGAGTGTCTAATATAAGTTTTGTGTTATCTGAACAAAGAGGGAGGCTTTGAGTAAAATGAAAACAAATAAGAAATAAACTAAATTGAAGAAAAAGAATTAATCAAGAAAACAAACCTTGGTTTGAGTCAACATCCACCATCCTAATCTTTATAACTGATCATTGATGTAAGTATAAATCAATTCATACCATGAATATTCACCGTTCGAATTCAATTCAAATCTCTCCTCAATCATAGTTAATTAAAAACAAGCGATCCAATTAACCCTAACTACTAAACAAACTAAGACAAGCGCTGTAGATTTAATCTAGTAGTAGCCTTAAGAATAGGGAGATCGATGAAGCTAAACAACACAAGCACACGCGGTTGCATTTAATTTAGTCGAACGTTCTTCCTAAGATCTAATAATCTCTGAAACGCAATCAATAGATCTTTGTTGCTTCGCAGATTAGAGGGATCAAACAATTACGGATTTGATCTCCAACCTAGCAGTAGATCGCAATGAATAATAAACTAGTAGGCCTCCTAGCAATTAGACAAGTCAATCATGAACATCCAATCACATAAGAACATTCAATACTCAAGTATAAACTGAACAATAAAAATAGATTAGATCTCACAGTTTCATTGATTCCGAGGCTTCAGTTTCCTCGACCAAGAATTAAGGTTTAGCCACGCAAGGCCATCAAGAGCAATCCTTTCAAGAAGAAAGAAGAACCCTAGAAATATCAAAGAAATAGAAAGTAGCAGCAAAAATCCTCTAGAATTCGCCCTCCTCAAACCCTAGAAAGAACCCTATTTATAGCCCATAAGTTTGCCATCCTCGGATTAGAACTGAGCCCTTAATTTTGCAAAGTCGGTTAACAAAGATCGATCTTTTTGAAAAGAAGAACGATCTTTTCTTCCCAGATTGTAGCTGCGCCCCGACTCAGATCGATCTCTTCTGGAAAGAAGATCGATCTCTTTATTCCGGATTTCAGATTTAACCTCGCGGTCGATGTGACAGTCGACCGTGGGTTTTTTTCATCTCTGAGTGCCTAAAGGATCGATCTTTTATGGCACGAAGATCGATCTTTTATTCTCTGCATATTTCTTCTACTATTCTGCCCTGCGCTGGTTGTAGTAAAAGCACTGTAACTTTCTCTAGGAAGCTCCAAATCACGAATCGTAAAATTATCCAGAAACTAGACTTCAAGAGCTTTCCAACCATATATGGCACATCATCTGGTTCTTTATCAATAGGTACATTTTAATCTTTAAAGTTTATCTATATACTCTTTTCAACTTCTTTTCGAACTCTAGGACTTCAATTGCATCCTAAATCAAAATATAAGAATAATGAGTGTATTTAGGCACCAAATAAGCACAAGAGACTAAGTATTAAGGGATAAAAATATACCATTATGCAACATCATCAAATCCCCCCACACTTAACCTTTGCTCGTCCTCGGGCAAAACTAAAGTTCAACTTATTCAAAATAATCAAGGTTGCAACGCCATCAACAAAGAACAACCCAGCTCTTGCAAAACTCATAACAAATCATGAATAAACATTCCTCATCAGCTTAAAATCAATCGTTAAGTATTTTCAATGGAATATGGAGCAAACCAACTGAGTAGACCCGCACAGAATTTAACACTCAACTCTCATGTGTTTAATGGGTATGTGTTTCACTCAAATTCATTCCAATGAAAATAATCTAAAATAAGTTTGCATATCTTCTCATTCTCCACCACTAGAATCACATGCATAACATGAATCAAAAGGACTTCCAAGGGTTGTAACAGGGTTTAGGGTCAAGGTAAGAAATATTTGGGAATGTAGCTCAAAAACGAACTGAACTAATGGAGCAAAAATACATCAAGTAGATATGTATAACTGATTACTCCATTCAATAACTTTCTTCAATTCCGCATTGACAAAGAGATTGTTCAAAGGAATACTTTTTAACTGAAATAGGGAACAATCTTTTGCAAAAACTTCCACCTTTGTAGAAATCATACATAAACATAAATCTTCTTCTTGATTCTTTTTTTTTTCAGAAATAACATACTCACGAATTGAGTATGAAAAATATACTCCACTTCACCAATCATAGCCATACCATGATTCAAACACCCCCACACTTGAAACTTGCACACCCATACATATCATAATGATTATCAATGCTCCACTAATCCTATGGCTTGGGTATCGGCATTGTTTTTCAGGTTTAAAGCTTGTAATGTGGGTTAACAATGAAGTCAATAAAGCTCAAAGGGGTTTAGCAAAAGGGAAAATTAATTACAAGGTAGGCTATTTGGCTTATGTAGCTTATAACAAAGAGGGCCTTAATCATGTTCATGTATACATGTGTCAATGTGACCTTGAATAGAATCAAAACAAGTTCTAGAGAAAAAAATCCATGGAAGAATATCTCTCATGAAAGGAAATAGTGAGACTGATATGAATGTGTCAGTCTAAAGGCTCAAAATCTCACCAGCTTTTGTCTACTAAATTTAGTCACTACCATCTCAAGGAAAATAACTCAACTAATTAATTTTAAATCGCAAGATTACTCATTCAATCATGTTATGAATATGTCGAGCTTAATTAATCCTTGCTTATGGAAAATGCAACCTAGATCTCCTAGATCTCCTCCCCGACACTTGAAACCGACATTGTCCCCAATGTAAGGTGGAATGTAAAGAAAAGGCAAAAATAACTAAAATGTAAATGCAAAAAATAAGAAGAGAAAGGAACGAACTCCCCTTGGGTTGCCTCCCAAGCATCGCCTTTGTTTATTATCATTGGCTCGACTTCATGCTCTCCTCTTCAATCAGTATAAGTTGGCTCCTCAAGGTCCAATTTTTCCATATTTTCTGTTCGAACACCTTCATAGAAAGGTTTAAGTCGATGGCCATTCACCGTAAACATTTTGTAAGTAGCTAAACTTTGAATTTCAACTACACCATGAGAAAAAACATTAATAACACTAAAAGGTCCAATCCAGCGAGAACGCAACTTACCTGGAAACAACCGTAAACGTGATTGGTAAAGGAGGACTTTTTGACCAACGTTAAACTCCTTCCTAGAGATCATCTTGTCATGAAAAGCTTTTGCCTTTTCCTTATAAATCCTAGAGCTCGCATAGGCATCATTACGAATTTCCTCTAATTCTTGTAGTTGCAATTTCCTGTGTTCTCCACTCTCATCCATCTTAATGTTAAAGCTCTTCATAGCCCAATAAGCCTTATGTTCTAACTCAACTGGAAGGTGACATGGTTTCCCAAACACCAAACGATAATGTGACATATCAATGGGTGTCTTATATGCAGTCCTATATGCCCACAAAGCATCATCCAAACGCAAACTCCAATCTTTTCTATTTGAATTTACCGTCTTTTCAATGATGGACTTGATGTACCGATTTGACACTTCCACTTGCCCACTAGTTTGCGGATGATAGGCGGTTGATACCTTATGGGTCACATGGTACTTCCTTAGCAACGCCTCCACAGTTCGATTGCAAAAGTGAGTGCCTCGATCACTTATGAAAGCTCTTGGAATTCCAAACCTAGATAATATGTTAGACTTGATAAAATATACAACAACTTTAGAATCATCAGTCCTGGTAGCTTTAGCTTCTACCCATTTTGAAACATAATCAACAGCAACTAGAATATAGACAAAACCGAAAGATATAGGGAACGGACCCATGAAATCGATGCCCCAAACATCGAAAATTTCGCAAAATAATATGGGGGTTTGTGGCATCTCATTCATTTGGGATATATTACCTGTCTTTTGACAATTCTCGCATGACTTACAAAGAGAGTATGAATCTCTAAATAAATAAGGCCAATAGAAACTAGGGGTGGCAATTCGGGTTCACGGGTCGGGTTCGGTTCGGGTAGGGCTCTGACCCGTTTAATAAAAGGCAAACCCGAACCGGATCCGTTTATTAAACGGGTCAGGTTTTATCAACCCAAATCCGACCTGTTTATAAACGGGTCAACCCGACCCGACCCGCCTAACCCGTTTATTAAATGGGTCGGGTTCGGGTCGGGTTCGGGTCGGGTTGACCCGTTTATTAAACGGGGGATCTGCGGCGGGGGCGAGGAAGGGGAGACCGACGACGCCGGTTCTTCACCGAAAACGATGGAGGAGGGGTCGTGAGGCAGCGGGGACTTCGGATCTGGGGAGTGTGGAGGTCGGAGTAGCCGGAGGCGGTGGGTTGAGGATGGAGGCGGCGCCGGGTTTCGACTTCCGAGAGGAAGGTGAGCGATCCCCGGATCGGGCCAGATCTCACTGGGAGGGATGAGGGAAGGGATCGGAAGGCGTCAGCGGCGAAGAAGACCGCGCCGGAATGGGTTGTGGCTTGCGAGTCTTGAAGGGAGGAAGAGGAGCCATGAGCTAGGGAGAGGCTGACGACGCCGATTCTTCACTGAAAACAATGGAGGAGGAGTCGTGAGGTGGCAGGGAGGCCGGATCTGGGGAGTGTGGAGGTCGGAGTAGTCGGAGGTGGTGGGTTGAGGATGGAGGAGGCGCTATGTCGCGCCCCGACCCGCGAAAGCCCAACCGGGCCGGGCGACGCGAATCGAAACCTAACAAACCGCGGAAAAATACTGGCGAGGGTTCCCTCTAAACTATTGGTCTCCCTAGCAATTCATCAAAACACCCTCAATTTAAACAGACATAATTAAATTACAAGCCTCGAACCTCATATTACAAAACCCAAGTGAATTTAATATACATATTCTCTGAGAGGGGAAGATCCACATACAACATTACTCCCGTAGGAGGCTATCTAACATAGGGTAAAAGCAGTAAAAGATCACCACCTCTCAGACCCCGAATGGCGCCGCCGACCAACTGCCCGGTAGGGGCCACAGAAGAAGAACTGACGCCTGCACCTACAAAACGCAGCTCGGGTAGGAGTTAGCATAAAGCTTAGTATGGTTCTACACTACAACACACAGAAGGAAGAGGGAAACGCATCAAGTAATTTCTGGGTGTATACATGGGTCCCATAACCCCACCGTGTGTCCCTGAGGCCCACGATCATGGTCTTCCAGCCGAGCTGGTTACAAGTCAGGTCACACTCAGTAGCAGGAAACAACACTGCTGACTCACAAGAAGGAACACGACACTGCAGCCGGGGAATGGCACCGCTGAGTAGGCAACTCCTCTACTCAAGAGTCAACACAGTGAAACACCGGCTAGACCTCAACATCTGACTCGAGGCCGACACGACATCTATAATCACCAAGCAACAGGTATACCAGTCATCTAAGCCTATCATCAAGTTTGACTGGATGCCACAAATCGAACCGGGTTCAAACTACCCAAAATCGGTCCTAGGGCTAAATCCGAGCTTCCAGCCTCGGGACGGCGACCCACAGATCGCCCACGCCCTAACCATGCAACTAATGCACAACAGAGAATGCATGCTAAGAACATACACAGATAAGAGGTAAGCATGCAACAGTATGATAAAACATCATATAAGTCGAACTGGATCGCTGCAGCGGTACTACCAACCGCTGCCAGCCGATCCGAAGAGGGTCCCGGCATTACGACGATACCACGACCGTCAACCGCGGACTCCTGCAACGGGAAGCAACCCAGAAAATGCTGATGAATAGTAAAATATAATATTATATGTTTCGAACATATAATATTATTTAAATGGGAAAACACCAAAATCCCCTACTTGGAGGCCAATTTACCCCATCGATCCGACATTCAAACGATGTCGAATTCAAGATCCAACTTAGATTCCAGTAGATCAACATGCCGGGATCAACATAACAAAACTCTGGAAACATCCAACGGCTAGATTAATGGGAAAACACTAATCAAAATTGCTAATCAAACTAACTTACCATTTACTTGCTGCAACGCAGCCCACCAGTAAGAAATTCATAACAAATCGTAGGAAAATCAGAATATTATGAAACTAGTTGGGATAGAGAGTAGATTCAATGATCTACAACTATTATGTTCATCATAACCCAAGAACATGCACGTACCGGTCGAAAAACTCTCCGTAAATCGGCTGTTCTTCAAGACAAGCAAAAACCGGAAAAATCCGAGATTAAACATGCTTAAATCCTACAAAAATCGCAACCAAAGCTTATGAAACTTTAACCAGAAATTATATTAAGCAAGAGGAAGCCAACAACACAAAGAACAACAAGATCTAACGGCTAGATCCAAAGAAAACCCCTAAACTAACTCAGGTAGGTAGAAACCTACCGGAAACGTACTCCTCGACTGATTCCCCGCAAACCAGTCACCAACAAGGCTTCAAACCACACCAGGGATCTTCCTCACGCCGTCACGATTCCAACGAGCCTTGAAACGCCAAAAACGGTGGCCGGAGGAGGGAGAACGGAGTAGAAGAAGGAGGCTACCGGAAAAAAAACAGAGGAAGCAGAGCGTGGGAAGAAGAAAGAAGAAGGAAGAAGAAGGAGAAGGAGAGGAGGAAGAAGAGGAAGAAAAGGAAGGGGGAAAGCCGGGGAAGGAGGGGAAAAGGGGGAGGAGAGGAGAGAAAGTCCTCTCTTCCTCTGACAGGGGAGAGCGACGGCCAACGGCGGCCGTCCTCTCAACTCCACCGTCAAGACTTTCTGGCACTGAGGGATCTCCTTAGCAAGGAAGATCGATCTTCTTAGCAAAAAAGATCGATCACCTTTGCCCAGAAACACAAACTTGGGCTAAAACACAAGCCCAAGCTTGGATCTTCCGATCCCGGGTCTACCTAACCATTCTAGTCAAACACTAACACAAAACAAGGTCGGTGTGTGCACAAGCGGGTGTCAAACAAACCAACAAGCGAAATTTACCAAATTGCCCTTGTGGTCTACAACGAGCCACAGGGGTAGAGGGGCAGGTCCTCACATGCCGGGTTCCGAGAGAAAGGCAAGGGATCCCCGGATCGGGCCAGATCTCACCGAGAGGGATGAGGGAAGGGATCGGAAGGCGTCGGCGGCGAAGAGGACGACGCCAGGATGGGTTGTGGCCTTGTGGGTGAGTTCACAGGGATTAATGGCGGTGGACGCAGCTTGTGTCTTAGGTGCTCGGAGAAGATGGAGGAAGTAGGAGGTGGGTTAGGATGGTCGGGGAAGAAGAGAGGGAGGAGAGGAAGAGAGGGGCGGCCGGGGAGAGGAAGAGAGGGTTGGGAGAGGAGGAGAATAGAGGGTTGGGAGAGGGGCGGTGGGTTAGGATGGTATTGGTTGGGGAGAAGGAGGAGGAGAGGAAGAGAGGGTTGGGAGAGGAGGAGAACAAAGGGTTGGAAGGGGTTTTTTTATATTTATTTTTATTTTTAAACGGGTAAATGGGTTGACCCGTCTAACCCGCGGGTCAAGCCGACCCGACCCGTTTATGACCCGAACCCGATTATGCCAAACCCAAACCCGTTTATCTCAGGTCGGATTCACGGGTCATGACCCAGATTGCCACCCCTAATAGAAACCACATTCTAACACTTTTCTTGCCGTTCTCTTAACTCCAAAGTGACCTCCACAAGCGTAAGAATGACAAAAAGTGAGTATAGAAATAATTTCATTTTCAGGAATGCGCCTTCTTATTACTTGATCTGCACAATGCTTCCACAAATATGGGTCATCCCACACATAGTATTTGGCATCACTTTTGATCTTATCTTTTTGAGCCTTAGACAAATCAGAAGGCAACATATTAGTAACCAAATAATTTACAATATTAGCATACCAAGGTAATGTCATATTTGCGGAGAAGAGGTGCTCATCAGGGAATGTTTCCTGTAGATAAAGTTTATTTTCCACATGAACTAATCGACTCTGATGATCTGCGACCCGATTTTCTGTTCCTCTTTTGTCTTTTATCTACTAATCAAATTCACTCAATAGAAGTATCTGTCGTATTAATCTCGCCTTTGCCTCCTTCTTCGTCATTAAATAACGAAGGGTTGCATAATCAGAGTAAATAATGACTTTAGTACTAAGTAAATAAGACCAAAATTTTTCTAAAGCAAACACAACGGCTAAAAGTTCTTTTTCAGTTGTAGAATAATTTCTCTGGGCATCATCCAAAGTCTTGGAAGCATAGTAAATTACATGAGAAGCTTTTCCAGTCTTTTGACCCAAAACCGCGCCTACTGCATAATCACTTGCGTCGCACATTATCTCGAAAGGAACGCTCCAGTCAGGGGGCTGAATAACTGGGGTAGAAGTCAACAATTCTTTCAACTTATCAAATGCCTTTTTACATGCCTCATTGAACTCAAAAACCTTGTCCTTTTGTAACAACGTACATAGCGGTAATGCTATTTTAGAGAAGTCTTTGATGAATCTTCGGTAAAAACCTGCATGTCAAAGAAAAGAACGAACTTCCCGCACACTAGTGGGATAAGGTAAAGATTTAATAACATCAACTTTAGGTTTATCAACCTCAATTCCTTTAGATGAAACTACATGACCCAAAACTATACCTTGTTCAACCATGAAATGACATTTCTCAGAATTTAACACAATGCTAGTTTCTATACATCTTTGAAGAACAAGTGTAAGGTTATATAAGCAATTATCAAAGGAGTCTCCGTAAACTGTGAAATAATCCATAAAAACTTCTATGATATATTCAATATAATCTGAGAATATACTAACCATACACCTTTGGAAATTGGCTGGGTCGTTGCAAAGGCCAAAGGGCATGCAACGATATGCAAAAGTCCCAAATGGGCACGTGAACGTCGTCTTTTCTTGATCTTTAGGGGCAATTGCAATCTGAAAATATCCTGAATAACCGTCAAGAAAACAATAATAAGAGTGACCAGCTAACCTTTCAAGCATCAGATCAATAAAAGGTAAAGGGAAGTGGTCCTTTCGGGTTATAGCATTTAATTTTCTATAATCTATACAAACCCTCCACCCATTCTGAACACGGGTAGAAACTAACTCATCTTTTTTATTTCTCACCACGGTTATTCCTATCTTTTTAGGCACCACTTGAACCGGATTAACCCAAGTGCTATCCGAAATAGGATAGATCACTCCAACTTCAAGAAGTTTGAGGATATTTGTCTTTACTACATCCATCATGGGTGGGTTTAACCTTCTTTGCGGTTGGCGGGAAGGTTTCGCTCCCTCTTCAAGCAAGGTACGATGCATGCATGTACTCGGGGTGAATCCCTTGATGTCTGCAATTGTCCAACCAATAGCTGTCTTATGCTTCTTAAGAACCTGCACAAGTTTTTCTTCCTGTGGTGTGCTAAGGCTATTGGAAATAATCACTGGTAACACTCCTTCATCTCCAAGAAAAGCGTATTTGAGATGATTAGGAAGAGGTTTCAGCTCTAGAATGGGTGCTTGCAACACAGAAGGTAATAACTTCTCATTAGAAACAAGTAATGGACTATAAGAATCGTTACCTGATTGCTGAAGTGTTGAAAAATCATTCAGTGTTGCAACAGTTTCTTGCAAATCAGTACTCAAAGATAGCTCCTCATTTTCTTCCTCAAGAGATTTACTAATAGCAACTTCCAATTCATCTTTGTCACTAAGTTCAAAAACTCCTTGTGATAAATAATCAATCACATCAATTGAATACACGAGACCATCATCAGCAGGATATTTCATGGCATCATAAATATTAAACTTTACAGTCTCACCATCAAATTCCATGGTAAGTGTGCCACTATGAACATCTATCTTAGTCTTGGATGTCTTTAAAAAGGTCTTCCAACAAAATAGGAGTAGTTTGATCACCATTCTCCATATCAAGAACATAAAAATCAACAGGGAAAACTAAATCATTGACTTGCACAAGAATATCATCAACTACACCTTTAGGATAGGTGTTAGATCTGTCAGCCAATTGAATCACAACACCAATTTCATTCAAAGGTCCAAGTTTTAAAGAAGCATATATAGAATATGGCATGACATTGATAGAAACTCCTAAATCTAACATGGCCCATTCAAATTTAGTATTACCAATTGTACATGGGATAGTAAACATACCTGGATCTTTACACTTTGTAGGAATTTTTCTTTGAAGAATTGCAGAAACATTCTCACCTACTCTCACCTTTTCACATCCTTTAAGTTTCTGTTTCCTCTTAATTGTACACAATTCTTTCAAGAATTTAGCATAACGAGGTACTTGTTTAATAGCATCTCAGAGTGGAATATTTACTTCGCATCGACGAAAAGTCTCATATAGATCTGAATTCTTCTCATATCTTCTAGATTCAACTAAAGCCTGAGGAAAAGGTGGAACAGGTTTATAATTAGAAAGAGGTGGAAACTTACGTTTAGGTACATCGTCATCGGAAAAGTCTTTGTCCGCAACAATGTTTTGCCCTTTTCCTTGCGGTGACGACGCAGTGACTTCCTTTGTTGGAATCTCCACTTCTTTACCACTTCTCAAAATAATTGCACTTGCTAATTGCAGTCGTCATCTGGCCCACATGATGTTCCAAACCTTGAATACTGGCCTTTGCCTCCTGTTGAAATTGCAAAGTATTAGTAGCAAGGGATTTAAAAATATCTTCTAAAAACATACCATAATTAGCAGTTGGGTTTAGTTGTTGTCTCGGGGGGTATGGTGATGTATATTGTTGATATTGCTGGCCACTTGGACGGAATTGAGTTGTGGGCTGATTTACTTGTGGATTCTCATAGTTGAGATTGGGGTGATCCCTCCATCCCGGATTATACATGTTTAAATATAGATTATACTTCCTTTGCGGTAGTCCAGGGAAACTACCCACGGCATTCACTTGTTCACTGGGCTCCTCTTGAAGAGTTGGGCACATATCGGTTGGATGCCCTGCCACCGAACAAATCCCACAAACCTTCGTTGTTTGCATGTTACCTACAGTTAATTGACGAACAAGAGAAGTTAGACTCGCAATCTGTTGTTCAAGGGATGAGACATTTACCTCATTAACATGTTTTGAATAAGAATCTAGTCTAGTGTTAAATTATTGAGAATTAGCCGCCATATTTGCAATCAAGTTCCTCGCGGCTTCAGGCATTTTATCCACCAAAGCTCCTCCACTAGTGGCATCAATCATACTCCTGTCAGTGATTAGTAAGCCCTCATAAAAATATTGGATAAGTAATTGTTCACTAATTTGGTGATGGGGACAACTTGCACATAATTTCTTGAAACGTTCCTAATACTCGTGTAGATCGCACTACAAGAAAATCATCTTTCTGTGACAAGGTTTCAATGACAATGAGAAAACTTGTCACTAAACATAGGTAGTTAGTGACACTTTCATTTGTTGTCACACATAGCTGATTGTCATCTAATAATCTGTAACAAGTGATTGGTGTTGTCATATATTAGTGACGATTTAGTGACAAATTCTGTTTTTTGTCACTGAACTTTGTCAGTGTAAATGATATCAATAAGTTCGGAAAAACATATTTTTGCATTTGTGACAAGAATATATTAGACGTCACAAATATTTGTTAGTGACAATTGATTGTTGCCACTAAAGTGGTTTAGTGACAACATATAGTTGTCACCAATCGGTCATCATCATTTTCTCTCTTCTATAGCATATCTCACCCATCCATATGAAATTGAATAGAAAATCAAGGTACTCTTAGTACTCTAACAAATATGCATATTTAATATTGTTTATTTCTGAGTCCACCAACCACTTTCATTCTTATTTCTGTGGAGTGTGATTGTTGTATCTAGATCTCGAGTTGAAGCTCGGCTCACGAGCTTTCAATCTGAATCGGATAGTTATCAAGTTTGAGCTTGTTTTTAATTCAAGTCCAATTTATGGGTTCGAGCTTGGCTCGAGCTTAAGGCTTATGGGTTCAGATGGGCATAAGTTTCGACCCCGATGTCCGATCGGGGCGTGCAACTAGCCGTTTCGACCGGCTCGACGAGCCCGACGAGATTCATCGGAGATCGAAGATCTCTCCATGACCTGGGCCTTCAAATCTCCGGATTACTTTTCCTTATCGTCTAAGTTTCCGTTTTTGTGTAAAACTTTCCTTTTTAGGCAGGTTATCGATCTTTCTATTTTTAGCATGTTTTCCTATTTCTAGCCAGTTTTTCTTCTTTCTTAATTCCGGATTGCCTCATTAGTTATTGAGTTTGAGTCTAATTCCTCTTTTGAGGCCATGTGTAAGTTGGTCTCTCCTTATCCTATAAAAGGAGTTTTAGGTTTAGGGTTTGTAATTAGGGCACCTTTAGGATTAGTAAAATTCGAGTAGTTTTCTCCTCTTTGAGAATTGTGGTTGTCTCTCCCATATAGAGGACGGTTGTCTCTCCCAACGAGAAGCTTTCACGTTAACCCTACGCCACTTAATCAATTCAATTACAACCCTGCTTATGAGGTCTTCCACTTTCATTTTTATTTTATTAACTCAAATCCAAGTCTTGTGATTAGATTGAACTCTAATTAAAATTAGATATGTACTTTGACTCAAATCCTCGGCCACTTTCATTAAGATTGGGTTGTAATTGTCGATCCTAACCTTGTTTTGATGATGCCAATATACATTAAATGATAAAATATATGTTTAATACTTATTACCCCTTTAATTGGAAATCTTAAATTCAATATTTAAGTTATTTTTGTACTGACGGTCGATACAAGGATCGACCGTGGGAATGTGACGGTCGATCCAAGGATCGACCGTGATAAATGTTTCATACTTGGCAATATGCGTATTGGCTCACGGTCGATCGGTGCATCGACCGTGGGAATCGTTTTTCTTCACAGAGCCTGACGGACGATCCGACGGTCGATGTGGCGGTCGACCGCGGCGCATGTTTGAAGAAAAACCAAAGAGCGACGGTGTCGATCGGTGCATCGACCCTGGGAAGCGTTTTTCTTAACAGAGGCTCACGGACGATACGACGGTCGATGTGGCGGTCGACCGTGGCGCAAGTATGAAGAAAAACCAAGGAGCGACGGTCGATCGGTGCATCGACCCTGGGAAGCGTTTTTCTTAACAGAGGCTCACGGACGATGCGACGGTCGATATGACGGTCGACCGTGGCACATGTATGAAGAAAAACCAAGGAGCGACGGTCGATCGGTGTATCGACCCTGGGAAGCGACTTTCTCAACAGAGGCTCACAGACGATGTGACGGTCGATGTCACGGTCGACCTTGAGAGTGACGGACGATGCATGGATCGACCGTCGAGCAAAAAGGCTGAGTTTTTATACGTGACGGACGATGCATGGATCGACCGCCAGCAATGCACAGAGTAAAAAACCAGCCGTTTGAGAATTGTAGAGAGCCGTTGGGGCTCTTTGTTGAGTTGGTTGAACCCCATGTATAAGTAGTTCCTTCATGTAAACTTGTTAGAACTTTTATCATTATTATTGAGATCATCCGAGCAAGTTCTAAGAAAGATTTCTACTTATTCTCCTTTGAGCTAAAACCTTTGTAAACCTTCTTCAAGTGTGAAGAAGTATTTTGAGAGTTGTTCAACAGCAAGTGGTTGTGATTGTAAGGTCAACAAGCACCAGGAAGCTTGGAGAAAAAGCTTGTAAAGGATTTGCAAGTAGTGGAACCTCAAGGAGAGCCTTGAGAGAAGTGGACGTAGACCAAGAGTTGGGTCGAACTACTATAAATCGGTGTTATCTCTCTAACACTTCCTTCATTTAATTCTTGCATGCTATTGTAGTTAAGTCTCATTTTGTTTACAAGCATTCAAGCTGTTAGATCTTTTTCTATATGAATTTTCCATCAATCTAGTTTTTCGAAAAGGGTCCAATTCACCCCCCTCTTGGACTTTCAATTGGTATGAGAGCTAGGTCTCTAATTTAGTGGTGTAACAACCCTTAGAGGATCCTATCTAGAGATGGAAAACATAGAGGGACAAGCTACCAATAGGCCACCCTACTTCAATGGTTCAAACTACAATTACTGGAAAACAAAAATGGAAATTTTTGTTCAATCAATGGACTATGAGGCATGGTTAGTAATAGAGGATGGACCTTATGTCCCAACTAAAATTGTTGATGGGAAAGATGTCCCAAAGATAAAGAGTGACTACACCCCAATTGACCTCAAGAACCTTCAAACTAATGCCAAGGCCAAAAGCTTTCTATTTTGTGCCCTTAGCCCTAGTGAATTCAATAGGGTCTCTACATGCAAATCAGCAAAAGAGATATGGGACAAACTTGAGGTTACATATGAGGGAACTAGCCGGGTTAAAGAGTCTAAGATAAGTATGCTTGTACATGAGTATGAACTATTTTGCATGAAGAATGATGAAACTATTAGTGAGATGTTTACACGTTTTACTAACATATTAAATATGCTTGAATCTCTTGGAAGAATTTATGCTAACGATGAGGTTGTGAGGAAGATTCTTAGGTGTCTACCTAAGTCTTGGGATCCTAAAGTGACAGCGATCGAAGAAGCGAAGGATCTATCCAAACTGCCACTAGATGAGCTCATGGGTTCCCTCATGACCTATGAGATGAACTTGAAGAGGAGTAACGAAGAGGGAGATAAAAAGAAGAAGACGGTTGCCTTCAAGTCATCTAGTAAAGACTCATCCGATTCAAGTGATGGAGATGACGATGAGGAGTTGGCGTTGATATCAAGAAGAATACAAAAGATCTTCAAGCGCCAAGGAGGAATGAAATTCTTCAAGAAAAAATTCTTCAAAGGTGAAAAGTACAATCCTACCTCTTCTAACTCAAATGAAATCATATGTTATGAGTGTAGAAAACCCGGACACTACAAGTCCGATTGCCCTCAACTCAAGAAGCCTTCAAGGAAGGAGTTCAATAATAGGAAGGCAATGGTGGCTACTTGGGGAGAAAGTGATGTGGAGACCTCATCCGATGAAGAAGAACAAGAGGTAGCCAACATATGCTTAATGGCACATGGAGATGAGGAAGAAGAAGAAAATGAGGTAGAGGATGAGCTTGCATTTGAAGAACTCTTTGATGCTTATCATGCTTTAGCTAATGATTTCAAATTCTTGAAAAAGAAATACTATGCTACTTGTAAGGACTTGAAGAAAGTAGAAGAAGAAAAAGTAGATGCCATGCATAGGATTGGGACTTTAGAAAAAGAAAACAAATGCATACTAAAGAACAAGTCTCTACTCTTCTTGAGGAAATCCAAGAGAGATCTCACTCGTGAGGTAAATGACTTAAAAATCACTATAGCAAAATTTGTGAAGAGTAGAGACAAGTTAGATTAAATTCTTGATAGCCAAAGGAACTCTTTAAATAAGGAAGGAATTTGCTACAACCCTAGGAAAGTGAACAACCAAAAGAAGACTAACTTTGTTAAAGCTTCTTCTCATCCTCCTAAGGTAACACAAGCACCTATATGTCATTATTGTTGCAAAGTAGGTCACATTGCACCTAGTTGCTATTTAATGAGGAATGCTAATGCTAAGAAAATCTGGGCACCTAGACATTCATCTTCTTCTCTTATGCAAAGTACTAATGCAAATGGACCCAAAAAGATTTGGGTACCAAAAATCAAGGTTTGATCTACTATTTGTAGGAATGCATGAGATCCAAGATCAAGACCAACACAAAGGCCAAAAGATGGTATCTTGATAGTGGATGCTCAAGACATATGACGGGTGAAAGGAGCATGTTCTCAGCCCTTCAATCTAAAGATGGAGGAATGGTGACTTTTGGAGATAATGGAAAAGGAAAAATTATTGGCATTGGCAATATTGGTAAAACCTCTTCCATTATTATTGAAAATGTTCTCTTAGTTGAAGGTTTGAAACATAACTTGCTTAGCATTAGTCAATTATGTGATAGAGGGAACAAAGTTATTTTTGAAGATTCAAAATGCTATGTTAAGAATGCTCTTAGTGATAAAATCTTCCTAGTAGGTCATCGTGATGGTAATGTATACACATTCTATCTTGATGATCTTGTTTGCCATAATGATGTATGCTTTAGTGTCTTAAATGAAAATTCTTGGTTATGGCATAGAAGGCAAGGACATGCACATATGGATTTAATATCCAAACTTTCTCGAAAAGACCTTGTTCTTGGACTTCCCAAGATCAAATTTGAGAAAGATAAAATTTGTGATGCATGTCAAAGAGGAAAACAAGTAAAATCCTCTTTCAAGTCTAAAGATATAGTTTCCACCACAAGAGCACTAGAACTCATTCATATGGACCTTTTTGGGCCTACTAAACCAACTAGTTTAGGTGGTAGCTCATATGGATTTGTTTTAGTAGATGACTATACTAGATACACTTGGGTGATTTTCCTTGCACACAAAGATGAAGTCTTTGAGGAATTCACCAACTTTTGTAGAAGAGTCCAAAATGAGAAAGGTATTCTCATTACATGCATTAGAAGTGATAATGGAGGAGAATTCAAGAATTCCCATCTAGAAAAGTTTTGTAATGACAACGGGATTTCCCATAACTTCTCTTCACCTAGAACCCCTCAACAAAATGGTGTTGTTGAAAGGAAAAATAGAACCCTATAAGACATGGCTAGAACTTTATTATGTGAAAATAATCTTCCAAAGTATTTTTGGGCCGAAACAATTAATACTTCTTGCCATGTGATAAATAGAGTAACCTTGAGACCCATTTTGAAGAAAACCCCTTATGAGCTTTGGAAAGGAAGAATTCCAAATATTGGGTACTTTAGAGCCTTTGGTTGCAAATGTTTTATCTTGAATAATGGCAAGGATAGTCTTGGATAATTTGATGCTAGATCCGATGAAAGAGTCTTTCTTGGATATTCGGGAAGAAGCAAAAGTTATAGAATCTTCAATAAAAGGACTTTGGTGGTTCAAGAATCAATGCATGTTACATTTGATGAAATGATTTTAATTCCTAGTAGAATTGATAATGGTAAAGATGAGGAACTCCCAAATGACAAATCAAAAGACTTATGGATGAAACCCAAAATGATGTTGAAGAATTGAATGTTAGATTTGAGGAATCCCTTGAGATTATACCTAGTGATCAACATCATGAGTTGCCAAAAGATTGGAAGTATGTATCTTTGCACCCAAAGGAATTGATAATTGGTGAACCATCAAGAGGAATCCAAACTAGATCTTCATTAAATACTTGTGCAAATCTAGCCTTCCTATCTAAAATTGAGCCTAAAACGATAGAGGAAGCACTAGAGGATGATCATTGGATCCTAGCAATGCAAGAAGAGTTGAATCAATTTAAAAGAAATGAAGTTTGGAATTTGGTACCTAGACCTCATGATCATCCCATTATAGGTACTAAATGGGTTTTTAGAAATAAAATGGATGAATCGGGAACAATTACAAGGAATAAAGCTAGACTAGTTGCAAAAGGTTTCAACCAACAGGAAGGAATTGATTTTGATGAGACTTTTGCACCGGTAGCTAGACTTGAGGCAATAAGACTACTTCTAGCTTTTGCATCTTACAAAGATTTCAAATTATATCAAATGGATGTTAAGAGTGCCTTCTTGAATGGTTTACTAAAAGAAGAAGTCTATGTTGAACAACCCCCCGGTTTTGAAGACTATAAATTGAGAGATCATGTATTCAAACTCACTAAAGCCTTATATGGATTAAAACAAGCTCCTAGAACTTGGTATGAAAGGCTTAGCAAATTCTTGATGGATAATGACTTTTGTAGAGGAAAAATTGAGACTACATTGTTTACCAAATCAAAAGGCAAAGATTTGCTCTTGGTTCAAATTTATGTTGATGACATTATTTTTGGTTCTACAAATGATAAACTTTGTGAAGAATTTGCAACATGTATGCAAAGTGAGTTTGAGATGAGTTTAATGGGTGAACTCAATTATTTTCTTGGTTTACAAATCATGCAAACTCGAGTAGGGATCTTTATTAATCAAGCCAAATACACTAGAGACCTACTCAAGAAATATGATTTTGTAAAATCCAAAATTTATAGAACCTCCATGTGTACAACACTAAAATTAGACAAGGATGAAGATGGGAAACCCGTTGAACAAACTTTTTATAGAGGGATGATTGGTTCTTTACTCTATTTGACCGCTTGTAGACCGGACATCATGTTTAGTGTTTGCCTTTGTGCTAGATATCAATCTTGTCCTAAGGAATCTCATTTAGTTGCGGTCAAGAGGATCTTTAGATTTCTAATAGGAACCCAAAATTATGGTTTGTGGTATCCTAGAAGATCATCTTTTGATCTAATTGGCTACTCTGATGCGGATTTTGCCGGATGTAGACTTGATAGAAAAAGCACATGTGGTACATGTCACTTTCTTGGTCATGCACTTGTTTCTTGGTTCTCCAAGAAGCAAAATTCAGTTGCCTTATCCACCGCTGAAGCGGAATACATTATTGCGGGTAGTTGTTGTGCACAATTACTTTGGATGAAAATGCAATTGGAAGATTACAACATACATGTAGGTAAAATGCCCATTAGATGTGACAACACTAGTGCCATAAACTTATTTAAAAATCCCATCCTACAATCTAGAACAAAGCACATAGAAATTAAACATCATTTCCTTCGTGATCATGCACAAAAAGGAGATATTGCACTTGAGTTTGTTAGCACCGAACATCAAATTGCGGATTTTCTAAGAAAACCCTTGAGTGAAGACAGAATTCTTTATCTACTAAGGGAGCTTGGGATGTCCAATGGATGTCCAAAATAAAGGAGCTAAAAGGAAAAGGTATGGTCACGTCTTTAACTGCTTTTCATACCATATTCAACTTGAATGCTAAATTTTGGTAAATTAAGTTAATATCATGATTAATGAGTGGTTTTTGTCTCATAATATTTAGTTACACGTGCATGCAAAGTTTTGTGATGTTTTGATTTAAAAATGATTTTAAATTAAATTTCAAAACTCACTTTCTGGAACTGACAGTCGATCCAGCGTTCTTGACGGTCGACCGTGCGTACCTTCGCACTGGACGGTCGACCGCCAACTTCCTCGGATCGACCGTGGGATGTCATTTTTAGACCCATTGTGTGCCATGGTCGACCGCCAACTTCGTTGGATCGACCGTGCGATGGCTTTTTACACAAAATGTGTGTGACGGTCGATCGCCAAAGTCTTCGGATCGACCGTGGGATTTTCTTTTCACACAAAATGCTCGCGACGGTCGACCACCAACTTCTTACGGTCGACCGCCACGGACCGTGTGACAACTTAAGTAGGGGCTTTTTTGTCTTTTCCTCTCCAATCTCCCCTTATAACTCCCGATCAACCCTTCATTCACCTCTCTTGTTCGACCGTACCCTAACTTCTCAAAACGTTCGCAGCCACTCCTCCTCCTCTCTCTCAAACCACGATCTCTTCTTCCCCTCTCAAAACCCTAACAAGCTGGTGCACCATGCCTCGTACCAAAAATGCTGGTCCTCCTCCACATGAGGAACCAAGTCCAGCTAGGAAACGGAAACCGGCAGCAGCAAAGAAGCCACCCGAGTCAAAGAAAGCCAAAGGAGTGCAAGGAGGTTCTTCATCCAATCCTCAACCAACCCCTTCCTACAACGACTACTTCTTCCTAGATATGGATAGGTATAAATCCTAGCCTGAATTTAAGGATAAATTCGTTGTTTCCGGTAGAGCTTTACAATTGCCCACAAACAAGAAACACGAAGTTGAACACTTCTTCACTGATATGGGTTCGAAAAAATACTTAGAGATGCCTCAGTTCATCTATCCCGAAATGGTTAGGTATTTTTATTGCAATATGACTGAGGATATAGATGATGAAGGTTGTGTAGCTATTAGTTGCTATGTCTATGGTAATGAAATCAAAATTACCATAGAATGGTTGAATGAGTTACTAGATGCACCTAATCAAGGAGAGTGCATATACTTTACTTCTTATGAGGATCTCAATAGAGTTGATAAGGATAAACAAGGGAGAAAGGCAATCCTTAAGGCTCTACTAGTTGAGAAAAATCCTATAGAGCTAAATAGCCTACACCAACAATTTAGGGAGCTTGCTCACTTCCTAGGAACAAGCCTATTTCCTAAGCTTGGCCATCATGATCACTTAAAACCTATCCATGCCTATGTTCTTTCATGCATGGTTAGGAAGAAACCTCTTAACTTAGGTTATCTCATTATCAAGGAGATGCTTAATCTAAATGCTAGGCAATCACTTCCTTTTGAGGGGCTTCTAACAAACATCTTCAAAGCCCTCACCCTAAACCTAGCCGATGATGAACGCAAACCCCTTTCTCAACCCTTCAACAAGTCCACCTACAAGAGGATGAAGGCCGCCAAACGAGCTTTAGGCCTCTGTTGGCCTGATGTCAGTGGAGATGAAGATGATGAGCCTCAAGAAGAACATGATGAAGAAAATGTAGGGGGAGAGCCTTTACTTGAGGGACATCAAGGAGAATCCTATAGTAGCCGAGTTCATCGCAACATGGCACAAAGGCTTGATGATCTTGAAGCT
Organism: Narthecium ossifragum; assembly: GCA_963920575.1. Lineage (NCBI taxonomy): Eukaryota > Viridiplantae > Streptophyta > Magnoliopsida > Dioscoreales > Nartheciaceae > Narthecium > Narthecium ossifragum. The sequence continues at coordinate 14,502,164 of OY986967.1, read as the reverse complement.
AGATTGGGAAGAATGGAACTAAGTCTAGGAGACATCAAGACTTCCCAAGCAACAGTCACCGGAGATCAAGCCAAGATGTCTCAGCAACTTGACGAGATTTTCGCCTACATCAAGAATGAATTCCCACCTGGCACTCCTTCAGCTGATTGATCCTAATTCCCCATCCTCCTTACCTCTTTTTGATAATGCCAAAGGGGGAGAAAAAGTGTGATGAATGTGAACAATAGCCCTACATTTCAACATTTCAGATCTTTACTTTTGTATTTTGGAAAACCTTGTTTTGAAATGAAAGTCTTGTAATTTCAAGTTTTTTCGAATGATTTTGAATGGAAGTATTGTATGAAAATGTTGGAATCTTTTGAATGAAATGCAGATATGTTTGGATATTGCTATGATTTATTAATACAATGTTATAATTCAATATGAAATGACTTCATGAAAGCTTAAATGTTGTTATTGAAAAGAAGTGAATATGCTAAAATCCAAACTATTATGTCAGCATATCTTGAATGAAACTTTTAATATCATTTTAAAGATATATGACTTGTGTGCATCTTGAAAATTAACTTTAGAACACATTTTTTGAAAGAAAAGGATGCATTGGTTAAGGGGGAGTCAAAATATTTTATAATCACATTTAAAAGGATTGTCATCATCAAAAAGGGGGAGATTGTTGATCCTAACCTTGTTTTGATGATGCCAATATACATTAAATGATAAAATATATGTTTAATATTTATTACTCCTTTAATTGGAAATCTTAAATTCAATATTTAAGTTATTTTTGTACTGACGGTCGATGCAAGGATCAACCGTAGGAATGTGACAGTCGATCCATGGATCGACCGTGGTGAATGTTTCATACTTAGCAATATGTATATTGGCTCACGGGCGATCGGTGCATCGACTGTGGGAAGCGTTTTTCTTCATAGAGCCTGACGGACGATGCGACGGTCGATGTGGCGGTTGACCGTAGCGCATGTATGAAGAAAAACCAAGGAGCGACGGTCGATCGGTGCATCGACCCTGGAAAGCATTTTTCTTAACAGAGGCTCACGGACGATGCGACGGTTGATGTGGCGGTCGACCGTGGCGCATGTATGAAGAAAAACCAAGGAGCGACGGTCGATCGGCGCATCGACCCTGGGAAGCGTTTTTCTTAATAGAGGCTCACGGACGATGCGACGGTCGATGTGGCGGTCGACCGTGGCGCATGTATGAAGAAAAACCAAGGAGCGACGGTCGATCGGTGTATCGACTCTGGGAAGCGACTTTCTCAACAGAGGCTCACGGACGATGTGACGGTCAATGTCACGGTCAACCTTGAGAGTGACGGACGATGCGTGGATCGACCGTCGAGCAAAAAGGCTGAGTTTTTATACGTGACGGACGATACATGGATCGACCGCCAGCAATGCGCAGAGTAAAAAACTAGCCGTTGGAGAGTTGCAGAGAGCCGTTGGGGCTCTTTGTTGAGCTGGTTGAAGCCCATGTATAAGTAGTTCCTTCAGGTAAACTTACTAAAACTTTTATCATTATTATTGAGATCATCTGAGCAAATTCTAGGAAAGATTTCTACTTATTCTCCTTTGAGCTAAAACCTTTGTAAACCTTCTTCAAGTGTGAAGAAGTATTTTGAGAGTTGTTCAACAGCAAGTGGTTGTGATTGTAAGGTCACCAAGCACCAGGAAGCTTGGAGAAAAAGCTTGTAAAGGATTAGCAAGTAGTGGAACCTCAAGGAGAGCCTTGAGAGAAGTGGACGTAGACCAAGAGTTGGGTCGAACCACAATAAATCGGTGTTATCTCTCTAACCCTTCCTTCATTTAATTCTTGCATGCTATTGTAGTTAAGTCTCATTTCGTTTACAAGCATTCAAGTTGTTAGATCTTTTTCTATCTGAATTTTCCAACAATCTAGTTTTTCGAAAAGGGTCCAATTCACCCCCCTCTTGGACTTTCAGTAATTAAAATTACATTTCTACTGCATGTTTAGGAAATCATATAAGGGGGTCACTTACGATCAATTTTAACGAGCTAAAATCCAAGGAGCTTAATTGGGTTGTTAATTCTTTTAGAAACATGGAGTGCTTCTCTTAAAAAAAATGAAAATAAAATAAAATAACATAATAATAATTAAAAAGTTTTTAGATTTAAAAAACGCATGCCCTAAGTCAGCCAGCCATCCCTCTTTTCTTATTAGTTCCTCCTTCTCCCGTCTCTTTCCTTCGCCCAACCCCACTACGACCCCACACCTCTCCACCGCGTGATCGATCCCAATTCCGGCGGCGTGCTCCGGCGATCTCGTGTTTTCGGCGTCCTTGATTCTCCCAACGTCCCCTCTACGGTAAGTTCTCGTCCTCATCTTTTGGGGTTTTCATCTCTCTCTCGATCTCTTACTCTCCCCCTTTTTTTCTCTGGCTAGCCTACCATTGTAAAGGAGCCTCACGGTGGTCGGGGTGTCTAAAGACGAACAGAGCTTCCGTTTAGAATCTCCTGAGGGGTGGCTTCGTCGCCGCTGGATTAATTGGGTCATGTTCGTGATATTTCTATACAAGGTACTTGAATTTTTGCCCTCCTTCATCTTGATTTCGTGTTTTTTCTTGGTAATCTCTATCTCTATGCATTTGGGATGAAAGCTTTCAACATGCTCCCTACATAGAAAGAAAGCAAAGGGATGCTCTGCTTTGCTCTACTTTTGTGTGTAAAGCTAGACTAAAGAGAGATTTGTTCATTAAGGATAGATGTCTATTTGATTGCTTTCCCACCCTCTCCTTTTTCAATTTTAGGGCATGTGACTGGTGTGTGTGTGGGTGTGTTTGTGATTTGTTTAGTGTCTTCATGAACATGTGTATGATTAGGTTGGTTGTCTTTTTTATTTGTTTAGTGTCTTCATTAACATGCCAGTGATGAAGATGGCAAACACTGAATTTAATAACATGATCTGTCTAGTGTCTTGTGTCTTCATGAACATGTTTAATCTCTTTGTGATTTGTTTAGTGTTGTCTTCATGAACATGTTTAATCTCTTTGTGATTTGTTTAGTTTACTTCTTCATGTACTCTTACCACATTATATTGCTTACCATACTGTAGGACTAAATCTTTTAAAACAGTTGAAGCATCACTAAGAGTTGATGCTCTGGCTAGCACAGGATTTAAAATATCACGTTCTAAACTCGTTAATCTGATCGGGTATGAAATTTGATTTTCAAAGTAGGCTCCATTATTTATCTGTTTTAACGTTATCTTGCTTTCTGATGTTAGCCTTGCAAATGAGAATCTCAAATGATATCTTTCTCAATGATTAAAGATGTTGAATGCACTTGGATAGTCCTTCTGGATAATCCTTTTTCAATGCATGTCTGCTATTCTTGACTTGTCTTTCCATGTTTTTCTTTTGCCCTGACTAAGATCAATAGAAAGAAATTTTTTTCTACTAGCTATCGTGAAGTGCTTTTAGAAATAAGGCTTCTTGGTAATGGTCATATCTCAAGTGTTGGCTTTTGAGGGAGAAACCATTAGTATTATGACTTTCAGGCTTGAGAGATCATCCATGGACACACACATGCATGTCCATGACTACAACTAATAAAACAAGCTAGTGTTGCATTCTGTAAGACATAACTTCTATTTCATCACTCTATATTCTTTAAGACATAACTCATGAGGACTTCATGGATTATTATGTAGATTGCTAGGAATATTTGTTAGAAGCAATTCCTAGGAATATTTTGATATAGAAGTCCTAAGAAGAAGAGTTATCGATGCTATATTGGTGGCATTATTTAGCTTAATAGTAGGGTATACTCATTAACTGTGATATACAAACAAGCAGATGATTTATGTTGGAGTTATCACATAGGTATATTCATCTTAGATTTTCTTCAATTATAGTTTCATTACATTTTTTAGCCCTGGTATTATCTGAAACCATGCAATAACCTCCTTCCCCTTCCATCTCCTCCAACTTCCTTACATCCTACCATTTTGGATTTTCAGCACTCTTCACTATCTGTGACGACTATTTTAGTATCAGTTTGAGGTATAAAACGACTTCATTATGTGAATATTGGGAAAAACCACTTCGAAATAAACTAGTTATTATCTCCATCTGCTATCAATGATACATTTTTGTTAGTTGAGATTATCTTTCTTTTTTCCATTGTTATGACTTTTGTTTTGCTATGAAAACTATTAGGAAAAATGCTTGACAAGAATTGGATGAAAATAAAAAATCGGTCAAGTTGGGAATATATAAACGGAGTTGATTCTTTTCTCCAATTTGCATTCAAATCAGTAAGGGTCGGCGATAGAAATTGGTGCCCCTGCAATAAATGTAGGAATTGTGTCTTTAATCACCGATACGATGTTAGGGCTCACTTATTCAATAATGGAATACTAGAGAGCTACAATACATAGGATCTTCATGGAGAAACCTTGACGAATGCATACGAACCATCTGGTTTGGATTCTGCTAGTGATAATGATGGGGCAAATGATGCAACTGATGATGACTTTGTTGGAATGATTTATGATACATGTGGCATTACAAATACTTCTGAAGATCCAAATTCGGAGGCCTTGAAGTTTTATCAATCGCTAGAAGATGCCAAGGTGGAACTATATCCGGGTTGCACGCTAACTAAGTTGGTGTTTGTTGTGAAGTTACTGCACTTGAAGACTTTAAATAATTGGACCAACAAATCAATGGATTCATTGTTGCAATTTATAAACGAGCTTGCTCCAAAAGATGCCTTGATCCCTGGATCTTTTTATGAGGCAAGAAAAATTGTTCGTGATTTGGGCCATGATTATACAAAAATAGATGCATGTAGGAATGATTGCATTCTATATTGGCGAGAGCATCAGGATGCGTAGTCATGTCCTGTGTGTGGACTTTCAAGATGGAAAGTCGAACGAGGTAAGAGTAGAATCCCACACAAGGTTTTGAGGCACTTGAAGATCCAAAGGGGGGGGGGGGTTCTATTGGACCTTTAAATAATGATCGATAAAGAAAAACCTAGGTAGGAGGAGTCTAATAAACTTGTATGCTTGTAAATGATATTAATAGATAATTAAGCAATTAAATAGAAGGATAGAGAAGAGTTAGAGAGATTACATTAGAATTTTTATAGTGGTTCAGCCAACCATGCCAACGTCCACTTCTCCCAAGGGCCTCCTTGGGGTTCCACTACTTGCAAGACTTCTTACAAGCTTCCCACCAAGCTTACGGGTGCTTGGTAACCTATCCACCAAGCTTACAGGTGCTTGGTAACCTTACAATCTCTCCAATCTCACTATTGGATCTCTCACTCAAAGTCTACTTCACACTTGAAGTAGTTTTACAAAGGTTTAGCTTCCAAATAAAGAGAATTCAACTTGCTAGAATATTATTACAATAATCTCATAGCTCCCCCTAAGTCCATGGCAAGTTCGTTGGACTTTCTCTTTTATAGCTGAGCCTCCAACCCTTCCAAATAGCCTCCCAACGGCTATTTCTTTCTCCTGCAACGGCTCTTTTCTGGGCTCACGGTCGACCGTCGCATCGTCCGTGACATCGTCCGCCAGGCTTTCCTTGAGCCACGGTCGATCCACCTATCGACCGTCACGCCTCACGGTCGATCCACCTATCGACCGTCACACCTCACGGTCGACCGTCCCATCGACCGTGATATCGTCCGTCAGGCTCTGTCTAGAAAATCGCTTCCCACTGTCGATCCATGCATCGTGATACGATGCACCTTCTCAAGGGCTTTCGTACCGGGTCTCTTGCCTTATCTCAGATCCTCTTTAGCCAAATCTATGGCTAGGTCGAGAGATACCTTTAGGGTTTTAGGAGAAGGACCCTAGGTATTCGACGAGGAAGGCGAAGACTAGAGGAGGAGACGGATGAGAAGAGGGATACCTTGCAGCTCCTCTAGGGTTGGCTGGCTTCTCTTGGAGATCCAAGCCTTGGAGAACGTGGTGGAGGGAAGCACGGCAGCCAAGGGGACGCCGGTGATGGGGACGTGCACTGTAGATGGCAGCGGTGGACGGCAATGGATGGTGGCCGGCTGGTGGAGAAAGAATCCGGCAGGAGAGAGATGAAGGTGGCTGGTGGCTTGTGGAATTAGGGTTACAGCTACTCCTATATTACTTCTACTCCTAAGATTTATCTCTACTAAATAATAACTCTCATAAATTCGTCCATGACATAATACAAGCTATGGAGGTCCTTTTATAGAGGCCTCAAGAGAGTTCTACTACAACCTGAATACTACCTTGCTTTAATCAGCAAGTAACCAGACTTTCCTAATAAGACTCAATCTTATCTCAACTTCCTAATAACAAGGACTCATAATAGGAACTGATTTAAGCAAATCATAAACTGAACTCAATCTAGGAAACTGACTCAATCAAGATAACTACTAACTAGGAAATCATCTAAGTAAGCAAACCAGCTAGGAATAGGATTCCTTTGGCCGGCTGAGCTTAGAACGCCCAAAGGGACTTGGGTGCAGCCAACTCCTTGGCGTGGGCCCATCCAAGCAAGGACGTGGGTCCCTTCTTGGAATGGCTTGGTTCGACCTAGTATCATCCCTCCTCCCTTCGAAATTGGCCTTGTCCTCAAGGCCTGAATGTGATGAGGAAAGAGGGCTCTTCTCTTCTCTAACCGGAGTGATGTGGCTGGACCGCAACTGTTGCTCTGTACTCGGCGGTGAGAATCCCGGTCTGGCCCATGGTAGATCTAATGGTAACTGGGCCATTGAATTAGGGGGCCATGCAGCTGGTGAGAACCCTGGTCGCACCCATGGTGGATCAGGTGGTAACCGGATTGGTGAATCAAAGAGCCATGTTGCCGGTCTAGAAGGAGGGAGCTGAAACTTAGGCATTTCCGGGGGTCGCTGGAACTCCTTGAAGTAAAGGACGGCCACAGATCGGCGGTAGTGTGTCCTTAGTACCTGGCTTCCTGGGTCAAAGACTAAATCAACTCGAATCGAGTCCTTCCAAGGTGGAAGTAGACCCAATGTGGTAGCTGAATACAGTCGTGCCGAGGACGGAGCATCCGAGGGACGATCTGATGGTTCAGTTGGCCCCAAGCATGGGATCTTCAATGGTTCTCTTGGATCATCCTCGTCACGTCCCATGAGTAGTGTCGCCCATGACCAAAGGACGGGATCTGATCTCCATGGCCTGGTCGGATGTGCAGGGTCTTGGCTTGATATTGAGTCAAGCTCGCTTTGGCCCAGTCTGAAGTGAAGTCGGCTGGGCCACGCTTCTGCTGCACTATTTGGATCTTGATCAGGTTCAGTTTGACTGAGCTTGACGGAGCTTGGCTGGATGCAATCAGATCTAGCCGGATTGATTCTGCCTGCATCCAATTGAGTCTGACTTAGCCTGGTCTGATCTGAGCTTCGTCGGATCTGGTTGGTGTAACCAAACCTGGTTGTGCCTGGATTGAATCTGTCCAAGTATTGTAAGCTGGAGTCTGACTCGATCGAGTGTGGAAGATGGAGTCGGACGATCAGGTTCAAACGGTGGTGATTTGATCTGATCTGATCTGATGGTTGAGATCTGTCCAGTGCTTGAAGAAGCTTGGGATTGGATTGAGATCTGGCAGCTGGAGGTGGTTGGAACTCGATTGCTTGTGAGGGAAGCTCGTCGGAGTTTACTTCCCATGGGGAAGAGGTAGTGAGAGGATGGGGATTTGATACGGTTGGCGGATCTGGAGGGGGTTTGGGGTCGGCCTCGGTAAGGATACGGGAAGGGTCAGGAGGTTTAGGGGACGGCCTTTGTTGCCTCAGAAGATCCTTCAGTGGGCTGTAGGAGGTCAGGGCAGTAGTCTTGGGCAGAGGTAGACCGTGACTTCCTTGAGGTTTGTCGCCGGAGTGGGGAAAGATGGAGTTGAGAGCCAGCAGGTTTGTACATGGAATGGCTATGGGTGGAGAGGTTGGGTGGCTTTGAGGGGGACCTTGGTGGAGGTTACATGGTGTGGGGAGTTCTTCAACAAAGGTGAGGTCGGTGGCTGCAGCTTCATAGATGTTGGCTGGGCTGGGATGTGGTGTGGTTGGGTAAGGGGGCAGCGAGTGTTGTTCATGGGTTGGGTCAAGGGGAAACTCGGGGGTAGGTGGAGTATGAGGAGTCCTAATCCAGGTAGAGCTAGGTTTAGGTTTTGCAACCCAAGTTGTAGCTAGAATGGGATTTTCTCTAGAAATCTGAACTCTGGTAGGGCTTGACAGATTCGTAGGAGAATATCGTTTGATCATTGCTTCCCACTGTTCTACAGAAGGGTAAGGTAGAGGGCTCCAACTTTGTACAACTTCCTTCCATTGTTCAACGGTAGGGTAAGCAGTACTCCAAGTTTGACTAGGATTCCTAGTTGGAGTAGGATTTGTAATCCTAGTTCCAGTAGGATTCGAAGTCCATGTTGTACTAAAATAGCCATTGGTGTTTGTAGGTTTGGGTTGGTTGTAGGGAGTAGATAATGGCTGATACGGTGGTGATGGATTGTAGGGAGGAATAGGGTTGTACGGTGCGTAGGGAGGTGGCATAGGCTGCTGGTATGGTGGCGGAGAAAGGGTAGTGGGACCAGGTATGGGTGAGGGATGGATAGAGGGCTCAAGGTTTGGATACTGGCTCGGTTCATAGGCAGGTGGAGTGTAAGGTGGGTGATAGGCTGGATTATAGGTAGGGACAGGAGGTTGGTTAGGGTTAGGGTTCCGTAGGGATGATGATGAAGGTAAGGGATAATGATGTGGGCCTGGTACTCCTGCCATCAGAGAAGCTTCTAGAAGGCCTTGGGCGGCACAGTCGTCGGAACGGAGCTCTGATACCAAGTTGATATGATGCACCTTCTCAAGGGCTTTCGTACCGGGTCTCTTGCCTTATCTCAGATCCTCTTTAGCCAAATCTATGGCTAGGTCGAGAGATACCTTTAGGGTTTTAGGAGAAGGACCCTAGGTATTCGACGATGAAGGCGAAGACTAGAGGAGGAGACGGATGAGAAGAGGGATACCTTGCAGCTCCTCTAGGGTTGGCTGGCTTCTCTTGAAGATCCAAGCCTTGGAGAACATGGTGGAGGGAAGCACGGCAGCCAAGGGGACACCGGTGATGGGGACGTGCACTGTAGATGGCAGCGGTGGACGGTAATGGATGGTTGCCGGCTGGTCGAGAAAGAATCCGGCAGGAGAGAGATGAAGGTGGCTGGTGGCTTGTGGAATTAGGGTTACAGCTACTCCTATATTACTTCTACTCCTAAGATTTATCTCTACTAAATAATAACTCTCATAAATTCGTCCATGACATAATACAAGCTATGGAGGTCCTTTTATAGAGGCCTCAAGAGAGTTCTACTACAACCTGAATACTACCTTGCTTTAATCAGCAAGTAACCAGACTTTCCTAATAAGACTCAATCTTATCTCAACTTCCTAATAACAAGGACTCATAATAGGAACTGATTTAAGCAAATCATAAACTGAACTCAATCTAGGAAACTGACTCAATCAAGATAACTACTAACTAGGAAATCATCTAAGTAAGCAAACCAGCTAGGAATAGGATTCCTTTGGCCGGCTGAGCTTAGAACGCCCAAAGGGACTTGGGTGCAGCCAACTCCTTGGCGTGGGCCCATCCAAGCAAGGACGTGGGTCCCTTCTTGGAATGGCTTGGTTCGACCTCGTATCACATCGTCCGTCGCATCGACCGTCAGTACAAAAACTCATTAAATATGATTTTAATGCTTTCCAAATTAAGGGATAATAATATTAAATCTATGTTTTATCATCAATTATATATTAACATCATCAAAACAATATCTGGGCTAACAATCTCCCTCTTTTTGATGATGGCAACCTTTTAAATTGTGATGATAAAACCTTGAAAGCTCCCTCTTAATTTGTGCATCCATTTACCTTATCAAATATGTTCTAAAGTTAATTTCACTAAGGCATGCAAGTCATATGTCACTAAAAGGATATATCAGGCTTGATTATAGGTCAAAAGATGTGAAAGTGCAAAATATGACATATGTACCTCTTTGTATAGAAACATGAGACATGATATTTGAACATAAATTTTATTTTCATGAAATCATCAGTAAATCCTTTAAATATCAAAAGATTTCAAATATTCGAATATAAGGTTTTAAGAGCTTTCAAAAACTGATATCACAATATTTCTCCCTCTTTGACATTATCAAAAAGATTTGGTAGAGGGGGAAGAAGAATCAAGTTAAAACAACAAAAAACATTTCTTAAGAGAAACAAATAGAAATTTTTTTTTTAAAGCATCTCAAAACAATATACCAAATGAAGATATATAATCAAAAACGGTCATTTGTAAAAAGTAATCAATTCTTCACATAAAAGACTTTCTTAAACCATTTTTAAACATGAAATTTCTTTAAATAAAAAATGGAATAAGAAGATGTAATGGAGGAGACATATATCGAAAATTAAGACATACCTCCATTACCTTTAACCCCATATTGTTATCCTCCTTTAAATACCTTGTGCCTCCACTTGTCAATTTTATCTTCTTTTACTCCGAATGCAGTTAAACAAAGATTTGCAGTTTCTTTTTCTTCTTCTTCTTCTTCTTCTTCGGAGGTGGAGCTCGAGTCACTTTCTTCCTTGGCCTTCTTCTTCTTCTTCGAAGATTTCTTGAGCTTTGGACAATCCGACGTGTAATGTCCGGGCTTCCTACACTCATAACAAGTAATTTTATTTAAGTAAGAAGAGGAGTTTCCTTTTTCACCTTTGGAATTTTTCTTTCCTTGATTTTTGATGATTCGTTGGATTCTTCTTGTTATTTTTTGCATCTCCTCATCATCATCTTCATCGCTTGAGTTGGATGAATCCTTGTATGTTGACTTGAAAGCAATGGTTTTCTTTTTCTTCCTTTCTCTATCATTGCTCCTCTCCATGTTCATCTCATATGTCATGAGAGAACCCATTAGCTTCTTCGATTGCCATCACCTTGGGATCCCATGACTTAGATAGACACCTAAGAACCTTTCTCACTTTCTCATCATTAGTATAGCTTTTACCAAGAGAATCAAGAACATTTATAATATTGGTAAAGTGAGCAAACATTTCATTTATATTTTCATCATCCTTTATAGAAAATAACTCATAGTCATTAACAAGCATGCTAATCTTAGACTCATTTACTTGGCTAGTTCCTTCATGAGTTATCTCAAGCTCCTCCCATATTTCCTTAGCCGATTTACAAGCGAAATTCTATTGAATTCATTTGGGCTAAGGGCACAAAATAAGAAATTTTTGGCTTTCACATTGACTTGCAAATTTTTCAAATCAGTACGGGTGAGCTCACTCTTAGCCTTAGGCACTTCCTTTCCCTTATGAATTTTGGTAGGAATAGTTGGGTCATCCTCAATAACCATCCATGCTTCATAATCCATGGATTTTATAAATATTTCCATTCTATTCTTCCAATATGTATAGTTTGAACTATTAAAGTATGGTGGCCTATTTGTGGATTGTCCCTCTATATTTTCGATATCGATCTAGGATCCTCTATGGGTTGTTACACTACAAAATAGAGACCTAGCTCTGATACCAATTGAAGATCCAAAGGGGGGGATCTATTGGATCTTTAAATAATGATCGATAAAGAAAAACCTAGGTAGGAGGAGTCTAATAAACTTGTATGCTTGTAAATGATATTAATAGATAATTAAGCAATTAAATAGAAGGATGGAGGAGAGTTAGAGAGATTGCACCAGAATTTTTATAGTGGTTCGACCAACCATGCCTACGTCCACTTCTCCCAAGGGCCTCCTTGGGGTTCCACTACTTGCAAGACCTCTTACAAGCTTTCCACCAAGCTTACGGGTGCTTGGTAACCTATCCACCAAGCTTACGGGTGCTTGGTAACCTTACAATCTCTCCAATCTCACTATTGGATCTCTCTCTCAAAGTCTACTTCACACTTGAAGTAGTTTTACAAAGGTTTAGCTCACAAATAAAGAGAATGAAACTTGCTAGAATATTATTATAATAATCCCTTAGCTCCCCCTAAGTCCATGGCAAGTTTGCTGGACTTTTTCTTTTATAGTTGAGCCTCCAACCCTTCCAAATAGCCTCCCAACGGCTATTTCTTTCTACTGCAACGGCTCTTTAACGGCTCTTTAACGGCTCTTTTCTAGGCTCACGGTCGACCGTTGCATCGTCCGTGACATCGTCCGCCAGGCTTTCCTTGAGCCACGGTCAATCCACCTATCGACCGTCACGCCACATGGTCGACCGTCCCATCGACCGTGACATCGTCTGTCAGGCTCTGTCTAGAAAACCGCTTCCCACGGTCGATCCATGCATCGTCCGTCGTATCGACCGTCAGTACAAAAACTCATTAAATATGATTTTAATGCTTTCCAAATTAAGGGATAACAATATTAAATCTATGTTTTATCATTAATTATATATTGACATCATCAAAACAATATCTGGGCTAACAGCACTTTCCCCTAAAACCAAGACTACAAAAGTTATTCATGTCCAAAATTATTGCTAAAGATATGAGATGGCGCAAGGAGCAACGTGTTGATGATGGTGTTTTGAGACATCCAGCTGACTCTGTTGCTTGGAAATCATTTGATGAGGAACATGGTTCATTTGTTGTAGATCCACAGAGTGTTCGCCTTGGCCTTGGAAGTGATGGTTTCCAGCCTTATGGTCTTATGAGCACCTCACATAGTATTTGGCCTGTAGTTCTGATTCCATACAATCTACCTCCTTGGAGGTGCATGAAACATACCAACTTCATGACGACGCTTCTTATCCCGGGACCCAAGTGCCCAGAAAATAAAATTGATGTATACTTACAACCTTTGATTGAAGAGTTGAAGGAGTTGTGGGAAGTTGGGATCGACACATATGATGCACATGCACAGCAGAATTTCAAATTAAGAGCGGCTATGATATGGACTATTAACGATTTTCCAGCATATGCTAACTTGTCAGGTTGGTCAACCAAAGGAAAATTAGCTTGTCCGTGTTGCCATAAAGACACTTCCGCCATGTCAATTAGGAGCAAGCAATGTTATATGTCTCATCGTCGCTTTTTGAGTCTCAATCATCCATGGCGACGAAATAAAAGGTCCTTTGATGGCAAAGTAGAGAAAAGACTTGCACCGAAAGTGTTGTCGGGAGACGATGTTCTTGATCAACTGCAATCATTGGATGGTGTTATATTCGGCAAGGGTCAAAAAAGAAAGCGTAGTGATTCAAACTATGCTTATAATTGGAGGAAGAAGAGTATCTTTTTCCAGTTGCCTTATTGGAAGACTCATTTATTACGGCATAATCTTGACGTTATGCATATTGAAAGAAATGTCTCAAATAATATATTGTCAACAATCATGAATATCAAGGGGAAAACGAAAGATACAGTAAAGAGTCGTTATGATCTTGTAGACATGGGCATCAGGGAAGATCTTCATCCTTATGTTGACAAGAATAAGTTATGGTTGCCAGCTGCATGCTACGCATTGTCGCCTCTTGAGAAAACTATCTTTTGTGAGTTCTTAGCAAATCTAAAAGTCCCTGATGGTTTCTCATCAAATATCTCACGATGTGTGAATATTAATGAAAAAAAACTTATAGGTTTGAAGTGCCATGATCACCATATATTGTTGCAACAGATACTTCCACTTGCAATACGTGGACTTTTATCTAAGAATGTATATGAGCCACTCATTGAGTTGAGTAATTTTTTCAAGAATTTGTGCTCAAAGTCATTGAGAATCGAGGATTTTGAGAAAATGGAGGATCAGATTTCGATACTCTATGCAAGCTAGAGATGGTGTTTCCACCAGCTTTTTTGACATAATGGTTCACTTACCAATTCATTTAGCTACAGAGGCTAAACTTGCTGGACCGGTACATTATCGATGGATGTACCCAATTGAAAGGTACATTCTTTTTTAGTCAATCGTGTACCATTATGACTTTAGTTGAATATTCTGCTAATTGATACTATGTGCTAGGTACTTGCGTACACTTAAATCATATGTACGCAATAAGGCTCGTCCAGAGGGCTCGATTGCATAAGGTTATCTAGCATATGAATGCTTAACATTTTGCTCAAGATATATGCATAGTGTTGAAACGAGATTGAATCGAGTACCAAGAAATGATGATGGACGTGTGGATCACAGTGGTTTGTCTGTTTTTGCCAAAAGTGGTAATCCAAAAGGAGCATTCAAATCATGTCGCCTTAACAATGAGGAGTATGACCAAGCTCGTACATATGTGCTTCAAAATTGTGAAGAAGTTTCGTCATTTATAGAGTAATTGAGCTTAAACTGACTTCTTCCAATTTATGAACACAATATACTATACACGTTTTAAGTATTCAACAATATTTTCTCGTAGGGAGCACAAGCGTGAGCTCCAAAGTGAGAGCAACAGAAGTATAGCCGGAAGACACATTAAGGAGTTTCCTAATTGGTTGCATAATCGTGTAAGCCTCAAATGTTGTTTTTTATATATGAGACATTACAAATCTAATTGATATACTCAATATCAAATGGAAACAAAACTAAAACACTATTTTTTCGCATAGGTTTCGGATCTTCATCCACGAGGGCTTGCAAGTGACGACCTACTAAATTTGGCTATGAGTCCCCTCCATTTGGCTCGTCGGTATGCAACATATGTTGTGAATGGATTCAGGTTTCATACAAGAGACCGAGCAATTGGAAGGAGTCAAAATAGTGGTCTTCTTGTACGGGGAGATGATGAAACACCAGAAAAGGTATATTATGGGGTCTTGGAAGATATTATTGAATTGTCATACGTGGAAAGTAACAAAATCTATCTTTTCAAGTGCCATTGGTGGGATGTAGCTCGACTTGGAAGGGGGTACAAGGTTGATAGTTATGGGTATACAAGTGTACATGTTCACGGATCCTTAAGCAGTAATGAACCTTTTGTGTTGGCATCTCAGGCCGAACAAGTATTCTATGTTAAAGACATAAAGGATGCTGATTGGGTTGTTGTTGTGAAAACAAATCCTCGTGATCTCTATGCCATGCCACGAGAAAATGAGAATAGCTCTCATGAAATTGATTAAGAACTGGTGGAGGAGGATGCCTGTCGGGCCCCAACCCGCGAAAGCCCAACCGGGCCGGGCGATGCGAACCGAAACCTAACAAACAGTGGAAAATTATTGGTGAGGGTTCCCTCTAACCTATTGGTCTCCCTAGCAATTCATCATAAAATCCTCAATTTTAAAAGACATAATTAAATTACAAGCCTTGAACCTCATATTACAAAACCCAAGTGAAATATAATATACATATCCTCGGAGAGGGGAAGATTCGAATACAACATTACTCCCGTAGGAGATTATCTAACATAGGGTAGAAAAACTATAAAAGATCACCACCTCTCAGACTTCGCCTGGTACCGCCGCACCGCCAACCAACTGCTCGGTAGGGGTCATAGAAGAAGAACTGACGCCTGCACCTGCAAAATGCAGCCCGGGTAGGAGTGAGCATAAAGTTCCATAGGGTTCTACACTACGACATAAAGAAGGAAGAGGCAAACGCAACAGTGTCGCCCTCAAGTAAGAACTGGGTGTATACAGGGGTCTCATAACCCCACCACGTGTCCCTGAGGCCCAGGAACGGCACTCAGTAAGCAGAAACGAACACTTTAGACTCACAAGCAGGACAACGTGAACACTGCTGGCGGGAAATGGCACCGCTGAGTAGGTGGCTTGTGAGGACCCATCCCTCTACTCCTGTGGCTCGTCGTGGACCGCAAGGGCAATTTAGTAAATTACGCCTTGTCGGTCTGTTTCACACTCGCGTGTGCACACACTGACCATGTTTGTGGTATTGCTGGGCTAGAATGGTTAGTGGGACCCGGGATCGAAAAATCTGGGCTTGGGCTTAAGTTTTAGCCCAAGTCCAGCTTCCTGCGAGAGACGGATCGATCCTTCCTTGCTAAAGGGATCGATCGGTCTTTGATAGGAACGTGGATCGTTGAGTCGGATCGATCGGTCTCTTGGGACGGATCGATAGGACTCTGAGAGGGATCGATCGGTCTCTTGGTTGGATCGATCATTCCCTTGGCTGGATCGATCGGTCTCCTTGGCTGGATCGATCGATCTCTTGGTTGGATCGATCGGTCTCCTTGGACGGATCGATCCTGCTAAGTCGGTTCGTTTGCCTATAAAACAAACAGAACCTTCTTCCTCAGATCTCTTTGGAAAACCGGATTCTTGGGCTAAGAATTCTTTGGATTTCGAAGAGGTTGCGGACGATCCAAGGCATAGCAGCTGGGATTGAAGCTGCTCTTGCTCCGGTAGGGATTCCTACCTACATTCTTCGGGTTTTTGGAAGTTTTTCCGGCTGTCGATGTTCTTATGCTTAGAACTTGTTGAATACATGTTAGATTGTAGTATTTCCGCCGGTTTTGGATTCGTGATGATTCGTACTACTAGATCCCAGGTTTTGGTGGGATTTGGTGGAGTTTTCCGATGGTATTTCTCGTCGTCGGCTTATCGGAGAACCCAACCGATCGATCCGTCTGTGAGACGGATCGATCTCTCTCTTTGTTGGCTATGCTGACCCGAGCAGGATCGATCGCCCCTTGGTGAGGGCGATCGATCCCGGTGCCTTGGGTGGCATGGATCCCTCTCATCGTGAGTTGGATCGATCCGTCCCGAGTCGGATCGATCGTCCTGGGAGGACGGATCGATCGGACTCGACGCGATGTGGAGCTTTTGCTCTCTGCCATTAGAGGGATCGATCCTCCCTTGGGGGAGGGATCGATCCTCCCTTGGGGGAGGGATCGATCCGACCATGGCAGAGAGAGGGAGTTGTCGTGTTTTGCTCGCGGAGCTTTGCATGTATCGTTTTCTCTACTGTCGTGATACCTAGTACATAAGTTTAAGCATGTTAGCCCTATAATAAGGCAGTGGTGAACCGGGGAAGCGATGACTCCCGGGATGTTTAGAATAAACGGGCGGGTAGCCCTATAACTTTTCCTAGCCTTGCATGCCGGCATGCGCCGAGGGCTATATCTGTGTTATCTGTGAGCTGTTGTTTGCAGGGCTGCTTCCCGGTGCAGGTGTTGTGGTGGACTGCTGGCAGTTGGTGATGGTACCACTGCAGCAGCTCCTTAGACCTTATTTACCTGCTCACCACCCCGGGCCGGCAGGGTGCCGTGCCCAGACCTTGTTTGAAGTACCATCACATACTGTTGCATGTTTATCTGTATTATCCTGTGCATATCCATAACATGCATTGTGTTGCGCATTAGTTGCATCTGTGTAGGACGCTGGCGGTGGGTTGACCGCCGATCCGGGGCTTTCGGGTAGTCCGAATCTAGCTCTAGGACTGTCGCGGGTAGCTTGGTCCATGACTCGATTTGTAGTATTCAGTCGTTTCGATTATAGGGCTAGTTTGACCTGAATACATGTTGTTTGATGTTTAGAGGTCGTGTTGGCCTCGAGCCAGACGTTGTGGTTGCAAACCGGTGTCTGGATCGTTGTCTCTTGGGGTAAGTGGTGCCTACCCAGCGGTGTGGTTGCCCGCCTAGCAGTGTTTGGTGCCTGCTAGTGAGACGGCAGTGTGGTTTCCTGTCTCGCTAAGGGCAACCCCAGCATGTGACCAGTTCGGCTGGAAGACCATGATTGAGGCCTCCCTTCAGGGGCACCGGCGCAGGGTTATGGGACCCTTGCTGCACACCCAAGTCTTGCTCGAGGGCGGCACTGTTGTGTTCCCTCCCTTGTGAGTGTCGTAGTGTAGTGTCCATGCTGAGCTTAGTGCTCACACCTACCCGGGCTGCGTTTTGCAGGTGCTGGCGCTAGCTTTTCTTCGGTCGCCCCTACCGGGCCTGTCACGCCCAGACCCAGAAAACCCAACCGAATCGAGGCGTGAACCACCTAAACCTGTTTACATCATCAATTGGCGCACAAGTATATAACTGCTATGAATTTAAACAATTTAATCCTCAAATTCATAAAAATTTTGACAGAATCCCCTTTATAATTATAACACAAGAAACATGTACATTTGATAATTTTACAACTTTACAACTTCGATATTTGACAAATTACAATTAGGACAAAATGATCAATCAATACATTCCTCAAATATCTACATTAAAGAACGTTATAACATTTCTCTAATACAATTAAATTAATAATCATACAATTCTATTCTCGAATATCTCAGATTATACATCAATTTATACATCACTGATTAAAACTGTAATTATCTGCAGAAGAACTCCTCGACGCTCCAAGTCCTCGATCACCTCGAAATGCCGCGCCATCTTCTAAAGGAACACCTGAAAGAAGGAACTACATCGACCTGCATCGCCGATGCAGCCCAGGTAGGGTGAGCAACAATGCCCAGTAGGGTTCTACTCCCCGTCGCATAGAAAGGAAGGGAAACTGCAACTGTGTCGTTCTTCGCCTAAGTCTAAGGAATGCCAAGGGTCCCATAACCCTATCGATGTCCCAAGGGCTCCCGTCATGAACCTCTCTCCTGAACATGTTACCAAGATCACCCTAAGCACCAATAGAAACTCTTAAGAACTGGGTTGCCTCCCAGCAAGCGCGTAATTTTACGTCTTTCACTAGACGCTCCCGAAACAAAATTTAGGAGGCCGATGGTTCCATATGAAGAAATACATGGTCCGAAGGATAGTGAAGGTATGCAGACATGATTCATCAAAGAATAAAAAGAAGTTCTTAGCAAACAAAATATGCATAGAAGTAGAAATTTTGATACGATCTTTGATGAATGGACGATAGGAATAGGCATGGTCTTCACTCTTAACAAGGTTCTCCTCCTTACAACGTTCAACTAATGGGGGTGATATTAAAGGTAGAATCTCAACGTGAGGCTCTAGACAAGGAATATTGCTAACGCTCTCATCCTCATTATGTTTATCACTAATAGGCATATCATCATCATTCAACGCATCATGTAAAAGTTCGACTTGATGTTCCCGATAGGGGGTCTCACTAATATGCTCATCCTCATTATGATCATTGTAAATAGGCATATTATCATCATTCAACTCATCATGAACAACTGGCAATTTCTCACAACAATCCTCATCATCACTATCATCAAAAAAACTTGCTTCATAAGAATGACCGAAATACATATAAGGCCCATAATATACAACTGGATAGCATTCATCAACATCATCAACTGTATCATCCAGAGTTGGCAAAACAGTATCAATAGCATCATGAACTGACAAAGTATCACAAGCATTATAGCATGCACCAACATCATTAGAATGATAAGTATCACAAGCATTGCCATTACAAATAGAAGGAACATAATCATTCACATAATCATCATCTGAATCCATCTTACAAGCTAGTTGTCCGATTTGTATATCTAAATTCTTAATTGATTGAGCATTAGAGTTAACATTAGTCCCTATCAAAGCAATTGTGCTCCTAAGCTCAGTCGTAATGTCATTTATGTTAGCAATGATGTTTGCATTCATGTTTTGAAGTGCACTCATGATTGTGCCCAAAGTTGGTTCAGAGGGTGTTTGTGGGGGAGGATATTGTCGTTCAAAACAAGGTTTAAAATTTTGAGCCGGTGTTTCTGTGTTCCATGATTGAACATTAGGATGTTGGTAACCTTGAAATTTCCAACTAGGGTATGTATGATTTCTAAAATTCGGATTATAAGGATATGAATGTGAATTATATGTCGGATTTGAGAAACCATATGTGTCATTATTGTAAGCGGGTCCATAACAAAAAGGCAAATCATCATTCGACATGGCACCCGGTGGCATATAAAAATTAGCCATGCATGCAAGATCACATAAATAAGGACCACACCAAAGATAAGAAATACAAACAGTGGGATGATCCAAGAGACGACTTGTCGCGCCCCGACCCGCGTAGACCCAACCGGGCCGGGCGACGCGAACCGGAACCTAACCCACTGCGGAAAATTTGGCGAGGTTTCCCTCTAATCGTAGTGGTTACCCTAACAAGTCATAGTCATCCTGTATTAAGCACAATTACAAATCTCGAACATCGGAACTGAAATAGATATAAAAACCTCAAAACAGGGAAATTATGCATTTATCACTCCCGTAGGAGACTATCTAATACAAAAAGGGTAAAACTGTAAGATCGCCACCTCTCAAGCACCGCCAGACGCCGCCACGTCTCCAAACACCTGCCCGGTAGGGGCGACCGAAGAAGAGCTCACGCCAGCACCTGCAAAACGCAGCCCGGGTAGGAGTGAGCACTAAGCTCAGCAGAGAAACTACACTACGACACTCACAAGGAAGGGAACACAACAGTGTCGCCCCCAAGCAAAACCTAGGTGTATCACAGGGGTCCCATAACCCCACCGGACATCCCAGAACGCAGGCTCCCAGCACCGCGGACTCACAGCAGGATCGTGAACACTACTAGCGGAAAGAACACCGCTGAGTGGCCATACTCAAGAGTCAAAGACTGCCGGACGCCGGCTATACCTCAGGACTTGGCTCGAGGCCGACACGACCTCTAAACATCAAACACAACAGTATTCAAGTCCAACTAACCCTATCATTTCAAATACTGAATACTACAAATCGAATCCTGGACCAAGCTACCCGCACGGTCCTAAGAGATAGATCCGGGCTACCCGGAAGCCCCGGATCGGCAACGCCCTAAACAGATGCAACTAGTGCACAACACAATGCATGCTATGAACATGCGCAGAAAAGATACATGTAAGCATACAGCAGGATGTGATGATATAAATACAAGGTCTGGGCACGGCACCCTGCCGGCCCGGGGTGGTGAGCAATAATTTAAGGTCTAGGGACTGCTGCAATGGTACCACCACCAACTGCCAGCAGTCCACCACAACACCTACACCGGAAAACAACCCCGCAAACAACAGCTACAATATAGCAGGTGAAAGCCCTCGGCGCACGCCGGCATGCAAGGCTATGGAAAGCTGAAGGGCTACCCGCCCATTTATTCTACACAATCCCAGGAGTCATCACTCCCGTGGTTCACCGCTGCCCTATTATAGGGCTAACATGCTTAATCGTATATACAAGGTATAAAGCGATAAGTAAAACCGGCATACCAAGCCCCGCGGGCAAAAGCCATGAAAACCCTCTCTGCTACTAAAGGATCGATCCTCACCAAGGGAAGGATCGATCATTTATGTAACAGTGAGCTTCCCTCGCTGTCGAGGCAAGGAAGATCGATCCTTCCTCCCAGGAAGATCGATCTTTCTTGAGACAGAGGGCACCCTTCGCGTCGCACCAAGAATGATCGATCCTTCCTCCCAGGAAGATCGATCTTCTTCGCGACGAAGGGTAACCATGCCACCCAAGAACCAGGATCGATCTTTTCCAAACAAAAGATTGATCCTTCATCGTGCGGGGCATGACCAACCAGAAGGATCGATCCATCCTCAAGAAGGATCAATCCCGATGGGTTCTCCGGCGTGCTTCCGGCGAGGAATACCGCCGGAAGACACATCCAAACATGACGAAACTCTGGGATCTGGTAGATCTAGATCCCACGAGTCCAAAACCGGTAAAATCACTGAAAACCAACAACTATATAATCAGATCTAAGCAAAAGAAGACAAATCAAACCGGAAAACTCAAAACCCCGAAGAGAGATGTCGGTAGGATCCCTACCGGAGCAAGAGCAGCTTAGATCCAAGCAGCTAGGCCTTGGATCGTCCTCAGAAGCCTTCAAAAATCGCGAGATCTGAGCTCAAATCCCCGGATTTCAAAAGGGATTCAAGGAAGAAAGTCTCGTCTGCTTTATAGGCAAACGAACCGACTTATGAAGGATCGATCCTTCCCTAAGGGAGGATCGATCACTTCATGACGATCACACTTGACTTTCTGGCACGAAGAGGATCGATCTCTTAGCCTCAGAGGATCGATCCTTTTTGTGCTGAAAGCTAAACTTAGGCAAGAACTCAAGCATAAGTCCGGATCTTCCGATCCCGGGTCCCACTAACCATTCTAAGCAAACATTACCACTAACAAGGTCAGTGTGTGTACAAGCGCGAGTGTGGAACTAGCCGACAAGGTGCAATTTACCAAATTGCCCTTGCGGCACACAGCAAGCCACAAGAGGAGAGGGACGGGTCCTCACATCCTATTACCCTTAAAGGAAATCTCGTCCCGAGATTCGATAAAGGTAGGGCTCGGAACAACAGGAAAAAAAAAACTACACTAGTAGACAGGACAAAAGGTATCTCGAGAAGGAAACAAGTGCGGATACTCCTGCCGCATGCGCGCCTCGCGCTCCCAAGTCATCTCCTCGACGCCTCTGTGCCTCCACAGTACCTTGACCAAGGGAATCGTATTGCCCCGCAAGACCTGATCCCTCTGGTCAAGTACGCAAACTGGCTGCTCAACAAAAGTCGCGTCTGCCTCAAGCTCAATGTCATCCACTCTGACGACATGAGACGGGTCTGGGTGATACTTCCTCAGCATCGACACGTGGAAAGTCGGGTGCACAGCTGACATGTGCTGAGGAAGATCAAGGCGGTAAGCTACCTCGCCAACCCTCTCTAGGATCTCGAACGGCCCGACGAACCTCGGGGCCAACTTGCCCCTGCTGCCGAACCTGACAGACCCCCTGTACAGTGCTGCCCGCAGAAACACACTGTCGCCAACTGCGAACTCAAGCGGTCGTCGCCTCTGATCTGCATAGCTCTTCTGCCGACTCTGAGCCGTCAGAAGCCTCTGCCTGATCTGTACTAACCTCTCTGACGACCTCCTGACGATGTCCGGACCGGTGAGTGAAGCCTCTCCAACCTCTGTCCAGCAAACTGGGGAACGACACGGGCTACCGTACAACGCCTCGAAAGGTGCTACTCCAAGACTAGACTGGTAGCTGTTGTTGTAGGCGAACTCCACCAAGGGAACATGCTCCTCCCAGCTGCCTCCTGCGTCGAGGACACATGCTCGCAGCATGTCCTCCAAGATCTGGATCGTCCGCTCTGACTGTCCGTCGGTCTGCGGATGGAACGCCGTACTGAACCTCAGGAGTGTGCCGACAGCCTCCTGAAAACCTCGCCAGATCCTGCTAGTGAACCTGGGGACTCGGTCTGACACGATAGACACTGGTACCCAGTGTATTCTGACTACCTCTCGGACGTACAAACCGGCCAACCTATCTGATGTGTCTGTCACCCGCATAGGCAGGAAGTGCGCCGATTTGGTCAATCGATCAACGATGACCCAAATCGCGTCATTCCCCCTAGGAGACCTCGGTAGTCTGGTCACGAAGTCCATCGTGATGTGCTCCCACTTCCACTCAACTAGTGGAAGTGGCTGTAGTAACCCCGGAGTCCGCTGGTGCTCTGCCTTAACCTTCTGACAGGTAAGGCAGCGCGATACGAACTCCGTCACTGCCATCTTCATCCCGCGCCACCAGAGCTGTCGCCGAAGGTCCTGGTACATCTTGGTGCCACCGGGATGACCTGCAAAACGAGAGTGGTGGAACTCTCATAGGACGTCGTCACGAAGGACTGGATCTGCTGGAACTGCTACCCTGCCTCGGAACCGTATCCCTTCGTCTGGCGATACTATCCAGTCTCCGTCTGCGCCCTCCGTGCCCGGTGAGGTGCGTAACTCCTCGAGCTTTGCGTCACTGCGCTGCGCCTCTAACACCCTAGCCAGTACTGCTGGCATGCTCTGCACTGTGTAGAGAAAGTCGCTGGATCCCTGATCCTCGAACTCTAGCCCCAACTGGCCTACTGTCTCGAGTGCCTGCCACTGCCGCGCTGATAGCCCTGCTACTGCTGCTCTGGTCTCTCTCACCTGCCTGCTGAGCGCGTCTGCGACAACGTTTGCCTTACCATGATGATAATGCAACTCGAAGTCGTAGTCCTCCAGTAGCTCCATCCAGCGTCGCTGCCTCAGGTTGAGGTCACGTTGGGTGAAAACGTGCCTCAAACTCTTATGGTCCGAGAAGACTGAGAACTTCTCGCCATAGAGGTAGTGCCGCCAGGTCTTCAGGGCGAAGACCACTGCTGCTAGCTCCAAGTCGTGGGTCGGGTAGTTCCGCTCATGGTTCTTCAGCTGGCGAGAACCATAGGAAACTACGTGCCCGTCCTGCATAAGGACACACCCCAAACCCTCACCGCTGGCATTGCAGTAGACACTGTAACCCACGCCTCGCTCGGGGACGATCAGCACCGGTGCACTAGTCAACCTGGTCCTCAGCTGCACAAAAGCCTGCTCACAAGCATCATCCCACACGAACGGGACGGCCTTCTGTGTCAGTCTGGTCAACGGTCCGGCGACTCTGGAGAAGTCCCGCACGAACCGTCTGTAGTAGCCCGCCAAGCCCAGAAAACTGCGGACCTCGAACACTGTCCTCGCCCTCTGCCACTGCACCACTGCCTCGACCTTGGCGGGGTCTACTGAGATCCCTGCTGCCGACACCACGTGCCCAAGGAACCCCACATGAGTAAGCCAGAACTCGCACTTGGAGGCCTTGGCAAAGAGCCGATGCCTCCGAAGTAGCTACAACACTGTCGCCAAGTGCCGCTCGTGCTCCGCCTCTGACCGGGAGTAGATAAGAATGTCGTCGACGAAAACCACCACGAACTCGTCTAGAAAAGGCCGGAAGATCCTCTGCATGAGATCCATGAACGCTGCTGGTGCGTTCGTCAGCCCAAACGGCATCACCACGAACTCGTACAGGCCGTACCGAGTCCGGAATGCCGTCTTCGGGATGTCGCAATCCCGAACCCTCAACTGGTGGTAGCCGGTGCGTAGATCGATCTTCGAGAACACTGAAGATCCTCGAAGCTGGTCAAACAGGTCGTCGATCCGCGGCATCGAATACCTGTTCTTCACCGTCACCCTATTGAGCCGTCTGTAGTCTATGCAAAGTCGAAGGGTACCATCCTTCTTCTTTACGAACAACACTGGCGCCCCCCAGGGAGACATGCTGGGACGGATGAAGCCTCTGCTGGTCAGCTCATCTAACTGGGTCCTCAGCTCGCTCTGCTCTGCTGGTGCCATCCGGAAAGCCGGAAGAGAGATCGGTGCGGTACCTGGTACTAGGTCGATCTCGAAGTCGACCTCTCTGGACGGTGGAAGCCCTGGCAACACCTCGGGGAACACGTCCGCAAAGTCGCACACGATCCTCGGAAAACTGCACTGCTGCTGCACTCCGTCAGAACCGGACAGGGACAGGCTGGCCAACAAGGCTGACAGCTCGCTGTCACGCCTTCCCACACCACAAGCAAAGGAATCGGTGGAGAACCGATCCCCCAACAACACGAACCGTGTCCCCGTCGGGTGTCCAAGCAACCACCCTCCGGCGACCACAGTCGATGACGGCCCGGTATGCTGCCAACCAGTCCATACCGAGTATCACGTCAAAGCCGGTCATGTCTAGCACCCGCAGGTCTAGACAGACCCGGAGGCCTCCAACCTCCAAGGAACAAGATCGACAGACCCGGTCCACCCTGACCGTCCCGCCGATCGGTGAGTCTACAGACTGTGCCACCTCTAGCTGACTCGTCTCTAATCCTAGCGATGCCACGCACATGCTAGCAATGTAGGAATGAGACGCCCCAGAGTCTATCAGCACATCTACCAAAGAACTAGAAAGCTGAAAGATACCTCTGAGGACGGACGGCTCTACTACGGTCTGCTAGTACTGCTGAGGCTGGTGGTACTGCAACGGCTGCTGACACTGCAACGGCTGCTGGTACTGCAACGGCTGCTGGTACTGCGGTGGCGGCTGGTACAACTGTACGGTGTCCCGCTACTCGCGCACTGGGAGGGCGAACACCTGCCCTCGCCGACCACCTCCGCCCCTGGGACGCCCCGGTCCCGCCCCTGATCCGCGCCCGTCGCTGCTCCCCTGCCAAGCACCGGACCCTCCGCCTCTACTGCCCAGCGGCACAGCGCCTCGCGCTCCTCACTGGGGGCAGTCTCTACGGAAGTGCCCTAGCTGCCCGCAGAAGAAACACGGGCCGGACGCGCCATCAGACGACTGACCCTGGCTCCCCCCTGACGAAGCCTGCCCAGATGGCCCGACTGCCAGTAAGTACGGGGCTGGTGGACTCGGTAGTGACTGCTGGTACTGCTGTGCACGCGGCGGCTGCGGCTGAAAAGGTCGCTGGCGCCGCTGCTGCCCTCTGCCGAGCCCACCTCTGCCCTGGGGTCGCTGCTGTGTGCTGGTGGGAGGTACCGGTGGAACTGCCCGATACCTGTCATCCCGCAACTGCGCCTCTACTGATAAGGCGCAGTTCAGGATCGCCGGGTACGTCTGGAAGCAGTGTGAGCTGGTCTGCCGCTGGATCTCTGGCCTGAGTCCCCACTCGAACTGCCGCACCCTGGCCACGGGGTCTGCTGCAACTGCCCCCGCAAAACGGACAAGCTGGGTAAACCTGGAGGCGTACTGCTGAACTGTGCGAGTACCCTGCAGAAGGGACTGGTACTCCCGGGTCAGGGCGTCACGTGCACTAGCTGGAAAATGCACGTCAAGGAACATCGCCCTAAACTCCTCCCACAGCGGCAACTCTCCGCCACTGGTGTGCCGGACAGTGCGCCACCAGTCGCGAGCCTCGCCGTCAAGCTGGAACGCTGCGAGGGTGACCCGAACCCGGTCATCCTCGACGAAGAGAGCCTCAAGGACGCACGTGACTCCGTCAAGCCACTCGTCCGCTGCAGTCGGGTCTCCAGACCTACCACTGAACCTGGGAGGGTTCAGCTGCTGGAAAGCCATCGAGATAGCCACCGAGGCCTGTCCGCCGACAAGAACGGGGGCCTCCTCCTCGGCGAGGAAGACCTCCGCCTGCGCGAACGAAACCGTCGCCGGTGATGGTATAGTGCGTCTAGCCCGGACCACCCTGACAGGGGCAACCCTGTCCGGCCGGGCGGGTCGACCAGGTCGTGCCCCACCTCGACCGGCAACTAAAGGCTGGCCACGAGCTCCCGTCATCTGCACGATCACCAACAACAAACGAGTTGCCACTCGTCAGAACGACGAACAAACAACATATCAACAAAGCGGAAGACATACACATCACAACGAGAGCATGTAAGGATGTTCTAGACCTAGAACTATCCCAATCCAGGCTCAACTCAACCGAAACCTGATCCTAACACCCTGGGATCTACAGCCTAAGCTCTGATACCAAGTTGTCGCGCCCCGACCCGCGTAGGCCCAACCGGGCCGGGCGACGCGAACCGGAACCTAACCTACTGCGGAAAATTTGACGAGGTTTCCCTCTAATCGTAGTGGTTACACTAACAAGTCATAGTCATCCTGTATTAAGCACAATTACAAATCTCGAACATCGAAACTGAAATAGATATAAAAACCTCAAAACAGGGAAATTATGCATTTATCACTCCCGTAGGAGACTAACTAATAAAAAAAGGGTAAAATAGTAAGATCGCCACCTCTTAAGCACCGCCAGACGCCGCCACGTCTCCAAACACCTGCCCGGTAGGGGCGACCGAAGAAGAGCTCACGCCAGCACCTGCAAGGCCCGAGTAGGAGTGAGCACTAAGCTCAGCTGGGACACTACACTACGACACTCACAAGGAAGGGAACACAACAGTGTCGCCCCCAAGCAAAACCTAGGTGTATCACAGGGGTCCCATAAGCCCACCGGACGTCTCAGAACGCAGGCTCCCAGCATCGCGGACTCACAGCAGGATCGTGAACACTACTGGCGGAAAGAACACCGCTGAGTGGCCCCACTCAAGAGTCAAAGACTGCCGGACGCCGGCTACACCTCAGGACTTGGCTCGAGGCCGACACGACCTCTTAACATCAAACACAACAGTATTCAAGTCCAACTAACCCTATCATTTAAAAGACTGAATACTACAAATCGAATCCTGGACCAAGCTACCCGCACGGTCCTAAGAGATAGATCCGGGCTACCCGAAAGCCCCGGATCGGCAACGCCCTAAACAGATGCAACTAGTGCACAACACAATGCATGCTATGAACATGCGCAGAAAAGATACATGTAAGCATACAGCAGGATGTGATGATATAAATACAAGGTCTGGGCACGGCACCCTGCCGGCCCGGGGTGGTGAGCAATAATTTAAGGTCTAGGGACTGCTGCAGTGGTACCACCACCAACTGCCAGCAGTTCACCACAACACCTGCACCGGGAAACAACCCAGCAAACAACAGCTACAATATAGCAGGTGAAAGCCCTCGGCGCACGCCGGCATGCAAGGCTATGGAAAGCTGAAGGGCTACCCGCCCATTTATTCTACACAATCCCAGGAGTCATCACTCCCCTGGTTCACCACTGCCCTATTATAGGGCTAACATGCTTAATCGTATATACAAGGTATAAAGCGATAAGTAAAACCGGCATACCAAGCCCCGCGGGCAAAAGCCATGAAAACCCTCTCTGCTACTAAAGGATCGATCCTCACCAAGGGAAGGATCGATCATTTATGTAACAGTGAGCTTCCCTCGCTGTCGAGGCAAGGAAGATCGATCCTTCCTCCCAGGAAGATCGATCCTTCCTCCCAGGAAGATCGATCTTTCTTGAGACAGAGAGCACCCTTCGCGTCGCACCAAGAATGATCGATCCTTCCTCCCAGGAAGATCGATCTTCTTCGCGACGAAGGGTAACCATGCCACCCAAGAACCAGGATCGATCTTTTCCAAACAAAAGATCGATCCTTCATCGTGCAGGGCATGACCAACCAGAAGGATCGATCCTTCCTCAAGAAGGATCAATCCCGATGGGTTCTCCGGCGTGCTTCCGGCGAGGAATACCGCCGGAAGACACATCCAAACATGACGAAACTCTGGGATCTGGTAGATCTAGATCCCACGAGTCCAAAACCGGTAAAATCACTGAAAACCAACAACTATATAATCAGATCTAAGCAAAAGAAGACAAATCAAACCGGAAAACTCAAAACCCCGAAGAGAGATGTCGGTAGGATCCCTACCGGAGCAAGAGCAGCTAAGATCCAAGCAGCTAGGCCTTGGATCGTCCTCAGAAGCCTTCAAAAATCGCGAGATCTGAGCTCAGATCGTCGGATTTCAAAAGGGATTCAAGGAAGAAAGTCTCGTCTGCTTTATAGGCAAACGAACTGACTTATGAAGGATCGATCCTTCCCCAAGGGAGGATCGATCACTTCATGACGATCACACTTGACTTTCTGGCACGAAGAGGATCGATCTCTTAGCCTCAGAGGATCGATCCTTTCTGTGCTGAAAGCTAAACTTAGGCAAGAACTCAAGCCTAAGTCCGGATCTTCCGATCCTGGGTCCCACTAACCATTCTAAGCAAACATTACCACAAACAAGGTCAGTGTGTGTACAAGCGCGAGTGTGGAACTAGCCGACAATGTGCAATTTACCAAATTGCCCTTGCGGCCCACAGCAAGTCACAGGAGGAGAGGGACGGGTCCTCACACGACTGTTGCTGATACGTGCTTTTATACGACTTGCAGAAGCGTCTCCAATAGCTAGATAAAATAACTCAAAGTTTAGAACAAACTTACCTGACTACACAGTCCCGATCGGTCGCTCCCGTGTCCGACCGATCGCTCTTGGCGATGGGTTGTAGGTCCAAGTCCGAGAAAATCAAATTTAGTAGCTGTAAAAATCAGAAAAATTGTCAGAAATTCCTAAAAAGTGTAAAATAAAGAAAGGGGGAAATAAGAAAGATAAAAGCCTAACTAAGTAAAGAAAATGAGTTAAGAGAAAATCAATTAGTTAACCGTCGAAATTCCCCGCAGCGGCGCCAAAAATTGATCGCTTACAAACGTTGTCGTTAAAATGTTGCAAACTCAATCAAATATTAAATTTATAATCCTTATTCAATCACTAAACTACTAGGTAGATATAGCGGTAAAGTTCGGAATCGATCCACAGGAAAAACGTTGGAAATCAAAATCAATTCTCAAAACCCTAAAACTAAGCAAAAGGATCAAAGATAGGATAGAGTTATCTTAACTAATAAAGAAAAGAAATAAAATGTTGATCAATTTGAATCAATGGATAGGTCACTTAGGTATTACTCAATCCGCCCTAGTTTCACCTTAAATCTTCTCTAGTTATCCTCTTATTCCCTTCTCTAAACATTATGAATCCATAGCTTTTTAAGCTTACATGAATCCCTAAAATAAGGTTTATGTTTTCAACGGCATAATTTATCTTTGTTTTGCATAAATCATCTTTGGTCCTATGATTACATTAAATTATTCTACTCCTAATGACCTTAGCATGACTTATCTTCACGTAGCATAGACTATCTCAAAGGTAAACCAAAAACCACATGAAAACCATCCTATGAATCTCTACAATCAATCACAGAAATCATGTAGGACTGAAAATACGTCAAGGAACTCTGTTCCCTCAACTCTATTAACATTAAAAATCATATTCTTAAGATCATGTCTTGAGAATATTACAAGATTCAAACCAAGAAGATAGAAAACTACATTAGGGTTTCATGAATAATCCTAAGTATAAGAATTAGCAACTCATCTTTTGGATGAAAGCTATCGGGTTGGAATAGGAAGCTGTCACCATCCACATCCTCTTCATCTTCTTCTTCCTCCTCCAAAGATTGACAAAAAGATGAGAAATTTTGCTGGAATAACCCCTTTATATAACAAAAACCCTTAATCCCGGAATTAGGGTTATGGCTAAGTTGAGTTGGACCTCTAGTGCAACTCGGAATTCCTAGTTTAATTCTGACTGCCTTTTCTGGTCGCGACTGGGTTCAACCAGTCCATAATCTGAGAATGAGTCCAACACAAAAGATGTAGATGTGGAAGTCTTCTGTCCTCTGCCGAAGAGTTTGCAATATTTCGAATTATCTAGAATATTTGACGAATATTCTCCCAGACATCGACGGACCAGTCTTCCAGCAGCTAAATATCTTCATCTTCTTCAAAACTGCTATCCATCCATCAGGAATCTCTGAAAGTGTCCAACATGAAAGTTGTACGTCTTGATGTCTACTAGATGTCACCCAAATTTCAGAATATTTGGACATAAGAATAATTTCTGGTGAATATTGTGCTAACAGTCGACAGAGCAGTGTATTTCAGCATATTAACCGAATTTCTTGCATTTCTTCTCAAAGCATGATTAAACCTGAAATCAACTAACAAGCTATCAAATACAACTACTCTAGGCATAACAAAGCTAAGTTAAGGGGTTGAATCATGAACATTTAGTGACTTATCAGTGTCTCTACATGACATCTCATCAGGCATGTCCAATTTATCATATAAGACATAAAAGAAAGCTAAGCTATTTCAGTTGTTATCACGTTTCAATCCAAATTTTGGCATTACGACGGCATGCACCACCGTCAGCCAGAAATTGTATAATGGAGCACACCCTCAGCTAACCAGCTCACAGAGTACCACTGGCCCGCAAAATATAAACATTCCCATAAAGAAATATAAACGGGCACACCACCGGCCCTAGGCTCACGCATGATACAGAAAAACATGAATGACGTGATTAATAAGAGATTGCATGGACTGAGTTGTTAAAGGAACAATTTAGCATAAGTGAATAACGAATAATTACGGAGATACTAAGTCAAACAATTACCCCAGATCAATTCGACAATAATTAAGAGAGGATATTCCTAAAATCAACCGCAATTAGTCCAATTAGAAACCGACGAAAAACACGAAAACCCACCGCCAGTAGGTCAACATTTCAGTAGCAATAAAACATACCCAAAGATGAATTAGAATCAATTTCCAAGGAAAGGGAGGACATGGAGGTGAAACATCATAGGAAAACAACGACTATCGATCAAACCACCATCTCAGCCAAACTCCATTGATCAAGCTGAAGGGTAGCAGGGACAGCTACAATTGACCCTGTAGTCCTCATCCCAAAGATGAATACCCACTATCCAACTTCAGCAGCAAAGGTGAACCACAAGCACCTTGCCGGCAAATGGTCCAACCATCACTCCAAGAACAAGGGTCACAGATAAGAACTCCAGGGTCGGCAGTTGATCCAAATGAAATCACATAGATGCAGCGAACTAATCGAGCTAAGAAAACCCGAAACGATGGCTAATAAATCACAACCCAACACCATAACAGCGGTTAGACATTAGAGAGGGACCATAGGGAGATTCCAGCTATCTATGGATCAAGAACAAGGGAAGGAAAAAGAAATAGGGAGAAGCCCCAGTAGAAAACCATCAAAATCTCATCAATACCCAACACCCATTCGTAGATACAGGTAACGGTAGCAAGGGAGTTGCAGCTGGGGAAGAACAGAGCATCACGGAGCAAGGGGAAACAGGGCATGGCAGCAAGGGAAAACCAGCATCGACGTCCATGGCAGCAAGGGAAGAGAGTCCTCGAGAAGCATCAGACAGATGTTGAGGAGAACCTCACGCGGCCATCCAAGAACAGAGGAGGAGAAGAAGGTAGCATCGTACATCATCGAGATCCATTGCATTGCATCACAATCCATTGGCATATCATAGCATAGCATGGCATAGACTAACAGAGAAGAGAGCCAAGGAAACAGGGGAAGAAACAGAGAAACTCAAACAACTCAAGCAATTAAGTCGATCAACGAAAACTAGAGAAATCAAAGAAGGAATCTGTTACGAGCGGTCTACTCGTGATCCTCTCGTAATGGGTCTCTACTGCTCCAATCGATCAGAATCGGCCTGATCGGACTTGATTTGAGTCCAATGGGCTGAACCTGGATCGAATCTGGTTCAGATCTGGCTCAGATTGGGGTAGGACTCGACTGGGTCAAGTCTGGATTGGTTGATTGGCTCTTGGAATTGAATCTGGCTCGAATTGGGCTAAGTGGCTTGGCTGAAACGGCTAGGAGTGGGTTAAGTGGCTGAGCCAAATCAAAGTGGGCAGAGTCTGAATCAACTGGCTGGCTGAACCAAGTTAGAGTTGGCTGAGCCAACTTGGTTGGGTTGAACTTGAGTTGATCCAAGGGCTGTGGTTTGCCAGAGTAGATCGCCGGCGTAGGGACGGCGGCGGCGGTCGGGGTAGTGGCAGGAAGCGTCGCCTGGAGGTGGGGAAGAGTTCCAATGGAGTGGATCTGGGAGATGGGTGGTGGATCGGCCGGATCTGGTGAAGACGGCGGTGAAAGTAGGGTCGGCCGGCGTCGGGAACGACGAGGGAGGCTCGGCGGGGGTCCTTGGGACGTCGGGAAGGATCGTGGGGATTTGATCCTAGCCGCTCAGATCTCGATCCTTACGATCTAACTCAGATCCTCCGATCTGGGTACTCTTACTGGTCTAATCAAACACATACATCACCACATGGCCGTGTGTGCACAACGCGTGTGTGAAATCAACTCCGCCAAGTGTAATTTACCAAATTACCCCTGTAGCCGCAACGATCAAAGGACATCGCGAAGCAAGGCCAACCGAGCCAAACCAACCGAACCAGACCCTCGACCGACGCGGTCGGACCGGGTTGGAGATACGGGTCCTCACAGGGCCGGTGTTTGGTGACGTGGCGGCGTCTGGCGGTGCTTGAGAGGTGGCGATCTTTACAGCTTTACACCCTTTTTGTTATAGATAGTCTCCTACGGGAGTGATAAATGTATAATTTTCCCTGTTTGAGGATTGTATATAAATATCCAATTTCAGTCTTTGAAGTTTGAAATATTTTTATAATACAGGATGATTGTGATTGCTAGGGTAACCACTACGATTAGAGGGAAACCTCGCCAAAATTTCTGCAGTAGGTTAGGTTCCGGTTGGCGTCGCCCGGCCCGGTTGGGCCTACGTGGGTCGGGGCGCGACATGGCTTCTCTACTCAAGAGTCGTCACAGTGGAACACTGGCTACACCTCAGCATCCGACTCAAGGCCGACACGACCTCTATAATCATCAAGCAACAGATGTACCAGTCATCTACGCCTATCATCAAGTTTGACTGGACACTACAATTCGAACCGGGTCCAAA
Organism: Narthecium ossifragum; assembly: GCA_963920575.1. Classification (NCBI taxonomy): domain Eukaryota; kingdom Viridiplantae; phylum Streptophyta; class Magnoliopsida; order Dioscoreales; family Nartheciaceae; genus Narthecium; species Narthecium ossifragum. The sequence continues at coordinate 14,468,242 of OY986967.1, read as the reverse complement.
CTACCAAACCCCGGTCCTAGGGCTAAATCCGAGCTTCCAGCCTCGGGACGGCGACTCACAGATCACCCACGCCCTAACCAATGCAACTAATGCACAACGGAGAATGCATGCCATGAACATACACAGATAAGAAGTAAGCATGAACAGTATGAAAAGGCAACATACAAGTCCAACTGGATCGCTGTAGCGGTACTACCAACCGCTGCCAGCCGATCCGCAGCGGGTCCCGGCATTACGACAGTACCACGACCATCCACCGCGAACTCCTACAACGGGAAGCAAGCCCGAAAACTACTGATCAACAGTAAAATATAATATTATATGTTTCGAACATATAATATTATTTAAAATACCAAAAAATTCTCTACCTAGAGCTAATTGACCCGTCGATCCGACACCCAAACGACGTCCGATTCGAGATCCAACTTAGACCACAGTAGACCAACATGCCGGAATGAACATATCCAAAATCCAGAAACATCCAATGGCTAGATTAACGGGAAAACACTAATCAAAACCGCTAATCAAACTAACTTACCAATTACTTGCTGCAACGCAGTCCACCAATAAGAAATTCATAAAAAATCATAGGAAAATCAGAAAATTATGAAATTAGTTGGGGTTGAGAGTAGATTCAACGATCTACAACTCTTATGTCACGACCCAAGAACATGCACGTACTGGTCGGAAAACTCGCCGCAAACCGGCTGTTCTTGAAGAACAGCATAAACCAGAAAATCCGAAATTAAACATGCATAAATCCTTCTAAAATCTCAACTAAAGCTTATGAAACTTATACCATAAATTATACTAATCAAGATGAATCCAACAACACAAAGAACAACAAGATGAAACAGCTAGATTAAGAGAAACCCACTAAACTAACTCAGGTAGGTAGAAACCTACCGAAAACGCAAATCCTCGGATGATTCCCCGCAAACCAGTCACCAACAAGGTTCCAAACCACACCAGGGATCTTCCTCACATCGTCACGAATCCAACGAGCCTTGGAACGCCCAAAACGGTGGCCGGAGGAGGAAGAACGGAGAAGAAGAAGCGGCTACCGGAAACAGGGGAAGCGGAGCTCACGGGAAAAAGAAAGAAGAAAGAAGAAGGAAGAAGAAGAGGAGAAAGAAAAGGAAGGAAAAGGAAGGGGAAAGCCGGGAAAGGAGGGGAAAAGGGGGAGGAGAGGAGGGAAAGTCCTCACTCCCTCTGACAGGGGAGAGCGACAGCCGACGGTGGTCGTCCTCTCGAAAAAACCCACCGACTCGATAGCGATCGATCGCTCCAAGGAGCGATCGGTCGCTCACGGGCCGCCAGCCACCCAAAAACAGGCTTATGTGCGCCCGAGCTTGGATCTTCTGATCCCGGGTCCATCTAACCATTCTAATCAAACACTAACACCAAACAAAGTCAGTGTGTGCACACGCGGGTGTCAAATAAACCAACAAGGCACAATTTACCAAATTGCCCTTGCGATCTACAACGAGCCACAGGGGTAGAGGGGCAGGCCCTCACAATGCCTACCAGCAAGATGAGGCTGACATAACTCATATTCAACCTGCTAAATCTGTGGAGAACGAGAACATTGACGTTGTGCTCAGAAGAGAAGATGTGGAAGCTGAAAACGTTGATGGTGATGTCGCTCAAATGTGTCACGCACAGCGGTCGCGGTGCAGTACAGCATAAGAGAGGTCGAATCCCACAGAGAGACAAGCAGGAAAGATCCAGAAACACAGATAACAATGAATTGAAAACAATCAAGAGCGATGAAAGTTAAGAAAATAGATCGAAGATGTAATGGTAAGATAAAGTTAACGAAAGAAATCAGGATTTGAATGAGGCTAGGCTTCAGGAATCACGTCACTCGGATTTAGGTTCTTCTCTTCTCAATAGTTCATATAATACTCAGTTAAGGGATTCACATCCCAATCACCTTAACCGGGAGATATAGAATTATGAATCTGATAAAATATATATATGTCTCTTCCTATGATTGGTTCTTCCTTTTTATAGTTCTAACTTCATCCAACCAAACCTAAGAATACACGATACAGGCTGTCACTACAGGCAACGCGCAGTAAAAGTTCATCGGGACAAAGCCCTAACTCTAACCGGATCTCTAAGAATACACAATACCAACTCTCACAATCGGCAATGCATAGCAAAGATCTCACGGGTTAGAGCCCCAACCTTATCTAACCAGATCCCTAAGAATACACAATACCAGCTGTCACTACGGGCAATGCATAGCAAAGGTCTCGCAAGACTCGGTAGGAGAATCAAAAGACAAGACTAGGGGATTATAGGATCATGAAAGAAGCATGACTGGATTCATAATATTAATCATCCACATAGAAGTCTATAATCTGAAAATAATATTTGAAGATCCAATACATAGAAAAGAGTTTAACAATCAAGATTAAAAACTATGAACCATTGTTGGAGAAGAAACCCTAATCCTCTCTAGATCATCCGTCCGCCATGCCCGCGGATTACTCGACCATGGATGGAGATGTCTTCATCTTCTTCCTTTGGGAAACGTCCAGAAAGAGCCTCCAAAAACGTCCAAGAAGTCCCCCTCAAACCCTATAAAGAGTCCTGTTTATAGCCCCAAAGTCTCTCCATCAACGGATTTGATCTAACCCGTTGATTTAATTCACTGGGAACGTCCGATCGATCCCCCTCGGGATGTTGGATCGATCGGTCTCTTGAAATTTCCAATCTTCTATTTATGCCCGAGTCCGATCGATGGACGGATCGATCGAACTCTGCTCCTCTAAAAAGCATACGTTCTGTCATCCTTTAATTCCCAAGTCCGATCGATCGAATTATGAGTGTTGGATCGATCGGTTGAGTAAAAATCCGCTGTTTTTGGCTTTTTCCGAGTCCGATCGATCGGACCATTGGTGTCGGATCGATCAGACCATATAGGAGCGATGGAGGGATCGATCGGATGCGTTTTGGCTGAAAAACACATGTTCTGTCACGTTTTTGCGTGGTCCGATCGATCGGCGGATCGCTCGGACTTCCAGCTTATTTTCGGTTCTGCCCTTCAGACTGCGCCATCGGTACTAAAATTGCCGTAACTTCCTCTAGGAAACTCGGAATCACAAACCGTAAAATTCCCCATAATTTAGACTTCAAGAACTTTCCAACCATCTATGGCACATCATCTGGTTCTTCACGAGCAGGTACAGATTAATTTGTGAAGTTGCTCCATATACTCTTTTCAGCTTCTTTTAACCCCAATTTCCTGCATTTTCCAAACAACCATGTGAAGCAACTTATAGATATAAAAATAGTAATAAAGATGCTGATTAAGGATAATAATCTAGCAATTGAGATGGTTAAAAGACTGTTCAGAGTGCACTTTCATGCACTCATCACACCCCCCAACCAGCTTATTGCTAGTCTCTAGCAATTCAAAGCGCATAAAATATAATTAAGCACACTAACGGTTCAAGGATCTAGACATGCATGATAAAAATTCTACCTTATCAAGTCGATAGTGTTTTATGCAGTACAGAGCATGGGAACTTCTTATACTCTTACACATACTTCCAACACATGAAATCAACTTCTACACATCAAACATGCTAATCACCATCCAGAAGAACACATGTGTCGTGACAAATAAATGTTACGTGCAGAAGCAACTTCTACCCACCATTAGTCCAAACACACTACTATCTTCATGACCAATCATCCAACCCTCGCACTTTAAGTATAGCATGCTCTTTCTTTCTTTTCTTTTCTTTTTTTTTTTTTCAACCATCAGACATTTTGCCTTTTTACGCGAGCACTCTCCGCTTCTTGAGGCGCAAAGACCCGGTTACTTAGCAAAACACTTAGTAGTTTTTTTTTTCGCTATAAGTGGTTCTACCTTTTTACGCGAGCTCCCCGCTTCCTGAGGCAAGAACACCCGGTTACTCAGTAGATCACTTAATAGTTGTTTAGGCACAGCTTTATCAAGCTCCAGAACTTTTTCTTCTTGTTTTTTTTTCTTTGCATGCAATACTCAACACTAGCTAATGCTGAAATCATGGTCTAGATTGACAATAGCATGCTCATTCCTCTGGTGAGTATAATCGCCACTGCACATAAAGTGTTCGTGTGTGGATCACATGATGTTATACTTTCAGGTTATCACGCATGCAATCAATGTATTGGTCAATCCATATGAAAGCAACATATAGAATAAGCATAAAAATTTCAGCTCATGTACAATTTCTACTAATATAATCAAGTCAACACTGTTAAACTCAATAAGGTAGCATGCACAAGGTCATGCATGCCTACACCCCCCAACCTGAAATTCACATTGTCCTCAATGTGTGCTAATCATGTAAATAAGCAGAAGGGTGTTGGCTGAATTTTCATATATGACAGAAATAAAAATAGGAAATCGAAATAAGAGCGAGGCCACCTGACAGAATATCGATTATCTCCTCAAGGCTCCTCATGGTGGCCGAATTTCTCATCTTCAGAATAGTGGTCGAATTCCTCAAGCAAGGCAAACGGTGGTCCAACATCCTAAGAAATAAGAGAGCAAACAAAAACAAATGAAAACAAAAGCAAACAAACTAAAACAAACTAACCTAATCAAAAAGGGAAATGATAGATAGGAGAAAGATCATCCCTCGTAGACAGGGTCTACAAGAGAAACGGTGTGCTCCTCAGGGTCCGCTCTCTCTGGAATCTGTTTCAAACGCTGTCCATTAACCGTAAATAATCTCCCCTCCTTTGGGTCTTCAACTTCCACAGCCCCATTCTCAAATATTCTGCTAATGGTGAAGGGGCCTGTCCAGCGTGATCTCAGCTTCCCAGCATGAAGATGCAGTCGTGCGTCATACAGATAAGCTTGCTGTCCGACTTGAAACGTCTTCCGCAAGATCTTCTTGTCATGGTAGGCCTTTGTCTTTGCCTTGAAAATCCTAGAACTCTCATAAGCATCGTTCCTGAGTTCCTCTAGCTCAGACAGCTGGAGTTTTCGTTCCTGACCTGCAGCATCCAAAGTAAGATTTAGTGACTTAATAGCCCAATATGCCTTATGTTCTAATTCAACTGGAAGATGACATGGTTTTCCATAAACAAGGCGAAACGGCGACATCCCCAAGGTAGTCTTGTAGGCAGTGCGATATGCCCACAACGCGTCTGATAGCCTCAAGGACCAGTCCTTTCGGTTGGGGCTCACTGTCTTCTCCAGGATTTGCTTTATCTCTCTATTGGCTAATTCAGCTTGGCCATTCGTCGGTGGATGATAAGCAGTGGAAATCTTATATGTCACTCCATACCTGCGCATCAAAGTCTCAAAAGAGCGGTTACAAAAATGGGATCCTTGGTCACTAATAATGACCCTAGGAGTACCAAATCTAGACAAAACATGCTCTTTAAGAAACTTGATGACAGTGGAATGATCATTATTCCTACATGCAATAGCCTCCACCCACTTAGACACATATTCCACAGCCAACAATATATATAAATAGCCAAAAGAAGAAGGAAAGGGTCCCATAAAGTCTATACCCCAACAATCAAAAATCTCTACAGCTTGAATGGGGTTCAAAGGCATCATATGTCTCCTAGATAAAGCTCCTAGTGTTAGGCATCTATCACAGGATTTGCAGAAAATATTAACATCACGAAACATAGTAGGCCAGTAAAAACCATATTGAAGAATTTTAGCAGCAGTCTTTTTCATCGAAAAATGGCCTCCACATGCATGAGAGTGACAGAATGTAATGATGCTTTCGATTTCATAATCAGGGACACACCGACGCATAATCTGGTCAGGACAATACTTAAACAGACAAGGATCATTCCAATAAAATTTCTTTACCTCAACAAAGAATCTACGCTTATCCTGCGCACTCCAAAATGAAGGGATCTCACCTGTCGCTAAGTAATTAACAATGTGCGCATACCAGGGCAGCCATGCAACTGAAAAGAGTTGCTCATCAGGGAAATCATCCATAATTGGTGGCTCATTTTCTGCTACTTCCACCATCAACCTTGATAGGTGATCAGCGACAACATTCTCCACCCCCTTTTTATCTTTGATGGAGATATCGAATTCCTGTAAGATTAATATCCAACGAATTAGGCGCGCTTTAGCATCCTTCTTGGTGAGAAGGTACTTAAGCGCGGCATGATCAGTGAAAATAGTAATGGGAGAACCAATCAAATAAGCACGAAACTTGTCTAATGCTAAGACTATAGCCAATAGTTCTTTCTCAGTGGTAGAATAATTCATCTGTTCATTATTCAAGGTTCGACTAGCATAATAAATAACATGAGGTTTACCATCTTTTCGCTGTCCTAAAATAGCTCCCACAGCAAAATCACTTGCATCACACATCAATTCAAAAGGAAGGCTCCAATCGGGTGGTTGCACAATAGGTGCGGAAGTCAATTTATCAATCAAGGCTTGCAAAACCTTCTGACAATCAATAGTCCACTCAAAAGGGGTATCCTTTATCAACAGATTACATAAAGGACGAGCAATGGCAGAAAAATTTTGAATGAATCTCCTGTAAAAACCAGCATGCCCTAGAAAGGATTTAACATCTTTAACGGTCTTTGGCACAGGAAGATTTGAGATGAGATCGATTTTTGATCGATCTACCTCAATGCATTTGGAAGAGACAATATGGCCCAACACAATGCCTGAGGGCACCATGAAGTGACACTTTTCCCAATTAAGCACAAGGTTCTTCTCCTCACACCTGCTCAAGACTCTCTTTAAGTTTTGCAAGCATGCATCAAAAGTATTACCAAATACAGTCAAGTCATCCATATATACTTCCATACATTCCTCGATCATATCAGAAAACATACTCATCATGCAACGCTGAAAAGTAGCAGGAGCATTACACAATCCAAAAGGCATTCTACGGAAAGCATAAGTACCAAAAGAACATGTAAAAGTAGTTTTTTCCTGATCCTCTAAAGCAATCTCAATCTGATAATATCCAGAATAACCGTCGAGAAAACAATAAAAAGGATGTCCAGCTACTCTCTCTAAAATCTGATCTAGAAAAGGCAGTGGAAAATGATCCTTACGGGTGACAGCATTCAATTTTCTATAATCTATGCACATACGCCATCCTGTCACCAATTTAGTGGGGACAAAGTCTCCACTTTCATTTTTTACAACGGTGACACCATATTTTTTAGGCACAACCTGTGTAGGGCTCACCCATTTGCTATCAGCAATGGGGTAGATAATCCCTGCATCTAATAATTTCAACACTTCAGTTTTGACTACCTCTTTCATTGTAGGGTTCAACCTACGCTGAGGATCCCTGCGAGGTGCAGCCCCTTGTTCGAGATTAATCATATGGGAACATATCAAGGGACTAATACCTTTCAGATCTGCTATACTCCATCCAATAGCTGATTTATGCTCATTCAAAATGCTAAGTAATTGCTCACCTTGCTCTGCAGTTAATGCCGAAGAAATAATCACTGGGTATGTATCACCTGGACCAAGATAGGCGTGCTTTAAACCTTGAGGAAGCGGCTTCAGGTCCAGTTTGGGCGGCTCTATTGATGATGGTGTTGGTGGCTGTCCTCTTTCTGGCAGTTCTTCAAACTTTGGATTCCATGGACCTGCAAAGGAACAATGTTCCAAATTTTTACACATACCATCAACATCAACATTTTCATCCAAATCTAATTCAAGAGAACTAATTTCAGATGTAGCAAACTCCTCTTCAATGAGCAGATCAATCTGGTAAGTCTGCTGGCATTCATCATCCTCATCAAGATGCTTAGCAACATTAAAAATATTGATTTCTAAAGTCATATTCCCAAAAGTTAACTTCATTAAACCATTCCTGCAATTAATTATAGCATTAGCAGTAGCAAGAAACGGTCTGCCTAAAATAATAGGAATTCTAGAATCAGCAGTTACTATAGCCTGAGTATCCAAGACTAAGAAATCAACAGGATAATAAAATTTATCTATTTGAACAAGCACATCCTCTACTACTCCTCGTGGAGTCTTCGTGGATCTATCTGCCAATTGCAAAACCACAGATGTCGACTTAATCTGTCCTAAACCAAGTTGCAAGTAAACAGAATATGGCATTAAATTGACACTTGCACCAAGATCTAATAAAGCTTGTCCTACTTCATGCTCTCCAATGAAACAAGATACAGTAGGACAGCCAGGATCCTTATATTTAGGAGGAATCCTGTGCTGAAGCAATGCACTAACCTGCTCTGTTAAAAATGCAGTTTTCTTTACATGATGTCGTCTCTTCATAGTGGATAAATCTTTAATCACTTTAGCATATGTAGGAATTTGCTTAATAACATGCAAAAGAGGAAGGTTTACCTTAACCTGTCGAAGATGCTCCAAAATCTCGCTGTTGGGCTCCATAGTAAATTTAGTGGATTTCAATGCCTGAGGGAAAGGGACACGTACCTGAAAGTCACCTGGTGTAGGGCCATCTGAATGATTGGTCTCTACATGGTTCTCATCAATCCGGTCCTCTTCTTCAACAACAATAGAAGGTTCGGTGGGCTCTTGTGAAGGGCTTTTTGTTGTTTTCCCGCTTCTTGTACTTACGGCATTCATCTCCTTCACATTATTTTGCTCAACACTAGATACCTGCGTTTGTTGAGGTTGAGCTGGGAACTTCCCTCATTCATGCACGCTCAAAGAGTTGATCAGCTTCGTGATCTGGCTCTTGATCTCTTGAATATCCTCCTTCCTTTCCTTAGAATCCTGCACAATCATAGATTTCAGTTCCTGTAAATTGTCAGTAAATGTAGGCCTAGGAAAACCAGATGTATTATAAGGAGGGTTAGAAAAAGGCTTATTAGGTGGCAGTTGATGATGCTCGTTGCTCTGTGGAGCGTTCGACTTCCAGCTGAAGTTTGGATGCTCTCGCCATCCTGGATTATACGTCTCTGAATAGGGAGTGTATGGCCTCCTGAATCCGCCTACAACGTTACAATTCTCGTCGTACACACCTCTCATCTCAGCATAGGTGGGGCAATCATCAATCTGGTGGTCCGCGCCTTGACAGATCGCACATGGCCCAGCCGGCCTTGTAGGTTCATTGTATGGAGAGGTTCGGGCTGCCATCATATCTTTGGTCTTTAATAGCTCCAGCTCCCTTGTTAGACTCTCCACTTTTGCCTTGAGTGCATCCTCCTCCCGCAGCTGATAAATTCCTCCACCTTGTTGCTGCGGTGGTGGTCTGGCCCTGTTTATACTTTCTGTTGCACTCGGTCCAGTTCATGTATGAGCTTTCTCAGCAAGCTCTGTCAAATACTCAATAGCTGCGTCAGGATCTTTTTGCAAAAATTCACCATTACACATCATCTCAACAAATTGGCGTTCTCTAACAATTAAACCATCATAGAAATAACTAACAAGACGCCAACTTTCATATCCATGATGAGGACATAAATTCAACATGTCTTTAAATCGTTCCCACGCCTGATACAGAGTTTCACTATCCTTTTGTGTGAAGATCGAAATCTGTCTCTTAAGTGCATTGGTTTTGTGCTATGGGAAATACTTGTTGAAAAATATCTGTGTCATTTCAGCCCAAGATCCTATAGATCGTGGCCTCAAGGAATATAACCAACTCTTTGCTCTATCCTTCAGTGAGAAGGGAAAGAACTTAAGTCGGATCATATCTAGTGCACCTGGTTAGCCATGGAAGGTCGCTACTACTTCCTCAAACTCCCTAATATGCACATATGGATTTTCATTTTCCAACCCATGAAAGGTAGGAAGCAACTGAATCATTCCAGGTTTAAAGTCAACATGTGCTGCATTAGGTGGAAACATGATGTATGAAGGTGTAGCAGTGCGTGTTGGATGCAAATATTCTTGCAAACTCCTAGGAGCTTGTTGTTCCTCATGCTCAACCATAATGAGAGTATGATGTGAAGTTTGTGACTGTGCGTCAAAGAGATCAGCAATATATGTCACACTCTCAGAAGTTTCAGAATCACCCTCGGGGCGTCTAGCAAATCTGCCTAATTCGTCTCTATATCGAGGCATACACCAACAAACATGCAATCCAAAAGATGCAAATCAACTAAAGAAATTAAGCAAAAACAATAACTGAAACTAAACTTACTAACTAAAACCGAATAAAAGAACAATCCTAATAGAGAAGAAAAATCAAAGCCGAAACAAATAAAAAAAAATAAAAATAAAAATAAAAACTAAACAAAATGAACGAAGTTACCGCTTTCGGTGTCTACAAACACTGTAATCTGAGTCTGGCGCTTTTCTGAACCGTCTCCCCGACAACGGCGCCAATTTTTGATGTCGCTCAAATGTGTCACGCACAGCGGTCGCGATACAGTACAGCATAAGAGAGGTCGAATCCCACAAAGAGACAAGCAGGAAAGATCCAGAAACACAGATAACAATGAATTGAAAACAATCAAGAGCGATGAAAGTTAAGAAAATAGATCGAAGATGTAATGGTAAGATAAAGTTAACGAAAAAAATCAGGATTTGAATGAGGCTAGGCTTCAGGTATCACGTCACTCGGATTTAGGTTCTTCTCTTCTCAATAGTTCATATAATACTCAGTTAAGGGATTCACATCCCAATCACCTTAACCGGGAGATATAGAATTATGAATCTGATAAAATATATATATGTCTCTTCCTACGATTGGTTCTTCCTTTTTATAGTTCTAACTTCATCCAACCAAACCTAAGAATACACGATACAGGCTGTCACTACAGGCAACGCGCAGCAAAAGTTCATCGGGACAAAGCCCTAACTCTAACCGGATCTCTAAAAATACACAATACCAACTCTCACAATCGGCAATACATAGCAAAGATCTCACGGGTTAGAGCCCCAACCTTATCTAACCAGATCCCTAAGAATACACAATACCAGCTGTCACTACGGGTAATGCATAGCAAAGGTCTCGCAAGACTCGGTAGGAGAATCAAAAGACAAGACTATGGGATTATAAGATCATGAAAGAAGCATGACTGGATTCATAATATTAATCATCTACATAGAAGTCTATAATCTGAAAATAATATTTGAAGATCCAATACAAAGAAAAGAGTTTAACAATGAATATTAAAAACTATGAACCATTGTTGGAGAAGAAACCCTAATCCTCGCTAGATCATCCGTCCGCCATGCCCGCGGATTACTCGGCCATGGATGGAGATGTCTTCATCTTCTTCCTTTGGGAAACGTCCAGAAAGAGCCTCCAAAAACGTCCAAGAAGTCCCCCTCAAACCCTATAAAGAGTCCTGTTTATAGCCCCAAAGTCTCTCCATCAACGGATTTGATCTAACCCGTTGATTTAATTCACTGGGAACGTCCGATCGATCCCCCTCGGGATGTTGGATCGATCGGTCTCTTGAAATCTCCAATCTTCTATTTACGCCCGAGTCCGATCGATGGACGGATCGATCGAACTCTGCTCCTCTAAAAAGCATACGTTCTGTCACCCTTTAATTCCCAAGTCCGATCGATCGAATTATGAGTGTTGGATCGATCGGTTGAGTAAAAATCCGCTGTTTTTGGCTTTTTCCGAGTCCGATCGATCGGACCATTGGTGTCGGATCGATCAGACCCTATAGGAGCGATGGAGGGATCGATAGGATGCGTTTTGGCTGAAAAACACATGTTCTGTCACGTTTTTGCGTGGTCCGATCGATCGGCGGATCGCTCGGACTTCCAGCTTATTTTCGGTTCTGCCCTTCAGACTGCGCCATCGGTACTAAAATTGCTGTAACTTCCTCTAGGAAACTCGGAATCACAAACCGTAAAATTCTCCAGAATCTAGACTTCAAGAGCTTTCCAACCATCTATGGCACATCATCTGGTTCTTCACGAGAAGGTACAGATTAATTTGTGAAGTTGCTCCATATACTCTTTTCAGCTTCTTTTAACCCCAATTTCCTGCATTTTCCAAACAACCATGTGAAGCAACTTATAGATATAAAAATAGTAATAAAGATGCTGATTAAGGATAATAATCTAGCAATTGAGATGGTTATAAGACTGTTCAGAGTGCACTTTCATGCACTCATCAGATGGCAATATGGAAGATGCAATGAGATCAACACCCATGAATGACTTTTTTGATGATAATGATTTAGATGCTGATGTAGATGATGAATTAAATAATATTAATAATATTGAATTTAGCTCTGATTATACATTTGATGAGTGAAAATTTTATGCATTTTATATATTTTTACTTATTCTTCTGTTCTTTTAAATTCTTCTTTTCTTTTAACATCCTTGGTTAAAGAGAAATCTATATCATTATTAATTTTAGTATAATATAAGCTTAATTTTCATTTGCTTATTAGTTCATATATATTGCTACAATGATAGTAGCTTGTTTTTGTCTACATATTATTTACTTGCTGGTAAGAGATTGCACTTGATAGTTCAACAAGCTATGGCACAAATTAGATTTAGTAGATTTAAAGGACATGGTGGAGAACGCCATACTCCGTCTATAATTGATGCATCCATCTCTGGATCACGCTCACCGCCGAGGATGATCCCACGTGAAGAAAGGACTCAACAGCAAGGAATGCCTCAACCTGAGCTCCATTTTCAGACAACCTCTCAACTACTTGTCCAACAAGGATCAAGCCATCAACTTGATGATGAGAGGCCTCAGCATTCAAGTGGCAATCATAGCGATGCAGGTAAAATGTTTGATCATAACCTTAAGGTAGTTAGCACATACTATGTTTTCATATGTAATAATTATTCTTCATGCAGCATCTAATTGTACTCCAAATCACCATGGGAGGGGAAAGTATAAATGCTTGAAAGTTGATATGAAAACAAAGACTGGAGGAAAAATTAAAGTTGACATTCCAGATGATATACTATGAGCCGTAGGAGAAAATGCAAGAGATATTGTTAACTACTGTGGATTTGTTGTTAGGACTGTTGCTCCATTATAAGAGAAAACTTGGGAAAAAAATTTTAAAGGTTGCAGGTCAACAAATGGTGAAAAAGGTTCAGGTTTGGAGACATATATATAATTGTTGTTAGTTGATGTAGTTGTTTAAATTAGTAGTTGAACTTTTATTTCGTATCGACTATGTATGAATGTTTTTAGTTGATGTAGTTGTTTAAAATAGTAGTTGAACTTTTATTTCGTATCAAATATGTATAATTATTGTTAGTTGATGTAGTTGTTTAAAATATGTATAATTCGTGTTGAAGTAGTTCATAAAGTGCGAGCGGAGCTGGAAAAAACTATGCAATTGGAACTTGAAAAGAGAATGCAAGCTCGGTTTGATAATATCGCGCCCCGACCCGCGAAAGCCCAACCGGGCCGGGCGACGCGAACCGAAACCTAACAAACCGCGGAAAAAGCTGGCGAGGGTTCCCTCTAACCTATTGATCTCCCTAATAGTTCACCAAAAGCACCCTCAATTAAAAGACATTAATATACATATCCTCGGAGAGGGGAAGATCCAAATACAACAATTATAATCCTATAGGAAGCTAACTAATATAAGGTATAAAAGCAGTAAAGATCGCCACCTCTCAAAGTCCACCTGGCACCGCCGCACCGCCGACCAACTGCCCGGCAGGGGCCACAGAAAAAGAACTGACGCCTGCACCTGCAAAACGCAACCTGGGTAGGAGTGAGCACTAAGCTCAGTAGGGTTCTACACTATGACACACAGAAGGAAGAGGGAAACGCGAAGGAAGAGGGAAACGCAATAGTATCACCCTCAAGTAGGACCTCGGTGTATACAGGGGTCCCATAACCCCACCGCATGTCCCTGAGGCCCAGGAGCAGCACTCAGTAAGTAGGAACAAACACTGCTGACTCACATGCAGGAACCCGACACTGCAGACGGGAAAAGACACCGCTGAGTAGACCACCCCTCTACACAAGAGTCAACACAGTGGAACACCGGCAACACCTTAGCATCCGACTCGAGGCCGACACGACCTCTACAATAATCAAGCAACAAGTGTACCAGTCATCTAAGCCTATCATCGAATCAACTGGACACCACAATTCAAACCGGGTCCAAACTACCCAACCCCGGTCCTAGGGCTAAACCCGAGCTTCTAGCCTCGGGACAACGACCCACAGATCACCCACGCCCTAACCATGCAACGAATGCACAAATCAACAATGCATGCTTTGAACATATACAAACAAGAAATAGGCATGCAATAGTATGATAAAGCATCATATAAATCAACCGGATCGCTGCAGCGGTACTACCAACCGCTGCCAGCCGATCCGCAGCGGGTCCCGGCATTACGACGGTACCATGACCGTCAACCGCGGACTCCTGCAACGGGAAGCAACCCCGAAAATGATGATGAACAGTACACATATAATATTATAATCCGAAATATAATATTATATTCAAAACACCAAAACCTCTACTTAGAGGCTAACTGATTCCGTCGATCCGACGTCCAAACGACATCGGATTGAAGATCCAACTTAGCCATCAGTAGATCTACATACCGGGATCAATATATTAAAAATCCATAATCATCCAACAGTTGGATTAACGGAAAAACACTAGTCAAAACCGCTAATCAAACTAACTTACCAATTAATTGCTGCAACGCAGCCCTCCAGTAATAAATTTATAACAAATCGTAGGAAAATCGAACAATTATGAAATCAGTTGGGTTTGAGAGTAGATTAAAAGATATACAACTCTTATGTTCATCACAACCCAAGAACATGCACGTACTGGCCGGAAAACTCGCTGCAAGTCGGTTGTTCTTTAAGAACGGCAGAAACCGGAAAATCTGAGATTAATCATGCATAAATCCTACTAAAATCTCAACCAAAGTTCATGAAACTTATACCAGAAATTCTTCTACGCAAGAGGAATCTAACAACACAAAGATCATCAAGATCCAACGGCCAGATTTAGAGAAAACCCAAAAACAACATCAGTAGGTAGAAACCTACCGGAAACGCACTCCTCGACTGATTCCCCGCGAACTGGTCACCAACGCAGCTCCAAACTACTTCAGGGATCTTCCTCTCGTTGCCACGGTTCTAAAGAGCCTTGGAACACCCAAAACGGCGGCCAGAGGAGGGAGAACGGTGAAGAAGAAGAGGCTGCCGGAAAACAAGGGAAGAAAACAGAGCTGCGGGAGGAGGAAGAAGAAGGAAGAAGAAAGGAGAAGAAGGAGGATGTCACGCCCCGACCTGCGAAAGCCCAACCGGGCCGGGCGACGCGAACCGAAACCTAACAAAACGTGAAAGAAAAGCTGGCGAGGGTTCCCTCTAACCTATTGGTCTCCCTAACAGTTCACCAAAAACAACCCCAATTAAAAGACATTAATTTAACAACATCGAACCAAAGATTAAAAACCCAAAAAGTGTTTAATATACATATCCTCTGAGAGGGGGAGGTTCAAATACAACATTACTCCCGTAGGAGACTATCTAACATAGGATAAAAGCAGTAAAGGATCACCACCTCTCAGACTCCGCCTGGCGCCGCCGCACCGCCAACCAACTGCCCGGTAGGGGCCACGGAAGAAGAACTGACGCATGCACCTGCAAAACGCAGCCCGGGTAGGTGTGAGCACTAAGCTCAGTAGGGTTCTACACTACGACACACAGAAGGAAGAGGAATACGCAATAGTGTCGCCCTCAAGTAAGACCTGGATGTATACAGGGGTCCCATAACCCCACCGCGTGTCCCTAGTGCCCAGGACCAGCACACAGTAAGCTCAAAAAACACTGCTGACTCACATGCAGGGAACCGACACTGCAGGCGAGAAAAGGCACCGCTGAGGGAGCCTCACCACCACTCAAGAGTCAACACAGTGGAACACCGGCTACACCTCAGCATCCGACTCAAGGCCGACACGACCTTTACAATCATCAAGCAACAAGTGTACCAGTCATCTAAGCCTATCATCGAATCGACTGGACACCACAATTCAAACCAGGTCCAAACTACCCAACCCCGGTCCTAGGGCTAAGTCCGAGCTTCCAGCCTCGGGACGGCGACCCACAGATCACCCACGCCCTAACCAATGCAACTAATGCACAAATCAACGATGCATGCTATGACATACACAAACAGGAGATAGGCATGCAACAGTATGATAAGGCATTAAAAAAGTCAACTGAATCGCTGCAGCGGTACTACCGACCGCTGCCAGCCGATCCGCAGCGGGTCCCGGCATTACGTCGGTACCACGACCGTCAACCGCGAACTCCTGCAACGGGAAGCAACCCTGAAAACCGCTGATGAACAGTAAAATATAATATTATAATCCGAAATATAATATTATATTCAAAACACCCAAAAGTTCTCTACTAGAGGCTATTTGATCCAGTCGATCCGACGTCCAAACGACGTCGGATTCAAGATTCAACTTAGCCATTAGTAGATGAACATATCCAAAATTCATAATCATCCAACGGTTGGATTAACGGGACAACACTAATCAAAATCGCTAATCAAACTAACTTACCAATTAATTGCTGCAACGCAGCCCTCCAGCAAACAATTCATAACAAATCGTAGGAAAATCAGAAAATTATGAAATCAGTTGGGTTAGAGAGTAGATTTAAAGATCTACAACTCTTTTGTTCATCACAAACCACGATCATGTACGTACCGGCCGGAAGACTCGCCGCAAGCCGGCTGTTCTTCAAGAACAGCAGAAAACAAGAAAATCCAACCTTAATCATGCATAAATCCTACTCAAAACTCATCCAAAGATCATGAAACTTAAATCAGTAATTCTACTAGGAATGAGAAATCCAACAAGATAAAGATCAACAAGATCCAACGGCTAGATTTAAAGAAACCCATTAAAGAACACAGTAGATAGAAGAACCTACCTAACAGCGCTTTCCTCGGCTGATTCCCCGTGAGTTGATCACCATCAAGGTTCCAAACCACTTCAGGGATCTTCCTCTCGTTGTCACGGATCCAACGAGCCTTAGAACACCCAAAACGATGGCCGGAGGAGGGAGAACGGAGGAGAAGAAGCTCGCTGCCGGAAACAGGGGAAGGAAATAGAGCCGCGAGAGAGAAGAAAAGAAGGAAGAAGAAAGGAGAAGGAGGAGGAGAAGAGGAAGAAAAGAAGGGAAAAGGGGAAGGGGAAAGCCGGGGGAAGGGGGAAAAAGAGAAAGGAAGGGAGGGAAAGTCCTCCCCCTCTGACAGGAGAGAGCGACGGCCAACAGCGGCCGTCCTCGCGAAGCAGAAAAGCCACCGACACGAGTCCGATCGGTCGCTCCAAGGAGTGATCGATCGCTCGCGCCCCGGATCGATCCCAACACCAAGTCAGATCGATCCGACCAAGTCGGATCGATCCCAACACCAAGTCGGATCGATCCGAGCGGGTCAAAACCCACCGACTCGCTCACGAGTCCGATCGATCATTCCAAGGAGCGATCGATCGCTCAAGGGTCATCAGCTGCCCAAAGGCAAGCTTCCGCGCGCCCGAGCTGGGATCTCACGATCCCGGGTTCACCTAGCCATTCTAAACAAGCACTAACACAAACAAGGCCAGTGTGTGTACACGCAGGTGTGAAACAAACCAACAAGGCGCAATTTACCAAATTTCCCTTGGGTCTACAATGAGCCACAGGGGTAGAGGGACAGGTCCTCACAGAGGAGGAGAAGAGGAAGAAAAGGAGGGAAAAGGAGAAGGGGAAAGCCGGGGAAAAAGGAGAAAGAAGAAAGGAGGGGAGGGAAAGTCCTCCCCTTCTAACAAGAGAGAGCGACGGCCGGCGGCCGTCCTCGCGAAAGAAAAGCCACCGACCTGCAATAGTCCGGATCGATCCAACATCAAGTCGGATCAATCCGAGACAGGCTGGATCGATCCAAAACACTTGGATCGATCCGAACAGGTCAAAAAAAACCCCTTAACGGATCTAATCAAACACAAATATCAATCAGAGACTGTGTGTGCACACGCGGGTATGAAACAAACCGACAAGGTGCAATTTACCAAATTACCCTTGCGGTCTACAACGAGCCACAGGGGTAGAGGGACAGGTCCTCACATATAAGATGTTTCAAACACGCATGAGTTCACTTTTTAATGCCGCTAGCTCGCAATCATCACAGTAATAGGTAAATTTGCAATTATATATTGTGATAGTAGTTGAAGTTATTTTTTATTGTAATATTGATATTTATTTTTCCAAAGTAACATACTTCATGATATGTTTTTGCAGGATCATCGACTGTTGCTTTTCTGCATTGGGATTGTTCTGCATTGAGATCTTAGAGCCTAGTTTAACAGAACTTTTAGCTATCTTTGATATTAATTAGGAACTATGTGGTGAATTTATTTATATTTTTTGGACTACTTTTGTTATGAATAATTTGATTAATAAAATTTTATTTGTAATGCTCCTTTTATTTTATATTGAATGTATGTCAATCGATAAGTTCATTAGATAAAAATTGTATATACAATATAACATGTAGTTAGTCTACGATTTGTGGCAATGAAGATTGTCAACAACCTTCAGTTTTAATAACAATTATTGTCACTGACAAATGTAATTGTGACAATAATAATGTTTTGTCACTATTTATGATTTTTGTGACAATAAGAGTTGTCATTTTAACTTTTTTCGTAACCAACATCACATTTGACTGTGACAACAAATGTTGTCACTAACACATATCTTTTGTGACAACAATTAATATTGTCACCGATAATATTATTAGTTACAACACTTGTTGTCACATACTAAAATTAGTGACGCGACTTAATGTCAACAAATCTAATATATATTTGTCACTAAATCCTTACCAGTGGCGGGAGAAAAATATTGTCACAGAAAGAATTACTTAGTGACAAGAATTTTTGTCACTAATATTATCACTAATTCACACCCCATCCAATTTAGAACGAGTTATAGTGACAAGTGTGTATATTATAGTGACACCCATAGTTGTCACTAAAAAAATAGTTATCAGTGACAAGATACATTTGTCGTCACTAACGTATTAGCAACAGCCACACAAGCTACAACAGTTGTTGTCACTACTGTCATCACTAAAGACTCTTCAGTGCCGAGAATCATGTTTGCAGTGACACAAAGTGTTGTCACTAAACATCCTTTTTCTTGTAGTGAGAGACTCTCCGTTATGTTGTCTTACACCACATATCTCTTTCCGAATGTTGGCCGCCCTTGAAGCTGGAAAATATTTCTCCAAAAATAACCTCTTCATCTCGTTCCATGTGGTAATACTCCCATAGGGTAAATAATAAAGCCAATCCTTAGCCGAATCCTTCAAAGAAAATGGGAAGGCTCTCGATTTGATCTGATCTTTAGTCACCCTCATAGGTTTCATGCTTGTGCACACAACATGAAGCTCTTTTAAATGCTTGTGAGGATCCTCACCTGCAAGTCCATGAAAAGTGGGTAAGAGATGTATTAGTCCAGATTTCAATTCAAAAGTAGTAGCAACATCCAAAGTAGGGAATGTAATGCATAAGGGTTGTTGATTCAAATCTGGGGCTGCAAGTTGTTTAAAAGTCCGATTTCCGGCCATGACTCCCTCCTCTTCTAATTCCGAATCACTAGCAAATGGAGAATCAAGATCAAAATCGTTCTCCTCAAAGTTTCTCCGAGCTTCCCTCCTTAACCTGCGCAAAGTTCTTTCTATCTCTAGATCGTACTGCAAATCACCTTAATTAAAAGATCGAACTATACTCATAAACAATCAAGAAGACTTCGGTGAACCGAGAAAAACAAATTAATAAAAGGTCTAGAGTAATCCCCGGCAACGGCGCCAAAATTTGGTGTGTTGTCGCAAGCAACCAAAAATAAATCCAATACTCTTTAAAATAAATGTAGTAGTGCGAGTACGAGTCGATCCCACAAGCAGTGTCTAATATAAGTTTTGTGTTATATGAACAAAGATGGGGGTTCTGCATATAACGAAAACAAATGAGAAATAATCTAAATTGAAGAAACAGAATTAATCAAGAGAACAAACCTTGGTTTGCGTCAACATCCACCATAGGAATCTTTGTAACTAATCATTGATGCAAGTATACATAAATTCATACCTTGAATATTCACCGTTCGAATTAAATTCGAATCTCTCCTCAATCATAGTTAATTAGAAACAAGCGATTAGACAAGGCAATCATGAACATTCAATCACAGAAGAACATTCAATACTCAAGTATAAATTGAACAATAAAAATAGATTAGATCTAACAGTTTTATTGATTCCGAGGTTTCAATTTTCTTGACCAAGAATCAAGGTTTAGCCACGCAAGGCCATCAAGAACAATCCTTTAAAGAAGAAAGAAGAACCCTAGAAATATAAAAGAAATAGAAAGTAGCAGCAAAAATCCTCTAGAATTCGCCCGCCTCAAACCCTAGAAAGAACCCTATTTATAGCCCATAAGTTTGCCATCCTCGAATTAGATCTAAGCCCTTAATTCTACAAAGTCGGTTAACAAAGATCGATCTTTATGGAAAGAAGATCGGTCTTTTCTTCCCAGAATGTGGCTGCCCCCCGACTCACATCGATCTCTTCTGAAAAGAAGATCGATCTTTTATTCTCTGCATATTTCTTCTGCTATTCTGCCATGCGCTGGTTGTAGTAAAAGCACTGTAACTTTCTCTAGAAAGCTCGAAATCACGAACCGTAAAATTATCCAGAAACTAGACTTCAAGAGCTTTCTAACCATATATGGCATATCATCTGGTTCTTCATCAGTATGTACAGTTTAATCTTTAAAATTGATCCATATACTATTTTCAGCTTATTTTCGAACTTTAGGACTTCAATTGCATCCTAAATCAAAATATAAGAATAATGAGTGTATTTAGGTACCAAATAAGCACTTGTTTATAAGTCAAAATATTCTAGAAATGCAGTACATGATAGAAAAATTCAAGAGCTACAACTTTCATGTTGGACACTTTGCGAGACTCCTGATGAATTGATAACAGTTTTGAAGAAGATAAAGATATACATGTGCTAGAAAATTGGTCCGTCGACGTTTAGAATATTCATCCAATATTCTAGATAAGTCCACATATTATGAAATATTCGGGATATGACAGAGGACTTCCTACTCTACAACTTTGGTGTTGGACAAGGTTTCAGATTCCGAACAGATTGGACTCAGTTGCGCTCGGAATAAGACTGATAGAATTAAATCAGAAAATTCAAGTTGTAATTGAAGTCCAACTCAACTCAAACTCTAATTTCAGGAGTTCTCCTATAAATAGGGTTATTAATCCGAAAATAATCATCTTTTTGACAATTTTTGGAGAAGGAAGAGAAGACGGCGAGGATGCAGATGGTGACAGCTTCTTATTCCAACCCGATGGCTTTCATCCAAAAGATGAGTTGCTAATTATTGTACTTAGTATTATTCATGAAACCCTAGTGTAGTTTTGGTTTTCTTTAGTTGGATTCTAGTAAACTTCTTGATGCATGATCTCATGAATATGGTTTTATTGTTAATAGAGTTGAAGGAACAGAGTTTCATTGACGTACTTTCAGTCCTACATAATTTCTGTGATTGATTGTAGAGATTTATGATATGGTTTTCATGAAGTTATTGATTTATCTTTGAGATAAGTTATGCTACGCGAAGATAGGTTTTGCCAAGGTCATTAGGAGTAGTATAATTTAAAGTAATTGTAGGACCAAAGACAATCTATGCCAAGCAAAGATAGGTTATACTGTTGGGAACATTAACTTTATTTTAGAGATTCATGTGAGCTTGTAGTCATATTATCCATAATGTTGAGAGAAGGGAACAAGATGATAACTAGAGAAGACTAATAATAAAATTAGGACGGATTGAGTAATTCCTAAGTAACTACTCCATTGATTCGAATTAATCAATCTTTTATTTCTTTTCTTTATTAGTTTTGATAACTCTATTCTATCTTTGATTCTTTTCCTTAGTTTTAGGGTTTTGAGAATTGATTTCAGTTTTCAACGTTTTCCCTGTGGATCGGATCCCGATTTCACCGTTATTTCTACCTAGTAGTTTAGTGATTGAATAAGGATTATAAATTTAATATTTGATTGAGTTTGCAACGGTTTAACGACGACGTTTACGAGCGATCATTCTTCATGAGAAGGTACAGTTTAATCTTCCAAGTTGACCCATGTAATCTTTTCAGCTTCTTTGCTCCTTTTAATTCCAATTCCCTGTATTTTTCAACCATTCTTTGTGAAGCAACATATAAGGGTAAAAATAGTACTAAAGAGGTTGATTAAGGCTGAATAATTTAACAATTAAGATGGTTATGAGACTATTCAGAGTGCACTTTCATACAATCATCACACCCCCCCCAACTAGCTTATTGCTAGTCTCTAGCAATTTTAAGCGCATAAAAATATAATTAAGCACACCAACGGTCCAAGGTTATAGACATGCATGATAAGAGTTCTATCTTATCAAGTAAATAGTATTATATACATGCAGTACAGAGCACGAAAACTTCTTATACTCATACACATACTACTAACATATGAAATTAACTTCTACACTTGAAACATCATAATCACCATCCAGAAAAACACATGTGGCGTGACAAATAAAAGTTACATACAGAAATAACTTCTACCCACAATTAATCTAAACACACCACTATATTCCTGCCCAATCATCCAACCCTTGTACATTAACTATAACATGCTTTTTACTTCACTTTTTACTTTCTTTTTTTTTAAGCTATCAGTGGTTCTACCCTTTTACGCGAGCTCCCTGCTTTCTGAGGCAAGAACACCCGGTTACTCAGTAAATCACTTAATAGTCATTTAGGCTCAGCTTGATCCCTTAAGCTACAACTGGATCCATGTAACGACCTCAAGCCAATAACTCCCAAACCAGATGGTTTTAAGGCACTAAATGTAAGACACTCATCGAGCTCAAGAATCGGATCCAGCGGCTACGACTCAAGCTCCAGAATCTTTTTTTTTCTGCATGCACTACTCAACATATTAGCTAAAGTTGAAATCATGGTCTAAGTTAACAACAGCATGCTCATTCCTCTGGTGAGTATAATTGCCACTGTATATAAAGTGTTCGTCTGTGAATCACATGATGTTCTACCTTCAGGTCATCACACATGTAATCAGTATATAGGTCAATCCATTTGAAAGCAACATGTATAATAAGCATAAAACTTTCACATCATGTACGATTTTTATTACATGTTCAATTCAACACTATTAAACTCACGAGGTGGCATGAATAAAGTTATGAATGTTTACACCTTCCAACTTGAAATCAACATTGTCCTCAATGTGTGCATCCCAAGCAATAAAATATATAGGAGGTGGCTATCCAAAAAAATTCCATATAAAGGAGATACAAGATAGTTTAAATAAGAAAGAGGTCACCTGATAGAGTAAGCAAACATCTCCTCCATGATCATCAGGGTGGTTGAAAACCTACAAGAAAAACAAAAGAGAAAACATAAAACTGAAAACTGAAACTTAAAAACAGTTTACCTTGGTTGGTTGCCTCCCACCCTGCGCTTTATTTAACGTCTAGGCAAGACGTACTGCAAAGCCTTAAGAATCAACAAAATTCACTGCATCCACAACTCCTGATTGTCCTTCCAAATACATCTGCAAACGGTGCCCATTGACTTTGAATTGGCTCCCATTCCTTTCATTCTCAATTTCAACAGCACCATGAGGAGATACTTGTGTCACTTTGAAGGGACCCGTCCATCTTGACCCTAATTTACCTGGAAAGAATTTCATTCGTGAGTTATAAAGTAAAACTTTCATACCTGGTGTGAACTCCTTCCGTTGTATTGCTTTGTCATTATAGAGCTTGGTCCTTTCCTTGAAAATTTTACCATTTTCGTACGCTTCATTCCGCAGCTCATCCAATTCGTTCAATTGCATGTTCCTCCTATCCCCTGCTTCTCTCATATCAAAATTCAGCTGCTTTATCGCCCAATAGGCCCTATACTCCAATTCCACCGATAGCTGGCATGCTTTGCCAAACACAATTCGGTAAGGGCTCATACCAATATGAGTCTTATATGCAATGTGATATGCCAAAAGAACATCATTCAATTTTGTCGCCCAATCCTTCCTTGTAGTGCCGACAACTCGCTCTAAGATTATCTTAATTTGCCTATTGCACACCTCAACTTGTCCCGATCTTTGAGTGTGGTACAGAGTTGCTACCCGATGAGTGATGTTGTACTTCTTTAACAATGAATCAAATGCGTTATTGCAAAAATGCATCCCCCCATCACTTATAATCGCCCGAGGTGTTCCAAACCTTGTAAAAATCATATCTTTCAAGAAATTCACCACGGTCTTGCTATCATTGTTCCTGGTTGCAATTGCTTCAATCTACTTAGATACATAATCCACTGCAACAAGAATATAAGTATACCCATATGATGAAGGAAACGGTCCCATGAAGTCTATGCCCCAAACATCGAACAATCCCGCCACTAGATTATTTGTAAGAGGCATCTCATTCCTTTTGTCTATGTTTCCTAATCTTTGACATCTATCACACTTAGCAACAAAATTAAACCCATCTTTGAATAAGGTAGCCAGAAGAAACCAGATTGAAGAATTTTAAAAGTAGTTTTCTTACCTCCAAAATGCCCTCTACAAGTTAATTCATGACTAAATTTCAATATATCATTATACTCAAATTCTGGAACACAACGCCTTATTATTTGATCAGGAAAATGCTTCAATAAATAAAGGCTAAAAAGTAGTTTGGTACCCTGTAGTTTTCATATTTTGCAGTTTAGTACCACGTACTTTTAAAATAATAAAAACATAACCCAAGTTACAATAGTGTGCATTTTAGTACCAGCCAGCTAACTCCGTTAATGGCATTTGACGGAAAATCATTTTTTATGTTAATTTTGACCGGATTAATCGATTTTGACCGGAAAATTATTTTTTTTAATGGCACTTTCATCTTCTCTCCTTCCCCGTTCCTTCCTCTCCTCCTTCCCCGTTCCTTCCTTCTCTCCCGAGTCCCTCCTCATCACTCCCGGCCAGACAACCAACGTCCTAGTCAGAGCCAATCGAGCCGCCGGAAGGTACTTCATGGCCGTCCGCGCCTTCAACGACGTCCCGATCCCGGTCGACAACAAGACCGCCACCGCCATCCTCCATTACAAAGGCGTGCCGACCACCGTGATGCCGGTCCTCCCCAAGCTCCCTGCGCCAAATGACACGACCTTCGTCAACAGCTACCTCGACCAGCTTAAGAGTCTCAACACTCCCCGGTATCCGGCCAACGTGCCGCTCACCGTCGACCGACACCTCTTCTACACTGCCGGACTCGGCATGAATCCATGCCCGACGTGCCAGAATGGCACCAGACTGACCGCATCACTGAACAACATCACCTTTGTGATGCCTAAGATTGGATTGCTCCAAGCTCACTACTTCAACATCAAGGGAGTGTTCCGGCTAGACTTCCCGGACAAGCCGGAGGCGTCATTCAACTTCACTACTTCAACATCAATGTCCTATTATATATGAGCAAAGGACGTGTCTGGAAAAATCTGGAAGCGCCTCTAGGAGTCTCTCGCTTCCTTTAAAATTTCTCAACGGACAGACAACCTCATCATCATTCATCATCAGTGGTGGAACAGTCGTGAAGCAATCCATTCCTCGAGATGGCATCGTCGGCGGCTCTCTCCAACGTAAGCTCCCTCTCCATCTCTGTGCCCACCACCTCTTCTTGGAAGAGGGGTGGCGGCGGCGGCGGTGGTGGCTATGGTTGTCGTGATGGTGGTGCCCCCCTCCGGAGGCTGGTCCTGTCGCCTGTAGGGAGGTCCTTTGGGCTCACCGTCAAGGCTATGGGAGCAGCATAGGGGAACGATAGCCTGGATCATCTCGAGAGAGCAAGCAAGATCAAGCAGCAGCTGCCCAGGAGAAGAGCTGCTGCTCAGTCTGCTGTCCCTATTGGTATTACTACTAGTGTCATATCTACTACGCCTTTCTATTTTTCTACTATATTTTGATTTTTTGAGGTAATTAAATGTTTGGCACGCTTGGAGCTCATGAATTACGGGAGTCTTAAGTCTTAACTATATGGTGTGTTCATCAGGTCTGTGGGACCGATTTCCGAGCGCGAGGACCGTCCAGCAGATGATGGACACGATGGATAGGATACTGGAGGACCCCTTTGCTTACAGCACTGCGTCCGTCCCTCCTCTCATCAGTGGGGAAGAAGCCGGAGGTGGCTACAGGAGGGGGAGGACCTCGTGGGAGATCAAGGAAGGCGAAGGGGAGTACAAGATGAGGTTCGACGTGCCCGGCATGACCAGGAGGGACGTCAAGGTGTATTTGGAGGAGAGGATGCTGGTGGTGAAGGCCGAGAAGGCGCTGAAAGGAGGCAAGGAAGGCGGGGAGGATGATGTTGACGAAGACGAGTGGTCGCCGCAGAGCTATGGGAAGTACAGCAGCAGGATTGCGTTGCCGAAGAATGTTGAGGTGGAGAAGATCAAGGCGGAGGTCAGGGATGGTCAAGGTTCTAAAAAACGCTAGGCGCTAGTCGGGCGGAAGCCCAGGGATTAGCGCCCAGAGGACTAGTCGGACACCTAGGCGGGGACTAGGCGGTTTTATTTTTTTTAATTTTAATTTAATTTTTATTACATATAATTATATAAATATAAATATAAAGCTTAAATAGCAGGCTGAAGCAGCAGCTTCCTCTCCACCGCCCCTCCTTGATTCCAATGGCTTCGCAAGTCGCAACCGAACACAATCCTAACTCTAAAGAACAACCAAAAGAGGAATCAGGAAGTTTAGTTCTAAAATCTAAAGTTATAACTTATAGTGTTGCTATTCAATAGTGCTCCATCAAATCACGATTAAAAAATATTTATAACTTTAGATTTTAGAACTAAACCGCCCAGCCCGCCTAGGCGCCCGCCTAGCCCGCCCATCCCACCTAGCCCGCCTAGGCGCCCGCCCAGCCCGCCTAGCTCGCCGATTTTCAGCCAAACGCCTAGCTCAAACGCCTAGGCTATAATCGGGACGGCCGGGGAGCGCCTAACGCCTAGGCGGCGCCTAGGCGGCCGCCCAGGCCGATTTTTAGAACATTGGGGATGGTGTGTTGTATATTACTATTCCGAAAGCCTCGCCTTCGGCCAAAAAGCATGGTCAAAATGGCCACATCAGCTAATTTGTAGTCAAAATCGATTAAATCCGGTCAAAAATAATAAAAAATTAATTTTCCGTCAAATGGACTAACGGAGTTAGCCGGTTGGTACTAAACTGCACAGTTTGGTAACTTGGAGTATTGTTTTGCTATTTTTAAACTACGTGATACTAAACTGCAAAATCATGAAACTACAGGGTACCAAAGTGCTTTTTGGCCATAAATAAAGGCCATCCCAAAAGTAATATCTAATTGTGGACAAAAATCTTTTCTTTTCCTGTGAACTTAAATCGGCACATAGAACACTACTAGTTAAATAATTAACAATATCCGCATATCATGGTTCTTTACCATGCATAGAAAAGAGTTGTTCATCAAGAAAACATTCTTGGATGGGTTGTATATCCTTAGGGCTGGCCATGTGCTCCAATCGCGACAAATGATCTGCCACTACATTGTCGCTCCCTTTCCTGTCCCTTATTTCCAAATCAAACTCTTGCAGCAGCAGGATCCACCTGATTAACCTTGGCTTGGTATCCATTTTGGTTAGTATATATTTTAATGTTACATGATCTGAATAAATAACAACTTTAGATCCAATCAAATAAGAGCAAAATTTCTCTAATGCAAAAGCAATAGCAAGTAATTCTTTCTCAGTGGTTGAATAGTTAATTTGAGCATCATTGAGGGTACAACTTGCATGATAAATAGCATGTGAAACCTTATTCACCCTTTGTCTTAAAACAGCCCCTATAGGATAATCAGAAGCATCACACATTATTTCAAAGGGCAACAACCAATCAGGTGGCATAATAATAGGTGTAGTAGTCAATTTCTCTTTAAAGGCATTAAAAGCATCAAGACAGACTTTACTAAACATAAACTCAGCATCATTGGCCAATAAATCACACAGAGGTCATGCAATTTTAGAAAAATCTCAAATTAATCTACGATAAAACCCTGCATGGCCCAAAAAACTTCGCAGACCCTTCACAAAAGTAGGGGGTGGTAATTTCTCAATCAAATCTATTTTTGCTTTATCAACTTCAATACCTTCACTAGAAATAGCATGTCCCAAAACAATACCTTGCCTTACCATCAAGTGACTCTTCTCCCAGATCAATGTCAAATTTGTCTCTTCATATCTCTTAAGCACCAAGGTTAGATGTGCAAGGAAATTATCAAAAAAATTTCCAAAGGCAGAAAAATCATCCATGAATACCTCGACAAACCTTTCTATCATGTCAGAGAAAATCGATATCATGCATCTTTGAAACTTGGCAGGTGCGCTGCACAATCCGAACGGCATCCGTTTGTATGCGAATGTTCCAAATGGACAGGTGAATGTTGTCTTCTCTTGGTCCTCTGGGGAGATAGCAATTTGATTATAACCTGAAAATCCATCAAGAAAATAATAAAATGAGTGACCAGCTAAACGTTCAAGCATTTGATCAATAAAAGGTTAGGGAAAATGATCCTTTTTAGTAGCTGCATTAAGCTTGTGATAATCGATGTAGACACGCCATCTAGTAGTCATCCTTGTAGGTATAAGCTCATTGTTCTCATTAGGGGTGGCAATTCGGGTTCGCGGGTCGGGTTCGGGTCGGGTCATACACTGACCCGTTTAACAAAACACCAAACCCGAACCCGACCCGTTTATTAAACGGGTCAGGTTTATAAACCCGAACCCGACCCAATTATAAACGGGTCAACCCGACCCGACCCGCCTAACCCGTTTAATAAACGGGTTAGGCGGGTCGGATCAGGTTGACCCGCCACGGCAACCCGTCACGCACAGGAGGGAGAGGGCGGCGGCGGCCGGATCTGGCCAGATCTGGCCGAGAAACACCGGGAAACAACCGGATCTGGCCGGATCTTGCCGGATCTCGCCGGATCTGGCCGGATCTCACCGGATCTGGCCGGATCTAAGGCGGATCTGGCCGGATCTGAGGCGGATCTGGCCGGATCTGAGGCGGATCTGGCCGGATCAGGCCGGATCTGAGGTGGATCTGGCCGGATCTGAGGCTGATCTAGCCGGATCTGAGGCGACCTCGGGCTCGGGGAGGTCGAGGACGGCGACGCCTCGACGGGAAGGAGTGGGGGGCGGAGCCGCGGAGGCCGTGGAGGTCCTCGAGGTCGGTGGCGGTCGTGGACCTCGTGGTCGGCGCTGAGGCGACCTCGGGGAGGTCGAGGACGGCGACGTCGAGGTCAAGGACGGCGACGCCGCGACGAAGCTGAGGCGACCTCGGGCTCGGGGAGGTCGAGGACGGCGACGCTACGACGGGAAGGAGTGGGACTGTGGGGTGCGGAGCCGCGGAGGCCGTTGAGGTCGGTGGCGGTCGTGGTCGGCGCTGAGGCGACCTCGGGCTCGGGGAGGCCGAGGACGGCGACGCCGCGACGGGAAGCTGAGGACGGCGACGCCGCGATGGGAAGCTGAGGACAGCGACGCCGCGACGGGAAGCTGAGGACGGCGACGCGACGGGAAGCTGAGGCGACGCCTCGACGGGAAGCTGAGGCGAGCGGGTTCGCGTCGAGGACGCCGTGTCGGCCGCGACGGGAAGCTGAGGCGAGCGGGTTAGCGTCGAGGACGCCGCGACGGGAAGCTGAGGCGAGCGGAAGAGAGGGTGAGAGCTGAGAGGTGAGACCGTGAGAGGAGTGAGCTGAGAGGAGTGAGAGGAGTGAGAGGGTGGGCCGGGGGTAACTGGGTAAGGGTTGAATTAACGGGTTAACGGGTTGACCCGCGGGTTAGGCGGGTCAACCCGACCCGACCCGTTAATTCGCGGGTCATAAACGGGTCGACCCGTTTATGACCCGAACCCGTTTATACCCGACCCGAACCCGTTTATTTCGGGTCGGGTCGGGTCGGGTTCGCGGGTCACGACCCGAATTGCCACCCCTAGTTCTCATTCTCCACAACTGTTATCCCTGATTTTTTTGGCACCACGTGAACTGGACTTACCCATTTGCTGTCAGAGATAGGATATGTGAGGACCCGTACCTCCAACCCGGTCTGATCGTGTAGGTCGAGGGTCTGGTTCAGTTGGTTTGGCTCGGTGGGGCTTGTTTCGCGATCTCCTTTGATCGTTGCGGTTCCGGGGGTAATTTGGTAAATTACCCTAGGCACAGTTGGTTTCACACATGCGAAGCGCACACATGGCCTTGTAATGATGTATGTGCTTGGTTAGACCATTAGGAGTACTCTAGATCTGAAGATCTGAGTTTGATTGCAAGGATCGAGATTTGAGTGGTTAGGATAAGATCTGGCCGATCGGGCGGCCAAGATCTAATCTTAAGCATCCATATATAAGATCCGTTTCTTTTCCTTTACTTGGTTAGGGCTTCAGCCGCGCGCGAAAGAGAGAGAGTGAGAGAGAGAGGCGACACCGACTGCGGGGTTCCTTCTCTCGATGACGGAGACCTTGGACGAGAACGGTGACGGCGACGACGACAGAAGAGGGGCGACGGCGATGGCAGACGGCGGTGATCACGGCCAGAGGAGAGGGCTCGGCGACGACGACCGGCTAGAGAGGAGAATTTCTCGCGCCCAGAGGTAGGGATTCCTACTCTAACTTTTGGTTGGGCATCGAGGGATTGATTTGGAGCATGCTAGCTTAGGACCTTGGTTGCTCTGTGGATTTTGTGTTTGCCGGTTGATGTTCTTCTCCCTTCTTCGCTGCCATTGTTTGGGTCCTTGAGCTTTGATGGATTTTCGATGCATTTAATTTGACATTTCCATTTCTACTCAGTTTTTCCTTGGATTTACTGGCTGGTTCTTGGATTTCTTCTTGGCCCGATGGTTGGGTTAGCAAAATTGTTCTTGGATTTATTGGCTGGTCTGGATCGATGCTACCTAGATCTCCCTTAGATGCAATTGTTTTGGCCACTGGGTTTTCTTTAATCTTTTCCATCTATGCTTGCTTGGCATGCCAGAGGTTTTCCTCCAACCCCTGTCCCGACCTTCCCCTGGTGCTTTGTGGTGGTCGGTTTGATCCTTCCAGACAGTGATGTATTGTGGCGAGTTCTCCTTCTTCTCTTTGGATCCCCGGTCCTCTCTGACTCTTGCCCTGTATCTTAGCAGTGGGGTTTTCCCCTGCTCTGGTTTAATGGACACATGAGGTCCCTTTCCCAGCTACCTCCCAAGCTTGGGCCGGCTTCATGGTGGTTGTTTGGATTTTTCCCCGAGGGTTTGCCATGCTCTGTTAACCACCCGATAGACTGAGGAAGCCGGCGGTCAATGGCTCGCCTGAGGTCGAGGGTTGGGTTTGGATTGGAGGAATTCTCAGCTTCCGCCCCCTTGATACTACCTTTGTTAGAAATGAGAGCTATGTTCCCTTTACTCTGTGGAGTGTTAGCTGAGGTTTTGGGTTGGATCGGTAGCTGTCATGTCTTCCCCTCTTCTTCTCATGAATTGCCTTCTAATTCAACGTTGGTGTATTTTATGATTGATGTTGATAAGTTCGGCTGCCAATTGAATTATTGTTATAATTTCTTGCGATTCTGGTATATGTATGTCAACCATGTCAATTGCCTAATACTGTATCATGTCCACTTTGTTCAATTCGTTTGAACTAATGTTAACTTCATAAATCGTATGATCTCTTGTTAATTGTCCAATTATGTATGCGCATGTCATGTTTTAGCCTAGGGCCGGCTGTGCGCCCGCTTATATTTTATTTGTGGGATTAACCAAGGGAGTAAGGCTCCTTGGGAATGTTTAGACTATTTGGGCCGAAGGTGTGCCCTTGTTTATCGAATGATATTGTACATGGTTTGGATGTATGAATGCCATGGTTGGATTATATTTATATAGTTCTGCAATGCTAAGCCCTACTCTTTATCTATATTATATCCAGTTGGACAGTTGACTGATGATTTGACATGTAGAGACACCCAGGCCTAGTTGTTTGAATAGGCTCATGCATGATGATTGCATTAGAGGCATTTAGGCTAGGTGGTAGGCGATGGATTCGATCGCCGATCCGGGCTTCTCGGGTAGCCCAGATCTAGCCCTAGGACCGGGGTCTGGGTAGAAGGACTAGGGCGAGATTGTGTGTTTATGATCTTGTGTTGATTGAGGTTGTTATATAGATATGCCCATTTGAATTGTGGTATTGAGGTGTAGAGGTCGTGTCGTTTTCTCCGTGAATCGCTAAGGGCAATGGATGTTATCCTGTTAAAGGTTGTAGAGGTGGGAGTGCACGGGAGATGCACTTGCCCCTTGTCCTTCCCTGCTCTGTAGAGGGGCGCTTGGTGATGCGTGACCCTTGTCCAGATTTGTTCTTTGTTGCCTTAGAATTGGACGGAGACGACACAGTTGTAGTTTCCTTTTCCTTGAGAGTGTCGTAGAGTAGAACCCTACTGGGCATTGTTGCTCACCCTACCTGGGCTGCATCGGTGATGCAGGTCGATGCAGTTCCTTCTTTCAGGTGTCCTTTTAGAAGATGGCGTGATATTTCGAGGTGATCGAGGACTTGAAACTTCGATGACTTCTTCTACAGTTAATTTATAGTTTTAATCAATGATGTATAAATTGATGTATAATCTGATGTATTAGAGGGCAGAAATGAATGACTCTTAATCCAGTTGTATTTGGGAATTGTAATAATTAGTTATTTACTATTTTGCCATTGTACAAGTTGAGATTGTAATGTTAAGAAATGTACAGTTTTCTTGTGTTATAATTATAGAGAAGATTCTATCGAAATTTTTATAAACTGGAGACCAAATTGTTCATTTATATGCTTGTTGCGCCAATTGATGATGTAAATAGGTTTAGTTGGCTCACAATTCGATCTGGATGGGTTTTCTGGGTCAGGCCGTGATAAGATATATGATGCTAACATCAAGTAGCTTAAGAACCTCTGCTCGAACAATTTCATTCATGTTTGGATTAAGGCGACGCTGGATGTCCTTTATAAGTTTGGCGTCCTCTTCCAACATAATGTGATGCATGCACATAGTTGGACTTACTCCTTTATGCAATTATCCAGCCTATTGCAGTTTTATGCTCCCTAAGAACTCTCAATAAATTTTCCTCTTCTAATGGGGTAATGTCAGAAGCAATAATCACATGCAGGGTTTCATTCTCACCAAGATTTGCATATTTCAGATTAGAAGGAAGAGGTTTTAACTCAAGCTTTGGTGGAGATACTATTGATGAAACCATTTTAGAATAAGAGTTGTTTAGAATGTCAAACCAAAATCCACCAGGGAGACATGGCTGCAACGCCTCAAGGGCTGCTGTAACCTCCTCTACTCCGTCGTAACTCTGCAACTCATCCTTTTCCATCGTCAATGCTGCTTCCAATGTAGTCTTAACTTGCTACTACATGAAATTCGAGAACACCAATGAATCTAAAACATCTATTGAGAAACAATAAAAAACGTTTGAAGGATAGGACATAAATTCAAATACTTTAAATTCAACAGTTTCACCTAAAACTGTCATGCTGAGCTTACCATCCTGCATATTAATCATAGTCTTGGCTGTGGCCATAAATGGACGTCCCAACAAAATAGGTAAATTTCTATCATTCAAAGGTGTGTCATCCATATCCAATACCAGAAAATCAGTAGGAATAATTAACTTATCAACTTGTACTAAAATGTCTTCTACAATGCCTAATGGATACTTAATTGAACGATCTACAAGTTGTAGAGACATCGTAGTAGGTTTTAATTCACCCACATCTTACTGAAGGAAAATATAATAATGCATCAAATTAACACTGGCTCCTAAATCATCAACAGTAATACTAATGTTAAAACTCCCTGGATCCTTAAGCTTGGGTAGAAGCTTCCTTTGTAGTGTTGCGCTTACCATCTCTGAAACCATCACCTTTTCATGAGGTTCATACTTACGCTTATAAGTAATGGTAAGTTAACATTAATCTTAGATAGAATATCATAAATTTTAAAATATGACTTATCCATTTTGGCTTTCCTCAGGCGGCCTATAAAAGGAACTTGCGGCACATGGTGGAGGAGTGTTGTGATGAACCTCGGGATCTGAAATTCCTCTCTTTTCATTCTCAGAAGCAGATGTGGCCAGTGGTGGCCTTTTCAAGGGCTCCTCCCTCTCAACTTTCTCGATTTTATCATCACTACACTCATCAGTAACTTCAGCATTAATCTTTTTATCAATTATCTTATCTGAACGAAGAACATTAACTGTATTGGCTTGCTCAAGTTGGCTTGGAAATTTGCCTTGAACATGGGCTCGAACAGCATCTGCAAGCTGTCCTACTTGAACTTCCAACTTTCCAATGGAAGTTGTCATATTCTTCAGTGTTGTTTCATGTTGAACAATTGCTGAATCTTGTCGTTCCATCTTTGAGTCTATTTTCTGCATAAAAGCTAACATAGTCGCTTTCCAAAGGCGACTTAATAAGTGGGTTGACTGATTAACTGTGAGGACCCGCTCCTCTAACCCGGTCAGACCGCGTTGGGTCGAGGGTTTGGTTTGGTTGGTTTTGGTCCAGTTGGCCTTTGGTTGCGATCGGTTGATCGCATCGCTGTTCTTGGATCCCAATGGCAATTTGGTAAATTACGTCTTGGCGGTCGGTTTCACACCCGCGTAATACACACACGGCCTTGATTGATGTACGTGATTGAATAGATCCAATAGGAGTGTTCGGAATCGACAGATCCGAACGAGATTGCAAAGAGATATCACAATTTAGGGTTTAATCAGACTCGGTCCAATTAAACTGGCTGGACTTGGTCGATTTAGCCACTTGAGCTACTGGACCCTAATTTCTCTCTCTCTCTCTCTATCTCTCTCTCTCTTCATTTCTCTCTTACCCGTGCGGCAGCCCTCTTCTCCTCCCTTACCCGCGATCGCGCCGACCTCCTCCTCTCTGGAGCTTCTCCGTCGTCGCCGCCGGCCGCCGCTCCTCTCCAAGCTCCACCTCACCTCTCTCGAGTTCCTTAGCTTCCTCTACTTCCAGATCCAACCCTCTTTCCTCCGCTTCCTCTCTCTCAAGCCGCTGGCAGCCCTCTTCGTCGCCGAACTTCGAGCTCCGCCGGCGTTCCCTTGGAGTTCCTTCGCCGCCGTCGAGCTCCAACGCCCAGGATAGCGTCGGGAAGCTCAGATCCCATCTTCTCCAAGCCCTCAGGTAGGGGTTTTCTACCTGAATCCTTGATTCAGTCCTAGGGTGTGTTTGTGGATTGAACCTTCCATTGATTGATTGATGTTTTCATGCTATCCATGCTAGATTAATTGCTGATTTCGGATTCATGGGTTTCGGACTTGGTTTGAGAAGGTTTCAAACGGATTCTTTGTGGATTTTCTCTTCTACCTCGTTTCCCTAGCTTAGATCCCAACTGACCAAGGTGTGATTGATCGTTTATGTGGTTTTAATGGACTTTTATCCCTCAGTTTTACCGGATTTCGTTGATGCTCTGTTCTTGGATGAACAGCCGGATTCAAGCTCGGTTTCTGAGCTTTGTGTGCATGATTTCGTTGGATCATCAAGATGAGAGTTGTAGATCTTCAGATCTACTTCCTATTGCCGCTGATTTCATAATTTTCGGAGTTTTCTACGATTTATGGTGACTTTTCTTCGGATCTGCAACGAGACCAAAATTAGTGAATTGATTAGTGAATTCCGGGAAGATTAGCCATTAGAATAATCCAATTCTTGAGCTGCATGTTCCTAGGATGCTAATATACGTTTGCCCAAGTTTGATTCTCAATTCGACGTCGTTTGGACGTCGAATTAATAAGATTTCATCGCCTCTAATTATAACTACTGTAGCAAATTCGAAAATGCATAATATTAGTGGATTTTGATGCTCATGGTGTTTAATCTCTCTAGAATCACGTAGTTAAGGCTGCTAGTGACATTTAGGATTGGTATGTCTAATTTGATAATTTTTAGATAATTTAATCCACGGTTTTGGCTTGGTTACCTAGTCACTATTCCCCTCTACTTAGCAATTAAAGAGCGAACATGTCTAATACCTCTATGTGAATTGGAGTATGCTTAATTAGCAGAATTTAGATGTTTAGACCTCGGCTTTTCGGCATTTATGCTTTGTTATTATTTTCCATTGCTTAGCTAGTTGTTAATTGACAAGCATGTCTAGTATATATGCATGTATCCTGAATTATGTTAGAGAGTAGGTATACCTAGTTTTACATTAACTGGTTGAGTTGGTTGAGAATCATAACATGCACCTAATTTTAGTTACTTTTCATACTATTGCAACCTTGTACGTCTTATGCATCTATGTAGATATATTTATATATATCTAAGCCCGTGTGGGGCTCGTGGTTGAACCAAGGGAGTCATGCCCCTTGGGATGGTTAGATAATTGAGCGGGCCGCTGGTGTGCCATTTGTGTTAATTTGTAATCATGGTGTGTTGTGTGATTGCGTGGCCGGGGTTGTATCCCAGTTGTAGGAATTTTGGGAGACGACTGTTTACGTCGTTATAATGCCGAAATTCCGATTGAAATGTGTAATTGTTTGTTAACGGCCCGTGGGCGTCGTTATAAAATTGTATTACTGTAGTTAGACCCATGCTATGATTACCCTCCGGCAAGCTTGGTGCTTCGCCTAGGCCGTGCATTGTTGTGATGTCATACTGTTGCATGCTTAGCCTTCTGTATTTCTGTGCGCGTGAGCATTGCATGCATTTGCTTGCATTAGAAACATTAAGGATAGGTGGTAGGCGATGGATTCGATCACCGATCCGGGGTTCTCGGGTAGCCCGGGTCTAGCCCTAGAGGACCGGGGTTTGGGTAGTCGAGGTTTAGGACGTGATTGTCATCAATGATAATGCTTGATATCATTTGAGGTTTCTGTTATAGTCGACTATGGATTATTCTTGTATTTGAGCTGTAGAGGTCGTGTCGGGTCTCCAAGGCCAAGCGCTAAGGATGGTTGTCGATGTTCCTGACATATGTGTCCCCGCGAGAGATGGTATGACTGGGCAGGGTGGTACCTGGACAGGAGCCCGCAGTCTTTGTTTCCTCTCGTTTGTTCTTGGGTGAGGGTGGGACCTGGACAGGAGCCCTCGGGAATCGACGGGGTTATGGGGCCCCTTGGCATACCTTAGGCTTAGGCAGAGAACGACACATTTGCAGTTTCCCTTTCTTTCTGTGCGACGTAGAGTAGAACCCTACTGTGCATTGTTGCTCACCCTACCTGGGCTGCATCGGCAATGCAGGTCGATGCAGTTCCTTCTTTCATGTGTTCCTTTAGAAAATGGCGCGGTATTTTGAATAGATCGAGGACTTGGAGCGTTGAGGAGTTCTTCAACAGATAATTTTCAGCTTTAGTTTATGATGTACAAGTTGATGTATAAGTCGATGTATAACATGATATATTCGAGGACATGATTGTATGATCTTTAATTTAGTTGTATTTGAGAAATGTAATAATTAGTTATTTCCCATGTTATCATTGTACAAATTGAATTTGGAATATTATGAAATGTATAGGTTTCTTGTGCTATAATTATAAAGGGGATTTTGTCAAAAATTTTATGAGCTTGATGATTAAATTATTTAAATTCATAGCAGTTATATACTTGTGCGCCAATTGATGATGTAAATAGGTTTAGGTGGTTCACGCCTCGATCCGGATGGGTTTTCTGGGTCGGGGTGTGACATTAACAGTAGTCATACTAGCAGTAGCAGTATTTTTCCATGAAAAATTCGGATGCTCCCTCCAACCATGATTATAAGTATTTGCATAAGGGTCAAATCTAGGTCTCGTGTTATAAGCATTCATCAAATTAGCTTGTTCTGGAACATATTCAGAAAATTCATTACCAGAAGAACATGAATCAAACATATGACCAACAATATTGCAAATTGAAAAAACCTCAACCGGTTTTTCTTGTGTGGACATCATTGCATCTGTCTTCTTGTTGAGGGCTGCAATCTGCCTTGTCATATCGTCATTTTGGTTCAGCTCATAGATGCCTCTCGCCTTATTCCTTGTGTCTCTCTGCTACGAGTTGGATCCCAGCATCTCATAAATTTCATATCACTCTAATGGTGTCTTTTTGAACATCGCTCCACCTGCGGCATTATCTGTCATAGTTTGACAAGAAAGATTTAGTCCATCATAAAAATATTACATATGATTTTCTAGAGTGTAATTATGATGGAGCCATTGCATCAAAATCATTTTAAATCTATCCCATGCTGAAAATTTGGAATTTGCCTCCTCTAGTTGTAGTCATGACATGGGAATAAAATTTGCTGACAAAATTGTTATAAATTGAATCCCAATTAGTGAGTGATCCATAAGGCAATGACATCAGCCATCTCTTAGCTTTATCCTTAAGGGTATAAGGAAAACATCGCATCCTCAGTTGATCTTCAGTAATGGCACCTAGAGGAAAAGTCTGAATAGTAGCATAATAATCTTTCATAAAAGTCAGTGCATCTTCAGAAGGTAAACCCTGAAATTCAGGAAGCATAGAAAAATATAAATTTTTAAGTTCATAATTCCTAACCTCTGCAGGTAACGCGATGCATGAAGGTGAGTTAGAAATAATAGGCCTCTCGTACTCCTCCAAAGGACGTGCATTGTTATTAAGCTCCATCTTCTCTTGTTCCTCCTCTTAAACTGTTAAACTCCTAGATCTGATGTGGACAGGCTGTCTTTGTTAGATCTCTTTTTACTCCCAATTTGATTTACTTTATCGTTCAAGGGCAACAACTTTTCTTTCCGTGATCGGCGACCTTGCATTTACTACTAATAAACTCTAATCAAATCCCCGGCAACGGTGCCAAAAATTTGATGAATAAATTTTATATCTCACAAGTATTGGAATCAGTGTGGTCAGTATAGCAGCAAGACGAGTATCGTATCTACAGAGATTTGTAAAGATTATTAGAGTTAAATACTAAAGCAGAACGGAGAGTAAAGAAAATAAGGAAGGTGAAGTAAGAAATATGAAGTATTGAAAATAGAAGATCTAATAACGAAATAAGAAAACGATAGAAATATAATGGGTGAAGACTAAGGTTCCAATTTCACCATAACATCCTCATTGTATGCATTGAATCAACAAAATCTTAGGTTAATCCAAGGGTTCCTTTTTCCGGTATGATGATCCGTTCGATCGCGGTCTTCACCAAGTACCCCTAATTAACTCTTGTTAATGAACCCATAGCTAAGTGTCAGTCAAGAATCCATTAAGCTCTGAAGAAAAATTATGAACCAAGAATTGTCTTAGTTTGAACCCGACTCTGAAGTAAACTCATTCATTCATAGATCCTGCAAGATTAGGGCATGAACCCTCGCCCAATCTCACATAAAACAATCTACAATACTTCTATTGGCCAGATAAAAGGTATTTAAGATCTCAGTTATAATAACGAATGAAACAAAAAATATAAGCTGATTAAATAACCATGATTCAATAACATAGAATGATTCTGTTAGGCTACATCGGTACCTTCGAAAAGAAACTAGCCACTCATGTTCATCATGAAGATAATACAAGTGTTCAAGGAAAAATAAAGAAGAAAGACAAAAAAAACAAAACCCTAACGCCGCTTCCTCTCCTCTAGTGCTCCAGATCGTCCTCCGTTGTAGCAATTAAAGGTAATTAGTTATGTTAACGGTTTTCATTAGCGTTTTCCCGGTAATCGAGCCTTTGGATGTTTCCCGGTTATGGATATGTTGATTCCAGTATGTTTTCCTGCATTTGTCTAAGTTGGATCTCGAATCCGACGTCATTTGGACGTCGGATCGACGAGGTCGATTAGCCTCTAATTAGAGGATTTTGATGTTTAAATAATATTATATGTTCAAAATATATAATATTATATTATTTATGTTCATCTGAGTTTTCGGGGTTGCTTCTTGGTTGCAGGGGTCCACGATTTACGGTCGCGGTACCGTCGTAGTGTCGGGACCCGCTGCGGATTGGCTGGCAGCAGTCGGTGGTATCGCTACAGCAATCCAGTTGGACTTGTTTGTTATTTTATCATACTGTTACATGCTTACTTCTTACCTGCGCATTATCATAGCATGCATTTTGATTGTGTATTAGATGCATAAGGTTAGGGCATGGGTGATGGGTTCATCGCCAATCCGAGGCTTTCGGGTAGCTCGGATCTAGCTCTAGGACCGTGGCGGGTAGCGTGATCCAGGTTGGATTGTAGTAGTCTGTCAATCTCGATGATAGGCTTAGATGACTTGAATACATGTTGATTGATGTTTTTAGAGGTCGTGTCGGCCTCTAGCCAGGTGATGAGGGTGCAGCCAGTGTCGTCATTTCATCTTTGGGCAGAGGGTGTGCCTGATCGGCAGAGACTTGTCCTGCTCAGCAGTGTCTTCATCTTGTTATACTAGGTGTTTCCGGGATGGGCCCAGTTCGTTAGGGAGACCATGGTTGGATACCTAGAGACACTGGTGGGATTATGGGACCCCGTAGCACACCTAGGCCTAGCTTGGAGGCAACACTGTTGAGTTCCCTCTTTTATGTGTGTCGTAGTGTAGAACCCTACTGAGTTTAGTGCTCACTCCTACCCGGGCTACGTTTTGCAGGTGCAAGCGTTAGCTCTTCTTCAGTGGCCCCTACCGGGTAGGTGTTTGATGGCGCGGCGGCGTCTGACGGTGCTTGAGGAGTGGTGATCATCATCTACACCCCTTTTGTTTAGATAGTCTCCTACGGAAGTGTGATGTATATAAATGTACCCTTTGAGGCTTTGAAATATATTATATTATATCTTTTGAGGTTGTTGATTATTTTTAAATAAGGGTGCTTATGAAATGTTTAGGGAAACAAGTAAGTTAGAAGGAACCCTTGTCAAAATTATTCCGCATTTAGTAAGGTTCCGGTTCGAGTCGTCCGGCCCAGTTGGGCCTTCACAGGTCGGGGTGCGACACTGAACCTTCCCATCGTCTTTGTTGTAGGAGCTATGGCTCGAGGGGTTATTGCCTCCCTTCATTATGTACATTTCTTGGACTTTCATATAAGTAATCAGTTCATTACTCAGGACCAGCCTAGGCTGACCTTCTGGGCTTTTACCTTTCACAGCTTGGTTACTGATGATGATGCATAATGTTATATTTTTATCCCTTAATACTTAGTCTCCTATGCTTATTTAGTTCCTAAATACACTCATTATTCTTATATTTTGATTTAGGATACAATTGAAGTCCTTAAGTCGAAAAGAAGCTGAAAAGAGTGCATGGATCAACTTTAAAAATTAATCTGTACCTACTCATGAAGAGCCAGATGATGTGCCATATATGGTTGGAAAGCTCTTGAAGTCTAGATTCTGGAGAATTTTACGGTTCGTGATTCTGAGTTTCCTAGAGGAAGTTACGGCAATTTTAGTACTGATAGCGCAGTCTGGATGGCAGAACAGTAATACGCTGGAACGTCCGACCGATCCGACACCCAGAGTCCGATCGATCGGACTATGCAGAAACGTGACAGAACATATATTTTTCGGCTGAATATGGTCCGATCGATCCCTACATCCATCCTATGGGGTCCGATCGATCGGACACCTAAGGTTCGATCGATCGGACTCGGGAATAGCCAGAGAAGGTGGATTTTTACGCAACCGATCGATTTGACACCCAAAGTCCGATCGATCGGACTTTCCCAGTAAAGAAAATCAACGGTTTTGATCTAATCCGTGGATGGAGAGACTTTGGGGCTATAAATAGGACTCTTTCTAGGGTTTGAGGGGGGATTCTTGGACACTTTTGACGACTCTTTCTCCTCCTTTATATTTTCCTAGGTTTTCTCTTGTTTAATAAAATCTTTTGGAGGATTGTTCTCGATGGCCCTGTGTGGCTAAATCTTGATCCTTGGTCGAGGAGACTGAAACCTCGGAATCAATGAAACTGTGAGATCTAATTTATTTTTATTGTTCAGTTTATAGATGAGTACTGAATGCTCTTCTGTGTTTATCTTCATGATTGTCTTGTTTAATT
This sequence comes from Narthecium ossifragum, assembly GCA_963920575.1. NCBI lineage: Eukaryota > Viridiplantae > Streptophyta > Magnoliopsida > Dioscoreales > Nartheciaceae > Narthecium > Narthecium ossifragum. The sequence continues at coordinate 14,426,201 of OY986967.1, read as the reverse complement.
ACTAGGAGCGCTACTAGTTTATTATTCATTGCAATGTACTGCTAGGTTTGATATCAAATCCGGAATTGTTTAATCCCTCTAATCTGCGAAGCAACTAGGGTTTAATAATCTACTGCGTTTCAGAGATTGTTAGGTCTTAGGAAGAATATTTGACTAGATTAAAGGCAACCGCTTGTGCTTGTGTTGTTTAGCTTCATCGATCTCCCTATTCTTAACATTGCTACTAGATTAAATCTACAGCGCTTGTCTTAGGTTGTTTAGTAGTTAGGGTTGATTAGATCGCTTGTTTCTAATTAACTAAGATTGAGGAGAGATTCGAATTTCATTCGAACAGTGAATATTCATGGTATGAATTGATTGATACTTGCATCTATGATCAGTTGTTGGATTCCGATGATGGATGTTGACTCAGACCAAGGTTTGTTCTCTTGATTTAACTCGTTTCTTCGCTTTAGATTATTTCTTTACTGTTTTTCCTCACGTTTAAAACCCCTCATCTTTGTTCACTAAGCACAAAACAAGACTAAACACTCTTCGTGGGATCGACTCGTACTCGCACTCGCACTGCTACATTCATTTTAACGAGTATTGGTTTTATTTTTGAGTGCCTGCGACAGCACATCAGTTACCCTGGAGCAGGGCCTTCTGAACTTTAAGGAAGCCTAGCTCATGGTAGGCTTTCTCCTCCTCCATAGGCATTTCCACCCTCTTGGGCGGCCCACGTGGAATCACCAGTGGGTTAGCTCGCCCCATCTTGACTGTGCTTGAGCCCATACACAATGGCATGCAACCTCTATAAGATCAAGATCATGCAGTTCCTCCTCCAGCAACTCAACTTCCCATGCGCTTTGCCTATGCTCCACGTGACTTTCTACATCTTCCATCGCATTTAAGAGCTCCCAGACTGGTCTCCTTCCTACAGGTCCCTCTTTCAGCAAAGCACTTCTTCCCATGCTCTCTCCACTCTGGCCCCTCCTGGATCCCTCTGGCAGCCCGGCGGTGAAGCTGTCATGGAAGTGTGCCGGCTCCATACTGGTCGATGCATTCTCCACTGTCAGGAGCCCTTTGACCACTTCTTTTCCTTTTGCTTTCTCGACTCCCGAGGCACCATCTTCACTTCTATCGTACATCTCCTCGTCACCGTTCCGATCGGCAATTCTCCGGCCAGCGCCCCTGTGAGGACCCGTCCCTCTACTCCTGGGTCGACCGGGTTGGGTCGGGCCCGTGGCTCGTTGGTATGTTTCGCGTCGAGCGCGCGATCCGGTGGATCGCATTGTGTATTGGACCCCAAGGGCAATTTGGTAAATTGCGCCTTGTTGGGTTTGTTTCACACCCGCGTGTGCACACACCGGCCTTGTTTGTGTTAATGCTTGTTTAGACTGGCTAGGTGGACCCGGGATCGGAAGATCCCAGCTCGGGCGCGCGAAAGCTTGCCTTTGGGCAACTGACGACCCTTGAGCGATCGATCGCTCCTTGGGACGATCGATCGGACTCGTGAGCGAGTCGGTGGTGGGGTCGAGCCAGGGCGCGAGCGATCGATCGCTCCTTGGAGCGAGCGATCGGACTCGCGTCGGTGGCTTTTCTGCTTCGCGAGGACGGCCACCGCTGGCCGTCGCTCTCTCGTGTCAGAGGGGGGAGGACTTTCCCTCCCCTCCCTTCACCTTTCTCCCCTCTTTCTCCGCTTTCCCCTCCCCTTTTTCCCTTCCTTTCTTCCTCCTTCTCTTCTCTTCTTCTTCCTTCTTTCTCTTCTTTCTCGCAGTGCTCTGTTTCTTCTCCTCTCCGCCGGCGAGCTTCATCTCCTCCGTTCTCCCTCCTACGACCATCTTTTTCGGCGTTCTAAGGCTCGTTGGATTCGTGGCAACGAGAGGAAGATCCCTGAAGCGGTTTGGAGGCTTGTTGGTGATCAAATTGCGGGAATCAGCCGAGGAAAGCGCAGCTAGGTAGGGTTATACCTACTGATGTTTATTTCGGGTGTTCTTGAGATCTAGCCGTTGGATCTTGTTGATCCTTGCTTTGTTGGGTTCCTTATACATGTTAGAATTACTGATTTAAGTTCCATGTTAATCAGTTGAGATTTGAGTAGGTTTTATGCATGATTAAGCTCGGATTTCTGGTTTTCTGCTGTTCTTGAAGAACAGCCGGCTTGCGGCGAGTTTTCCGGCCGGCACGTATGATACGCCTTGAAAAGTGTCGCGGCTTAGCAAGTTTGACCAAAATTACAAAATATTCCGGTGCTCTACTTTAACTACTAAGAACTAGTAGATAGTGGAGAATCCGAATCGAGTCTACAGGGATTTAAGGGATTTAAATCAAATACTTAGTAAATCTCTTACTAATAAGTTGATAAAAGATTGCAAGTTGGAATTAAACTAACTTATACTAAAGGATTAATGAATATGAGAGAAAGGACCATAGGATTCTTAATCAATAACTAAGGATCTACCAGGTTTTTCACAGATCAAGCATGCAAACACGATAAATGGCTTCCTAAAAATTGATAAGTGAATGGTGAGTTCTCCTCATCACTCGACAAGTTCTGATTAGGATTCCTTGTCGGCAAGAGCAATTATTGAAATATCAGTGACCGAATGATTAGTTACGTTCACTGCTAATGAACCCTCTTACTCAGATGAGTTCATCGCAAACAAAGGCATAAACATGGATTAAGGTGTGATATCGAGATGACTTCGCATCTCGATGGCCGAAACTACAAGGGTGAGATGCATGCAGGATTAAGGATGGAACGTAGTGGGACTAGCACTACTATAGTGGGACTAACACTATACAATCCCTAATCACGAATAAGATTCCATCCGAGATATCATGGGACTAGCATGATCCTCTTATTTGGATGAATCCAATCCACGCCCTAACATACACAAGCTCTAGAATCGAGTGCAAGCAAGAACGATCCAAATATCCAGCAAGAAATCAACACCAAGATATAGAGAAAATATAGATTAATCCATAAAACCAAATAATCGTGTATACAAACCCTAGATCTAAGAAATCCCTAGTAAAAACCCTAGTTACATCATAAGAATCCCATGGTTAGGGTTTTAGTTACTCATCTTTAGGGGATAATCCATCGGTAGAAGTTGATGATCATAAGAATCCGGAAAAAGTGTAGAAAAGCTAGGAAAACTCTCTCCAAAAACGTCCGGAAAAAGCCCCCAAAAATCCCTAAACAATGACTACTTATAGCCCCTGAGACAACCTCCCACGGATTAGATCCGAGCCGTCGATTTTTGCCTCTGGCCGCGTCGGATCGATCCGACTTTTGGAGTCCGATCGATCCTACTCCGTAAGTTCTTAATGTTGCGAGTAACGCCCGAGCCGGATCGATCCAACTCTTGGAGTTCGATCGATCCTACGCCTTTATTTGCTGGTAACTCCCGTGCTGGATCGATCCAGCTGTCTCATCCGATCGATCCAACCACTGTTGTTGCGCTACATCCCGTGCTGGATCGATCCGTCTCCTGGACTTCGATCGATCTAGCCGTTGTTCATCGTCCCCTCGTTAGTTGAGTTGGATCGATCGAACCTATTGAGGCCAATCGATCTAACTTGTCAAAATCGCCAAAATACACCTGTTTTAGCTCCAAAGTTGATCTAACTCGTAGAAGGGTCTGTTATCCCTGAAATGGAATAAAAGTAGTCAGTCTAGCATTGCTCGGGGCCCAACAAAGCCAAATTACAAGGGTGTTTTGTGCACTTTTCAAGTCTTATCACACCCCCCAACTTGATCTTTGCTAGTCCTCAAGCAAAGCAAACAAAAATTAAAAGTAAAGCAGTAAATCTAACTAGCCACTTTCGTAGGTCTCACGATTGCACTTAGCATGTGCAACAAGCCTTTAAACCCCTGGGTGGCCCCAGTGGAGGAGTTATAGTCTCCTGAGGGTTTCCAGCGATGATACCCACAAACATCTATACATCCCCTTTAAACATGTAATCAGAACTCCATTCAGATCCTCATTAATTCCAATGCATCAAACATAACAAATATCCATGAATATATTCTTCAATTCATAGTCATATAAACATAAAGTAAATGAGAACAATTCATAGCACACCTCCAACACTTCAACATATTTAATCATGGTTCAAAAATAACTTTGACTCTCTTGTGTGTGAATTTGGGTTTACACATGTTTCAGAGCATCAATTATATCTAAACACTTCAACTATTCAAGATCACAATCCTATCCAAGCACATATCTTCCACTTCTCACATAGCAATATCTGTTTTTTTCAATGACATGTGCAATGTTATGATTTCTTAAGCTTTCTTCATGGTCCATGTAACGAGGTTCAAGCCAGTGACTCCCAAACCAGACGGTTTTAGGTCACTAAGTGTAGAACACTCTTCAGACTCTAATGCTCAAACCATGAAGGCTACAAATCATAACTAGTCATTTCTTTTTCTTTTTTCTTTTTAATTATTAAAGGAAGTTCAACCGTTTTTCGCGAACACCATGCTGGCTAGGCACACTGCCCGGTTACTAAGTTGAAAATCCCTTTTTTTATACTCAGATAATTGCATGTGTTCATGTATTTTCAGCGTCAAGTCTAGAATCATAAATCTATCCTAGTATCAGGTTCAGAATCTAATTTCAACTCATCCACATGTAAACGTGCTCAAGTGCAGTAAGATCTATCAAGTCATCCCTAAACCATGGTAAAAGTGTTAAAGTACAGAACTCATGCCATGCATAGTTAAATTTACTGAATTTTACATGACATATAAATTTCTGAACAATTCATAAGATAAATTTCTAAATCAAGCATTTTCATCAATAAGTCTCTTCATTTCGTTCTTCTAACATGATCTCAGGGACGTATAATAGTTGGTTATCTTAAACTAAATAAACATGAATTCCTAGAATTCTATCCCCCAACTTAAATGTAATTATCCCTAATTACACTAAGTCATAAAAAGACAGCCAAGTATATAGGGTAGAGATAACCTGAGATGCTTCATACGAAAAAGTAACCGTGATGATAAAAAGATAACACAATCGCAGATCAAGGTTAGGCGTGAAAACCAAGAAATAGAGTGATGGGCCCCAGGTGTGCATGCGACTACATAGATGCCCTGTAAAAATAAAGAAGGAATACCCCGTGATGCATTAATGGAATATAAGGAATAGGCATGAAAATTGGAGAAAAATTTGGCAGCATTCCCTGATACGATGCACCTTCTCAAGGGCTTTCGTACCGGGTCTCTTGCCTTATCTCAGATCCTCTTTAGCCAAATCTATGGCTAGGTCGAGAGATACCTTTAGGGTTTTAGGAGAAAGACCCTAGGTATTCGACGAGGAAGGCGAAGACTAGAGGAGGAGATGGATGAGAAGAGGGATACCTTGCAGCTCCTCTAGGGTTGGCTGGCTTCTCTTGGAGATCCAAGCCTTGGAGAACGTGGTGGAGGGAAGCACGGCAGCCAAGGGGAAGCCGGGGACTTGGGGTTGGACGGCGGAGGTGGTTGGTAGCGGCGGTGGTGATAGTGGCGAAGGAGTGGACGACAGCGGAGAAGGAGACCGGTGATGGAGAAGAACCGGCTGTAGAGAGAGATGAAGGTGGCTGGTGGATTATGAGGAAACTAGGTTACAGCTACTCCTATATTACTTCTACTCCTAGGATTTATCTCTACTAAATAATAACTCTCATAAATTCGTCCATGCATAATTACAAGCTATGGAGGTCCTTTTATAGAGGCCTCAAGAGAGTTCTAATACAACTAGAGAACTACCTTGCTTTAATTAGCAAGTAACCATACTTTCCTACTAAGACTCAATCATAACTCAAACTTCCTGATTACTAGGACTCTTAATAGGAACTAATAAAGCAAATCATAAACTGAACTCAATCTAGGAAACTGACTCAATCAAGATAACTACTAACTAGGAAATCATCTAAGTAAGCAAACCAGCTACGAATAGGATTCCTTTGGCCGACTGAGCTTAGAACGCCCAAAGGGACTTGGGTGCAGCCAACTCCTTGGCGTGGGCCCATCCAAGCAAGGACGTGGGTCCCTTCTTGGAATGGCTCGGTTCGACCTCGTATCATTCCCTCTATTTATGCAATAAGCCCAAGGGCTGTACAAACATTCATCACAATGACAAAAATAGAAAAACTACTATCCCGAGCTGCACCTACAAGACACACAAATCAACCACAGTCAACCACAGCTATAGACCAGCACAATCAGCGTCCCGCATTCCCAGGATACACCCCCCCCCAGAGCCAAAAAGCTATGTATATATGATGCCAAGCAAGTACAAAAATAAGTCCATCCACCACACAAGTCAAATCAAAACTGGCCAGCACACGGCCATAGACGCAAGAAACCTAAAAGATATACAGGTAAACAAAGCAAGTGTCTACGCACGAGCCTCAAGGCCTAGGTGGTGCCTCAGGGAAAGGTGGCGGGCGATAAGGTACGATAGCAAGCACTGGCTCAGGAGGGTGAAGATCATCGAGACGCTCCCGAATGTACGAAAGGTTTGCTCGGAAGGCCGCATCTCTCGCGTCGACAGCGTCCAAGCGCTGGTGTAACCATGCCAGCTCACCGTGGAACTCTCTGTATATCTCTCCCAGCGTAGGATGGTCGACTGGCCCGTACTCTGGTGCATGGTGTGATCGGCTGGGCCGCGGCTGACAGAGCAAAACACCCGCCCTCCGCATGTGGCCGAGGACCTTGCTCCAGGTGGCGGAACGAAATCGTGCCGCCAGAAGTGCATCCAGCGACACAGTCGGTTCCTCCGCTGGAACTCGCTCCTGGCGCTGTAGAACCGCGGAGATAAGCCGAGGATGTGGGCAGGCTGCATCGTCATAGCTCGGCCGCATATCCAGCACCGTCATCCGATAGAACTGATCGATGTCCTCCAAGATCATCTGCGGGATACTCATCGCCCAGTCCTTGGCCAACAGCCACAGCATGTGGAGCCAATCGCCGGTCCGATACTGAGCATGCCCCATCTGAAAAACGTTACGTCGCAGGACATCGTCGACTAGCCACATGTGCGGTGGCAACTCAGCGCGAGAAAAGGTGTCGGTGGGATAACGGTCCGGACGAAGAAACATGTACGCATCGAACTCCTGGGCGTAATACTCGTCAACCGTCGCTCGGTGGAGGTCTCAGCAACGTTTCGGAATGGACAGTGCATCGCAGATCGCCCGGAGATTCAAAGTTACCTCTACACCGTCGATCATGGAAGTGAACCCCCGAGACGCGTACCGGTGGGATGTATCCTTGTCACGCGCGTCCCCAAAAGGAATAGGTTTCATGTTCTGATAAAACATGCACACCAGCCGTGGATAGACAGTGGAACTGGGCGTGCACACAGGAAGGAGACCCCGGCGCTCAAGGGTCGCAATGGAATCTTTGGCGTGCTCGACCGTGCGGAAAAACTCGACGGGTGGGATTTCTTGCGCTTGGTAGGCCGCTGCACTTGTTGGGAGGAGGAAGCCACAGCCGACGCCTTCCGCTTACCGGACGACGGAGTGACTGCCGTCGAAGAAGATGGTGGAGCTCTCGAAGCTCGGATCGGACGTGGCGGAGGTGGGGAAGAGGAAGAAGCCGGCGAAGAGGCGGATGTGGCCGGAGAAGACGTTGACGACGTTGTAGTCAAGGGAAGCCGCCGTGTAGGAGGGGTGGAAGAAGAAGCGGCGGCTGCTTTCCCTTTGCCGCCGACACCCTTCTTGGTGACGTTCTTCGCGCGTACCATGGTAGGGATGAAGACAAAGGACGGCGCCGTCGACGATCAACGGAGCGCAAGGACCCTCGGGTTGAGATGGCGGAATGGGTTTGGAAGAACGACGGGGCCGTGAGTGGGGAAGAGGAAGAAGCCGGCGAAGAGGCGGATGTGGTGCGTTGGAGGATGGTGGTGAGGAGGTCTTGCCGGAGGGGAGGCCGACGACCCGCCGGAAGGAGGAACAAGGATCGGCGGAATCCAAGTGGAAAGGAGAGGGAGAAAAGGGGGATCGATCGAAGGTACTAAGCCCTAGGATCGCTCGAGCTCCTCTTATAAACCCCAAACAACACGACTTCGATCGATCCATCCATTGAGTTGGATCGATCGAGGTCCACGCGGCACTCAGCCCAAGCACAACGAAACACATGGTAAGTGAGGAGGATCGATCGGTCGCTATAATCCAGATCGATCCAACCCTCGCCCCCATGCTAAAGCAGGGGAACACGTGGGACAACTCCTATAATACGAATAACATATTATCCAAGCACAGTAACCAAGCAACACAAAGTATCCAAGCAGCACAACGTATCGAAGCAACCCGAATCCCACTGAAATTGATGAACTAACAAAACACCAATGGCAAGATAAAATCTGAAGTGCAAAGAGTATAAACTAACAATTAACAAACTCAACCTAGATAGGCAGCAAGCAGAAGTCCTAGAAAGCAAAATACGATAGTCCTAAAGTCTAATCATCATCGTCCATTTCCTCATCGTCGTCCTCATAGTCGTCCTCATCGTCGTCAGAGTCACTCTCGCTCGACCGCTGGAACAGTGGCCGATCAGGATCATCCGAGGCATATGGAGACCCAGGTGGCGAAAGTGCTGGCGATAGAAGCCCAGGGTCGATCAGAGACCGAGGAGGCACCACGATAGAGTACCCATCAGGCAATCGGAACGCGACCCACGGATCCTCGAGGTCGGGGTCGTGCTGAATAGCATAAACAAGACAAGCAAAGAGATCAGGATCTGGTAGCGGCCCAAATAACTCAACACCGACAGGATACTCGATAACCGAACCGTCTGGATAACTAGGATCGGGTACATCCCGAGGAGGGTAACAGTAGACTACCGGCGGAGACGGTGGTCGACTCGAGTCGGCTGAGTCGTCTAGTTCCTCATCGGATGAGAACACTGAAGCTTGAGACACCGGTGAGCCTGGCTCAAAATCGGGTCCCGACGACCCGTGGCTGGAAGTAGACATCGCGAGTAACCTGCATCCGAGATAATAGGTAAGAGGAAACCGAAGAAGAAGAATGACTGGACCGTGCAAGATCAATCGAACTGGCGATGGCCGATCGATCCAGCACGGGGTGACGGAGGACAAAGCCGACCGGAACAGAGGAGGGAGAGAGGAAGCAACGGGTGAAGGAACAAGAGAAGGCAACATGCAACGAAGGGTGAGAAGAACCTAGAAACGATGAGAGGAAGGCGAAGGACGGCTGTGATGTCGCCGACATCGTTGGCCGGTAGCCATGGCAAAACCATGGGTTCATATGCAGAGGAGAGATGAAGTGGACACAAACACATAAGAGACGATCACAAGCAGAGGAGAGATGAAGAGAACGTGTCGGACTCTTACCGGAAAGCCGCAATTGTCCGGAGGAGCACGTCGGGAACAGGGACGAAGGTGGTCTCCCAAGCTGGATGCCCACGATGGGAAGAACTCCAGCAAGCACGGAACAACACCACTCCGCCTAGGTCGCTCGTTAGGCATCGTAGTTGAGGTAAGGATGAGAATAAAAAGGGCGGCTAAGAGGTATGGATTAACTCGGACTCGAGTCCGAGTTGGAGACGGCGGCGGCAGCGAAGGATTAGAAGTTATCTAAAGGAACCAGCATGATCGATCGGCCTAGCGAGGATGGATCGATCGAAAGCCACGTGGCCGCACCTGGTGGACACCGATGAAAAATAAGCGACTAAAGGCGCCCGATCGATCGAACTTGGTGCGCATGATCGATCGGACCTACTCAACTAAACTCAAAGAGCGCGACCGATAGACAGATCGATCGCACGTTGTAGGGCCAAAAACACCACTCTCTGTCACCAATAGATACCCCTCGGATCGATCGGACCCGCTATGACGGATCGATCGAACCCGCTCAACTAGTTTCTCACATTGTCGGAGGGAAAGAGGGATCGATCGGGAGTTGTAGCGCCAAAAATACTACGCTCTGTCACGAGTAAATGCAAAAGACGGACCGAAGAGCCGATCGATCGGGTGCTTGCGAGGCAAAAACACCATGTTCTGTCAAAAATAAAGACACAGGTTGGATCGATCGGCCAACATGGGATGGATCGATCCAACTCTGGAACGAAGAAAATAGTTCGAGATGCAAAGAAGGATCGATCGGTCCTACTTGGCTCGATTGATCGGTCGGACCGAAATGCGAGAAAATCCAAAAGAAAGCTAGAAATTAAGCCGCTATGACCCTGCAAAAATATGGACCTCTCCAGGCCAAAAGAATTCAAGCACGGACATCCCCCGGTTCACTATTAACACGACCAGTCACGGAAGCGATGACAGAAATATCAGACAATCAAATTCAACTAAACAACTAAGTAAAAATGACGCAAGCATGCAAAGAAAACAGAAAAGAAATCAAACTAAAGAAACACATAAAAAGGATGGGTTGCCTCCCATCAAGCGCTTGGTTTAACGTCTCGAGCTCGACTCAATGAACGCGTAACTACTCAGGAAGTGGTTCATGCAACCTCTGTGTTGCTTCTAAGGTCAAAGGATTTTCTATGTATCGTTTTAACCTTTGGCCATTCACTTTGAAGGTGGAATCAGAGTTAGGATGGCGGAGTTCAACAGCCCTATGAGGGAAAACTTGAGTGATTTCGAATGGGCCTGTCCACCTAGATTTCAGTTTTCCTAGGAACAACCGTAATCTAGTGTTAAATAACCACACCCTATCTCCCACATTAAAAGTTCTCTGATTAATGAACCGATCATGGTATGCCTTAGTTCGAGCTTTATAGATAAGAGCATTATCATAGGCGTCATTACGTATTTCCTCCAACTCATTGAGTTGGAGCAGACGAGTACTCTGACTCGCAGGTAACCAATTAACCTCTTTAATAGTTAACCACACTCTATCCATGAGATTCACTGGTAAGCGGCAATGCTTACCGTAGACCATACGATACGGTGACATCCCTATGGGTGTTTTAAATGCCGTTCTATATGCCCATAACGCATCATTCAAGCACATAGACCAGTCCTTTCTATCCAACCGCACGACTTTCTCCAGGATGCGTTTGATCTCCCTATTAGACACCTCTACCTGCCCACTGGTCTGAGGGTGATATGGGGTGACAACATTATGGGAAATATTATATTTATCAATAGTGTGACGGAAATATCTATTCATAAAATGTGATCCGCCATCACTTATAATAGCTCTGGGGTGACCAAACCGAGAAAAAATGTTAGAATGAAGAAATTTAACAACGACTCGGTGATCATTGATCTTAGTTGCTATGGCTTCAATCCATTTCGAAACATAATCAACAGCTAATAAAATGTAAATGTAGCCATTCGAAGGAGGAAACGGGCCCATAAAATCAATACCCCAAACATCAAAAACTTCACATTCAATAATCGGATTTTGAGGCATTTCATTTCGACGAGAAATACTACCTAACTGTTGACAACGAACACAAGCTTTTGAAAAACTGTGAGCATCACGGAAAATCGAGGGCCAATAAAAACCATATTGAAAAATCTTGGTTGCGGTTCTACGGCCTGAAAAGTGGCCTCCGCACGCATGAGAGTGGCATGACGTTAGAATGGAGATAATTTCAGACTCGGGCACACAACATCTCATAATCTGATCCGGACAGTGCTTAAAGAGAATGGGATCATTCCATACATAAGATTTAACTTTCGAAAAGAACCTATCCTGATCTAGTTTATTCCAATGAGCAGGAGTGAATCCAGAAACAAGATAATTCACGATGTGGGCAAACCACGGTTTTGGTGCTTGATCAACAGCCAATAAATATTCATCAGGAAAGGTATCATTGATTGGGGATGAATCATTAATGACATCGACCGGAAGACGAGACAGGTGATCGGCTACCACGTTTAAAGCTCCCTTTTTATCCCGTAATTCCAGGTCGAACTCTTGGAGAAGCAAAATCCAACAGATTAATCGGGGTTTAAGCTCTTTCTTAGAGACAAGATACCTAAGGACTGAATGATCGGTAAAAATGATGACTTTTGATTCAAGAAGATAGGAACGAAACTTCTCTAAAGCAAAAATCACCGCAAGTAACTCTTTCTCAGTCGTCGTGTAATTCACCTGAGCTTCATTCAACGTCTTACTAGCATAGTAAATGACACGAGGTAATTTGTCGATAATTTGTCCCAAAACAGCACCTACAGCGTGATCGGACGCGTCACACATGATTTCAAAAGGATGATTATAATCAGGAGAATGGACGATCGGCGCTGAAGAGAGTGAATCACGCAGGATATTAAAGGCACGAAGACAGGACTGATCGAACACAAAGGGAATATCTTTAACCAATAGAGCACATAACGGTCTAGAGATTTTACTGAAATCCTTAATAAATCTCCTGTAGAACCCGGCGTGGCCCAAGAATGACCGAATTTGACGCACGGACGAAGGAGGCGGAAGTTTAGAAATAATCTCTAACTTAGCTTTATCGACCTCAATCCCTCTGCTTGAAATTACATGGCCGAGAACAATACCTTCTGTAACCATAAAATGGCTCTTTTCCCAACTTAACACCAGATTCGTTTTCTCACACCTAGCAAGGACTTTGGATAGGTTTTCAAGGCATGATTCAAAGGACTGGCCAAACACAGAGAAGTCATCCATAAATATCTCCAGAAATTGCTCAATCATGTCCCCAAAGATAGCAAGCATGCAACGTTGAAATGTCGCTGGAGCATTGCAAAGGCCGAAGGGCATGCGACGATAGACGAATGTTCCATAGGGACAGGTAAAGGTTGTCTTCTCCTGATCATTAGGATCTATGGCCACTTGATTATACCCAGAGTAACCGTCAAGAAAACAATAATAGGCTTGGCCCGATAATCGTTCTAAAATTTGGTCAATAAAGGGCAAAGGAAAATGATCTTTACGAGTTAAAGCGTTAAGACGCCTATAATCGATGGACACTCTCCACCCTGTGGTTTGTCTAGTTAGGATATCCTCCCCTTTGTCATTTTTAACCACTGTGATACCATACTTTTTTGGAACGACTTGAGTAGGACTAATCCATTTAGAGTCTGAGATCGGATATATTATCCCTGCGTCTAAGAGTTTAATTACTTCCTTCATTACCACATCTTTCATAAGAGGGTTGAGCCGGCGTTGCATCTCCCGTACGCATTTAGTTTCATCTTCTAAGAGTATGCGATGCATGCAAATCGAAGGATCAATGCCTTTAAGATCACCAATGGACCACCCTATAGCTTTTTTATGCAGTTTAAGGACGTCGAGTAATTGATGCTCTTGATCAATGGTTAATGCAAACGAGATAATTACTGGAAGGGAAGACTCATGTCCAAGGAAGGCATATTTTAAATTGGAGGGCAACGTTTTCAATTCCAAAGATGGTGGTGTGATTAAAGAAGGCACAGCTGGACGTGAGGAGGTAGGAGGTAAAGGCTCGAGGGGAGGCTCTTTCCAGGATATACCGCAAACCTCAGTAACAACATCAAGATCGTTAAAATCATTTAAAACTTTGTCATTTTCAGATCTGAAAACCAACCCAAAATCATTCAAATCATGTTTGTCATTGCTCAAAATCGGAAACACTACATTCATACTCAAAACATCTTTATGCAAATGTGACAAATGCTGTTCAAAAACATCGTCTTCAACGTCCATAGACATGTGACAACCACTCTCAAAACTCCCACACGGAGTATCATCATTCAACAACAACACAAGTAATGTATCATCAACACAACTAGTTACCTCATCCTCATTAATCAAGGTATCAACCATAAAGTAGTCATCATCATACGCATGATTCTTTGAAGCATGAAATATATTCAAACGTAATTCCATATTATCAAATGTGACCGTCATGAAACCATCCCTACAGTTAATACACGCATTGGCTGTAGCCAAGAAGGGTCGGCCAAGGATTATAGGGACCGATTTTTTTGTTTGCACTCCGGGTTCCATGTCTAACACTACAAAGTCTACCAGAAAAACGCACCGATCGACCTTAACCAAAACATCCTCAAGGATTCCTCTTGGGGTCTTAATTGATCGGTCAGCTAATTGTAAAGTCATGGCCGTAGGTTTCAGTTCTCCTATACCAAATGTAGAATATAAGGAGTAAGGCATAAGGTTGACACTTGCACCTAGATCCAGTAGTGCTCCATCAATCGTGTGATTTCCTATAATGCATGAGATTGTGGGGGTGCCAGGATCCTTGAGCTTAGGAGGAAGATCACATCGGAGAATTGAGCTAACTTGCTCGGTCAGGAAAATCTTCTTAGACACATGCGACCTAGATTGTCTTTTGTGTGTGCAAAGGTCCTTGAGGAATTTGGCATAAGATGGAATGTGTTTGATGGCATCAAGCAAAGGAAGATTAATATGCACTTTTTTAAATACCTCCATCATTTCATCTATTTTTGAATTTTTGAATGGGGTGGAGGTAGGATCTGCTAAAGCTTCTGGAAAAGGAACCTTAGGAATATACGTCGTGGGATTTGGTTCTTTTTCATGAGAAGATGTCAAGTTCGATGATGGATGCTGATTCTCCACGGGATCATGAGAATTCGAATGTGGAGTGTCAGAGGATGAATTGAGTTCTTTCGATACATGCGAATCATGGTCGCAGGATGTTTGAGAATGAGATGCATGCAACTCTTGATTACTTATAGGTTCTTCAGGTTTTTCAATGTTGACAAAAGTTTTACCGCTACGAAGGGTTGTCACAGCTTGTACATGTTCATGAGATGAATCGACATGATGTTGGCCCTTTGGATTAGGAACGGGTTGACTTGGTAATTGCCCATCTTCTCTCCTAGACAATGCAGTCGCTAGTTGACCCAATTGGGCTTCTATCTTTGCCAGAGTTTGAGAATGTGAGTGTACTAATTGAGTCAACTCATCGTTGTGCGGACCTTGATTTTGTTGCTGTAGCTGAAGAGCGGATTGGTTTTGGGGTCCTTGACTCTGGGGAGGTATATACGGTTTATTTCCCTATGGTTGAGATGTTTGATTTTGGAAAGGCCTATAGGGAGGTCGGAATGACGAAGTTTGGCCTTGAGAATTTGTAGGATACGCTGATTGGAATTTTGGAGGATAATTTGTAGTCTGGGCACCTATGGATGGTCTAGAATTAAAAGAATTGGGTTGTTGGCCTGGTGTTCTCCACGAAAAATTTGGATGATCTCTTAAACCAGGGTTGTAAGAATTGGAATAAGGATCATAAGCTGGCTTAGATTGACCATACACGACATTAATGTGTTTCTGTACTAACTCAGGATAATGACATGCCAAATGGCAGTCAGTGACATCGTGACCAGGATTCGAACATAAGAAACAGATTTCTCCTGACGATGGAAGTGTAGGAAGAATAGATGAATCAACCTGATTTGTGGTTTGAGTAAGAACTTGATATAGTTTCCTACTCAAGGCATCAACTTGTTGAGCAAGTCGGGTTGACTCGTTTAATTCAAAAACTCCTCGAGGATTGGATTGGGTGGACGGCCCACGATTATTCCTAGAGGAGGTGGCGTGGTGTTGAGAGTTCTCAGCAAGTCTCTCAAAAAGCCTCCAGGAATCGTCAAGAGGGTTTGTAATGAAAACTCCCCCACACGCAGCATCTATTGTTAATTGATATTTTTTATTAAGACCCTTATAGAAATGCTCTACTACGGCCCATTGAGGAAATTGGTGGTGAGGACATTTCCTAAGGAGTTCCCTATAACGATCCCAAGCCTCATGAAATGCTTCATCGTCGGCTTGTCTAAAGGAGGAGATTTCATGGCGAAGGTCACTAGTCTTGGTAATCGGGAAAAATTTCTCAAGAAATTGAGCTTGTAATTGAGGCCACGTAGTGATTGATCTAGGTTCTAGAAAAGTAAGCCAGTGTTTGGCTTTACCTTTGAGGGTAAAAGAGAATAATTTAAGTCTCCAAGCATCTTCTGTAAAGTTATTTACCCTTACTGTAGAACTAATCAGAATAAATTCCTCTATATGATTGTAGGGGTCCTCATGAGATAAGCCATGGAAAGTCGGTAAGGATTGTAAAAATTGTGGTTTAATCTCATAATGGGCCGCTCCAATTACCGGAGGTTGAATACAGGAGTTGGAGGTGAAAGAAGTTGGGACATAAAAATCTTTCATGGCCCTACGACCCTGGTTTTCAGGTTGGTTAGGATTGTCATTAGGTCCAAAATTGTCCTCAGGGTTATCCATAGCTAAATGAGTAGGAGAAGAGACCGACAATTTATGCCATGCTGAACAAGAAGCAAAGAATTCCTTCAATGTAAGATCAAGATCTGGGTCCTTATCATCACTCATTAACACATCATAAAGAGCATTCAAGGTTTAGAAATGCAAACAGTGCAATCTCGATGACGTGTTGTTGGCGTTTGCTCCTTCACCGCTCGAAAGGATTCCGCTTTCTTTTTCACCTACTGATCACAAAAAGATATGGAAATATTAGCGCTGAAACTATTTTTGGTCTTTTATAGAATAAAGGACAGATAAAAACTAATTAAGCAAGAAATTATACTAAGTAAACAACTCAAAACACCGTACAAATCCCCGGCAACGGCGCCAAAATTTTGATACGCCTTGAAAAGTGTCGCGGCTTAACAAGTTTGACCAAAATTACAAAATATTCTAGTGCTCTACTTTAACTACTAAGAACTAGTAGATAGTGGAGAATCCGAGTCGAGTCCACAGGGATTTAAGGGATTTAATTTAGTAAATCTCTTACTAATAAGTTGATAAAAGATTGCAAGTTGGAATTAAACTAACTTACTAAAGGATTGATGAATATGAGAGAAAGGACCATAGGATTCTTAATCAATAACTAAGGATCTACCAGGTTTTCCACAGATCAAGGCATGCAAACACGATAAATGGCTTCCTAAAAATTGATAAGTGAATGGTGAGTTCTCCTCATCACTCGACAAGTTCTGATTAGGATTCCTTGTCGGCAAGAGCAATTATTGAAATATCAGTGACCGAATGATTAGTTACGTTCACTGCTAATGAACCCTCTTACTCAGATGAGTTCATCACAAACAAAGGCATAAACATGGATTAAGGTGTGATATCGAGATGACTTCGCATCTCGATGGCCGAAACTACAAGGGTGAGATGCATGAAGGATTAGGGATGGAACGTAGTGGGACTAGCACTACTATAGTGGGACTAACACTATACAATCCCTAATCACGAATAAGATTCCATCCGAGATATCATGGGACTAGCATGATCCTCTTATTTGGATGAATCCAATCCACGCCCTAACATACACAAGCTCTAGAATCGAGTGCAAGCAAGAACGATCCAAACATCCAGCAAGAAATCAACACCAAGATATAGAGAAAATATAGATTAATCCATAAAACCAAATAATCGTGTATACAAACCCTAGATCTAAGAAATCCCTAGTAAAAACCCTAGTTACATCATAAGAATCCCATGGTTAGGGTTTTAGTTACTCATCTTTAGGGGATAATCCATTGGTAGAAGTTGATGATCTCCTCCCGCCATGGATCTCCTCCAAAGAATCGCCCAAGAAAAAGTGTAGAAAAGCTAGGAAAACTCTCTCTAAAATCGTCCGGAAAAAGCCCCCAAAAATCCCTAAACAATGACTACTTATAGCCCCTGAGACAACCTCCCACGGATTAGATCCGAGCCGTCGATTTTTGCCTCTGGCCGCGTCGGATCGATCCGACTTTTGGAGTCCGATCGATCCTACTTCTTAAGTTCTTAATGTTGTGAGTAACGCCCGAGCCGGATCGATCCAACTCTTGGAGTTCGATCGATCCTACGCCTTTATTTGCTGGTAACTCCCGTGCTGGATCGATCCAGCTGTCTCATCCGATCGATCCAACCACTGTTGTTGCGCTACATCCCGTGCTGGATCGATCCGTCTCCTGAACTTCGATCGATCTAGCCGTTGTTCATCGTCCCCTCGTTAGTTGAGTTGGATCGATCGAACCTATTGAGGCCGATCAATCTAACTTGTCAAAATCGCCAAAATACACCTGTTTTAGCTCCAAAGTTGATCTAACTCGTGAAGGGTCTGTTATCCCTGAAATGGAATAAAAGTAGTCAGTCCAGCATTGCTCGGGGCCCAACAAAGCCAAATTACAAGGGTGTTTTGTGCACTTTTCAAGTCTTATCAACGTACATGATCTTGGTCTGTGATAAACATAAGAGTTGTAGATCTATTCGTTAGCTTTCCATTCCATCTTATTTCGTATTTTTTCGATTTTTATACGATTTGTTATGAATTATTTGCTGAAGGGCTGCGTTGCAGCAATTAACTGGTAAGCTGGTATGAAGCTTTCGGATCGATCCAAATTGTTAGGATCGATCCCAAAGTTAGCTGATGGTGTTTTATGGTCTATTTTCAGTGGTTTTGATTAATGTTTTCCCGTTAATCCAACCGTTGGATAATTATGGATTTTGGATATGTTGATCCTGGTATATACACCTACTGGTGGCTAAGCTGGATCTTGAATCCGACGTCGTTGGGACGTTGGATCGATGGGATCAATTAGCCCCTAAGTAGAGGCTTGGGTGTTTTGTTGAATATAATATTATATTTCGGAATATAATATTATATTGTGTTTTGTTCATCAGCGGTTTTCGGGGTTGCTTCCCGTTGCAGGAGTCCGCGGTTGACGGTCGCGGTACCGTCGTAATGCCGGGACCCGCTGCGGATCGGCTGGCAGCGGTTGGTAGTGCCGCTGCAGCGATCCAGTAGACTTTTATGATGCTTGACATACTGTTGCATGCCTTTCTTATTATCTGTGTATGTCATAGCATGCATTGTTGTTGTGTGCATTAGTTGCATTGGTTAGGGCTTGGGTGATCCTTGGGTCGCCGTCCCGAGGCTGGAAGCTCGGACTTAGCCCTAGGACCGGGATTGGGTAGTTTAGACCCGGTTTGAATTGTGGTGTCCAGTCGATTCGATGATAAGCTTAGATGATTGGTACACTTGTTGCTTGATGATTGTAGAGGTCGTGTCGGTCTCGAGTCGGAGGCTGAGGTGTAGGCGGTGTCCCACTGTGCTGACCTTTGGTGTCGCCAGTGTTTGTTGAGCTTACTGAGTGCCGTCCCTGGGCCTCAGGGACAGTGTCCCACTGTGCTGACCTTTGGTGTCGCCAGTGTTTGTTGAGCTTACTGTGTGCTGCTCCTGGGCACCAGGGACACGAGGTGGGGTTATGGGACCCTTGTATACACCCAGATCCTACTTGAGGGCGACACTGTTGCGTTTCCCTCTTCCTTCTGTGAGTCGTAGTGTAGATCCCTACTGAGCTTAGTGCTCACACCTACCCGGGGCTGCGTTTTGCAGGTGCAGGCGTCAGTTCTCTTCTGTGGCCCCTACCGGGCAGTTGGTTGGCGGTGCGGCGGCGCCTGGTGGACTTTGAGAGGTGGTGATCGTTTACTGCTTTTACCCTTGGTTAGATAGTCTCCTACGGGAGTAATGTTGTATTTGAATCTTCCCCTCTCCGAGGATATGTATATTAATACTTTGAGTTTTAATCTGTGATTCGAGGTTATGCTAATCATTAACGTCTTTAATTGAGGGTGCTTTGGTGAACTGTTAGGGAGACCAATAGGTTAGAGGAAACCCTCGCCAGCTTTGTTTTCCGCGTTTTGTAGGTTCCGATTCGCGTCGCCCGTCCCGGTTGGGCTTTCGCGGGTCCGGGCGCGACAGCCCCGGCCTCCCCCTAGCCTACTACCATCTCCTCGTGGGGCATCTCGACCATCCCCATGGTGTTCCCCAGCGACTCTGCCTGCTCCTATTCGCCCTCTTCCTCCCCGACCCTGCCAACGAGGTCTCAAGACTGTCAACCATTCTTGCTCGTAGGCACCTTTCACGACGTCGCCTTCCACTTTTTGGGTCTCATTTCCTTCCCGGCGTTCCCAGTCTCGTGTTTCCCCCAGCGGAAAAGGTTCCTTCCCCCTCTCCATGACCATCATATCCCCATCCAGGCTCTGCTTTGGGAACTTGCAAGAGCTTCTACGGTGACCGATCCTTCCACACCACGAACATACTATCACCCCTTCATATGAGAAAGGTTGGAAGGTGTAGGGGTCTTCTCCCATCTCTCCATTCCCCAGCATCATCCCTGTGTTTACTGGTTCCTTCATCAGATTGATTTCAACACAAACCCTCGCGTAGCTACAACGCCCAAGTTGTCTGGTGCAGTAATCCACCGCCAGCGATGTACCGATCCTTGACGCTATCTTGATGAGCCACTTCCTCCTGTAATACTCGATGGGGAGTTCCGGGAATCTCACCTAGACTGGAGCTCGATCGAAACTCTCACTGGTAGGTCTGAAACACCGTCGCTATTTGATTAGGGTCAGGAGACGTCCTCCAATGGGCCAGGGACCCCCTGTGAGAATGGCCATCATATACCCAAGGGTGTGGAATTTGAACACATAAACTCCTTTAGATATATCGGAGACCAAGAATGGCTTAGTGGTTCGCCACATTCCTGCAAGACGTTGTCGTAGATACTCTATCTGCACCCTCTCAGTGACGAATCTGCCAAAGAGGGCAAATCCCCACTGTTTCAGACTATCCTCATCGAAGGTGATTCTACCTCCAAACTGGATTTCGTAGGCCTTAGCTTCTTCATTTGTAACATAGGAATGGCACCTTTCATCTCTTTCCTCCACCACACTAGACCAGGGCCTTTGATCCTCCGATCTGGTAAGGGGAGGGTTCTCGCTCCCCACAGGAACAGTGGGTACCAATCCGCCTTGCTGTTGCTCTCCCATCTCACTCTCTCTTTTTGTGGCACTCTTCTCACCAGCTACTCTCCTCTCTCCCTCCCAGAAAGAACGCTCCCAGCAGAGGTCTGTTAGCCCGGAGGTTCTCTCCACCGGGTCCTCTTTTTTTTTAACAACCCAGCAGGTATCTGGTTCCGTTCATGTAACTCTCAATAGAAACGTGTATTGCTTCTCTTCTCAAGCATATACGCGTAATATATTAAGTAGCAGCTGTTCATATTGGATTAAAGCTAATTTTAAAATCAATAATTAGATGCGATCCGAGTCAAAACTCGACCCTATTTGAGCCTATTTTCTCATTTAGAAAAATCATGAGTGCTAAATTAACCTCTTTAGTGTCATCTTATTATTTGCTAGCTAAACTTGGTCTTTTTTAACATGAAGAGACGAGAGAGAGTTAAAGTTCGAACTCAATCATATACTTTATATTATGGTCTAACACGGATTTGCAAACTATAGTATTGTGTTTTTGGAGTACAACAATTTTGGTTTCTTTACTCCTTCCCAACCTCTCGTCTCCGGTCTTTCTTTATCTATTAATTGGCAAATGAATCAATAAGAAAATTATTAGCTTATTTTGATAATTGATTGTTTATTTCAAATTCATTACTAACTATGGTAGGAAAGTTGTCCAGTGTTTAATCACAGTTAACTTCGTTTTTGTCAGAAATGTTAATTAACTTAATCTTATTTTCTCTCCATTTCTTTGACAATAATGTTAACGAATATATATGGTCAAAGGTTAATTGCTCTATAAATTTATATATAGACGCCAATCCCTGAGGTCACCTAATCAACGGGCGGAGATCTCATCACATGACCTAGTAAGACCGGCGATGTGGCCAGCCAAGCATGACACATCGCCGCTCTACAATTGCACCCCTTACGTGGTGCCAGAGTGGCTTTCCACATCAGCAAAAAATTCTTTCATCGAAATAACTTAATTTGATTTTGTTTATTCTTTATCTTGAGAATCAAAAATTAGAAAAGAATACAGGATTATTGCTATGGTACGAGTCGATTCGACTCGACCAACTGGACCTGCGTGTAAAAGAGGACCCAAACGGGTTTAGTCTCTTTCCTAGTTTAACTTGGACTTCCATAGTTCAAACTAGAGTATTTAATTAGGATTTATCATTAGTCTTTTATATTTTATAGGCAAAAAACACTTTTCTACCCTCTAATTTTGGAAATGTTCAGTTTGGACCATTTGTTTAAAAACCGTTCAAAATGAACCATACATCATCAAAACCATTTGATTTACTACCAAACACCCAATGGTCTTAAGTTTTTAAACGGTATACCGGCATTTGCACGTGACCACTGTTTACCTACTACTCATGCATCTCCATCGTCGACGACCTTCGTGACCGGTTTACCTACCACAATGGCGCCATTCCATCCACCATGGTGCCATTGGGAGAAACTCTAAGGTCTTCTCCCCAAGCCGCCGCCAGCTGCTCCACATCCCCTTCCATGTCTCTTCTCCATACTCCATCTCCCCCCTTGTCTCTCCTCATCTCGAGCTCTCACGCGCGACCAACCTCCACTTGGCCGACGTCACCCTTCGCCGAATCTACCCCGTCGACGCCGGTCTCCTCCAATACCGTCGCCGAGGTCGTCTGCCTCGACACCGAGCATGCCACAATGTCGAGCGTCCATCTCCACCGCCAGGAGGCTCTCTTCAATGGATCCACCGACCAGGCCCGCACCGTGATGTTGGGCTCCTCTGCCTCGATGCCGGAGAAGTCACCGTGATACCAAGCGTCTATCTCGGCCAGGGCGAAGACCTGAGTTGTCACACCCCGACCCAGAAAACCCATCCTGGACGAGCCGTGAATGTTCCTATCACTATTTATCTCCAACTGGCGCTATACATTGCGGAAAACATAGATAAAATTGAACAATTTATATTCCAGAGGTAATCTGTAATTCAATTTATAAATACATCAAGTTGTACTGTTTAAACATTTGATTACAATTCTTATCAAACTCCTCCAAGGGAAAAGATATTATACAAATAATCCCAAAAGTCCTCGAAAGATGTTTATAATATACAAAACTATCAAAAGTACAACAGTCGTCCTCCAGTAACCTCAAACACCTCTGGATGTAGTCGCACCTCCGAAAGCTGATCTCGCCGACTCCACTGCTGAAGAACTGGTGTCTGCACCTGCAAACGCAGCCCGGGTAGGAGTGAGCGATAAGCTCAGTAGGGTTCTACTCTAGAACACACAGAAGGGAGGAAAACATCAACAGTGGTATGTTTCCGCTCAAGCCTAAGGAATGCCACGGGGTCCCACAACCCCTATCGACTCCCCAAAGGGATCCTACTCTTCTCAACCGACCATGCTGGGAACATCAACCAACACGCTGGGTGGAAGAGAACCAGAGCTAGTAGGATCACCGTTACCCAGCAGGAAACCACTGCCTGGGGACCATGTCAGGGACATCGACAACCATCTTTAACACTTAGCCTTTGGAAGACAACACGACCTCTAAACCTCAAAGCAAAGATCATAGCCAACTATGATACATCCTCGATAACAGGAGATTCTGATTAAACAATCACGCCCTAATCTTGACTACCCAGCCACGGTCTTAAGACTAGATCCGAGCTACCCGAGAGCCTCGGATCGGCGATCAATCCATCGCCCGCCTAACCTGATATGCCTCTAATGCAAACAAGATGCATGCAATGCTCAGGCACAGATAATGAGATATAGGCATGCAACAACATGACGATAATCATACAGGGCTAGGCATAGCCTATAGCTAGCCAAAGGGGTGAGCATAGCAAAGGCATCAAGTACAGATAATCTATACTAACCAAACAAAGATTAGCGCAAAGAGATAGACACAGATATACAATAGTCTTCAGTGCTCTCTTGCACCTGACAGACTAAGGTTCCACAGTTACCCCGCAGGTAACTGGTTAACAGTTATACAATAGCCCTCGGCACATGTCGGCAACGGGCTAAGGTTCCACAATACCTCGTTAGCTAACACTCATAGTTAGCTAACGCCTAAGGAAAGCTATAAGCATTTAAACTACTATCAACCAAGTATTTAAATGCAAGACAACAAGTGGATTCTCCAAAAAGATAAGTACGCGGTTCGATTCTCAATCTCGATAGAAATCCCTCGAAAATCCCCTGAAAACGACGTGTATGCTTCCTAACATGATTGGATATCTATCATGGATGAAAACATGATTGGATATCTATCATGGAGGAATCTACATCCATGGCCGAGTAATCTGCGGGCATGGCGGACGGATGATCTAGCGAGGAGGGCTTCTTCTCCAACGATGGTTCATGATTTTAATCTTTATTGTTAAATTCTTCTTATGTATTGGATCTTCACAGATTGCTTTGTGGTTAAACATTATTATAAATCCAGTCATGCTTCTTTTATGATATTGTGATCCCATAGTTATCTCCTTTGATTCTCCTATCGAGTCTCGTGAGACCTTTGCTATGCATTGCCCGTAGTGACAGTTGGTATTGTGTATTCTTAGGGATCTGGTTAGATAAAGTTGGGGCTCTATACCGTGAGATCTTTGCTATGCATTGCCGATTGTGACAGTTGGTATTGTGTATTCTTAGAGATCCGGTTAGAGTTAGGGCTTTGTCCCGATAAACTTTTGCTGCGCGTTGCCTGTAGTGACAGCCGGTATCGTGTATTCTTAGGTTTGGTTGGATGAAGTTAGAACTATAAAAAGGAAGAACCAATCATAGGAAGAGACATTTATATTTTATCAGATTCATAATTCTATATCTTCCGGTTAAGGCGATTGGGATGTGAATCCCTTAACTGAGTATCATATGAACCATTGAGAAGAAAAGAACCTAAATCCGAGTGAAGTGATTCCTGAAGCCTAGCCTTATCAAAAGCCTGATATCTTTAGTTAATCCTACATTATCATTTATCCTTTGATCTAATTTAGTTTAGTTAGCTTTCTTGATTGTTTTCAATATATTATTATCTGTGTTTCTGGATCTTTCCTGCTTGTCTCTCTGTGGGATTCGACCTCTCTTATGCTGTACTGCACCGCGACCGCTGTGCGTGACACATTTGAGCGACATAAAAAATGTAGAAAGACACGTCACAATTACACTAGGACGCCATATAAGGTGTGCGTGGTAGAGTGGCAATGTGTCACGATCGACCCACCACATGACATGTCTTGATTGGATGGCTATAGAAGACAACCCAGAAATCCATGGCCCCCACCCCAAAACCGACCAAAAATTCACCACGTGGAGGGTAGGAATCACCATTAGGATGCAAATTATCATTGGGTCATTGTACCACAAAAAGTAATTGGCGAAATTTTGGCACAATGTCTGCCCGTACTAAACTCTACTTACTCGATCAACAAGTCATTGGCGTTTTCTAACCCACGTCAAAAAGATTGCTGTGTCATCAAAGAAGTTTTAAAAATTTCTTCGAGAGCTTGATATCAATTTATCTTAATCTGGGATTGCATCAAAAGTTTTTGTCTTTTGATCCTAATTACAATCAAACCTTCGACGGCATATCAATTTATGACATGGATTTTCAAAGCTTATGTATTGTTAAGCAAGTGGACCTTTCAAACGTGCTCCTGTGTATCAACCTCCCACCAGATATTTACTCGTATCATAGGTCCGCATTATTGAGCTCGCTAATTGAGCCAAGACAAACACCTATGGCCTACCGGACCCGGATTACCCTTACCGTACACGTGTCACGTCTTCAACCGTCGAGTCTTTTCTACCCATCTCTTCTCTCTCTTTTTTGTCCTTATGCATGGCTTCATTTATAAACCCCACTGAGAGAGGTGAGAGAGGGAGATATAAGAAACATAGAATGAGAGGCTAAGGTTTCAGAGCAATCCTGAGAAGGTGAGAAGCCTAGTCCCCCCCTTATCCTCCTACTCTCTCTCTCTCTCTCCCTACTATTTCTCCATCTTCTTCACCACTTAGAAGAGAGAGAGATAGCTCTTCTTGTTTCTCATGGCTGCCAAAGGGAACAAAGGCAAGGGAAACAGAGGCAGGGGAGACAAGAAGAAGAAGGAAGAGAAAGGTTAGTAGCACCAAATTGATACCACAATGGTTCTCATCACTCGGGCTCTTTCAAATCCTTCTAAACTTTAATGGTGTTAATTATTGCAAGTTTCAGTCGTTCCAACTGTGATAGATGTGACAGTGGAGACGCCCTATGGTTCACAGCTTACATTAAAGGTACATACTTTCTTCAAAACCCAATTTGGAAGAAGATGAGATTTTTAAGCTTGTTTTTGGTTGGAAATGGTTTGTTTGTGAAGGGAATATCCACTGATAAGATACTGGATGTGAGGAAGCTATTGGCATCCAATGTGCAAACTTGTCATCTGACAAACTATTCATTGAATCATGTGGTACTGTTTTCTATCTACAACATGGCTCTTTCTCTCTCTTTTTAATGAATATTACATAATCTCTATCTATAATTTGAATGTGAAACTCATGGATTTCTTGCAATTAATTGATGTGGGTATGCCAGGGGCGTGGAATTCGGTTAAACGATGGTGTGGAAATCATTTCTCTCAAGCCTTGTGTGCTCAGGATGGTGGAAGGTAGATGGTCACACTCCTCCCCTTGCTTTTTTTTAACAACGAAAAATTAGATTTTCTCAACTAATTTTGTGGTTTTCTTCTTTATTTATATTCATTTTTTAGAGCTCTAAAGAGTGTAGGTGACCCAATTTTTCATCAACATTAGTGATCTTTTCTGATTCATAGCATAATTATATTTGTACAGCTAGCAGTTGGACTGCTTGGTCTCAGAGTGGAAGAAGAGTACATTAAATGGAACTGGGAGCATAGAATCCATTAATTAGCATCAATAAATTCTTATTTTATTGATCCAGTTGTAGTGTGTCATGAAATTAATTAGAGGGTTGATGTTGACGGGGGTTTATAGAAGTTGACATTGAGCAAAAGAATAATGTCAAGAATGATGCCATAGCATTGCTAGGAACAAATAGAAGTGGCATTAATGGAAGAATCTAACCAATCTCAGTTGACTTTATGTTGTCCCCATAAGATTTGCCGCCAGTTTTTACTTAATTTGTTGATGCTAGTTTCTGAGTATTAACTGCATGTGTGAAAAATTCTTATTTTTAACTCAGATTAGATTAGATGACGAGAGTTAATAGAAGGATAGTTATTTAAAAAGTAAAAGATTTGAGGGAAATGTATGGCACTTGCAAGTTTTTGAAGAAAAATGTTCTTTTCTTTTTAAGCTTTTCAATGATAACTACATAAAAAGCCCGTATAGATATGGGGGGAATTAATCCTGGTAGATATAATATTTTTGCTAATAAACTAGGGAAGCTAACAACAGCTATCAAGGAAGGTTCCTCAGATGCTTTTTTACTAGTTTGGCATTTTTGTGGATGTCTGTTAATTGGTTGTACTGATTGTGTCCTTCCTTGCCGAAATGAAAAATTCTAAAGGGTTAATTACAATACATCCCTCCAGATGTTGTTACTAACAGGATTATTCCTTAAATCCAGCTATTACAAACATATCCCTCACTTTGCTAAACAATTCACTAAAATATCCATGGGGCCACCTTCCATCATATATCCAGCAAATATCCCCCCACCACCGTTTAAGGCTCTTGGTGATAGGTAGAACGACTATTATACCTTTGTACAAGCAGGAGTATTTAAACGTGATAAAAATACATACAAAGGGCATTTAAGTCTTTTTGCATGGCTGAGTTAAGATAAAAATAATGACATCTAAAAATACAAATTCGAAATAAAATGGCAAGCAAGAAGATTATAAGCAGAGAATAATGACATATTCCCCATCAGTTAGGATAAAACCAGGGTTAGATGTTTTAATCTGACAAAAGGTGAAGGACATTTCTGTGAAATGTTTATGAAAGTGGGGGATAGTTTTGTAAAAAGTCGGATCTAAGGGATAATTCTCTAAAAGTGAATGTTTCGAGGGATATATTTGGATTTGAATTTATGTCACTTTCTAATATTTGTTGTGAAAAAAAGTTGAAAGAGGATATACATTTTTAAAGTTTTCAATTCATAAAATTTTATTTGTTTCTTGACTTTTTGTTCAAAATTTTTTCCAATTCTCATTTAAATTTCTATTTTTCCTTATACGTTGCTAACTCGTGAATTTAAATGGATTTTGATAGAAATGAGAGAAAAAATAATGGGATATTTACCTATATGCCGCTCAAAAGATCCTGCCACTACATTTTTCATATTTACATATTCGCTACCAAATTCATTATATATTCTCATATGTGCCAGTGTGGTTAATTTCCATGGAATATTCATAGAATATGCCACTTTTGACATTAACAGTAACGGTGTGAGGGAGATTTACTTAAATACCTTCCTATTTTCTTTCATGCACACTTGGGCTTAACAAACTGGGTAGTTTGATAATCTCTCCGTATTCCATTTTTTTTTTACCTTAAGTTAATATAACCTATAACATTGATTGACTGGTATTTATGAGAATATATCATGAATTTCATGGCATATACATTAACATCTTTTGAGTGACATATATGTAAATACCCCAAAAATAAATAAGCTTAGGTTAATGCAGCCTGCTACCACCCCTGGATCGCTACATCAGCTATACCTATAGCTCAACGATAGACATATGATTTTTTTAGAGTTTTTTATCTTCAAATTTTATTTCGTTCTTCTCTTATTCAAAAAATAGAAAACCTTATTCTTGTCTGGTGAAAAAGTATGACATATTTTCCGACGGGTTCTTTTCTCGTCCACAATCAAACACCAAAAAGCAAAATTTATTTTAAAAATTGATACAAATTTTTTCACTTTTATCTAATGCCGATCCAAAATTGTTTAGGTATGGATTAAAACGATCCAATATTATTGTTTTTTGATTGGTATTCTTGAAATGAGCATATTGGGTTATCTGTTCTTGGACTTGCACTTGCATTTATGATCCACTTACGGTTAGATGCACCCATGTTCTGTGCTGTGCACCAAAGCAGTACTGACAAGTGGTATTCGCTTGCCTCGTGTCAGTCTGTAAATAATCCTTATATTAGGGCCTAAACAGTGGATCCAATGTGTTTCTGCATACGTGCAGAGGACTACGCGACAGAAGAGCAGGCTGTTGAGCACGTGCGGAGGCTGTTGGACATCTCGGCGTGCACCACTGTGTTTGGTAGTAACAAACACAAAGATGGCGGGAAAGCCAGAAAGCAAACCACCACCTCTTCTACTAATGCAACGGCCCCAACCACTTTAACTGCCAACAGTGCTGGAACCAATGGGAGATTGCCACCTAGCTCTCCTCCAGTGGAGGGGCTGGTCCCGGCAATCTCCGAGGAGTTCGACATGGCGGCGATCCAACCGCTGCCGATGGTCGGGGACTTCTATGAGTTCTTCAACTTTTCGCATCTGTGCTCTCCAGTTTTGTGTGGGTATTCCTTCTTTTATCATTCATTCTGAGGCTCACCACTTTGGGTGGTTTCGAGAATTTAGTTCGAGAGTGCTCGATGGATCTCATTTTCTGAAGAAATGCAGATGTGAGGAGACACGAAAGCGCCGATGGGTGTGAGAAGAGGGAGGGAGATCACTTTGAAATCGAGGTAATTCCTTGCTGCGTTGTTTTGTTGAGAACGGGAATGGCTTGATAATATTGCGTGATTCATGTCTGTCGAAATTCCTAAAATGATGATTGTAGTAGAGAAGGATTTTTTTAAGTTAGCGGTATACACTCGAAAACCACAAATCTTGTTGGGTTCATTTACTGGCCATCGTGGATGTTATAGTGCTAGCTAGTTTCACAGTGCCCGAGGCTTGACCGTTACATGTTAGGAGCATGAGGTGTCTATTACATGTACAATTAAGCATACATCACAGGAACACTCAAAAATGTCAGTTCGGCACAGAGAATATCATATCTTTCACAAGAGTCTGGCATTTCTTGTGATTTGTATCAATGTTTATTGACAATTTGTTGGGATGTGCAGGTTAAAGTTTGCAATGGAAAGTTACTAAATGTTGTTGCAGCTGTTAGTGGGTTCTACACGACAGGGAAGCAATGCATTCAGAGTCACTCCTTGGTGGATTTATTGCGACGGCTCAGCAGTGCATTTGCTAAGGTGGGTTGCAGTCATTGTTTTCCTGTGACCTTACTGATTTACAGCTTACCTTTTCCATTGTGATGAAAAAAAAATCCTCCGCTACTTGAAAGCCATATTTTGAATCTTGCACCATTTTACCGCAATACGTTGGTTTATAGTTGAACCCTGAATATAGAGATGACTATCTCGCTCTTTTATCGGTAGTGTTTTTGGAATAAAGGTTTCATCATTACTTTTTGAATACAGGCTTATGATTCCCTCATGAAGGCTTTTGTAGACCATAATAAGGTACTCTTGTCCATAAAATGCTATATTGATGTTTTAAATGGAACATATTATGCAATTTACATTTCTAATACATACTTTAAATATAAACTGCCACCGTAAAACTTGAATCATATCTTTCAGTTTGGCAATCTGCCATATGGATTCCGTGCGAACACATGGATCATCCCTCCTATAATTACTGAGTCGCCATTAAGATGTCCTGCCTTGCCTACTGAAGATAAGAACTGGGGAGGGAATGGTGGTGGACATGGTAGAGAAGGTAAACACGAGCATAGAAAGTGGTCCAGAGATTTTTCACTTCTGGCTAAACTTCCATGTAGAACTGAAGATGAGAGGCTTGTTCGTGATCGCAAGGCATTTGTACTACACAGTTTGTTCATTGACACTTCAATTTTCAAAGCTACTTCAGCAATCCGTGAACTGATTGACTCCAGTAGACAACTGAATTTGACACGAGACATTTCAGATGGCTCTATTTTGTATGAAGAACACATAGGAGACATGATTGTAACAATAAGAAGGGATTTCTCAGATGCAAGCTTGAAGCTGGAGGAGAAAGTTGATGGAAGTTGGTCACTTCATATGTCTACTAAGGAAGTCACCACAAGGAATCTTCTTAAGGGGCTAACCGCTGATGAGAGTGTGGTTGTGCAAGTGAGATCCTAACACTTCATTTCTTTGCTCTTTGCCATTATAGTACACTGTTGTCATTTTAACAAGCACTGAGAGAGGACTGGTCACACTGCAGGATACTGGCACTTTAGGAGTTGTCATTGTTAAACACTGTGGATATACTGCCACTGTCAAAGTTTCAGGCCCTGTAGATCAAACTGTCTCTACAGAAAATATTTTAAATGTGGATGATCAGCCTGATGGAGGTTCTAATGCCTTAAATATTAATAGGTTTGTTGAATTAAAGTTTATTCATCAATCTATTTTCTATCTTTAACAGAATCTGTATCCTATGGTACAACGCGACTAACATTTTTCACATTCACTCTGCAGTTTAAGAGTTTTGCTCCCAAGGTTTTGTAACTCTGAATCATCCACAGCACTTCCGTCTTCTCCTTCAAACTGTGATGATCTCAGAGCTGCAAGGTGTTTAGTGAAGCGAGTGCTTACCGACAGCATGACCAAGTTAGAAAAACTGCCTTCCACTAGTGAGCGGTGGTCCATCAGATGGGAACTAGGTGCTTGTTGGGTTCAGCACTTGCAAACGCAGGATAATTCAACCGTTGAGGAGGCCAATGGAAAGAAGGGAGATGGGTTGGCTAAACCAATTGTTAAAGGTCTTGGGACGCAGTTCGAGCAGTTGAAGAAATTGAATAAGAACACAGACGATGTGGGTAAGTCAGGCATGTTGCATGATGATACTGTCAAATTGGAGATAGAGGATGTAAATCAAACTGAATCTGGTGATGAATCTGAACTAAGGAAATTGTTATCTGAGGAAGCCTTCGTGCGCTTCAAAGATTCAGGGACTGGTCTTCATGAAAAGGTGTACATACTGTCCCTTATTAAGTGGAAAATATTTCTCCTGAATGGACACTTATGATGTCCATATATCATTTGTGATAAGACAAAGACCACAGTATTGATAAAGCTGCAATATTAACTGAATGTTTTCAAGAAAAGCTAAATGTTATAGCATCATTCAACTCCCTTTATCTTGATCTTGTACAATTATTTTGAATTTTGCACAATCTGCTCTGGTTCTAAATTTATGCCTTTTGGGGTCCTATTTTCTCTTTGTGCAGTCGGTGGATGAGCTCATCATAATGGCACATCAATATTATGATGAAGTTGCCCTTCCAAAGTTGGTAAATACTGATTTTTTCTGATAGGTTGAACCTTGAGTTTTCCATTGCGTTTTATCACACATCATGTGAAAACCAATCAAAAATTCTGATTCTACAGATAGCAGATTTTGCATCACTAGATCTTTCTCCAGTTGATGGAAGAACTCTGACAGACTTCATGCATATCCGCGGTCTTAGAATGTGTTCCTTGGGGCGTCTAGTGAGTGCAAAATGATAACATTCTGGATCTTTTGCTCACTTTCATTGTTAAATTATAAATCCAGACTAAAGTACTGAAATTTCTATTTGGATTTCGTAAACTAGGTTCAGCTTGCAGAAAAATTACCACATATACAGTCTCTTTGCATTCATGAGATGCTTACCCGATCATTCAAGCACATATTGCGAGCTGTTGTTGCTGCTGTAGACAATGTGTGTGATGTATCCGCTGCAATAGCTGCAGCTTTGAACATCTTGCTAGGGTCCCAAAAGCTGAAGTGTGATGACCAGGACTTGATTTTAGAGTATAATCTCAAGATGAGGTGGCTAGAGACTTTTCTCTGGAAACGGTTTTCTTGGAGGTTAAAAGATGAATTTAAACACCTTAGGAAGTTTGTTCTTCTCCGAGGCCTCTGTCATAAGGTATGTTTAGGTCTGACATTTAGATGGCTTTTGGTGTTCACTTCAGACGTGTAAAGCTCTGATATCTTTATTGTATTAATTCAGGTTGGACTGGAACTTGTTCCCAGAGATTATGATATGGACAGTCCAAGCCCTTTTGTGAAATCTGATATCATCAGCATGGTTCCTGTGTGCAAAGTAGGACACACCATGTCTTCTGAGCTTGAAACAAGGAATTTTCTTGAAAGTATTCACTGATTGTTTCTAATGGTATTTTGTTCTACAGCATGTGGTTTGTTCATCTGCAGATGGTCGGAACTTACTGGAATCGTCCAAAACAGCTTTAGATAAGGGAAAGCTAGAGGATGCCGTGAACTATGGCACAAAGGTATCGACATCGTTAGTTCATGAAATCCAACTTGTGTCTACCTTTATAGCCAAAAAGCAATTTTTTTCCAATCTAGTTGTGTTTGAGCTTATATGCATAGCAAACCTTAGCTGATTACTAGTTATACGCATATTACCTGATAATTTCAATTTACTTTGGACAGGCACTGTTAAAAATGATTGCAGTTTGTGGACCTTATCATCGAATGACTGCTAATGCTTACAGTCTTCTTGCTGTCGTTCTTTACCATACTGGGGACTTTGACCAGGTGACTAAGCTTTATATGTCTTGTGTATGTTCCTACGTGAGTCCCACATGGTGGTGAATAATCTTGGGCGCAGCACTTATAAATTGCCTTACCTGCCGCCATATTACGTGACTGCATAAGCAGTAGGCTCAGTAAAAGAGAAATCCTAACACTTGCTTGATTTTTGTGTCTTTCTTTTTCTTTAAGTACTTGTGAAATCATTGGCACATGAAAATGCTCTAATTCTACCACATCTTTATGTTATTCTTTTCTGTATATCTTGTCTAATCTTGTGAACACTATGTAGTACAGTAAACATCTCTTCCTTCACATTGTAATCTTCACCAGCAATTGTTCGCTTACACAGTATTCTGTTTATATTGAATAGGCAACTATATATCAACAGAAAGCGCTAGATATCAATGAAAGGGAACTTGGCCTTGACCATCCAGAGACCATGAAGAGTTATGGGGATCTTTCTGTGTTCTACTACCGTCTTCAACACATAGAATTAGCTCTGAAGTAAGATTCAGAGATTCATCAGTTTTCCCCCTTAATTAGCGAATTTCTCATGTACAAAACTCAAGATTAGTATGTGACCCCACATGCTTCTTGTAACTCTATGCTGCATACCATACTTGCACTTCAATTAGTACCAAAAAAGTTAGCTATGGTTGTAATGCTGCATTCCAAGTCTATGTTTTCTGGAACAATAAATATTTGTGTATATGGTCACGTGGCATGTGCATGCCACCGATCGGTAGTGAGATACCGATCAATTGATCTAGTCTATCCGTAGTGGTCTACCGATGAAATAAAACAAACAATCGGTATCTCACTACCGATTGGTGGTAAATGCCACGTGGTCATGTACATAAATCAACACTCTTTCTGGAATTCATAGTTCATGACGTGTCAATGTATATTCTAGAGCATGAATGCAAATTTCTACATATGTGTGTGTGTTTTCTCGATTTCTTTGATGCAAATACTTAAACTTGATCATGTGAATTATGACAAAGATAAAAACTTGGCATCTATGACTATTTGGATTCACTAATTGTAGTTGAACCAAAAGTGATACTCCAGCTTAAGAAAGTGAGCAACTCTCTAACAGCATGTGGTCTTTAAGTCAACGTGCTGGAGATAAGTAATTACATGGTTAATGAGATAGTCCACTTAAAACCTCTGTAACATTGTCTTCGCCATATCAATCTACTGATGTGATTTCTGCCATCTCATTCTATTGTGGTAATTTACAATCAATTACAGCACTTCACTTATACTTGCTTCTCCCAGGTATGTTAATAGAGCCTTGTATCTTCTTCACTTCTCTTGTGGATTGTCACATCCAAATTCTGCCGCAACTTACATTAATGTTGCAATGATGGAAGAGGGCATGGGAAATGTTCATGTTGCACTCCGCTACCTGCATGAAGCTCTGAATTGCAATAAACGATTATTAGGAGCAGATCACATACAGGTACCTCTCTCTCTCTCTCTCTCTCTCAAACACATGTACAGAGCATACACAATTATAACTTGCCTAGTTGTTTATTATTTAAACTAACAACGTGATAACCGGTTTCAAGATACTTGACATGTATTGTGTTGGTAAACTACCGACATGATATGTGCTGGGCGGCATATGCACAATGCCCCCAGCACAGTAAACCATGGTTTTAAGCATATATTGACCCCAACACTAAACGATTTTGTACGACTTATTATGGAACTTCGGAGTGTTGACAAGTCGTAAACCAGCATAGATTCTTGTCATTGAGTTTGAACTCATCTAAAGTTTTTACTGTCTGTTTGACTGCTTCTGTTTTAATTTTCATGACAACAGAAAACAGTGACCAAAACACGTTGGGTTAGTCTTTTCAGAAGTCTTTCTCTAGAAAACAGGCCCAATCTGGTTTGTAGGAAATATGAAAGAGGCAAATCATTATTTGCATCCTTTTCTTAGCAAATAGGAAAGGGTGGAAAATGGTGTTAAACATCATTCCAAACCAAATGCATTTTCTGTAAATTTCAAAACAAAAACTAGACTATAAAATAGAAAATAGAAAATAGAAAATAAAAACATGAAAACATTTTTGAAACCAAATGACCCTAAAGTACCTTACTTTTCAAACAATGTACCCGACCTTTCCTAGATTTTCCCTCCGCCCTCGTATAATAATGTGTCTTAAGACTTAAGTTGCTGGAAGAGTTACAGCTAAACACACCGATATGCTAAACTAGCATATTTTAGGAACTTATATTTCTTTCATGCTTAGTCTAGGATGGCTGGAACTAGCCATGTTTGCTTCTGACCATTATATAATTATGATAGGATCTAGTAAGGAAGAAGAAGAACCCAGACGCAAGATTTTTCGTGGTTCACCCCAGAATAGGGCTATGATCACGGAGTTGCTGGAGGTTTTTTTTCTATCTCAGAAAGCCAAAAAAATTACAAACTACATATGACGGCCGCCCATATAAATCCTCATATCATAGGGTTTTGGTACATAGAGCATAGAAAAATTATATAAACTACCCCCATCAATAGGTTGATCCCCGCAGGGGCGTTGTCCTGGACCCTGTCAGTTCTGCATAGTACGTCATAGTCGGGTCCGCATCATAGTCCGGAACAATCAGGCCTCACAAACTCAACAATTCTCCTACTTGGAGACTAATTTAAAGGAATCAGTTTCAATCAGCTTCATTTGCTTTCAAAAAAATAGACAAACACTCACAACAACTCATGTCTCCAACTTCAAGCTTGAAGACCAAGAGAAACTGAACAGGTGTTCAACTTCTTTATCGTAACGATCTTGGTTAGCATATTTGTAGAATTTTTACTGGTGTGGATCTTCTCAAGAACAACTTTCCCATCTTCCAGAAGTGATCGGGTCTACCTAGTTGTCGATGTTCGCCTGAAGGGCATGTGGCCAAACTAGGTAATCGAGTAAGCAACCCTACGTAGATAATAATTATATTAGTAACCCTTATAAGACACGTGTTTTAAATCCGTGATGGCAGTGATCCGTTAGAAAATTCCAAGGTTAAAGCGTGCTTGCCTTAGAGTGGTTCCAGGATGGATGTCACACTGGAAAGTTTTCCTAGATTTCTGCGATGAGCCAAAAGCGAACAATATTATGTCGGGTGATACATGATGTCGATATGCTTCGTTCTAGCATGATATGCTACAATATTGTGTCAGGTGATATATGATGTCGATATGCTTCGTTCTAGCATGATATGCTGAATTCTTTGCAAGATGAACTGCGCTCTGACTATCACTGTATAGCCTACAATCAATTTGCTATTTTCCTAGCTCTTTCATGAAAGTCTGAAGCCATATCATCTCATTGCAAGCCTCTGCCATTGTTGTATACTCAGCTTCTGTTGTTAAAAGAGAAACTATTTTTTGCAATCTTATGACCCAGTTAACTGCACCAGTACCCAATGTAAGTAGATAACCAATAGTGCTCTTCCTGCTATCCATGTCGCCTGCTAGATCGACATCAACATATTCCTGTAATTTAACATCTGACCCTTCAAAGCACAAAGCCATACCTATAGTACCTCTTAGATATATGAGAATCCACTTTACAACACTCCAATGCTGATTGCATCGGTTGGTCATAAACATGCTCACTACTCCCACTGCATGAGCAATATTTGGTCTTGTACAGACCATAGCATACCTTAAACTCTCAACTGCTGATGCAGATGGTATCTTAGACATGTACTCCCACTCATCCTCTGTCGTCGCGCCTCATGCAACAGATAGTTTGAAATGACCTGCCAATGGTGTACGAACAGGAGTAGCATGACATCCATATTAAATCTCTTAAGTACCTTCTCTATATACTCACCCTGTGACGACTTCAACTTTCT
Organism: Narthecium ossifragum; assembly: GCA_963920575.1. Taxonomy (NCBI): domain Eukaryota; kingdom Viridiplantae; phylum Streptophyta; class Magnoliopsida; order Dioscoreales; family Nartheciaceae; genus Narthecium; species Narthecium ossifragum. The sequence goes on along the minus strand of OY986967.1, from coordinate 14,389,085 downwards.
TTTTTCCTTTATCTCTGCTAATTCTCATGCCAAGGATTTGGTTTGCAGCACCTAAATCCTTCATTTCAAACTCCTTTGAGAGCTCCTTCTTCAAGTTTGGAATCTTTTTCATGTCGGATCTTGCAACCAACATATCATCCACATACAAGAGCAATATATAATATAGAAACTCTTAAAATTCTTGAAGTAATAGCAGTGAACAGAATGACATCTCTTGTACCCATTGGTACTCATAAACCCATCAAGTCTAATATACCACTGCCTTGGTGTCTGCTTTAAACCGTACATACTTTTTTTTTTCAATTTGCATACAAGCTTCTCTTTCCATGCTGTAATATATCCCTATGGTTAATGCATGTAAATGTCATCTTCCAAATTTCCATCTAAAAAAGCTGTCTTTACATCTAATTGTTCAATATGTAATTTCTTTACGGCCGCAATACTCAAAACAGATCTTATGATAGTCAATTTAATAACAGGAGCAAATATCTCAGTATAGTCAATACCTGCCTTCTGCTGGAAACCTTTCACAACTATCCTTGCCTTGTATCGTTTCGATCCATTACTCTCTCCTTTCAGTCTATAGACTCATTTGTTGTGTGAAGCCTTCTTCTCTTCAGGCAGCTCAACCAAATCCCATGCCTAGTTCGCCGCAAGAGACTTCATCTCATCATCCATGACCAACTTCCATTTCCTTTTGACGTCAGTGCAAGGCTTCTTCATAATTTTCAGGTTCATCATTATCAGTTAGCAATAATGCAAAGGAGAGTAATGTGAAGGAGGTCTAATGACTCTCCTCGTTCTTCCACTATTTTTGATTTAATCATACTACCATCAGTGATCTCATCTAATTCAACATAATCAGGTTCCACAACTTTTTCAACCTGATTATTCCAATCCTTATACGTAACTTTTTCATTGAATATTACATCTATGCTTCTGATGATTTTTCTATTCTCATGATCATAAAAGTGATAACCAAAATCATCAACACCGTATCCAATGAAACTGCATTTTCTAGACTTAAATCTAGCTTGGATCTATCAGCAGAGTCAACATGAATACATGAATATATGAAGTGCAGCCAAGACTCTAATATGTGACAAGTTTACCTCTTTTCCTGTCAAAGCTTTTTCTGGTAGTCCATAGTCCAATGCAACTGAAGGGCCTCTGGTTATGAGGTAAATCACAATACTCACATCATCTGTCCAAAACTGTTTTGGCAATCCAGCATGAATTCTCATCCTTTTGGCACGCTCCATGATGGTTCTATTCATTCTCTATGACGTCGTTTTGTTGTGGAGTGCTTGAAACAGTCTTCTGTCTTTTGATTACATTTGCTACACAGTACTTATCGAACTCATCACTACAATATTCACCTCCATTGTCTGATCTGAGACATTTCAACTTTGTACCTGCTCATTTTCAACCAAAGCTTTTCACTTCTTGAAAACATTAAATACCTTAGATTTATGTTTCAAAAAATAAACCTAAAGCTTTTTATTAGCATCATCAATAAAAGTGACAAAGCAGAGTGAGTTTTCAATAGAAGATACTTTGGTTGGACCCCAAACATCGGTGTGCACAAGCTCCGATTTTTCTACCTTGGGCCTCTTCCCAACCTTTGAGAAACTGACCTTCCTCTGCTTCCCATAGATGCAGTCTTCTCATAAATCCAAATCAACTGATTTCAAGTCCGGTAGTTTCCCTTTTGAGAACATCATTTATATTCCCTTCTCACTCATATGTCCAAGTCTGCAATGTCATGTGCTCGCATCCACATTTGATGATGCAGCAGAGATCGAATAGTTAGTACCAGAAGCGATATAAAGAGTTCCTTCTTTCTTACCCTGAGCAATAACCATAGCTCCATTGATGATCTTCCATGAAGTATTGGTGAAGCTTGTCTTCAACCATGATCCTGCGAGTTGACCAACTGAAATAAGATTTCTCTTAAGATCTGGAATGTGTTTTACATCCGTCAATTTCAGTTCAGTCCCATCTGAAAGTTTCATCTGTACTTCACCTTTGCCAACAATACTACAAGGCTCATCATCACCAAGGTAAACTTTACCAAAATTTCCTTTCACATAATTACGTAGAAATTTCATATTCGAGGTAGCTTGAAAAGAAGCATCAGAATCTATAATCCAAGATTCAGATCGATTGTCTAAAAAAAGGATTAAACCATCACAACCATCATCAGAGACGTTTACCGTATCATTAACGTTCTATGATTGCTTCTTGCGATCTCTGCAATCTCGCCGAAAGTGACGTTTCTTCCCACAATGCCAGCAACCATCTCTGTTTCCCTGGGGAGATCTCGACTTGCTCTTATTTTTAGACTTCGATTTACCATGATTATTTTTTCTCTACCTCTTTCTTCTGTATTCAATGCATTCCCTGATATCTCGTTCAAAAGTCCCGATGATTTCCTGCGTGCTTTTTCGCTCAAAAGAACACCAACGACATCATCATAATCTAACTTCCGTGACTGATGAGTTGCTCACAGCCATTACCAGACCACCTTAGCTTTTAGGTAATCCACACAAGATCACAAGAGTCTTGATCTCGCTATCCAAGACTATTTCTACGGATTCCAACTGAGCAATAATCGTGTTGAACTCGTTCACATATTGAGCCACACTACCATCATCAGACATTTTCATGTTGAACAATCTCTTCATCAGAAAAACATTGTTCGACGCAGAAGGGTTCTCGTACATTTTCGAGAGGGCTGCCATTAGATCTGTAGTCGTCTTCTGCTTTGAGATGTAGACAGAGTGAGAGGATCATCCATTCATCATCTTCCATATCATCCGCCTTCTTTCCTGAAAGAGGTTGATAGAGATCCTTTTGATGAAGGTAATCCTCCATCTGAATCTTTCAAAATCCAAAGTTCTGGCAACTTCTTGATCTTCACCTTTCCTTCTTCTGTCATCGCTCCCACTCAAACTTGACTCTGATACCACTTGATAGAATCTAGTAGGAAGAAGAAGAGCGCAAAGACGTAAGATTTTACGTGGTTCACCCCAGAATAGGACTACGACCACAGAGTCGTTGGAAGTTTTGGCACATATGACGGCCGTCTATATAATCCCTCATCCTAGGGTCTCGGCACATAAGGTATAGAAAAATTACATCAACTACCCCTATCAACAGGTCGATCCCCGCCAGGGCGCTGCTCCGGACCCCGTCAGCTCTGCATAGTGCGTTATAGACGGGTCTGCATCATAATCCGGAACAATCAGGCTTCACAAACTCAACAAATTCTTCATATAGCAATCGCATGTTAATAGTATCTTGATTGCTGATTATCAGAAAAAAGGTTATGATATGATGACACCAACCATGGTTTGAAAAATCGGAACTCTGATTTAGATATGGATGGCCCAACTCAATGATTTTAACCTGCTGACTCAGTCAAGTCAGGCTCTTTTGGAAATAACATATTACAATTAGAAGATGAGACTTATTTAATAAGCAATTCATATAACAAAAATGTGAATAATGGTTTCATATATTGTTATGAACCTGTACATATTAGACAAAACAAGAAGTTCATAGTTACTTAACCCTGAAAATAAGGTACCAGAAAGACAAATATACGGGGCCCATAAAGATCAAGTGTTTCATCATTACAAATCTCATCTAGATTATTGTAGCTATTGCCATCGAAGTAGCTACAAATATTGTTGAGTCAACATATATATTTCAATTTCGAGATTTAAAATCAACTTTTGTTAAGCTTGGTTCCTGAGCTCCAAATTTTGGTAAAATTAACCTCTACTCTCCCCACAAAGTTTTATGATTGCGGGATATCTTATCGAGAATAAACTAAGGGCATAACTACAGTGCGAACCTATCTCCTCTTTTGGAAGTAAGATCACGTTTAGAAAGAAAAAGTTGAAACTTGTTGGCGTTTTGATAGTAACAATGGCATGCTGGGTTTGTGTGAATACACGACTCGTGAGTCGGGTGACTGAGGTGAATCAAAGCTAAAACTTAAGAAACTCGGTTAGAATTTGAAGGGACATTTGCAAAACTCGGCCAAGTTACATGCCACTGGTGGCTTGGGACGAGTCATGGCCAAAACTAGGAGAACCATGGTGTAACTGAGTTGCACATTTGGTCGAACAAGAAAGTAGGCAATCTGGGTTTACTATGCTGGGTCACAAGCCAACCTGCAGGTTTTCAATCCATGAAACAGACTGTCAACATTCCTAATTGAATGGACCGAGCAGAGCTCATACTGAAGATTTGGTATCTTTCATTTGACAGACTGCTGCTAGCTACCATGCCATTGCAATAGCTCTTTCTATGATGGAAGCCTATTCTCTCAGTGTTCAGCATGAGCAAACAACATTGCAAATACTGGAGGCCAAACTTGGATTGGAGGATCTTCGCACACAGGTTCCTTCTGCATCACTATGTCATCCAAGTTTTAGCCAATGAGGTAGGAATACATTTGATTACTGAAAAGTCTTTTGCAGGATGCTGGTGCATGGCTAGAGTACTTCGAGTCAAAAGCTTTGGAGCAGCAAGAAGCTGCTCGCAGAGGGATCCCAAAACCTGATACATCCATTGCAAGCAAAGGCCACCTAAGGTACACAAGTGTACTGTACAGTTAATTCATCTGAACAGTGAAGATACTTTTTTTTTGAGATTTAGGACTTTTACCTTTTTCCAGCGTAGCAGATCTCCTTACCTACATAAACCCAGATCAAGACACAAAAGAAAGAGATGCACAGAAAAAGCTACGGCGTATGAAGGTAATTCTCATTAAATGCAATCAGTTTAATGTAGTTCTTTATTCCCATCAGTTCAATTCCTGAGCATCTCTGTTTCACTCCTTTTCGAATCTTCTTATTCTGGAGTATCTACTTCGTATGCCTTTATCTCACCATTGAGGATACTCCATAGGTCTGACTCCACGATTCTTTTATGACTTTGAGGCATTGGAATTTAGAACTGATCCTGTTTTGTTGATACTTGCTAAGTTGCTTTTAGCTTTATCTCTTTGAAAACTTTATGAAAGAAAACTTTCTCCAAATGTTGATTCGAACCAAGTTTCCAATTTCTTGATACTCTCTTTTAGTCTTAGAGGTCTTCTGTTTCCCTTTCACCATATCTGGCATTTCATGCAGAGTGTGAATAAACCTAGTCAAGCAGAACCCATGATGCTTGAAGATGAGTCCCAGCAGGTTTTGAGTTCCTCATCTTCTCATGCCATTATGAGGGAATCCCAAGTGGTGGAAGAACGGAAACCCTACCAGTCAGAAAATACTAAAGATGAAATCAAGATAAGTCAATTTGTGGAGACAGCACTTGAAACAGTCTCTTCTGAAGAATCATCTGATGAAGGTTGGCAAGAAGCCAGTATAAAAGGAAGATCAGGACACATGCGCAGAAATTCTGGTCCCAGAAGACCATCTCTTGCAAAGTTGAAAATCAAAAACTTAGAAGCCTCCGGTTCTGAAGCTGCCAGTTTAAAGAGAAAAGCATTGTCGCCAACAATGATAACCAACACTGCAACAACAAGAAACCACTCAGTCAACAATCCTACTGTTGGAAAATTTATGAAGGCTGCTCGACCAACTGGCCGAGACGATTCAACTATTGAGCAGGTCAAGATATCAGAGACTGAAGTCAAACCAGCACAAGATCCAAAAACTTCTGTTAGTAGTAGACTCACTTTTATGGCTTCAAAGTATGTTTCCTATAAAGAAGTAGCAATCTCACCTCCTGGCACGGTCTTGAAGGCAGTGTTGGAGCAACCAGAAAAACCAAAGGAAGTGTTGGAGGATATCCAGGAATGCATAGCTGTACAAGAGGTATTCAAGGAGGAGTTTGAGATTTCAACAGAAGTAGCATTGCAAGAATCAATACCAAGCGACGATAGCGATCAGGAAGAAACTAAATTGCCCAAAGTGGAGACATCATTGGATGGAGTAGGAAAATCATGTTCTGATACCGTTGAGACTCCTAATGTTTCTCCTTCCAACAAGCCCACAACAAATGGAAGCAAACTCTCAGCTTCAGCTCCTCCATTCAATCCAGGTTCTCTATTGTCGATGTCACATCCATATTACTCTACTGTAGTTGCTGGTCTACATGATATGGGAAATGATCACCAGACAGTTTCACCTCAGGCAGCGGACATCCTCTCTCAATCTGTCGATGCCAGAGTCCCGCGTGGACCAAGATTGACCTTGTACTATAGAACTGGTTTTTCTTTCAGGAAGAAACATGGCTACCCTCCTCCCCATAATATCAATAGAAGCACTACCAGCTCTAATCCAAGTCCCATGAACCCTGATGCAGCTGAGTTTGTGCCTGAGAAAACTTCCCAACAGTTGGATCAATCTAATGGGCACTTAGAAGGTCAGTTTTCTGAAACTGACTCAAATCAGCAGGTGAACTCTTTCATGATGAAAGAGGGAACATCAGATGCAGTCGCTGAAGGAGAACATATGCAAGCAGAGAAAGTTCCTGACGAAGGGAAGAGGAAGGATGGTAAAAGAAGAAACAACATCAAGGACATGGAAAAAAATGAGCTTGCGAAAAAAATTCTTCTGAACTTTATAGTTAAGTCAGTCCATGATGGTATTGGTTCATTCAAGGCTGAAGCTAGCCAAAAGCCAGCTGAAACAAAGAACCAAGTAAATCATGGCATTGTAACTAAAATGGAGTCTGGCTCCAAGATTTATGGCCAGCAACAGTCGAATGCTCTCGATAAAAGTAAGAAGCAGGACAATGAAGGATTTACTGAAGTTGCAAAGAGGAGACGGAGGCAGCAGTTTACACATGCCGCCAATGGTTTGTATAGTCAGCAATCTATTTGCACCTTGGCCAGCTGACATGACCAAATGTGGTCAATGATGAAGATCTAGAGATCTCATAAAACAAAATGGTAGAAACTAAGAGTTCTTTTCCGCGGATTGTTTTTCTCCCCAGGGATAAGAGATTTGCTTTCTGGTATGGCTTTTCCCTCCTCCAGCAGTTCTCAAATGATATCAGAACTTGTTGCGGCTCGGTCAGATCCCTGAGTCTTATTAACATGTTCTGAATCATGTAAAAAGTTCTTGACGTGAATCGGAGCTTTTAGGTCATCTGTTATGTACAAAACTCTTTGATACATCCTTCATACAGATGCCTAGTCTGCATCTATCCGAGTTCATATCTGTTTGTAGAACTGGTACGGACAATTCAATAATGGAAGGGAATAAAATGCTGGTGATCTCCATTTGTAACAAGTTGGTCATTGTCGGTGACAGTTGCCTGATATTTTTGACAATTTGAAGAAGAAGAGCATAAGAAGGTGGAGTTCTAACTTTCCCTTGATATATCCTTTGCAAACTTTGGATACAGCAATCCTCACTCATCACACTGGAATGTGACCTTGACACCTTTTTACAAAGGTTGGTGCCTCATCTTTCCTGCAGGCACATATATACTTCTGTCAATGGGACCTATATATCACCTTCATTGAGATCACGAGTCACGATGATTCGATGTTCTTCTTGATTTATAAACTAAGCTAGCCGACCGAGCATTTGATGTATCATTGTCTCGCAACTTGTTTCCGCTTGCCCCACCTTCATCCAATTGTAGATTCTTGAAGAATCTCAAATCAAATATGAGGATTGTAAATTATCTGAAACGTCATCTCTAAGTGATATGCTTGAAAACATGCCTTCGACCCTACTTGCTCTCCAATAAAAACTTCTCGTCCACAGCTGGAGAAGGCAGAAGCAAACACCTAAGAAGAGAGATTTCTCGGAGGGGAAGAATGAACGTCTTATATCTTAATCAAGAACTAAAAAGGGTCAAATATAAAGTTCAATGCGATTTAAATCTTCTATTTCTTCCAATACAGAGTTCTTCATGATTCTCCAATCATGTCTACTAAATCCAAGTTAGTAATGTTGATTAGATGGCGACGGCGATCCCAATAAATGAACTTTTATATGGCCCTGTTTGGTTATGGAGAATGGAATATTTTTTTTTTAAAATCCACTTGTGTTTCAATTTATTAACTTAAGAACACTTTTGTATTTCTTTACAAACCATGCTAATTTCATAATTTGATGACTACCCTTAACCACATCATCGAGTTTGCCATGTCACTTCACTTCCTCCTCTCCCCCCCTCCTCTTCTTCTTCCCTCTTCTTCTCCTCTTCCTGCAGCCTCCTTCCCTCTCTTCCGCGCTCCCGGCCTTGCGCCACCCTCGCTCAAGATAGCAGCGGCTCAGCCACCTGCTACGGCTTCCGACCACCACCAGTGTGAGGACCTGCAAAGGCAATTTGGTAAATTGCGTTTTGTCAGTTTATTTCACACCCGCGTGGTGTACACACAATCCCTTTTGTTTGGTTTCCACGTTTGCTAGAATCCTAGGTGGGCTTGGGATATGAGGATCCAAGCTCGGGCGCGCGAAAGCTTGACTTTAGGATAGCTGATGGCTCGTGTGCGATCGGTCGCTCCTAGGAGAGATCGATCGGACTTGTGTCGGTTGTTCGAATAAGGACGCGGCTGACGTATCCGGATAAGGACGCGAGCCGACTTAGCCCGGCCCAGTCCGACCGATCGGTCCTAAAACTGATCAATCGGACTCAAGCCTATAAGTAACCCGAGACCTCCTCAGTTTTTCCGATTTTTCTTCTCCTCTCCTCCTACCTTAGAAATTCTCATTTGGAGCTTGATCCAGCAGCTTGGGAGGCTTGCTAGGAGATAGAGGAAAAGATCTACACCCTCCTTGGACGGTTTGATTGAGAATCAAACGTGGATTAGCATAGTTTGGTAGGGTTCTTCATTAATCCCTTAGATTAGGTGTTCTTCGTGGTTTTGTTTGATTGTTCTTCAATTAACGTATGCTAGCTGATGCTTGGTAGCGTGATTATCACCTGATTAAAGTTTGGTAGGATCTGGTTTTGATTTGATATGGATTTAAGCAAGATTTCATTATGTTATTTTAGGATTTTCTAGTTTAATTAGAACAGTGGGGTTCTAATGTGTTTTTTGAGCTATACGTGCATGATCTAGGTTGGTGTTCTGAATGAAAGTTGTAGATCTGTGAGTTAGCTTTTATTTCCAACCAGTTCCGTGATATTTGGAGCTATGTACAATATCTGATGAATTAAATGGACTGTCTGTGCTCAAACAGGGCAGCCAGCTTAATTAGTGTAATTAAGTGTTTTTCGTAGCTAAATGGATTTGATTTTTGGAGGGGATGATCTTAGTGATATTTGGGTGTGTTATGAAAAGTTTTATTTAAATCCAAGTTATTTGTAAACGGATTTTATTGGGTTTATCAGATCTGAGATTTTACCGAAATTATAGGTTTTCATCGATTTTCTTTTATCCGATTGATCTGGTTTCTGAATATGTGATTCGAGGTGTGCCGTTGAATAGGCATATCAAGTTTCGCATCAATCGGATGGTAAGATTGATAATTATGATTTTCCAGAGTTAGTAGATCATTTGCTGTAATTGGATAAATTGAGTTGTTTGTTATCGCATTATAAAAATGTTATTATATTTGCGTAGGCCCTGTGCTTGGTATGTGGTTGAACCAAGGGGGTCACGCCCCTTGGGATGTGTAGAATAAAATATGCATTTTTTATCTAGACCCTTGCCATGTTCACCCTTGGCGAGCTGTATGCTGCGCTTGGCCCTGTGTAATAATTGGTATATTATTGCATGCCTGATTTGTTATCTATGTGTATGATCATACATGCTTCTGTTTGCATTAGATGCATAAGGATAGGGCGTGGGTGATGGGTTGATCACTGATCCGAGGATTTCGGGTAGCTCGGATCTAGCTCTAGGACCGTGGCGGGTAGCGTGGTCCAGGATCGGATGGTAGTATTCAGTCGATATCGATGATAGTCTTAGATGACTTGAATACATGTTGAGGAAACCCTTGAAGTTACACCTAGTGATCAATATCATGATTTGCCTAAAGATTGGAAATATGCATCATCACACCCAAAGGAATTGATAATTGGTGAACCATCAAAAGGAATCCAAACTAGATCTTCATTAAATGCATGTGCAAATCTAGCCTTCTTATCTCAAATTGAGCCTAAAACGATTGAGGAAGCAATAGAGGATGATCATTGGATCTTAGCAATGCAAGAAGAGTTGAATCAATTTGAAAGAAATGAAGTTTGAAATTTGGTACCTAGACCTTATGATCATCCCGTCATTGGAACTAAATGGATGAATCGGGGATAATTACAAGGAATAAAGCTAGACTAGTTGCAAAAGGTTTCAATCATCAAGAAGGAATTGATTTTGATGAGACTTTTGCACCGGTTGCTAGACTTGAGGCAATAAGACTACTTCTAGCTTTTGTATCTTACAAAAATTTCAAATTATATCAAATGGATGTCAAAAGTGCATTTTTGAATGATTTTTTAAAGGAAGAAGTCTATGTTGAATAACCCCCCGGTTTTGAGGATTACAAGTTAGGGGATCATGTTTTCAAACTCACTAAAGCCTTGTATGGTTTGAAGCAAGCTCCTAGAGCTTGGTATGAAAGGCTTAGAAAATTCTTGATGGATAATGATTTTTATAGAGGAAAGATTGATACTACTCTTTTTACAAAATCAAAAGGAGAGGACCTTCTATTAGTTCAAATTTATGTGGATGATATCATCTTTGGATCCTCAAATGAAATGCTTTGTGAAAAATTTGCCTCTTGTATGCAAAGTGAATTTGAAATGAGTTTGATGGGTGAACTCAATTATTTTCTTGGTTTACAAATCATGCAAACTCGAGGAGAGATCTTTGTTAGTCAAGCCAAATACACTAGAGACCTACTCAAGAAGTATGATTTTGTCCAATCCAAATTAGATAATGATGAAGATGGGAAACCCGTTGATCAAACGCTTTATAGACGAATGATTGGTTCTTTACTTTATTTGACCACTAGTAGACCGAACATCATGTTTAGTGTTTGCCTATGTGCTAGATATCAATCTTGTCCTAAGGAATCTCATTTTGTTGCGGTCTAGAGGATCTTTAGATATCTATTAGGAACCCAAAAGTATGATTTGTGGTATTTTAGAAGATCATCTTTTGATCTATTTGGCTACTCCGATGCGGATTTTGCCGGGTGTAGGCTTGATAGAAAAAGCACCAAGTGGTACATGTCACTTTCTTGGTCATGCACTTGTTTCTTGGTTCTCCAAGAAGCAAAATTCAGTTGCTTTATCCACCGTCGAAGCGGAATACATTGAGGCGGGTAGTTGTTGTGCACAATTACTTTGGATGAAAATGCAATTGGTAGATTACAACATACATATAGGCAAAATGCCCATTAGATGTGACAACACTAGTGCCATAAGCCTATCCAAGAATCCAATCCTATATTCTAGAACAAAGCACATAGAAATTCGATACCATTTCCTGCGTGATCACACAGAAAAAGGAGATATTGTATTTGAATTTGTTAGCACCGAGCATCAAATTGTGGACATCCTAACCAAACCCTTGAGTGAAGACAAGTTTCTATATCTATTAAGGGAGCTTGGGATGTCCAATGGATGGACAAAATGAAAAGCTAAAAGAAAAATGTGTGGTCACATCTTTATCAGCTTTTTATACAATATCCTACTTGAGTGATAAATTTTGGTTAATTGAGTGATTTTCATGATTGATGACATGTTTTTAACTCATAATATTTAGTTACATGTGCATGCAAAAGTTTTGTGATGTTTTTATTTAAAAATAATTTTAAATTGAATTTCAAAATTCATTTTCTGGAACTGACGGTCGATCCATACGTCCTGACGGTCGACCGTGAGTACACTTTTGTTTTCGCATATTGCGCCTGAGGGTCGACCGCCAACTTCTTAGGATCGACCGTGATATTTTCTTTTTACACATGTTATGCGCTGACGGTCGACCGCCAACGTCTTAGGATCGACCATGATATTTTCTTTTTACACATATTATGCGCGACGGTCGACCGCCAACTTCTTAGGGTTGAGCGCCACAGATCGTGTGACAACTTAAGTGAGGGTTTTTTAGTCATTTTCACGCCTCCTCCTTATAAACCCCCCACCCGATCTTCTCCCTAGATCGACCATGCCCTAAGCCTCTTCATTGACCGCAGCTCCCTGATGAGTGCATGAAAGTGCACTCTGAACATGACCAATAGCAACTTATTTGTTGAATTTTCATAATTAATATAGATGATTTCGTCCGTATATGTTGCTTCACAAAGTTATTTATATATGCAGGAAATTGCAGCAAAGATCGGTCTTTAACGCCAAAACGGTACCTTTTCGGAATGAATCAGATGATGTACTGTCGCGCCCCGACCCGCGAACCGACCCGCGTAGGCCCAACCGGGCCGGGCGACGCGAAGCGGAACCTAACCTACTGCGAAAATTTTGGCGAGGTTTCCCTCTAATCGTAGTGGTTACCCTAGCAATTCTTAATCATTCTGTATTATACAATCATTCACGAACTCAAAGACTGAAACTGATATTTAATACAAAAACATCAAACAGGGAAATTATACATTTATCACTCCCGTAGGAGACTATCTATAACAAAAGGTAAGACTGTGATCGCTGCTCCTCAAGCACCGCCAGACGCCGCCACGTCACCAAACACCGGCCTGGTAGGGGCGACCGAAGAAGAGCTAGCGCCAGCACCTGCAAAACGCAGCTCGGGTAGGAGTGAGCACTAAGCTCAGCAGGGACACTACACTATGACACTCACAAGGGAGGGAACACAACAGTGTCGCCCTCAAGCAAAGGCTGGGTGTACACAGGGGTCCTATAACCCCACTGCGTGTCCCTGAAAGGAGGCCTCAGTCATGGTCTCCAGTCGAACTGGTCCAATACTGAGTCGCCCTCAGCGAGGCAGGAAACCGGCACTGCCATCTCACTAGCAGGAAACCAACACTGCTAGGCGGGCAACCAACACCGCTGAGTAGGCACCCCCTACCAAAGAGACAGTGAACCGAACACCGGCTACACCTCAACACTCGGCTCGAGGCCGACACGACCTCTAAACCTCAAACAACATGTATTCAGGTCATCTAACCCTATCATCAAAAAATCGACTGAATACTACAAATCGAATCCTGGACCAAGCTACCCGCAACGGTCCTAGAGCTAGATCCGGACTACCCGAAAGCCCGGATCGACAACGCCTTACACAGATGCAACTAATGCACAACACAATGTATGCTATCACATGCGCAGGATAAAGCATGTAAGCATGCAACAATATGTGATGATATAAATAACAAGGTCTCGGACGGCACCCTGCCGGCCCGGGGTGGTGAACAGGTAAGTAAGGTCTAGGAGCTGCTGCAGTGGTACCACCACTAACTGCCAGCAGTCCACCACAACACCTGCATCGGGACGCAGCCCCGCAAACAACAGCTCATAGATATCACAGATAAAGCCCTCGGCGCACGTGATCGCTCACAAACGTAGTCGTTAAAACGTATGCAAAACGCAATTTAGAAATTTGTAAACCTTTCTTTCAACACTAAATTAATAAGATAGAATAATGGTGAAATACGGGGTCGGTCCTCAGGGAAAACTTTGACTAACAAAGAAACATCAGAATTAACTTTCAACACTCTAGTCCTAAAGCTAAGAAGGATTGATTTGGGATTTTTAGGAACTGATTAATTAAAACTAATTAAGAAAGCGATTAACGAAATTGAAGTAGATCAATGAGGGAAAACCTAGGGATTACTGAATCCACTTTAGTTTCACTTCCTGTATTCTCTAGTTATCCTCTTGTTTTCTTATCTCGACATTATGGATTCACAGCTTCTTAAGCCTACATAAATCCCTAAAATAATGCGATTGTTTCCCTAAGGCATAACCTATCCAAACTTAGCATAAATTGTCTTCGAACTTAATCTGAGTACAACCTATCTTCATCTAGCATAGATTATCTCAAAGGCATACACAAAAGCAACATAAAAACCATCCTACGAATCTCTACCATCAAGCACAGCAATCAAGTAGGTCTGAATGTACGTCGAGGAACTCTGTTCCCTCAACTCTTTATAAAATAAAACCATATTCATAGGATCATGTCTTTGAAAAGATAACAAGAATCAAACTAGAAAATACAAAGAAGCTACACTAAAGCTTCATGAGATCCCTAAGTAAAGAGTTTAGCCACTCATCTTTTGGATGAGTTCCATGTATTCGATGAAGAAGGTTAGGGATCCACACCGCATCTCCGTCCTCTTCTCCAATCTGAGTCCCTCTTTTTCTCTCTATGGAGGCTCCCCGTTTTCCAGCCACAAAACTCCTTTTATATCTTAATTCCCGGATTAGGGTTTTAGGGTTGAGTTAGACCTCAAGTGCAACTCGGATTTCTTGGTTCAATCCTGACAGCTTCTTCCGATCGCGACTGGGTTCAACCCGTCCAGAATTTGAGAACGAGTCCAACACGAAAGATGTAGATTTGGAAGTCTTCTGTCAGATCCCGAAGATTTGACTATATTTGGACTTATATAGAATATTTGACGAATATTCTCCCGCACGTTGACGGACCAGTCTTCCAGCAGCTAAATATCTTCATCTTCTTCAAAACTGCTATCACACCATCAGGAATCTCACGAAGTGTCTAACATGAAAGTTGTTCATCTTGAAGTCTTCTACAGGTGCCCTGAATTTTAGAATATTTTGCCAGAAGCATAATTTCTGGTGAATATTATGCTAATAGTCGACAGAGCAGTGTATTTCAGCATATTAAGCATTTTCTGTAATTTCTAGCTTGAATTTTCATTAAACCTGAAATCAACTAACAAACTATCAAATACAAACACTCTAAGCCTAACAAAGGTAAATTAAGGGGTTTAATTATGAATATTTAGTAACTCATCACACCCCCCCAACTTACACTTTGCTAGTCCTCGAGCAAAGAAAATATAAAAAGAAGGCAATAAATCTAACTAGCCACTTTCGTAGGTCTCACGATTGCACTTAGCATGTGCAACAAGCCTTTAAACCCCTGGGTTACCCCAGTGGAGGAGTTATAGTCTCCTGAGGGTTTTCAGGGATGACACCCACAAACATCTATACGTTCGCTTGAATATATCATTAGAAATTCATCATAATATTCATCAACTCTAATGCATGAAATAGAAAGCCTATCCACGAATTCATCCTTCAACTCACAGTCACATAAAAATATGGTAAATCAAAACATGTCATAACATATTTCCAACACTTCAACATATTTAATCATGATTAAAAATAACTTTAACACTCCTGTGTGTGAATGGGGTTCCACATGCTTCAGAGCATCAATTATATCTAAACACTTCAACTATTCAAGATCACACTTCTATCCAAACACATATCTTCCACTTATCACATAGCAATATCTGTTTTTATTCATTTTTTTATCAGGAATTTCAACCGTTTTACGCGAACACCATGCTGGCTAGGCACGCTGCCCGGTTACTAAGTTGAAAATTCATTTTTTTTGTCAAGAATTCCAACCGTTTTACGCGAACACCATGCTGGCTAGGCACGCTGCCTGGTTACTAAGTTGAAAATCCTCTTTTTTTCCGCATACTCAAATAATTGCATGTGTTCATGTATTTTCTGTGTCAAGACATAGAATTGTAAATCCATCCTAGTATCATGTTGAGAATCTAATATCAACCTCTTAACATGTGGAAGTGAACATGTGCATTAGGATATGTCAAGTTATCCTTAAATCATGGTAAAAGTGTTAAGTATAGCAATAGTGTCATGCATAGCAAAATTTACTATCCCTTATGACATACAAGTCTCAGAATAATCCATAAAATAAATTTCTAAAACCTGCATCTTTGTCAAATCATATCATAATTTCATTCTTTTGACATATTTCAAGGGATCTATAATAATAAAAATTAGATTCCTAGAATCTACCCCCCAACTTGAATGTAATTATCCTCAATTACACCAAGTTATAAAAATAAAGTAAGGAAAAAGGGTAGAGATCACCGTAAATATCGTGCTATAAATAGTTGGCTCGCATAAAAGACGATCACCACCCCGCCCAAAAGAAGAATCCGTCGCTATGGAATAACTTCATGTCTCTAGAAGAGATTAAACAAATAAAATCATAGAAATCACCATAAAACATTAGAGACATATATAAAGACTGAAGAATAACCCCCTGATTGATCTATATAAGATTTGCAACATGCGCCCCTTAATGAGTTCCAAAGGAACACCTGCCATCAAATACGCCTTTCCAAAAGATCAAATCTAATAGAATGAGAAATATAGCCAAAGAAAAGCTGACAGGTAGAAAGGGAACAATTGGCAGAAAATCCTATGTCTTTATTGTGCATAAACGATGATGTTCCAACATCTACATGCATCCACAGAAAAATATAAAATCTAATCCAAAATAAAAGCTCACTGCGCTAGCATCGCTATAGCAAACCATCTCACCACCAAAAACTAGAAAAACAACCAACCACGAAGAGAGTCCTAAAAAAGCTAAATCCGCAAAACACCTCAGTCGTCATCCGTCTCATCCTCGTTATCTTCATCGTTAGACTCAAAATCACTAGACATCGGGGTTAGCGGACGATCAGGATCATCCGATGCATACGGTGAATCAGGAGGCGTGAGAAGAGCAGGATCGATGAGGGAACGTGGCGGGACGACGATCTTTGAACCGCCGGGACTCTCGAAGGAGACCCAAGCATCGTCAAGGTTTGGAGCATGCTAAATATCATAAACAATGCGGGCAAGCAAGTCTGCTAGAGGTAACGGCCCATAGAACTCAAAACCATTAGGATAGGCGTCAGAGGAATCACCAGGTGCATCGTCTTCAGACCGAACTCTAGGCGGAAAGCATAAGACTGTGGGTGGCGATGATGGTGTTGGAGAATCGGCAGTGCTCATCGAGTCTTCATCGGAGGAGAACCACGACGCTTGCGACATTGGAGATCCAGGTGCGAAGTCGGACATCGGGGAGTGGGACGGACTATCATCCGAATAGTAGGAAGATTGGCTCGATCGAGACATCTCGGAAGTCCGGTATCTGGCTGAGTGGTAGAAGACAAGAGGAGAAGCGATTGACGATGGTCACGATGGAGGCTTGGGAAAACAGGGGAAGAACAGAGCAGGAACGTGATGATGGAAGGAGGGTGATGATCAAAGAAGAAACGATGCCCTAGGAAGTCAGGAACGGATGGATTTAAATAGAGGATAAACTCCAATTTGAGTTAGAGTACGAAATCGAGTAGGAATAGGATTGAAATTCGAGTAACGTTCCGTTCGCGCAGAAAAAATAACGTTGGCGGTCGATCCCACGGTCGACCGTGAGAGGATAAAGGAAGCCGACGGTTGATCGGGCGATCGACCGTGAGATGCCAAAATACGTCGACGGTCGAACCGTCGATCGACCGTGACTGATAGGATAGGTGTTTAGGCACTGACGGTCGATCGTTGCATCGACCCTGAGAAGCTGTTTTTGCAACAGCGCCTGACGGTCGATGCAACGGTCGTTGCGGCGGTCGACCGTGATCTAGGAATTCCGATTTTCTAAATAACAAGGTTATTCTTAAAGGAAAATCACGAAAAATCATAAAAAAACAGAAAAATCATGAAAAAATTCCTAAAAATACAAACAATTCTAAAAAGGTAAGCAAAATCATAAAACTGGGTTGCCTCCTAGTAAGCGCGTAATTTTACGTCTTTCGCTTGATGTCCATAAAAGGATTACTTAAAGCATGGATCCGTCAGCTCGATGGACTCAATAACCTCACCATGAACGATGTCCTCCACATAAGGCTTTAATCTGTGCCCATTAACAGTGAAAATCTCATTCGTGTGTGGATTGCGGATTTCTACTACACCATGCGTGAATACGTTATTTATGATAAAAGGCCCATACCACATAGAACGTAATTTACCAGGGAAAAGGCACAATTTGGCATTGAAAAGCCACACTTTCTGCCCAGCAACAAAAGTCCTTCTCGAAATGTGTTTATCATGAAACCCTTTTGCTTTGTCTTTATAGATTTTGGAATTCAAGTATGCCTCATTGCGAATTTCCTCAAGTTCACATAAACTAAGCTTCCTATGTGTTGTGGTGGCATTGATATCAGTATTAAGCTTTTTAATGGCCCACATAGCCCGATGCTCTAATTAAACAGGTAACTGACAAGGCTTACCAAAAACTAATCGATATGGGGACATACCAATAGGCATTTTATAAGCAGTCCTGTAAGCCCATAGTGCATCGTCTAGCTTTATGGCCCAATCTGTGCGGTCAATGCGAACGGTTTTCTCTAAAATACGCTTTATTTCCCTATTAGAAAGTTCTACTTGGCCACTGGTTTGAGGATGATAAGGGGTGGCTACCTTATGAGTAATAGAGTACTTTCTAAGAAGGGAAGCAAAATGTTGATTATTAAAATGAGAACCGCCATCACTAATAATCACACAAGGACAACCGAAGCGAGAAAAGATATTACTTTGAAGAAATTTAACCACGACTTTATGATCATTCGACCTGGTTGCTATAGTTTCTACCCATTTAGATACATAGTCAACAGCTACAAGAATATACTGAAAACCAAAGGAAGGTGGAAAGGGACCCATGAAATCAATGCCCCAAATATCAAAAATATCGGCAACTAAGATAGGAGTTTGAGGCATCTCATTCCTACGAGAAATATTTCCAGTCTTTTGACACCTAATACAGGAGTGGCAAAAATTATGAGCATCCTTAAAAATCGTAGGCCAATAGAATCCACTTTGTAAAACTTTTGCCGCAGTTTTCTTTTCTGAGAAATGACCACCACATGCATGTGTATGACAGAAAGTGAGAATATCATGAACTTCAGACTCGGGCACACACCTACGGATAACTTGGTTAGAGCAGTGCTTAAATAACTCAGGGTCTTCCCATATATAATATTTAATCTGGGAAAAGAATCTGTCTTTGGCATTTTTAGACCAAGAATCAGGAAGCTTGTCGGAAACAAGAAAATTAACTATATGGGCATACCATGGTTGTGAAAAACGAGTCACCTGAAAGAGATGCTTGTCTGGAAAGGAGGTATTAACAGGAGTGTTATCAAGAATGTGTTCCAAAGGAATGCGGGACAAGTGATCAACAACTACATTTTCTGAACCCTTCTTATCCCTAATCTCTAGATCAAATTCTTGCAAAAGCAAGATCCAACGAATCAGTCTAGGTTTGGCATCCTTTTTGGCTAAAAGATATCGCAGAGCGACATGATCAGTATAGATAATGATTTTGGAACTTAGGAGATAGGAACGAAACTTTTCCAATGCAAAACATAGTGCTAACAATTCCTTCTCAGTAGTCGTATAATTTAATTGAGATTCAGAGAGGGTCTTACTGGCATAATAAATCACATGTGGGAATTTACTTACTCGTTGTCCTAACACAGCTCCTATGGTAGAATCAGAGGCATCACACATTAGTTCAAACGGTAGGGAATAATCAGGTGAATGAACGATAGGTGCGGTAGACAGTAAATCACGAATTGTCTTGAAAGCAGTAAAACAGGCATCATTGAAGACAAAGGGGACATCCTTGGCTAGTAATTCACATAAGGGTCGCGAAATTTTAGAAAAATCTTTGATGAAACGGCGGTAAAATTCAGCATGACCCAGAAAAGAGCGAATTTGACGCACAGAAGTCGGTGGAGGTAATTTAGAAATTAACTCAACTTTAGCCCTATCGACCTCTATACCACGTTTTGAAACAATGTGCCCTAACACGATTCCATCTTGAACCATGAAGTGACTCTTTTCCCAACTGAGGACAAGATTGGTTTCAATGCATCGCTCAAGAACTTTAAAGAGATTGTCTAAACAAGATTCAAAAGAATTTCCAAACACCGAAAAATCATCCATAAAGACTTCAAGAAATTTATCAATCATGTCAGAGAAGATGGCCATCATACACCTTTGAAATGTCACAGGTGCATTACAAAGACCAAAAGGCATCCTACGATAAGCAAAAGTACCGAAAGGGCAAGTAAAAGTAGTTTTCTCTTGATCTTGAGGATCAACTGCAACTTGGTTATACCCTGAATATCCATCTAGAAAACAATAATAGCTTTGGCCGAAAAGTCTTTCTAAGATTTGATCAATGAAAGGAAGAGGGAAGTGATTTTTTCTAGTCAAAGTATTAAGTTTCCTATAATCAATACAAACACGCCATCCTGTAGTTTGGCGCATCGGGATTTGCTCTCCCTTATCATTTTCTATTACGGTCAGACCAGATTTCTTAGGTACCACCTGTGTAGGGCTAACCCACCGGCTATCAAAAATTGGGTATATAATACCCACATCCAACAGTTTCACCACTTCTTTCTTCACTACCTCTTTCATATTCGGATTTAGACGGCGTTGCATTTCCCTAACAGTTTTAGACTCATCCTCTAAGTGAATCTTATGCATACAAATCGAGGGATCAATACCTTTCAAATCAGCGATTGTCCAACCTATAGCTTTCCTATGATCCTTAAGAACATTAACAAGTTGACTCTCCTGATCAGAAGATAAAGATGAAGAAATGATAACGGAAGAGAAGAGTTTAATCCAAGGAAAACATATTTTAGAGTTTTAGGTAGTGGTTTAAGTTCAAGTTCAGGTGGTGACTCCAGTGAAGTAAGGGCAGGAGTTGATGAGAGTGATGGAAGGGGTTCAACAACCCAAGAGATGATTTCTCGGTCATTTTCAGAATCGTGATCGATCGGTCGCTTAGGTGTGCGATCGGTCGGTCCAGAATCCATTTGTGTTCCAATATCATCTTTTGATTGTACAATTCGTATACTAACATCATTCTCATCATCTAAATCATATTCATGCAGAATAGCAGTCAATCCATGATTATATAATTTCATGTCATAATCATCATGATTAACATCATATTCACTCACAATTTCAGACAGTTTATCGGTTATCATAGAATGAGATTTATCATCAATACATTCAGTCAAAATATCAACATTATAACATTCATCATCATCAGGCTCAGGCAAACATGCAGTTTTAAAAATATTCAATTTAACATGCATGTGATCAAAAGAAACATCCATCACCCCAGTTCTACAATTTATGCAGGCATTGGCAGTGGCCAAAAAGGGACGTCCTAGGATAATGGGTACAGTCTTTTTGCAGTGGACAGCAGGTTCCATGTCTAAGACAACAAAGTCCACAGGAAAGAAGAAATTGTCCACTTTGACTAAAACATCTTCTAAGATACCTCTAGGTGTCTTAATGGACCTATCAGCTAATTGCAAAATCACAGGTGTCGGTTTAAGTTCCCCCATCCCAAATTCCTTATACAGGTAATAAGGCATAAGGTTAACACTGGCACCTAAGTCAAGTAGGGCACCATCTATATGATAGTCTCCTATATAACAAGGTATTGTAGGGGTACCAGGATCTTTTAGTTTGGGAGGTGTATCATGTTTTAAAATTGAACTAACCTGCTCAGTGAGAAAGATCTTTTTAGACACTTTGGATTTAGCCTGGCGTTTATGGGTACACAGATCCTTAAGAAACTTAGCATAGGAAGGAATCTGTCTAATGGCATCAAGCAGAGGAATGTTGATGTTGACTTGCTTAAAGGTTTCAATGATTTCTTCGGCAGTTTTTCGGGCTTTTATGGTTGAAGAAGGATCCTTAAGAGCTACTGGGAAAGGAACTTTAGGGATATATTTATCTGGATCAGGCTCTCTAGAATTAGATGTGTCAATATTAGATGAGAAATGAGAATCATCTCGGGCTGGACGCTTGGTTGTCAGATTGAGTGTTTGATCATCCAGATTGATAAGTTCACCTATTTGGTTATCTACTGTTTTGCCACTTTTGAGGGTCACTACGGCCTTGGCACTCTCGACGTTTTGGCTTTCTACATAATGCTGGCCTCTCAGATTGGTAACAGATTGACTTGGCAAATGTCCATCCTCTCTTTTAGCCATGTTATTAGATAGCTGCCCAACTTGCTTTTCTAAATTTGAAACGGATTGAATCGTTGAAGATAAGTTATTTTTCAATACGGAGACATCAAATTTCGACCTTCATGGATGACATGTCCATATTGAAATCACCTCTCATATCTAAAAGTGTACTCATGATAGAATTTAAAGTGGGCTCAGTTGATGATTCAGGAGGAGGAGGTTGTGAGGTATTCTGAGGATAATGTGAAAAGTACCCAGGGTTTGGATTTGCAAAAGATTTAGGTGGGTACTTGAAAGTGGAAGTACTGGATGTATTGTTTTGTCCCTGAAAGTTACTTGATTGTTGTGGCTTCCAACTAAAATTAGGATGATTTCTCCAACATGCATTATAGGCATTCGAATAAGGGTTGTTCTGAGGTTTGAAAAAACCATAAGTTGCATTAACTTGTTCCTGAACAAAGTCAGGGTAATTGGGGGCCAGATGACAATCGGTAATATGGTGATCAGAATTAAGGCAAAGGGCACAGGTTTCAAGAGAAGTGTTAGGTAATTGTTGAGCAAGAGATTGGCCTGTTTTCAACTGGTTGAGGTCTTTAATTAGGAGGGCTACTTGTGCGGAGAGACTTTGGAATTCAGAAATTTCATGAATTCCCCGAGAATTTCGAACCGTGGTAGACCGACTCCTAGAAACTGAGGCATTGTGTTGTGAATTTTCAGCAAGGTTGTCATACATTTCCCAAAGAGCAGTCCAAGGTTTACTAAGAACAACACCCCCGCAGCAGGTTTCGACCATTGTCCTATAACGATCATTAAGACCATTATAGAATGAATGGGCTAACTGCCACTCAGGTACCTCATGATGGGGACACTCTCTAAGAAGATCGTTAAATCTTTCCCAAGCTTCATGAAACATCTCATCTTCATTTTGCTTAAAAGAGATGATCATGGTTCGATAATTTTGAGTTTTAATGATAGGGAAATATTTCTTAAGGAAATCATCCTGAAGTTGGTCCCATGTTGAAATCGAATTTGGAGCTAAAGTTTGGAGCCAATGTTTAGCCTTGTCTTTCAAAGAAAAAGGGAAGAGTTTGAGTCTAAAGGCATCATCATTTAAATTCTGAAGCTTGAACATAGAAAGGATTTCAAGAAAGCTAGCAATGTGTCCATAGGGGTCCTCATTCTCACGCCCATAGAAAGAAGGTAAGGCTGTAATTCAGTTAGGCTTAATCTCATAATGGGTAGCATTGATGGTAGGTGGGTTGATACAAGAAGCATAGGTATAAGGTCCAGGTAGGAAATGATTCCTAATTGGGACTTCTCTATTATTGTTATCATTTCCACCCCTACCCATGTTATCATTAGGGTCAATGACATGTTCCTCGTGTTCAGCCATTAGGGATTGCAAGGTGCTTATGGCCTCATGGTAATTACTTAAAGATTTTTGTGCTAAGGTTCTAGCTGTTCGAAGTGTGGCCTCTATTTCTAGATCCAAAGGTTCCAACGGATTACGTAGGGATCGTCTACCTTGCATGCAAGATCACACCAAAAAGAGAAAAAGAAAACGGAATATTCGGAGGAGAGGAGAAAATCCGGAAAACAAAGATTGAAAGCAAAGAAATTTAAAACAATAAAACTAACCTGACTACGCTCACGGTCGATCTGGTGGTCGACCGTGGAGAGCTCGCGGTCGACCGTGGGTTGCTCGCGGTCGACCGTGGAACTATGCAACCTCACTTGAAGACGCGACGGTCGATCCTCGTATCGACCCTGAGACGCTTTTTCCGTGATAGAGGACGACGGTCGATGTCGCGGTCGACCCGTGGCTTTCGTAGAGAACGACGGTCGATCCGGCGGTCGATGTCGCGGTCGACCGTCAGTAGTTTTCAACGTAAGATCGTTCCAACGCTGCAATAATTCCAGAAAATTATCAAAAAAATCCTAAAAAATTGTAAAATAACGTAAATAAAAATAAAAATCTAACTACTCTCAGAAAAAGAGTTAAAAGAAGATTAAATCGATAATCCGTTGTAAATCAAAAGATGTCCCCAGCAACGGCGCCAAAAATTGATCGCTCACAAACGTCGTCGTTAAAACGTATGCAAAACGCAATTTAGAAATTTGTAAACCTTTCTTTCAACACTAAATTAATAAGATAGAATAATGGTGAAATACGGGGTCGGACCTCAGGGAAAACTTTGACTAACAAAGAAACATCAGAATTAACTTTCAACACTCTAGTCCTAAAGCGAAGAAGGATTGATTTGGGATTTTTAGGAACTGATTAATTAAAACTAATTAAGAAAGCGATTAACGAAATTGAAGTAGATCAATGAGGGAAAACCTAGAAATTACTCAATCCACTTTAGTTTCACATCCTGTATTCTCTAATTATCCTCTTGTTTTCTTATCTCGACATTATGGATTCACAGCTTCTTAAGCCTACATGAATCCCTAAAATAATGCGATTGTTTCCCTAAGGCATAACCTATCCAAACTTAGCATAAATTGTCTTCGAACTTAATCTGAGTACAACCTATCTTCATCTAGCATAGATTATCTCAAAGGCATACACAAAAGCAACATAAAAACCATCCTACGAATCTCTACCATCAAGCACAGCAATCAAGTAGGTCTGAATGTACGTCGAGGAACTCTGTTCCCTCAACTCTTTATAAAATAAAACCATATTCATAGGATCATGTCTTTGAAAAGATAACAAGAATCAAACTAGAAAATACAAAGAAGCTACACTAAAGCTTCATGAGATCCCTAAGTAAAGAGTTTAGCCACTCATCTTTTGGATGAGTTCCATGTATTCGATGAAGAAGGTTAGGGATCCACACCGCATCTCCGTCCTCTTCTCCAATCTGAGTCCCTCTTTTTCTCTCTATGGAGGCTGATCGCTTACAAACGTCGTCGTTATAACGTTGCAAACTCAATCAAATATTAAATTTATAATCCTTATTCAATCACTAAACTACTACGTAGAAATAGCGGTGAAGTCGGGAGTTGATCCACAGGGAAAACGTTGGAAATTGAAATCAATTCTCGAAACCCTAAAACTAAAGAAAAGAATCAAAGATAGAATAGATTAAATTAATGAAGAAAAGAAATAAAAGGTTGATCAATTTGAATCAATGGATAAGTGACTTAGGAATTACTCAATCCGCCCTAGTTTCACCTTCAATCTTCTCTAGTTATCCTCTTGTTCCCTTCTCTAAACATTATGAATCCACAGCTTCTTAAGCTTACATGAATCCCTAAAATAAGGTTTATGTTTCCAACGACATAATCTATCTTTGTTTAACATAAATCATCTTTGGTCCTACGATTACATTAAATTATTCTACTCCTAATGACCTTACCATGACTTATCTTCATGTAGCATAGACTATCTCAAAGGTAAACCAAAAACCACATGAAAATCATCCTATGAATCTCTACAATCAATCACAGAAATCATGTAGGACTGAAAATACGTCAAGGAACTCTGTTCCCTCAACTCTATTAACAATAAAAGCAAATTCATAGGATCATGTCTTGAGAAGAATACAAGATTCAAACCAAAGAAAATAGAAAGTTATGCTAGGGTTTCATGAATAATCCTAAGTACAATAACTAGCAACTCATCTTTTGGATGAAAGCCATCGGATTGGAGTATGAAGCTGTCACCATCCACATCCTCTCCTTCTTCTTCTTCCTCCTCCAAAGATTGACAAAAAGATGAGATGTTTTGCTGGAATAACCCCTTTTTACAATAAAAACCCTTAATCCCGGAATTAGGGTTATGGCTAAGTTGAGTTGGACCTCTAGTGCAACTCGGAATTCCTGGTTCAACCCTGACAGCTTCTTCTGGTCGCGACTGGGCTCAACCGGTCCGGAATTTGGAACTGAGTCCAACACAAAAGATGTAGAATTGGAAGTCCTCTGTCAGCTCCCGAAGAGTTTACAATATTTTGACTTATCTAGAATATTTGACGAATATTCTCCCGGGCCCTGCCTCTAGCAGTATGGCCTCCACTGACAAGGCACAGTTCACCACCTCCCTGAGAGCGCTAGCAAACCGCGCCGCCATCAGAAGCCTGATCTCGGGCCGTAGCCCCCACTGAAACCGCCGCGCTCTGGCGAGAGGATCGCTCGCCACTGGACCGGCGAACCTGATGAGCCTGGTGAACCTAGCTGCATACTGTGCCACTGACTGCGTATCCTGGGAGATGCTGAGGTACTCCCGGACCAACGCTTGACGCGCACTCTGAGGGAAGTACGCGTCGAGAAAAGACGAACGGAACATGTCCCAGGAGGGGTCACTCCTGCTCCTAACGGTAAAGACAGCACTCCACCAGTCCAAAGCGTCCCCGTCGAGCTGGAACGCCGCCAGTCTGACCCGAACCCGGTCATCCTGGATGAACAAAGCGTCGAGGACATGACTGACTCCTCTCAGCCAGTCGTCCGCTACTGCCGGATCACCCTCAGCACCACTGAACCTGGGCGGGTTCAACTCCTGGAAGGTGATCACCGCTACCGTCACAGCGCAGTCGCTAAGTGGCAGAAGAACCCTCTCGGCGAAAAGAGAGGCGTTTTCCCCCATCGCGAACTCAACACTCGCCTCTGGTGCTAGTGCAGAGTCTCGGGGCAAAGCTGTCGCGGCTACTGGAGCCTGTCGGGTGGTGCACTGCACACGCGATCGACCACGACTCACAACGGAACGATGTACCCGACTCCTCGGCATCTGCACCCCCCACCAGAAACAACAAGCATCCACTTGTTCGAAACCCAAGACAAAGCAGCACAACATAAAGCGGAAAAGCATAACACATCACAGAAGAGCATGAACGGATGTTCTAGACATAGAACTAACCCATTCCACGCTCAATCTCAACCGAATCCTGATCCTAAACCCTAGGATCTACAACCTATGCTCTGATACGAAGCTGTAACACCCCGGCCCTCCACTGGGCCCAGGCCCACGGGCTCCTGGTCTGACCAGGATCCACCCGAGGGCCCCACCTGACACAATATTGTCCACTTTTGGCTCACCGCAGAAATCTGGGAAAACTTTCCAGTAGGTCACCCATCGTGTGACTACTCCAGGTCGAGCACGCTTAACCATGCAGTTTTCTGGCGGATCACTGCCAGCACGGCTTTAAAACGCGTTGTGTCTATTAAGGGGTTACTATATACTTATATCGAACCCCAGACCATACCCAGGCGTTCTGGGATTGCTAACCCGGCTACCCGACTTAGCTCCGCCCTCCAGGCGTAGGCATCTTGTCCCACGGTAGACCCAGCGGGCCTGACAATCCACCCTTCTTGGAGGCCCAGTGTCCTCGCTGGCACAATATCCGGCTGGGAACCGGCTCTGATACCATACTGTAACTGTCGCGCCCCGACCCGCGAAAGCCCAACCGGGCTGGGCGACGCGAACCGGAACCTAACCAACGCGGAAAAAGAACGGCGAGGGTTCCCTCTAACCTATTGGTCTCCCTAGCAGTTCACCAAAAGCACCCTCAAGCAAAACAATATTATTTAGCAAACCTCGAACCTCAGATTAAAAACTCAAGTGTTAATATATACAAATCCTCGGAGAGGGGAAGATTCAAAGTACAACATCGCTCCCGTAGGAGACTAACTAACAATGGATAAAAAGCCACCAAGATCGCCACCTCTCAGACTCCACCTGGCGCCGCCGCACCGCCAACCAACTGCCCGGTAGGGGCCACAGAGGAAGAACTGACGCCTGCACCTGCAAAACGCAGCCCGGGTAGGTGTGAGCACTAAGCTCAGTAGGGATCTACACTATGACACACAGAAGGAAGAGGAAAACGCAACAGTGTCGCCCTCGAGTAGGATCTGGGTGTATACAGGGGTCCCATAACCCCACCGCATGTCCCTGGTGCCCAGGAGCAGCACACAGTCGGAACAACACTGGTGAACACACAACTGCAGGGAACGGCACTGCAGGCGGGAAAAAGGCCCCGCTGGGTAGGCAACACCTCTACCCCAGGGTCCGCACAGTGAGACACCGGCTACACCTCAGCATACGACTCAAGGCCGACACGACCTCTACAATCATCAAGAACAAGTGCGCCAGTCATCTAAGCCTATCATCGAAACGACTGGGCACCACCATTCAAACCGGGTCCTAACAGCCCAACCCCGGTCCTAGGGCTAAGTCCGAGCTTCCAGCCTCGGGACGGCGACCCAAAGATCACCCACGCCCTAACCAATGCAACTAATGCACACAACAACAATGCATGCTATGACATACACAAATAAAAGGAAAGGCATGCAACAGTATGTCAAGCATCATTTAAGTCTACTGGATCGCTGCAGCGGTACCACCAACCGCTGCCAGCCGATCCGCAGCGGGTCCCGGCATTACGACGGTACCGCGACCGTCAACCGCGGACTCCTGCAACGGGAAGCAACCCCGAAAACGATGATGAACAAAACACAATATAATATTATATTCCGAAATATAATATTATATTCAAAAACACCCAAAGCCTCTACTTAGGGGCTAATTGATCCCGTCGATCCGACGCCCAAACGACGTTGGATTCAAGATCCAACTTAGCCACCAGTAGGTGTATAAAGCATGATCAACATATCCAAAATTCATCATCATCCAACGGTTGGATTAACGGGAAAACGCTAATCAAAATTGTTAGTCAAACTAACTTACCCATTAATTGCTGCAACGCAGCCCTTCAGGAAACAATTCATAACAAATAGTACATAAATCGAAAAAATATGAAACAAGATGGAATGGAAAGATAACGAGGAGAGTTACAGCTCTTATGTTTATGAAAATCCAAGACCATGTACTCACCAGCCGGAAAACTCGCCGCAAGCCGGCTGTTTCTCAAGAACAGCAGAAAACCAGAAATCTGAGACTAATCTTGCATAAAACCTACTCAAATCTCAACTGATTAACATGAAACTTAAATCAGTTATTCTACAAGGCATAAGGAATCCAACAAAGCAAGGATCAACAAGATCCAACGGCTAGATCTCAAGAAAACCCGAAATGAACACAGTAGGTATAACCCTACCTAGCTGCGCTTTCCTCGGCTGATTCCCTGCGATTTGATCGCCAACAAGCTGCCAAACCACACCAGGAGCCTTCCTCTCGTTGTCACGAATCCAACGAGCCAAAGAACACCCAATTTGGTGGCCGGAGGAGGGAGAACGGAGGGAAAGAAGCTCGCCGGCGGTAAAGGGAAGAAACAGAGCACCGCGGGAAAGAGAGAAGGAGGGAAGAAGAAGAGAAGGAGAAGGAGGAAGAGGAGGGGAAGAAAAGAGGGGAAAGGGGGAGGGGAAAGCCGGGAAAGAGGGGAAAAAGCTGGGGGAAAAGGGAGGGGAAGACTTCCCTCTCTGACAAGGGAGAGCGACGGCCGACGGCCGTCCTCGCGAAAGAGAAAGACAGCACCGACTCGATCATGATCGATATCCAGGGCATGTGAGATCGATCTCCTTTGCAATCCAGATCGATCTGCTTGAAAACCAGATCGATCTCCTTTGTAAAAAATCCAGATCGATCTCCCTAGCCATCCAGATCGATCTCCTTTACTCAGAAAGGCAAACTTGGGATAAAACACAAGCCCAAGCTCAGATCTTCCGATCTCGGGTTCACCTAGCCATTCTAAACAAACACGAACACAGACAAGGCCAGTGTGTGCACACGCGGGTGTGAAACAAACCAACAAGGCGCAATTTAACAAATTGCCCTTGCGGCCTACAGCGAGCCACAGGGGTAGAGGGACATGTTCTCACAGTAACGCCCTGGCCCTCCACTGGGCCCCGGCCCGTGGGCTCCCGGTCTGACCAAGATCCACCCGGATGCCCCACCCGACACAATATTGTCCGTTTTTGGCTCACCGCAGAAATCTGGGAAAACTTCCCAGTAGGTCACCCATCCCGGGACCGCTCCAAGGCAAGAACGCTTAACCTTGGAGTTTTCTGACAGATCACTGCCAGCACGGTTTTAAAACGCGTTGGATTAACGGAAAAACACTAATCAAAACCGTTAATCAAACTAACTTTCTAATTAATTGCTGCAACGCAGCCCTCCAGTGCGAAAATCATAACAATTCGTAGGAAAATCGGAAAAATATAAAATTAGTTGGAATGGAAAGCTAACGAAGAGATCTACAACTCTTATGTTTATCAAAACCCAAGATAATACATATACAAGCCGGAAAACTCACCGCAAGCCGGCTGTTCTTCAAGAACAGCAGAAAACCGAAAAATCCGAGATTAATCATGCATAAATCCTACTCAAATCTCAACCAAATATCATGAAACTTATATCAGTAATTCTACTAGGTATAAGGAAGCTAACAACACCAAGATCAACAAGATCCAACGGCTAGATCACACGAAACCCATTAAAGAACACATGTAGGTAGAAGAACCTACCAAACTGTGCATTCCTCGGTTGATCCCTCGCAAACCCGTCACCAACAAGGCTCCAAACCATCTCAGCAACCTTTCTCTCGTCGCCACAAATCCAACAAGCTTTGGAACGCCAAAAACGGTGGCCGGAGGAGGGAGAACGGAAGAGAAGAAGCTCGCCGGCGGAAGAAGAGAAGAAACAGAGCACCGCGGGAAAGAAGAGAAAGAAGGAAGAAGAAGAGAAGAGAAGAGAAGGGAAGAAGAGGAAGGAAAGCCCGGGGGAAAGCCGGGAAAGCCGGAGGAAAGGGGAAGGAGGGGAGGGAAAGTCCTCCTCTTCTGATAAGGGAGAGCGACGGCCGGCTGCTGTCCTCGTGAAATAGAAAAGGCACCGACTGATTGCTTACGAGTCCGATCGATCGCTCCAAGGAGCGATCGATCGCTCCCGAGCCGCAAACAGCACGAAGACCTTCTGCACTAAGCGATCGATATCAAAAGCATGGCAGATCGATCTGGCTAGCAAGGCCAGATCGATCTCATTAGCAATCCAGATCGATCTCCTTCGCCCAGAAAGGCAAACTTGGGCTAAAACACAAGCTCAAGCTCATATCTTCCGATCTCGGGTTCACTTAGCCATTCTAAACAAACACTAACACATACAAGGTCAGTGTGTGCACACGCGGGTGTGAAACAAACCAACAAGGTGCAATTTACCAAATTGCCCTTGCGGTGCAAGAAACAATACGATCCACCGGATCGCGCGCTCGATGCGAGGCAAACCAACGAGCCACGGGCCTGACCCAGCCGGTCGACCCAGGAGTAGAGGGACGGGTCCTCACATCCTCTGACCGAGAGTAGATAAGGATGTCATCGACGAACATCACCACGAACTCGTCTAGAAAAGGCCGGAAGATCCTCTGCATGAGATCCATGAACGCTGCTGGTGCGTTCATCAGCCCAAACGACATCACCACGAACTCGTACATACCGTACCGAGTCCGGAATGCCGTCTTCGGGATGTCGCAATCCCGAACCTTCAACTGGTGGTAGCCGGTGCGGAGATTGATCTTCGAGAACACTGAAGATCCTCATAGCTGGTCAAACAAGTCGTCGATCCTCGGCATTGGGTACCTGTTCTTCACTGTCACCCTGTTGAGCCGCCTGTAGTTTATGCAAAGTCGAAGGGTACCATCCTTCTTCCTTGCGATCAACATTGGCGCTCCCTAGGGAGACATGCTGGGACGGATGAAGCCTCTGCTGGTCAGCTCGTCTAGCTGGGTCCTCATCTCACTTTGCTCTGCCGGTGCTATCCTGAAAGCTGGGAGAGAGATCAGTGCGTACCTGGTACTAGGTTGATCTCAAAATCGACCTCTCTGGGTGGTGGAAGCCCTGGCAACACCTCAGGAAACACGTCGGTGCAGTCGTCCACGATCCTGGGAAAACTACGCTGCTGCACTCCCTCAGAACCGGACAGGGACAGGCTGGCCAACAAGGCTGAGAGGTCGCTGCCACGCCTCCCCACACCACAAGCAAAGGAGTCGGGTGTCCAAGCAACCACCTTCCGACAACCACAGTCGATGACGACCCGGTATGCTGCCAACCAGTCCATACCAAGTATCACGTAAAAGCCGGTCATGTCTAGTACCCGCATGTCTAGACAGACCCGGAGGCCTCCAACCTCCAACGAACACGATCGACAGACCCGGTCCACCCTGATTGCCCAGCCGATCGGTGAGTATACAGACTGTGCCACCTCTAGCCGACTCGTCTCTAACCCTACCGATGCCACGCACATGCTAGCAAGATAGGAAAGAGACGCCCAGAATCTATCAGCATCTCTACTAAGGAACTAGAAAGCTGAGAGATTACCTCTGGGTACGGGTGGCTCAGCTGCTGCCTGCTGGTACTGCTGAACGGTGTCCTGCTGCTCGCGAACTGGGAGGGCAAACACCTGCCCCCGCTGGCTGCCTCTACCCCTGGAGCAGCTCGGTCCAGCTCCTGACCCGCGCCCACCACTGCTCCCCTACCAAGCACTTGGCCCTCCGCCTCTACTGTCCTGCGGCACAGCGCCCCGCGCTCCTCACAAGGAACAGTCTCTACGGTAGTGTCCCAGCTACCCGCAGTGGAAACACGTGACTGGCGCGCCACTAGGCTGCTGACCCTGGCCTCCCCCTGACGAAGCCTGCCCAAACGGCCTGGCCGTCCGGAGGAACTGACCTGCTGAGCTCGGCAGCTGCGGCTGGAACTGCTGCACGCACTGCGGCTGCTGCTGGAAGTGTCGCCGACGCCGCTGTTGGCCTCTGCCGAATCCCCCTCTGAACTGGGGCATGTGATGTGTGCTAGTAGGGAATGCCGGTGGAACTGCCCAGCACCCTTCGTCTTGCAACTGCGCCTCTACTGCCAAGGCGTAGTCCAAAACTACTGAGTATGCCTGGAAGCGGTAAGAACTGGTCCGTCGCCTGATCTCTGATCGAAGCCCCTGCTCAAACTGACGTGCCCTGGCCACTGGACCTGCTGACCGACCACTGAACCTAGACGGGTCCAGCTGCAGAAAGTCCAACAAGACCGCCGTAGCGGTCCGCCCGTCGACAGGAGGGAGAACCTTCTCCTCGGCGAGACGGGTCTCCTCCCGTGCGACCAAAACCGTCACTGGTGATGGCTCAGCCCGTCTAGCTCTGACCTCTCTGACAGGTGCTACCCTGTCTGGTCGGGCGGGTCGACCAGGTCGTGCCCCACCCCGACCAACAACCGAAGGTCGGCCTCGAGCTCCCGACATCTGCGCAATCACCAACGACAAACGAGCATTCACTCGTCAGAACGGCAAACCAAGCAACACAACAATAAAAGCGAAAGACATAACACATCACAAGGAGATCATGCACTGATGTTCTAGACATAGAACTAACCCATTCCATGCTCAATTTCAACCGAATCCTGATCCTAACACCCTGGGATCTACAGCCTATGCTCTGATACCAAGTTGTCGCGCTCCGACCCGTGTAGGCCCAACCGGGCCGGGCGACGCGAAGCGGAACTTAACCTACTACGGAAATTTTGGCGAGGTTTCCCTCTAATCGTAGTGGTTACCCTAGCAATTCTTAATCATCCTGTATTATACTATCATTCACGAACTCGAAGACTGAAACTGATATTTAATACAAAAACCTCAAACAGGGAAATTATACATTTATCACTCCGATAGGAGACTATCTATAACAAAAGGTAAGACTGTGATCACCGCTCCTCAAGCACCGCCAGACGCCGCCACGTCACAAAACATTGGCCCGGTAGAGGCGACCGAAGAAGAGCTAGCGCCAGCACCTGCAAAACACATCCCGGGTAGCAGTGAGCACTAAGCTCAGCAGGGACACTACACTACGACACTCACAAGGGAGGGAACACAACAGTGTCACCCTCAAGCAAAGGCTGGGTGTACATAGGTGTCGAGCCTCGACCCGTGTAGGCCCAACCGGGCATGACGACACGAAGCGGAACCTAACATACTACAGAAATTTTGGCGAGGTTTCCCTCTAATCATAGTGGTTACCCTATCAATCACAACCATCCTGTGTTATACAAATATTACAAACTTCAAAGACTGAAACTGGATATAATATTACAAAACCTCAAAACAGAGAAATTATACATTTATCGCTCCCGTAGGAGACTATCTATAACAAAAAGGGTGTAATGCTGTAAAGATCGCCACCTCTCAAACATCGCCAGACGCCGCCACGTCACCAAATACCGGCCCGGTAGGGACGACCGAAGAAGAGCTAGCGCCAGCACCTACAAAACGCAGCCCGGGTAGGAGTGAGCACTAAGCTCAGCAGGGACACTACACTACGACACTCACAAGGGAGGGAACACAACAGTGTCGCCCTCAAGCAAGACTTGGGTGTGTAGCAAGGGCCCCATAACCCCACCACGTGTCCCTGAAAAATAGACTCCAGTCATGTTCTCCAGGCGAACTAGTCACATACTGGGTCACCCTCAGCGAGGCTGACCAAGTCTGCCATCTCACAGGCAGGCACCCGACTCTGCCAGGCAGGCTACCAACACCGCTGAGTAGGCCCAACCTCTACCCATGAGACAGTGAACCGGACACCGGTTGCACCCACAACGTCTAGCTCGAGGCCGATATGACCTCTATGATCATCAAGCAACATGTATTCAGGTCAAACTAACCCTATTATCGAAAATAACTAAATACTACAAATCGAGTCCTGGACCAAGCTACCCGCAACGGTCCTAGAGCTAGATCCGGACTAACCGAAAGCCCCGGATCGGTGGTCAACCCACCGCCAGTATCCTACACAGATGCAACTAATGCGCAACACAATGCATGTTATGGACATGCGCAGGATAATTCAGATAAACATGCAACAGTATGTGATGATATATCAAACAAGGTCTGGGCATGGCACCCTGCCGGCCCGGGGTGGTGAGCAGGTAAATAAGGTCTAAGGAACTGCTGCAGTGGTACCACCACCAACTGCCAGCAGTCCACCACAACACCTGCACCCTGGAAACAACCCCGCAAACAACATCTCACAGATAACACAGATAAAGCCCTCGGCGCACGCCGGCATGCAAGGCTAGGAAAAGCTGTAGGGCTACCCGCCTGTTTATTCTAAACATCCCGGGAGTCATCACTTCCCCGGTTCACCACTGCCCTATTATAGGGCTAACATGCTTAAACCTATGTACCAGGTATTAAGACAGTAGAGAAAACGATACATGCAAAGCTCCGCGAGCAAAACAAGACAAACCCCTCTCTCTGCCATAGTCGGATCGATCCCTCCCCCAAGGGAGGATCGATCCCTCTAATGACAGAGAGCAAAAGCTCCACATCGCGCCGAGTCCGATCGATCCGTCTCACTAGGGGCCGATCGATCCTGCTCGGGTCAGCATTACCAACAAAGAGAGAGATCGATCCGTCTCACAGACGGATCGATCGGTTGGGTTCTCCGATAAGCCGACGGAGAGAAATACCGCCGGAAAACTCCACCAAATCCCACCAAAGCCTGGGATCTAGTAGTACGAAGCATCACGAATCCAAAATCGGTGGAAATACTACAATCTAACATGTATACAATAAGTTCTAAGCATAAGAACATCGACAGCGGGGAAAAAAAACTTCCAAAAACCTGAAGAATGTAGGTAGGAATCCCTACCGAAGCAAGAGCAGCTTCAATCCCAGCTGTTGAGCCTTGGATCGTCCATGAACTCTTCGAAATCCAGGAATTCTCAGCCCAAGAATCCAGTTTTCTAAAGAGATCTGAGGAAGAAGGTTCTGTTTGTTTTATAGGCAAACAAACCGACTTAGCAGGATCGATCCGTCCAAGGAGAACGATCGATCCAGCCAAGAGAGTGATCGATCCAGCCAAGGAGATCGATAGATCCAGCCAAGGGAGCGATCGATCCAGCCAAGGAGACCGATCGATCCAGCCAAGGGAATGATCGATCCAACCAAGAGACCGATCGATCCCTCTCCGAGTCCGATCGATCCGTCCCAAGAGACCGATCGATCTGACTCAACGATCCATGTTCCTATCAAAGACCGATCGAACCCTCTAGCAAGGAAGGATCGATCCGTCTCTCGCAGGAAGCTGGACTTGGGCTAGAACTTAAGCCCAAGCCCGGATCTTTCGATCCCGGGTCCCACTAACCGATCTAGCCTAGCAATACCACAAACATGGTCAGTGTGTGCACACGCGAGTGTGAAACAAACCGACAAGGCGTAATTTACCAAATTGCCCTTGCGGTCCACGACGAGCCACAGGGGTAGAGGGACGGGTCCTCACATCCTAATACCCTTAAAGGAAATCTCGTTCCGAGATTCGATAAGGGTAGGGCTCGGAAGCAAAGAAACAACTACACTAGAAGACATGACAAAAGTTACCTCGAGAAGGGAACAAGTGCGGAAACTCCTGCCGCATGCGCGCCTCGCGCTCCCAGGTCATCTCCTCGACGCCTCTCTAGGATCTCAAATGGCCCAACGAACCTCGAGGCCAACTTGCCCCCACTGCCAAACCTGATAGAACCTCTGTACGGTGCTGCCCGTAGGAACACACTGTCACCAACTGTGAACTCAAGGGGTCGTCGCCTCTGATCTGCGTAGCTCTTCTGCCGACTCTGAGCCATGTGAAGCCTCTGCCTGATCTACACTAACCTCTCTGACGACCTCCTGACGATGTCTGGACCGGTGAGTGAAACCTCTCCAACCTCTGTCCAGCACACTGGGGAACGACACGGCCTACCGTACAACGCCTCGAAAGGTGCTGCTCCAAGACTGGACTGGTAGCTGTTGTTGTAGGCGAACTCCACCAAGGGAACGTGCTCCTCCCAGCTGCCTCCTGCGTTGAGGACACATGCTCTCAGCATGTCCTCCAAGATCTGGATCGTCCGCTCTGACTGCCCGTCTGTCTGCGGGTGAAACGCCGTACTGAAGGTCAGGAGTGTGCCAACTGCCTCCTGAAAACCCCGCCAGACCCTGCTGGTAAACCTGGGGTCACAGTCTGACACGATAGAAACTGGAACCCCGTGTAGTCTGACTTCCTCTCGGACGTACAAACCGCCCAACCTGTCAGACGAGTCAGTCGTCCGCATAGGCAGGAAGTGCGCCGATTTGGTCAATCGATCAATGATGACCCAAATCGCGTCATTCCCCCTAGGAGATCTCGGCAGCCCGGTCACGAAGTCCATCGTGATGTGCTCCCACTTCCACTCAGCTAGTAGAAGCGGCTGAAGTAACCCCGGAGTCCGCTAGTGCTCTGCCTTAACCTTCTGACAGGTAAGGTAGCGCGATACAAACTCCGTGACTGCTCTCTTCATCTCGCGCCACCAGAACTGTCGCCGAAGATCCTGGTACATCTTGTTGCCACCGGGATGAACTGCAAAGCGAGAGTGGTGGAACTCTCGTAGGACGTCGTCTCGAAGAACTGGATCTGCTGGAACCGCTACTCTGCCTCGGAACCGTAGCCCTCCGTTTGGGGATACTGTCCAGTTTATGTCTGCACCCTCTGTGCCCACTGCTTTGCGTAACTCCTCAAGCTCTGAGTCACTGTGCTGTGCCTCTAACACTCTGGCTAGAACTGCTGGCATACTCTGCACTGCGTAGAGGAAGCTGCTGGATCCCCGATCATCAAACTCGAGCCCCAACTGACCCGCCGTCTCTAGAGCATGCCACTGTGACGAGTTCGTGGTGGTGTTCGTCGACGACTTACTTATCTACTCCCGGTCAGAGGCGGAGCATGAGCGACACTTGGTGACAGTGTTGCAGCTACTTTGGGACCATCGGGTCTATGCCAAGGCTTCCAAGTGCGAGTTCTGGCTTGCTCAGGTGGGGTTCCTTGGACACGTGGTGTCGGCA
Organism: Narthecium ossifragum; assembly: GCA_963920575.1. NCBI lineage: Eukaryota > Viridiplantae > Streptophyta > Magnoliopsida > Dioscoreales > Nartheciaceae > Narthecium > Narthecium ossifragum. The sequence continues at coordinate 14,351,363 of OY986967.1, read as the reverse complement.
ACATGGATCTCAGTCGACCGAGGACAGTGGTCGAGGTCCGCAGTTTCCTGGGCTTGGCGGGGTACTACAGACGGTTTGTGCGGGACTTCTCCAGAGTCGCCGGGCCGTTGACCAGACTGACACAGAAGGCCGTCCCGTTCGCTTGGGATGATGCTTGTGAGCGAGCCTTCGTGGAGCTGAGGACCAGGTTGACCAGTGCACCGGTGCTGATCGTCCCCGAGCGAGGCGTTGGTTACAGTGTCTACTGCGACGCCAGCGGTGAGGGTTTGGGGTGTGTCTCATGCAGGAGGGCCACGTAGTTTCCTATGGTTCTCGTCAACTGAAGAACCATGAGAGGAACTACCCGACTCACGATTTGGAGCTAGCAGTGGTAGTCTTCGCCCTGAAGACCTGGCGTCACTACCTCTATGGCGAGAAGTTTTCTGTCTTCTCAGACCATAAGAGCTTGAGGCACATTTTCACCCAACATGACCTCAACCTGAGGCAGCGACGCTGGATGGAGATACTGGAGGACTACGACTTCGAGTTGCATTACCATCCTGGTAAGGCAAACGTCGTAGCAGACGCGCTGAGCAGACAGGTGAGAGACACCAGAGCAGCAGTTGCAGGGTTGTCAGCGCGGCAGTGGCATGCTCTAGAGACGGCGGGCCAGTTGGGGCTCGAGTTTGAGGATCGGGGATCCGACAGCTTCCTCTATGCAGTGCAGAGTATGCCAGCAGTTTTAACCAGAGTGTTAGAGGCACAACACAGTGACCCAGAGCTTGAGGAGTTACGCACAGCAGTGGGCACAGAGGGTGCAGACGGAGACTGGACAGTATCGCCAGACGGAGGGCTACGGTTCCGAGACAGAGTAGGGGTTCCAGCAGATCCAGTTCTTTGAGACGACGTCCTACGAGAATTCCACCACTCTCGCTTTGCAGTTCATCCCGGCGGCACCAAGATGTACCAGGATCTTCGGGGACAGTTCTGGTGGCGCGGGATGAAGAGGGCAGTGACGGAGTTCGTATCGCGCTACCTTACCTGTCAGAAGGTTAAGGCAGAGCACTAGCGGACTCCGGGGTTACTTCAGCCGCTTCTACTAGCTGAGTGGAAGTGGGAGCACATCATGATGGACTTCGTGACCGGGCTGTCGAGATCTCCTAGAGGGAATGACGCGATTTGGGTCATCGTTGATCGATTGACCAAATCGGTGCACTTCCTGCCTATGCGGACGACAGACTCGTCTGACAGGTTGGGCGGTTTGTACGTCCGAGAGGTAGTGAGACTACACGGGGTTTTAGTTTCTATCGTGTCAGACCGTGACCCCAGGTTTACCAGCAGGGTCTGGCGGGGTTTTCAGGAGGCAGTTGGCACACTCCTGACCTTCAGTACGGCGTTTCACCCGCAGACAGACGGGCAGTCAGAGCGGACGATCCAGATGTTGGAGGACATGCTGAGAGCATGTGTCCTCGATGCAGGAGGCAGTTAGAGGAGCACGTTCCCTTGGTGGAGTTCGCCTACAATAACAGCTACCAGTCCAATCATGGAGGAGCACCTTTCGAGGCATTGTACGGTAGGCCGTGTCGTTCCCCAGTGTGCTGGACAGAGGTTGGAGAGGTTTCACTCGGGGGTCCAGACATCGTCAGGAGGTCGTCAGAGATGTTAGTACAGATCAGGTAGAGGCTTCTGATGGCTCAGAGCCGGCAGAAGAGCTACGCAGATCAGAGGCGACGACCCCTTGAGTTCACAGTTGGTGACAGTGTGTTCTTGCGGGCAGCACCGTACAGAGGTTCTATCAGGTTTGGCAGTGGGGGCAAGTTGGCCCCGAGGTTCGTCGGGCAGTTTGAGATCCTAGAGAGGGGTCGAGAAGATGACCTGGGAGCGTGAGGCGCGCATGCGGCATGAGTTTCCGCACTTGTTCCCTTCTCGAGGTAACTTTTGTCCTGTCTTCTAGTGTAGTTATTTCTTTGCTTCCGAGCCCTACCCTTATCAAATCTCGGGACGAGATTTCCTTTAAGGGTATTAGGATGTGAGGACCCGTCCCTCTACCCCTGTGGCTCGTCGTGGACCGCAAGGGCAATTTGGTAAATTGCGCCTTGTCGGTTTGTTTCACACTCGCGTGTACACACACTGACCATGCTTGGCTAGAATGGTTAGTGGGACTCGGGATCGAAAGATCTGGGCTTGGGGTTGGATCGATTGTTCCCTTGGCTGGATCGATCGGTCTCCTTGGCTGGATCGATCGCTCCCTTGGCTGGATCGATCGGTCTCCTTGGCTGGATCGATCGCTCTCTTGGCTGGATCGATCGGTCTCCTTGGACGGATTGATCCTGCTAAGTCGGTTCGTTTGCCTATAAAACAAACAGAACCTTCTTCCTCATATCTCTTTGGAAAACCGGATTCTTGGGCTGAGAATTCCTGGATTTCGAAGAGTTCGTGGACGATCCAAGGCTCAGCAGCTGGGATTGAAGCTGCTCTTGCTCCGGTAGGGATTCCTACCTACATTTTTCAGGTTTTTGGAAGTTTTTTTTTCTGGCTGTCGATGTTGTTATGCTTAGAACTTATTGTATACATGTTAGATTGTAGTATTTCCGCCGGTTTTGGATTCGTGATGCTTCGTACTACTAGATCCCAGGTTTTGGTGGGATTTGGTGGAGTTTTCCGGCGGTGTTTCTCGCCGTCGGCTTATCGGAGAACCCAACCGATCGATCCGTTTGTGAGACGGATCGATCTCTCTCTTTGTTGGTTATGCTGACCCGAGCAGGATCGATCGGCCCCTAGTGAGGGCTATCGATCCCGGTGCCTTGGGTAGCATGGATTCCTCTCGTCGCGAGTTGGATCGATCCGTCCCGAGTCGGATCGATCGTCCTAGGAGGACGGATCGATCGGACTCGACGTGATGTGGAGCTTTTGCTCTTTGTCATTAGAGGGATCGATCCTCTTGGAAAGGTCGGAAGATCCTCTGTATGAGATCCATGAACGCTGTTGGTGCGTTCGTCAGCCCAAACGGCATCACCACAAACTCGTACAGGCCGTACCGAGTCCGGAATGCCGTCTTCGGGATGTCGCAATCCCGTACCGGGTCCCATAACCCCACCGCGTGTCCCTGAAAGGAGGCCTCAGTCATGGTCCCTAGCCGAACTGGTCGCATACTGAGTCACCCTCAGCGAGGCAGGAAACCGGCTCTGCCATCTCACTAGCAGGAAACCAACACTGCTAGGCGAGCAACCAACACCGTTGAGTAGGCACCCCCTACCAAAGAGACAGTGAGCCAGACACCGGCTATACCTCAACACTCGGCTCGAGGCCGACAAGACCTCTAAACCTCAAACAACATGTATTCAGGTCATCTAACCCTATCATCAAAAAATCAACTGAATACTACAAATCGAATCCTGGACCAAGCTACCCGCAACGGTCTTAGAGCTAGATCCGGACTACCCGAAAGACCCGGATCGACAACGCCCTACACAGATGCAACTAATGCACAACACAATGTATGCTATGACATGCACAGGATAAAGCATGTAAGCATGCAACAATATGTGATGATATAAATAACAAGGTTTGGGCACGGCACCCTGCCGGCCCGGGGTGGTGAACAGGTAAATAAGGTCTACGAGCTGCTGCAGTGGTACCACCACCAACTGCCAGCAGTCTACCACAACACCTGCATCGGGAAGCAGCCCCGCAAACAACAGCTCACAGATATCACAGATAAAGCCCTCGGCGCACGCCGGCATGCAAGGCTAGGGAAAGTTGTAGGGCTACCCGCCCGTTTATTCTAAACATCCCTGGATTCATCACTCCCCCGGTTCACCATTGCCCTATTATAGGGCTAACATGTTTAAACATATGTACAAGGTATAAAGTTGTAAGAAAAAAACCGACATACCAAGCCCTGTGGGCAAAAACCATGAAAAATCCTCTCTGCTACTAAAGGATCGATCTTTTCCTAAAAAAAGATCGATCTTTTAAGTAACAGTGAGCTTCCCTCACTGTCGAGCTAAAGAAGATCGATCCTTCCTCCCAGGAACATCGATCTCTCTCGAGACAGAGGGCACCCTTGTCGTCGCGCCAAGAAAGATCGATCCTTCCTCCCAGGAAGATCGATCTTCCTCACGACGTAGGGTAACCATGCTACTCAAGACCCAGGATCGATCTTCTCCAAGCAAAGGAGCGATCCTTCATCGGGCGCAGCATGACCAACCCAGAGGGATAAGATCCTTCCTCTAGAAGGATCGATCCGGATGGGTTCTCCGGCGTACTTCCGGCGAGAAAAACCGCCGGAAAGTACATCCAAACTTAACCAAACTCTGGGATCTGATAGATCAAGATCCCACGAGTCTAAAACAGGTGAAATCACGGAAAACCAACTTGTATATCGAAAGATCTAAGTATAAGAACACAATCAAACCGGAAAAACCAAAAACCCGAAAAGAGATGTAGGTAGGATCCCTACCTAAGCAAGAGCAGCTTCAATCCAAGCTGCTAGGCCTTGGATCGTCCTCAAACACCTTCAAAAATCGCATGATCTGAGCTCAGATCTCCGAATTTCAAAAGGATTCAAGGAAGAAAGTCTCGTCTGCTTTACAGGCAAACGAACCGACCTAAGGGAAGATCGATCCTTCATGACGATCGTACTTGACTTTCTGGCACAAGAAGATCGATCTCTTAGCTAGAGAAGATCGATCCTTTTTGTCCAAAAAGCTAGGCTTGGGCAAGAACTCAAGCCCAAGCCCGGATCTTTCGATCCTGGGTCCCACTAACCATTCTAACCAAACATTAACACAAACATGGTCAGTGTGTGCACACGCGAGTGTGAAACAAGCCGACAAGGCGCAATTTACTAAATTGTCCTTGCGGTCCACAACAAGCCACAGGAGTAGAGGGACGGGTCCTCACATGTACTATGCATGGTTTGAAAGCTCTGAAAGTCTAGTTTCCGGGAGTTTTTACGGTTCGTGATTTGGAGTTTCTTAGAGGAAGAAGATATGCTATTTTGAGTACGAGAGGTGCAGGCAAAGCAGTTACGGAAGAAGAAGATCATCTTATGCTCAAAGGATCAATCTTACTCTATCAAAGGATCGATCGTCTAAGTGCATTTAATCCTAACAGAGAGCATACTTTCAAAGGATCGATCTTACTCTAGCAAAGGATCGATCTTCCTCGGGCGTAGCCAGAAACTGAAGAAATTTAAGAATAGAAGATCGATCTTTCTCATATCAAAGGATTGATCCTTTGTTGACGGAAGAGAAAATTAAAGGCCTAGATCTAATCCGAGTTTCTGAACTTTTGGAGGCTATAAATAGGAAACCTAGGGTTAGAAAAAGGGGGGCTGCTTGGATGTTTTTGGAGGGACTTTTTCTGACCTTTTTTGAAGGTAGAAGAGGAAGAAATCTCCATCCATGGCTGAGTTGTCACACCCCGACCCAGAAAACCCATCCAGGACGAGGCGTGAGGGGAAACCTACACTATTCATCTCCAGCTGGCGCGATACAAAGCGGAATTATAGAAAAACTTAAACAATTTACAACCCAGAGGTAAACAGATATTCAATTCATATAACATCAGTTGTACTATTACAAGATCTTCCAATAAAAGAATATTATACAATAATCTCAAAGTTCCTCAAATATGTACATAATTTGCAAAATCTGCCAAAAGTACAACAGTCGTCCTCCAACAACCTCAAACACCTCTGGATGTAGTCGCGCCACCAAAGCTGATCCGCCGGCTCTACTGAAGAAGAACTGGCGCCTGCACCTGCAAACGCAGTTCGGGTAGGAGTGAGCGATAAGCTCAGTAGGGTTCTACTCTACGGCACACTGAAAGGAGGAAAACAACAACATAGTTGTCTTCCAGCTCAAGTCTAACGGATGCCACGGGTCCCACAACCCTGTCGACTCCCCAAGGGATCCTACTCTTCTCAACCGACCACGCTGGGAAACTCAACCAACACGCTGGGAGGAAAGAACTGGAACCAGTAGGATCACCATTACCCAGTAGGAAACCAGTGCCTGGGGACCATGTCAGGGACGTCGACGCCTATCCTTAGAACTTAGCTTCGGAAGACAACCCGACTTCTAAACCTCAACAATGATCAGAGTCAACTAGCGTGCATCCTCAATAACACCAGATCTGATTAAACAATCACCCTAATCCTGACTACCCAGCCGCGGTCTTAATGGCTAGATCCGAGCTACCCGAGAGCCTCGGATCGGCGATTAGCCCATCGCCCGCCTAACCTCAGATGCCTCTAATGCAATCAAGATGCATGCAATGCTCAGGCACAGATAACAAGATATAAGCATGCAACAAGATGTCATTAATTATACAGGGCTAGACATAGCTTACAGCTAGCCAAAGAGTAAGCATAACAAAGGCATCAAGTACAGATAAACTATTCTAACCAACAAACAGTCGAGCGAAGCATGAACACAGATATACAATAGTCTTCAGTGCTCTCTTACACCTGACAGACTAAGGTTCCACAGTTACCCCGCAGGTAACTGGCCACATTTATACAATAGCCATCGGCACTCGCCGGCAAGAGGCTAAGGTTCCACAATTTCTCATTAGCTAGCACTCATAGCTAGCTAATGGTTAAGCAAACCATAAAGCATTTAACTACCATTCAACTAAGTATTAAATGCAATAAAAAACCATAGATTCGTCAAAAAAAAGGAAGATACTCGATTCGATCCTCAAACTTGAAAGAAATCCTTTGAAAACCTCATCAAATCCATATACATGCTTCCCAACATGTTTAGATACTAATCAAAAATCAAAACCGTCCAAAAAAAATCCAAAAAACCATATTCAAGGGCCCACGGACGATGTCACGGTCGATCCTCCGATCGACCGTGAGGCCACGGACGATCCTCCGATCGACCGTGAGGCCACGGACGATGTCACGGTCGATCCACCGATCGACCGTGAGGCCAAAACGAGGAAAACCACATGGGCGACGGTTGATCGGCCCATCAACCGTCGGGAGCACAAAACGAGACAGAGCCTCACAGACGATGCGACGGTCGACCGTGAGACAGGATGAAAAAGAGAGAGAACCCACGGTCGATCGACCGATCGACCGTGGGAGGCTAAAATCCCGACAGAGCCTGATGGTCGATGCGACGGTCGATCCGACGGTCGACCGCCAGGCCCAGAAAGTGTAAAACAACACTTGACGGTCGATGCACCGATCGACCGTCGAGCCTTAAGCACAGTTCTTCAGAACAGTGCCGGAAATCCAATTTCTTGGATTTCAAGGATCAAATCAAGTTGGAAATCATTGAAACTTTGCAAACATATGTAACTAACGATGGGGAATCCAATGGTGCAAAGAAATCATATTTTCGACGGTTAAATCTCCAATTTAGGTTAAAATGACCGAAAACCGATAAACGGCGAGAATACGGAAAACCAGCCGTTAAAATGCCGAAGTCGCGGGGTAGGAATACAAGAAACAAGCCACATCACATGTGCTACAAGTTACACAACATTCTAACATGTATTCCTACAGCGAAAATGCATTAAACCTATCCTAGGAGAACTCGATCCAAAGATCGAGGTAGAAACACCTACTTGAAGATATAGGGCAGCTCCTCCACGCATCGCTCAACTCCGATCGCCGGAATCCGCTCCTCGAAGCCACGCCTCCGAATGCCCTAGCACAGCCGGCCGCAGGAGAGAGAGAAGAAAGAACGCAGGAGAAGAAGAAAAGAAAGAGAGAGAGAAAGGAAAGGGGTTTAAATAGAAAGCTGGAATCCATCACAGCCGTCCGACTCGATCTCTCCCGATCGAGCTCCGATCTTCCGATCGGACGCGCCCTAAAGGTTCTAATCAAACACATACATCAATCAAAGGCCATGTGTGCAACGCGGGTGTGAAACTGACCACCAGGGAGCATATTTACCAAAATGCCACTGGTGTCAAAAGCAGCGATGCGATCAACCGATCGCATACCAAGGCCACCCATGCCAAACCACAAACCCAGACCCTCGACCTAACGCGGTCGGACCAGGTTGAGGTACGGGTCCTCACATGAGTAATCCACGGGCATGGCGGACGGATGATCTAGCAAGGATTAGGGTTTCTTCTTCATCATGGTTCCTAGTTTTAATCTTTATTGTTAAACTCTTTTCTACGTATTGAATCTTCAAGGATTATATCTATTGTTTACCTACTTTATCTCGTGAAATCTTTGCTATGCATTACCGATTGTGAGAGTTGGTATTGTGTATTCTTAGAGATCTGGTTAGATAGAGTTAGGGCTTTGTTCCGATGAACTTTTGCTATATGTTGCCTGTAGTGACAGCCGGTATCATATATTCTTAGGTTTGGGTTGGATGAAGTTAGAACTATAATAAGGAAGAATCAATCGTAGGAAGAGACATTTATATATTTTGTTAGATTCATAATTCCATATCTTCCGGTTAAGGTGTTTGGGATGTGAATCCCGTAACTAAGTATTGAATGAACCGTTGGAAGAAGAAGAATCTAAGTCCGAGTGAAGTGATTCCCGATGCCTAGCCTTATCAAAATCCTGATATCTTTAGTTAACCTTACATTATAATTAAATCCTTTGACCTAATTTAGTTAATTCTTAAGTTTCGCTTGTCTTCAATTCATTATTATTTGCGTTTTGGATGTTTTCTGTTTGTCTCTTTGTGGGATCGACCTCTCTTTTACTGTATTGCACCGCGACCGCTGTGCGTGACACATTTGAGCGATATCAAAATTTGGCGCCGTTGCCGGGGAGACGGTTCCGAAAAGCGCTAGAATCATCAGATCACGATGATTGAAGACATCGAAGGCGGTAACTTTGTTCCCTTTTCTTTGGATTTTTATTTCTTTTCCCTTAGTTTTCTTTATTTTCCTTTTAGTTTTATTTTGATTTTTAGTTTTATTTTTACTTGCTGAAAAAAAAAACTGAAAAAAACTGAAAAAAGAGGATGGAAAATGAATTATATCAAGATTATTTGAGGTCATGTTCTATGAAGTTGAGAGATGGAATGTCTCAAGCAACAGTTCGTAAGAAAAGTATATACGAATTGAGGGAGGAGAATAGAATGAGTCATGTTTCTGTCAATCAGTATCTTCCTAATTATATGATTAACGCATTGAAAAGAAAGATTTCATCCTTTGGACAAAAGGATGATGAGACATTATGTGATGCATGGCAGCGATTTAACAGTTTAATAGTTTCATGCCCTCAACATGGTTATGCTAGTTGGCGTTTACTTAGCTATTTTTATTATGGATTAACTGAGCATGAACGTCAAACTCTTGAAACAAGATGCAAGGGTGAGTTTTTACAGATTGATCCTGATGAAGCTAAGAAGCACTTGGATGAGCTTGTTGAGACGACTTATACATAGACGGTTCCGGGGCGCTAGGATGATTATCATGGTCATATCAATGCCAAATTCTACAAGCATCCCAATGTCGGCTTAACGTCCAACAACTATCTACAACACATTGAGCCTTTCTACTCTTATCCTAGTGCTTATAATGATTATGTGCATGATACTTATGTAGCTACTTCTCATGATGTGCATATTGATGAACCTAACACGTATGATGCATGTGTCGATGACTTTAGTGCTTGTGATGCTTACATCCATGATTTTAATGCTTATGTTGCACATGCTCAAGATGTTCATGTTGATCATGCATATGCTCATGACTATAGTGCTAGTGTGCATGTTCAAAATTCTAGTGCTATTGATGCACAAGCGCTATTGATGCACAAGCTATTGATTCTAATGTGTATGATGCATATGCACATGATTTTAGCGCTCTTGCTCCTACGCATGTTCATCATACTAACATTCACTATGCATATGCTCATGATTCCAATGTTAGTAATGCACATGTTCATGCCTCTGATGTGGGCGATGCACATGTTTCTCCTTAACATTCTGTGCCAGAGATTTTGGACTTACTTAAGGAGGCTAAAACCAAGCCTAATTTTGATTCTTTCATTTGCAGTTACTTATGAAGGACGAGGAGAAGGCACACCAACTATGTGAGGTAATCATATCTTTTAGCGTGCACGAACTCGGATGGACACATTAGTTGGAAGAAGACGAAGTACTCAAGTTCAGGTTGGTCAGCAGCGAGGACGATCCGGACGACTACCAAGACCACCACAACCATGCATTCGTTGAACCTCCATCGGCTGAACTTCAAGTCATTACTTCTAAGCTACGAGGTATATTTCCTGTGTTTATTTCATCTCCTTGGATAGTTAGGAAGAACATGACCTTGATAGATACTTTTAGACTTCGACGGATTATTTCAGATTTTGTGATCTTATCATCCCTTACCACGAGCATGATGACATTATTCATAGGTCATTGGATGAGTCACTGAAACTTGAGCACAATGATGACACATATTTCTATTTGAGAGATCCAGCTATCTTGTTTATTGGTGTTAGAATGCAAAAGCTAGTTCTCCTACTTGTAATATGCCACTTGGATTCACATGGTGAATTACCCTTGGTGATACTACTAAGGTTAATCCTTCAGGTCATGACACTTACTGATTTTGCATATCATCGTGCTAGGGCTCGGCCGCCAAGGGCGCGGTTAAAAATCCTTGTTTTATATATAGTAGTTTAGTTTGCTCGATTTGCTTTCTTGTATGCTTGAGAATGCCGGAGTTATTTTTATGTTGTTTGCTTGCATGTTTGCTTTTGTTTTCGATTTGTTTTTCTTTTGTTTTTAGGTGATCGAGTAGTCCCTACTTTCCATTGGAGATTTTGGCCAGCCATCATTGGGATGGAGATTTCGGCCATCATGAAGAGCCTTGCAAGGATATTCGCTTACTCTATCAGGTGGTCTCACTCCTATATCGATTTATAATGCTTATCTATTCTATTTCAAATTTAAACCTGCACCTGTTTTATTCTGTTGCCATACTTAGCACACATTGAGAACAATCTGAATTTTAGGTTGGTGGATGCAGGCATGCATGACCTTGTGCATGCTACTTTGTGGGTCTAATAGTGTTGAATTAAGCATGTTACTAGAAATTATACATGAGTTGAAAGTTTTATGCTTATTATACATGTTGCTTTCATATGGATTGGCCTATACATTGATTGCATGCGTGATAACCTGAAGGTAGAACATCATGTGATTCACACACGAATACTTATGTGCAGTGGCAATTATACACACCAGAGGAATGAGCATGCTATTGTTAATCTGGACCATGATTTCAGCTTTAGCTAGTGTTGAGTATTGCATGCAGAGAAAAAGAAGAAGAAGAAAAACGTTCTGGAGCTTGATCAAGTTGTGCCTAAACGACTATTAAGTGATCTACTAAGTAACCGGGTGTTCTTGTCTCGGGAAGCGGGGAGCTCATGTAAAAAGGTAGAACCACTAATAGCTAAAAAAGAAACTATTAAGTGTTTTGCTAAGTAACCGGGTCTCTACGTCTCAAGAAGCGGAGAGTGCTCGCGTTAAAAAGCAAAGTGTCTGATAGTTGAAAAGAAAACGTAAAAGGGAAAGAAAGAGCATGATGTACTTAAAGTGTGAGGGTTGGATGATTGGTTCCGGAGATAGTGGTCTGTTTGGACTAATGGTGGGTAGAAGTTGCCTTTGTATGTAACTTTTATTTGTCACGTCACATGTGTTAATCTGAATGGTGGGTAAATTCCTCCAAACCCGTACCCTCCACCTTGTTATTGAAGATAGAAAACCCTTTTCTCAACCCTTCAGTAAATCCACATATACAAGAATGTTGAAAACCCAACGAGCCTAAGGTTTTATTGTTCATGTCCTTATGGTGAATGATGAGGAAGGAGAAAATTAAGGAGAGCATGATGAGGAAGATGTGGGGGGAGAGGAAGGAGAGCCTAGACTTCAAGGACATCAAGGTCAATCCTCCCATAGCTGAGCTCGTCGCACCACGACACAAAGACTTGATGAGCTAGAAACAAGATTGGAAAGGATGGAAGTCAATCAAGGTGACATCAAGGCTTCCCAGGCACACATCACTGAAAATGAAGCGAAGATGTCCAAGCATCTTGAAGACATTTTTACCTACATGAAAAATGAATTTTCACCTTCCACACCTTTAGTTGATTGATCCTAAATCCCCATCCATGTTACTTCTTTTTGATGATGCCAAAGGAGGAGAAAAAGTGTGATGAATGTTGAAAACAATTTCCCTACATTTCATTTTATATTTTTACTCTTTTTTTTTGGAAAACCTTGTTTTTGAAATAAAACACTTGTAATCCAAAATTTTCTGAATGTTTTTGAATGGAAGTATTGTAATGCAAGTGTCACAATCTTTTGAATGAAAGGCAATGTTGTTGGATATTGTTGATCATAATACAATGTTGTTGTATAGACTTAAGATGTATTGGTACATGATTTTTTATCTCAAATATCCATATGAACTATTTCATGATAGCCTATATTCAGTTTTTTTAAAAGAAGTGAATATGCTAAAATCTAAGTTATCTTATCATTATATCTTAAAATTACCTTTTCCTATCCTTTTAGTGATATATGATACGAGTCGATCCGACTCGACCAACTGGATCCGAACCCAGAAGAGGAACCAAGCTGGTTCAACCTCTTTCCTAGATTGACTTGGACTTCCCTAGTTCAAACTAGAGTATTTAATTAGTATTTATCATTAGTCTTTTATTGAGTCCTAGTTGATTGTTAGGAATTAATTAAGAGACCCTTTGAGTTAGGAAGTTGAGTTGAGTCAGAAACCTTATTTGTGAGGACCCGTCCCTCCCCTCCTGTGGCTCACTGTGGACCGCAAGGGAAATTTGGTAAATTGCACCTTGTCGGCTAGTTCCACACTCGCGCTTGTACACTCACTGACCTTGTTTGTGGTAATGTTTGCTTAGGATGGTTAGTGGGACCCGGGATCGAAAGATCCGGACTTAGGCTTGAATTCTCGCCTAAGTTTAGCTTTCAGCACACAAAGGATCTATCCTCTTGTGCCAGAAAGTCAAGTGAGATCGTCATGAGGTGATCGATCCTTCCTTGGGTAAGGATCGATCCTTCATAGGTCGGTTCGTTTGCCTATAAAGCAGACGAATCTTCTTCCTTCAAATCCTTTTGGAAACCCGACGATTTGAGCTCGGATCTTGGGATTTTCGAAGGCGTTGAGGACGATCCAAGGCCTAGCTGCTTGGATCTAAGCTGCGTTTGCTCCGGTAGGGATCCTACCGACATCTCTCTTCGGGGTTTTGAGTTTTCCGGTTTGATCTGTGATTTAATGCTTAGATCTTGTGATTAGCATGTTGGTTTCTTGTGTTTGAACCGGTTTTGGACTCGTGGGATCCTGATCTATCAGATCCCAGAGTTTCGTGGTTTTTGGTTGTCTCTTTCGGCGGTATTCTTCGCCGGAAGGACGCCGCGGAACCCATCATGATCGATCTTCCCTTGAGGAAGGATCGATCTTCTGGGTTGGTCATGCTTCGCCCGATGAAGGATCGATCACGAGCTTGGTGAGGATCGATCCTGGTTCTTGGGGAGCATGGCTGTCCTTCGTCGCGAAGAGGATCGATCCTCCTGTGAGGAAGGATCGATCACTCGTGGTGCGATCTGAAGGGTGCTCTCTGTCGCGAAAATGATCGATCCCCCTGAGAGGAAGGATCGATCCTTTTGTCTCGACAGTGAGGCTTTACTCTCTGTTGCTGAGAGGATCGATCCTACCCTAGGGGATGATCGATCCTTTGGTAGAAGAGAGGGTTTTGACTAGTTTTGCCCAAGGGGCTTTGTATGTTGGTTTTCTTTATTGTTTTATACCTTGTACATAACATTAAGCATGTTAGCCCTATATAGGGGCAGTGGTGAACCGGGGGAGTGATGACTCCCGGGATGTTTAGAATAAACGGGCGGGTGGCCCTACTGCTTTCCCTAGCCTCTCACGCCGGCGTTCGCCGAGGGCCACATTACTTGTTGCACATTGTGAACTGTTGTTTGCGGGGTTGTTTCCCGGTGCAGGTGTTGTGTGGACTGCTGGCGGTTGGTAGTGGTACCACTGCAGCAGTCCTTAGACCTTATTTATCTGTTCACCACCCCGGGCCGGCAGGGTGCCGTGCCCAGACCTTGTATTTATATCATCACATCCTGCTGCATGCTTACATGTATCTTTTCTGCGCATGTTCATAGCATGCATTGTGTTGTGCATTAGTTGCATCTGTTAGGGCGTTGCCGATCCGGGGCTTCCGGGTAGCCCGGATCTATCTCTTAGGACCGTGCGGGTAGCTTGGTCCAGGACTCGATTTGTAGTATTCAGTCTTTTCGATGATAGGGTTAGTTGGACATGAATACTGTTGTGCTTGATGTTTAGAGGTCGTGTCGGCCTTGAGCCAAGTCGTGGTGTAGCCGGTACCCAATCCTTCTAGAACTCTTGGGTGGCAGGTGTGACTACCCAGCGGTGCTACCCGCCGACAGTGCCCAGGATCCTGTCGTGAGTTGGCAGTGCCGTTTCCTGTCTTACTGAGTGTGACCCAGTGTGTGACCAGTTCGCTGGAAGACCACGACTGGGGCTCTCAGGGGTATCCGGTGGGGTTATGGGACCCCTGTGATACACCTAGGCTTTGCTTGGGGACGACACTGTTGTGTTCCCTTCCTTTGTGAGTGTCGTAGTGTAGTGTCCCTGCTGAGCTTAGTGCTCACACCTACCCGGGCTGCGTTTTGCAGGTGCTGGCGCTAGCTCTTCTTCGGTTGCCCCTATCGGGCAGGTGTTCGGTGACGTGGCGGTGTCTGGCGGAGCTTGAGGAGCTGTGATCTGTCCATGTACACCTTGGTTAGATAGTCTCCTACGGGAGCGATTTTGTATAACATTCCCTGTTTGAGGATTTGTACTATATTCCAGCTTTGTGTGTTGAGCTTTATAATTGTTGTATATTACAGGATGATTATGCTTATTAGGGTAACCACTTCGATTAGAGGGAAACCTCGCCAAATTTCCGCAGTAGGTTAAGTTCCGGTTCGCGTCGCCCGGCCCGGTTGGGCCTACGCGGGTCGGGGCGCGACAACTTGGTATCAGAGCATAGGCTGTAGATCCCAGGGTGTTAGGATCAGGTTTCGGTTGAGCTGAGCGTGGACTGGGATAGTTCTAGGTCTAGAACATCCTTGCATGCTCTCTTTGTGATGTGAATGTCTTCCGCTTTATTGAAATGCTGTTTGTTCGTCGTTCTGACGAGTGGCAACTCGTTTGTTGTTGGTGATCGTGCAGATGTCGGGAGCTCGCGTCCGACCTCCGGTTGCCGGTCGAGGTGGGGCACGACCTGGTCGACCCGCCCGACCAGACGGGACGGTTCCTGTCAGGGTGGTCCGGGCTAGACGCACTGTACCATCACCAGCGACTGTTTCGGTCGCGCAGGCGGAGGTCTTCCTCGCCGAGGAGGAGGCCCCCGTTCCTGTTGGCGGACAGGCCTCGGTGGCCATCTCAATGGCTTTCCAGCGGCTGAACCCTCCTAGGTTCAGTGGTAGGACTGGAGACCCGACTGCAGCGGACGAGTGGCTTGACGGAGTCACGTGCGTCCTAGAGGCTCTCTTCGTCGAGGATGACCGGGTTCGGGTCACCCTCGCAGCGTTCCAGCTTGACGGCGAGGCACGCGACTGGTGGCGCACTGTCCGGCACACCAGTGGCGGAGAGTTGCCGCTGTGGGAGGAGTTCAGGGCGATGTTCCTAGACGTGCACTTTCCAGCTAGTGCGCGTGACGCCCTGACCCGCGAGTACCAGTCCCTTCTGCAGGGTACTCGCACAGTTCAGCAGTACGCCTCCAGGTTTACCCAGCTTGTCCGTTTTGCGGGGGCAGTTGCAGCAGACCCCGTAGCCAGGGTGCGGCAGTTCGAGTGGGGACTCAGGCCAGAGATCCGGCGGCAGACCAGCTCACACTGCTTCCAGGCGTACCCGACGATCCTGAACTGCGCCTTGTCAGTGGAGGCGCAGTTGCGGGATGACAGGTACCGGGCAGTTCCACCGGTACCTCCCACCAGCGCACAGCAGCGACCCCAGGGCAGGGGTGGGTTCGGCAGGGGACAGCAGCGGCGTCCGCGGCCCTTTCAGCAGCCGCCGCGCGTGCAGCAGTACCAGCAGGCACTACCGAGTCCACCAGCCCCGTACTTACTGGCAGCCGGGCCATATGGGCAGGCTTCGTCAGGGGGGAGCCAGGGTCAGTCGCCTGATGGCGCGTCAGGCCCGTGTTTTCTCTGCGGGAAGCTAGGGCACTTCCGTAGAGACTGTCCCCAGCGAGGAGCGCGAGGCGCAGTGCCGCAGGGCAGTAGAGGCGGAGGGTCCGGTGCTTGGCAGGGGAGCAGTGGCGGGCGCGGATCAGGGGTGGGACCGGGGCGTCCCAGGGGCGGAGGCGGCCGACGGGGGCAGGTGTTTGCCCTCCCAGTGCGTGAGCAGCTGGACACCGTGCAGTTGTACCAGCCGCCACCGCAGTACCAGCAGCCGTTGCAGTACCAGCAGCCGTTGCAGTTCCAGCAGCCGTTGCAGTACCAGCAGCCGTTGCAGTTCCAGCAGCCGTTGCAGTGTCAGCAGCAGTTGCAGTACCACCAGCCTCAGCAGTACCAGCAGACCGCAGCAGAGCCGTCCGTCCTCAGAGGTATCTTTCAGCTTTCTAGTTCTTTGGTAGATGTGCTGATAGACTCTGGGGCGTCTCATTCCTACATTGCTAGCATGTGCGTGGCATCGCTAGGATTAGAGACGAGTCGGCTAGAGGTGGCACAGTCTGTAGACTCACCGATCGGCGGGACGGTCAGGGTGGACCGGGTCTGCCGATCTTGTTCCTTGGAGGTTGGAGGCCTCCGTGTCTGTCTAGACCTGCGGGTGTTAGACATGACCGGCTTTGACGTGATACTCGGTATGGACTGGTTGGCAGCATACCGGGCCGTCATCGACTGTGGTCGCCGGAGGGTGGTTGCTTGGACACCCGACGGGACACGGTTTGTGCTGTTGGGGGATCGGTTCTCCACCGATTCCTTTGCTTGTGGTGTGGGAAGGCATGGCAGCGAGCTTTCAGCCTTGTTGGCCAGCCTGTCCTTGTCCGGTTCTGATGGAGTGCAGCAGCAGTGCAGTTTTCCGAGGATCGTGTGCGACTTTGCGGACGTGTTCCCCGAGGTGTTGCCAGGGCTTCCACCGTCCAGAGAGGTCGACTTCGAGATCGACCTAGTACCAGGTACCGCACCGATCTCTCTCCCGGCTTTCAGGATGGCACCAGCAGAGCAGAGCGAGCTGAGGACCCAGTTAGATGAGCTGACTAGCAGAGGGTTCATCCGTCCCAGCATGTCTCCCTGCGGGGCGCCAGTGTTGTTCGCAAAGAAGAAGGATGGTACCCTTCGACTTTGCATAGACTACAGGCGGCTCAACAGGGTGATGGTGAAGAACAGGTATCCGATGCCGCGGATCGACGACCTGTTTGACCAGCTTCGAGGATCTTCAGTGTTCTCGAAGATCGACCTCCGCACTGGCTACCACCAGTTGAGGGTTCGGGATTGCGACAACCCGAAGACGGCATTCCGGACTCGGTACGGCCTGTACGAGTTCGTGGTAATGCCGTTTGGGCTGACGAACGCACCAGCAGCGTTCATGGATCTCATGCAGAGGATCTTCCGGCCTTTCCTAGATGAGTTCGTGGTGGTCTTCGTCGACGACATCCTTATCTACTCCCGGTCAGAGGCGGAGCACGAGCGGCACTTGGCGACAGTGTTGCAGCTACTTCGGAGGCATCGGCTTTTTGCCAAGGCCTCCAAGTGCGAGTTCTGGCTTGCACAGGTGGGATTCCTTGGACACGTGGTGTCGGCAGCAGGGATCTCAGTTGACCCCTCCAAGGTCGAGGCCGTGGTACAGTGGCAGAGACCGAGGACAGTGTTCGAGGTCCGCAGTTTCCTGGGCTTGGCGGGCTACTACAGGCGGTTCGTGCGGGACTTCTCCAGAGTCATCGGACCGTTGACCAGACTGACACAGAAGGCCGTCCCGTTCGTGTGGGATGATGCTTGTGAGCAGGCTTTCGTGCAGCTGAGGACCAGGTTGACCAGTGCACCGGTGCTTATCATCCCCGAGCGAGGCGTTGGTTACAGTGTCTACTGCGACACCAGCGGTGAGGGTTTGGGGTGTGTCCTTATGCAGGAGGGGCACGTAGTTTCCTATGGTTCTCGCCAGCTGAAGAACCATGAGAGAAACTATCCGACCCACGACTTGGAGCTAGCAGCAGTGGTCTTCGCCCTGAAGACCTGGCGGCACTACCTCTATGGCGAGAAGTTCTCAGTCTTCTCGGACCATAAGAGTTTGAGGCACGTTTTCACCCAACGTGACCTCAACCTGAGGCAGCGACGCTGGATGGAGCTACTGGAGGACTACGACTTCGAGTTGCATTACCATCCTGGTAAGGCAAACGTTGTCGCAGACGCGCTGAGCAGGCAGGTGAGAGACACCAGAGCAGCAGTTGCAGGGTTGTCAGCGCGGCAGTGGCAGGCACTCGAGACAGCAGGCCAGTTGGGGCTAGAGTTTGAGGATCGGGGATCCAGCAGCTTCCTCTATGCAGTGCAGAGCATGCCAGCGGTACTGACCAGGGTGGTAGAGGCGCAGCGCAGCGACGCAGAGCTCGAGGAGTTACGCACCTCAGCGGGCACAGAGGGCACAGACGGAGACTGGACAGTATCTCCAGACGGAGGGCTACGGTTCCGAGGCAGAGTAGCGGTTCCAGCAGACCCAGTTCTTCGTGACGACGTCCTGCGAGAGTTCCATCACTCTCGCTTTGCAGTTCATCCCGGCGGCATCAAGATGTAACAGGATCTTCGGCGACAGTTCTGGTGGCGCGGGATGAAGAGGGCAGTGACGGAGTTCGTATCGCGCTGCCTTACCTGTCAGAAGGTCAAGGCAGAGCACATCACGATGGACTTCATGACCGGACTACTGAGGTCTCCTAGGGGGAATGACGCGATTTGGGTCATCGTTGATCGATTGACCAAATCAGCGCACTTCCTGCCTATGCGGGTGACAGACACGTCTGACAGGTTGGCCGGTTTGTACGTCAGAGAGGTAGTCAGACTACACGGAGTGCCAGTATCTATCGTGTCAGACCGAGACCCCAGGTTCACTAGCAGGATCTGGCGAGGCTTTCAGGAGGCTGTCGGCACACTCCTGACGTTTAGTACAGCGTTCCATCCGCAGACCGACGGGCAGTCAGAGCGGACGATCCAGATCTTGGAGGACATGCTGCGAGCATGTGTCCTCGACGCAAGAGGCAGCTGGGAGGAGCACGTTCCCTTGGTGGAGTTCGCCTACGACAACAGCTACCAGTCCAGTCTTGGAGTAGCACCTTTCGAGGCGTTGTACGGTAGGCCGTGTCGTTCCCCAGTTTGCTGGACAGAGGTTGGAGAGGCTTCACTCACCGGTCCAGACATCGTCAGGAGGTCGTCAGAGAGGTTAGTACAGATCAGGCAGAGGCTTCTGACGGCTCAGAGTCGGCAGAAGAGCTATGCAGATCGGAGGCGACGACCGCTTGAGTTCGCAGTTGGCGACAGTGTGTTCCTGAGGGCAGCACCGTACAGAGGGTCTGTTAGGTTTGGTAGCGGGGGCAAGTTGGCTCCGAGGTTCGTCGGACCGTTCGAGATCCTAGAGAGGGTCGGCGAGGTAGCTTACCGCCTTGATCTTCCTCAGCACATGTCAGCTGTGCACCCGACTTTCCACGTGTCGATGCTGAGGAAGTATCATCCAGACCCGTCTCATGTCGTCAGAGTGGATGACATTGAGCTTGAGGCAGACGCGACTTTTGTTGACCAGCCAGTTTGCGTACTTGACCAGAGGGATCAGGTCTTGCGGGGCAAGACGATTCCCTTGGTCAAGGTACTGTGGAGGCACAGAGGCGTCGAGGAGATGACTTGGGAGCGCGAGACGCGCATGCGGCAGGAGTATCCACATCTGTTTTCTTCTCAAGGTACCTTTTGTCCTGTCTGCTAGTGTAGCTTTCCTTTGTTCCGAGCCCTACCTTTATCGAATCTCGGGACGAGATTTCTTTTAAGGGTAATAGGATGTGAGGACCCGTCCCTCCCCTCCTGTGGCTCGCTGTGGACCGCAAGGGCAATTTGGTAAATTGCACCTTGTCGGCTAGTTCCACACTCGCGCTTGTACACACACTGACCTTGTTTGTGGTAATGTTTGCTTACGATGGTTAGTGGGACCCGGGATCGAAAGATCCGGACTTAGGCTTGAATTCTCGCCTAAGTTTAGCTTTTAGCACACAAAGGATCGATCCTCTCTAGCTAAGAGATCGATCCTCTTGTGCCAGAAAGTTAAGTGAGATCGTCATGAGGTGATCGATCCTTCCTTGGGTAAGGATCGATCCTTCATAGGTCGGTTCGTTTGCCTATAAAGCAGACGAACCTTCTTCCTTCAAATCCTTTTGGAAACCCGGCGATTTGAGCTCGGATCTTGGGATTTTCGAAGGCGTTGAGGACGATCAAAGGCCTAGCTGCTTGGATCTAAGCTGCGTTTGCTCCGGTAGGGATCCTACCGACATCTCTCTTCGGGGTTTTGAGTTTTCCGGTTTGATCTGTGATTTAATGCTTAGATCTTGTGATTAGCATGTTGGTTTCTTGTGTTTTAACCGGTTTTGGACTCGTGCGATCCTGATCTATCAGATCCCAGAGTTTCGTGGTTTTTGGTTGTCTCTTCCGGCGGTATTCTTCGCCGGAAGGACGCCGCGGAACCCATCATGATCGATCTTCCCTTGAGGAAGGATCAATCTTCTGGGTTGGTCATGCTCCGCCCGATGAAGGATCGATCACGAGCTTGGTGAGGATCGATCCTGGTTCTTGGGGAGCATGGCTGTCCTTCGTCGCGAAGAGGATCGATCCTCCTGTGAGGAAGGATCGATCACTCGTGGTGCGATCTGAAGGGTGCTCTCTGTCGCGAAAATGATCGATCCCCCTGAGAGGAAGGATCGATCCTTTTGTCTCGACAGTGAGGCTTTACTCTCTGTTGCTGAGAGGATTGATCCTACCCTAGGGGATGATCGATCCTTTGGTAGAAGAGAGGGTTTTGACTAGTTTTGCCCAAGGGGCTTTGTATGTTGGTTTTCTTTATTGTTTTATACCTTGTACATAACATTAAGCATGTTAGCCCTATATAGGGGCAGTGGTGAACCGGGGGAGTGATGACTCCTGGGATGTTTAGAATAAACGGGCGGGTGGCCCTACTGCTTTCCCTAGCCTCTCACGCCGGCGTTCGCCGAGGGCCACATTACTTGTTGCACATTGTGAACTGTTGTTTGCGGGGTTGTTTCCCGGTGCAGGTGTTGTGTGGACTGCTGGCGGTTGGTAGTGGTACCACTGCAGCAGTCCTTAGACCTTATTTATCTGTTCACCACCCCGGGCCGGCAGGGTGCCGTGCCCAGACCTTGTATTTATATCATCACATCCTGCTGCATGCTTACATGTATCTTTTCTGCGCATGTTCATAGCATGCATTGTGTTGTGCATTAGTTGCATCTGTTAGGGCGTTGCCGATCCGGGGCTTCCGGGTAGCCCGGATCTATCTCTTAGGACCGTGCGGGTAGCTTGGTCCAGGACTCGATTTGTAGTATTCAGTCTTTTCGATGATAGGATTAGTTGGACATGAATACTGTTGTGCTTGATGTTTAGAGGTCGTGTCGGCCTTGAGCCAAGTCGTGGTGTAGCCGGTACCCAATCCTTCTAGAACTCTTGGGTGGCAGGTGTGACTACCCAGCGGTGCTACCCGCCGACAGTGCCCTGGATCCTGTCGTGAGTTGGCAGTGCCGTTTCCTGTCTTACTGAGTGTGACTCAGTGTGTGACCAGTTCGCTGGAAGACCACGACTGGGGCTCTCAGGGGTATCCGGTGGGGTTATGGGACCCCTGTGATACACCTAGGCTTTGCTTGGGGACGACACTGTTGTGTTCCCTTTCTTTGTGAGTGTCGTAGTGTAGTGTCCCTGCTGAGCTTAGTGCTCACACCTACCCGGGCTGCGTTTTGCAGGTGCTGGCGCTAGCTCTTCTTCGGTTGCCCCTACCGGGCAGGTGTTCGGTGACGTGGCGGCGTCTGGCGGAGCTTGAGGAGCTGTGATCTGTCCGTGTACACCTTGGTTAGATAGTCTCCTACGGGAGCGATTTTGTATAACATTCCCTGTTTGAGGATTTGTACTATATTCCAGCTTTGTGTGTTGAGCTTTATAATTGTTGTATATTACAGGATGATTATGCTTATTAGGGTAACCACTACGATTAGAGGGAAACCTCGCCAAATTTCCGCAGTAGGTTAAGTTCCGGTTCGCGTCGCCCGGCCCGGTTGGGCCTACGCGGGTCGGGGCGCGACATTATT
Source organism: Narthecium ossifragum (assembly GCA_963920575.1). NCBI lineage: Eukaryota > Viridiplantae > Streptophyta > Magnoliopsida > Dioscoreales > Nartheciaceae > Narthecium > Narthecium ossifragum. The sequence goes on along the minus strand of OY986967.1, from coordinate 14,329,042 downwards.
ACTTGCTAATCAAGCAAGGGGGTTTTCTAGTGGATTAGGACTCTGTCAAGGTCTCTATAAAAGGACCTTAGTAGTTTGTATTAGGTTATGATGATGAATGATGAGATGAATGATTAAGAGTAGTTAATAAATTATCATAGGAGTAGAATATCATAGGAGTAGAATATCATAGGAGTAGAGATAATATAGCTTCCACCCGATATCTACCATAGATCCATCTTCTTCTCCGTCGGTCATCTTCCCCGCAGCCGGCACCGCCTCCACCAGTGTTTCTCTTTCCCCCGTCACTTTCTCTCTCCGCCACGTCAGCGACCCCACCGCCACGTCACCCGCACTATTCATCGTCTCCCTCCTCAAGTCGTACCCTCGCTCCCGCCGATCTCCTCCGTCAAGCCCTCTCCGGCCGCCCCCGTCGCCAACCAAGGTCACCACCGACTTCGCCTATCTCCCACAACTCCGACCAACCCCTCCATCGCCCACATCGTCTTCTCCGGCGGAATCCCCGTCATTCCCCACTTCACAGCCGCCGCCGTCGTCCACGACCCCGACCGCCATTAACCCCCCAGATCCCTCCCCAGTTCCCGGCCGACCTCCCTAAATCGATCCCAACCCTTCTAAGCCATGCCCGAGCCTCGCCTTCGTCCCCGACGTCGATCCCCTCTAAACCCACCGCCGGCCACCTCCAAGATCCCTTTGATCCAGCCATTCTCCGACCAATCCAACCCTTCGGATCTCATCCCCACCTCCAGGCGACCCTTCCTGGAAGTATCCCGACCGCCGCCGCCGCTCCTACGCCGGCGATCCACTCCGGCGATCCTCAGCCGTTGGATCCAGGCTGGTTCAGCCCAATCTAATTAGGTTCAGCCACTTAACCCACTCCTAGCCGTTTCAGCCAAGCCACTTAGCCCAATCCGAGCCAGATTCAATTCCAAGAGCCAATCAACCAATCCAGACTTGACCCAGTCGAGTCCTACCCCAATCTGAGCCAGATCTGAACCAGATTCGATCCAGCTTCAGCCCATTGGACTCAAATCAAGTCCGATCAGGCCGATTCTGATCGATTGGAGCAGTAGAGACCCATTACGAGAGGATCACGAGTAGACCGCTCGTAACATATATGGCTTTTGTGTGCATCTTGAGAATTCACTTTAGAACTCTTTTTAAGAAAGGAATCGATGCATAGATTAAGGGGGAGCTTTAAATATTTTATCATCACATTTAAAAGGGACAACCATCATCAAAAAGGAGGAGATTGTTGATCCTAACCTTGTTTTGATGATGCCAATATACATTAAAGGATAAACTATATGTTTAATATTTATTACCCATTTAATTGGAAGCCTTAAATTAAATATTTGAGGAATTATTGTACTGACAGTCGATGCATGGATCAACCGTAGGAATGCGATGGTCGATCCATGGATCGACCGCGGGGTTGCACGGTGGATGCACCTAACTTGGCATAATGAAATGTTGGCTCGTAGTTGATCGGAACATCGACACTAGGAAGCCATTTTCTTGACAGAGCCTCACGGTCGATCGACCGGTCGACTGTGGCGTTTGGATTTTGTCGTTTTAAATGTTGTAGTCTCACGGACGATCCGACGGACGATGTGACCGTCGACCGTGGAGTATGATAATGGAAAGTGAAGAAGTGACGGTCTATCGGAGCATCAACCCTGGGATGCATTTTTCACAACATAGGCTCACGGTCGATACGGCGGTCGATGGGCGGATCGACTAAAAAACTAGCCGTTGGAGAGTTGTAGGGAGCCGTTGGAGGTGCTTTTTGAGCTGGTTGAAGGCCAAATATAAATAGTTCTTTATTGTAAACTTGCCATAACGATTATTGATATTTCTGAGATCATTTGAGCAAGTCTAAGCAAGAGTTTACTACTCATTTCCTTTGAGCTACAACCTTTGTAAATCTTCTTCGAGTGCGAAGAAGTACATTGAGAGTAATCCAACAGATGTTGGCTATGATTGTAAGGTTACTAAGCACCAGGAAGCTTGGAGAACAGGCTTGTAAAGATTTGCAAGTAGTGGAACCTCAAAGAGGACCTTGAGAGAAGAGGACGTAGACCAAGAGTTGGGTCGAAGCACTGTAAAATCGGTGCTATCTCTCTAACCCTTCTTTCATAGAATTCTTACATGCTGATTTACATTAGTTTTATCTCATCTACAAGCATTTAAGGTGTTAGATCTCTCCTACCTGATTTTTCCATTAATCTAGTTTTTCGAAAAGAGTCCAATTCACCCCCCCTCGTGGACCTTCAGTTTACTTTAATGTTATGCCTTGGGCGGTTCGCTATCGGTTTTGGGGTTTGGGATGCATTGGAGATGCACTGAAACCCCATGTTGTTTTATCTCATCACACTTCGAGTAGCGCATAGAACCGGCATGATACTTGTCGGGGTTGTTCGCTGTTTTCTCGACGTTTTTATGTCTTAGACTTGGCTAAGAGATGGCACAGTTGTAGTTTCCTTTCTTGTGAGTGTCGTAGAATAGAATCATATTGGGTTTAGTGCTTACTCCTACCCGGGCTGCGTTTGCAGGTGCAAGCACCAGCGCTTCCGTAGCTCCCAGCGGATCAGCTTTTGGTGGCGCGTTGACTTCTGAAGTTGTTTGAGGTTTCTGCAGATCTTACCATACTACTTGATAGTTTTGTTTATAGATATCTTTCGAGAATTATATAAATGTATAATTTCCTACTTCGAGTAATTTTGATAATATTGTATCAGTATATTTTGGTTTAATATTGGAGATTACAGTTTTAGGCTCAGATAAATTGTTATACAAATGCACCACATGTGGATTGAATAGATTAGAAATCCTCACGTTCCGGACTGGATGGGTTTTTTCGGTCGGAGTGTGATAAACTCCGCCATTGGAGTGAGAGGAAGAAGGCCAGAGCAGTGGGCAGGGGGAAACGCACCACCCACGAGGAGAAGGTGGCCACGCGAGTGGAGAGGCGGCGGAGCACCGTGAAGTGAGAGCCGACGGCGTTCGTTGGGGTAGGGAAGAAGTCATCTGGTAATTAAATGTGGGAATAAGGGTATTTTAGTCATAAAAAATCATAACTAATTATAATTGTCTTAAAATGGTGTAAACACCTTAAATGAGATGAAGGTGATGTACAGGTTAATAAGTTTCATTAAATTTATATAAACACTAATTAACTATAAATTTTAGCACCCATGAGAGGTGGGTATCGGGGTGTAAAAGACTTACTTATACTTATATTTTTGTACCCCATTTTCTCTTTTTTTGACTTTGTTTGAAAAAAACCATCATTTAATTTATTTTAATAATTTAACTAATTTTTCTCTCTCTCATAATATCTCTATTTTTCTCTCTTGACTTTCTCTCTCCGACTTCCTCTCTCTTATTTTCTTTCTCTACTTCTCCTGTCCTATTTTCTCTCTCGACTTCTCTCATGTTTTGTCCCTCTATTTTCTTTCACCTACTTTCTCTCTCAACTTCCTCTACTATTTTCTCTCTCTACTTCCTCTCACCTATTTTCTCTCTACTTTCTTTTTCCTATATTCTTTCTCTACTCTCCCACTTTCTCTCTCTACTTCCTCTCTCCTATTTTCTCTATACTTCTTTCCCATTTTCTCTCCTATTTTCTCTCCTATTTTCTCTCTACCTTCTCTCTCTATTTCCTATCTTGTTTTCTCTCTCTACTTCTTCTCTCCTATTTTCTCTCTGCTTCCTCTCTCTACTTCCTCTCTCTTATTTTCTCTCTTCTACTTTCTCTCTCTATTTCCTCTCTTTTATTCTCTCTCTTCTTTCTCTTCTATTTACTCTCTACTAATTTCCCTCTCTATTTCCTATATATAATTATATTTACATTAAAAATGGGTCTTATTTTAAACATGTGATTTCAAGGTAAACTTTACCCTTTTGATCCAAGGTAATAAGTAAATGTTACCCCCTAATTATTACTCTTGTGAAATGCACCCTAAGTTGTAATAGTATTTGCTTATTATGTATATTGTATTCATTACATTGAAGGTTTCACAAAATTAATTGTTTTTTCGTGTTTTGTGCCTAAAACAATTTTCTCGTTTCCAATTCGACAAGCAATCTCCTAATCCATGCAAAACATCGAATACATGCAGGCCGAGGGGTTGAGTAGCTATGCCGAGGGGTTGAGTAGCTGTGCGCCTGTGCCGGAGGGTTATGGATCAAATACATGCGTGTTGAGATATACACCGAGGTTAAATGCCCTGTACTGGCCCGCACAGATTGGTACCGTCTCTTTTTTTAGAAGTAACAAAGGAAAAAGAGAGAAGATTAACCAAACTTTAAGCGAAAAAGGGTAAAAAAAGACTAGAAGAAGCCAGTAAATCATCGATCTAGTTGACGGCATGGCCTAAGATTAGAGGAAAACAACAGCGGTGTTATCTCCCCGCTAAAGCCTAAGAAATGCCACAGGGTCCCACAACCCCTATCGATGTCCCAAGGGCTCATGCCATGAAACCTCTCTCCTGAACAACTCACCAGGAGGCCACGGAACAGTAACATGCATGATCACCTCTACCCAAGCAGGATTCCCATGCGTTGGGCACCCATGTCGGGAACGCATCGACATCCATCCTTATAGCTTAGCCTTGGGAAGACAACACGACCTCTAAACCTCAAAAAAATGATCATAGTCAACTACCTCAAATCCTCAATAACATGAGATTCCAATTATACAATCACGCTCTAATCTTGACTACCCAGCCGCGGTCCTAAGGCTAGATCCGAGCTACCCGAGAGCCTCGGATCGGCGATCAACCCATCGCCTGCCTAACCTGACATGCCGTTAATGCATACAGTGCATGAACCTATGCAAACATCTATCCTAGATGTCTCTATATGCCACAAGATCAGTTATAGGTTCAACAGTTATACAATAGCCCTCGGCACTCGCCGGCAACGGGCTAAGGTTCTACAATACCTCGTTGGCTAACTCTCATAGTTAGCTAACGGCTAGGGAAGCAATAAGCATTTAAACTACTAACCAACCAACTATTTAAATGCGGGTAAAAACCATAGATTCGTCAAAGAGGTTAAACTCCCGGTTCAATTCCCAATCTCGATAGAAATCCATTAATATATCGTGAAAACAACGTGTATGCTTCCTAACATGATTGGATATCTATTATGAATGAAAACGAATCAAAGGTAACCAGAAAACACAGCTCAGTGACCCACGGTCGATGCAACGGTCGACCGTGAGGCCACGGTCGATCCGACGATCGACCGTGGGGCCAATAGAGGAAAAAGCATAAGGGCCACGGTCGATCGGTACATCGACCGTGGGAGGCCCAAAATGAGACAGAGCCTCACGGAAGATGCGACGGTCGATCTGACGGTCGACTGTGAGGCGGGATGGAAAAGAGTGGGAGCCCACGGTCGATCGGTGCATCGACCGTGGGAGACCAAAAATGCGATAGAGCCTGACGGTCGATGAAATGGTCGATCCGACGCCTGACGGTCGATAAAATGGTCGATCCGACGGTTGACCGTCAGGCCAGAAAGAAGCGTATCAACGCTTGACGGTCGATCCGCCGATCGACCGTCGGGTCTTATGCACAGTTCCTCAGAAAAGTGTCGGAAATCCAATTTCTTGGATTTGAATGATCAAATCTTGTTGGAAATTAATGAAACTTTGCAGGCATGCGTAATAGATGATGAAGATGCTATTGGTATGCAGAAAACATGATTTTGATGGTTAAATCTCAAATCTAGGTCTTAATGGCCGAAAACAGACAAAACTGCTATAATACGGGAATCATCCGATAAAATACAAAAACCAAGAGGTAGGGCTACTCTACACATGCTATAACATTTATGTATTTAACTACACAATATTCTATCATATATTCCTACATCGAAAACACAATAAACCTATCCTAGGAGAACCCGATCATAAGATCGAGGTAGAAACACCTACTTGAGCAAGTAGGGCAGCTCCTCCACGCGTCCAACTAGTTCATCCGTGAGGATCCGCTCCTCGAAGCTCTCGTCTCTAAGCCCTAGCTCAGCCAAGTGGAGAGAGAAAGAGAGAGAAGGAGACAACGACAGGGAAGAAGAAAAGAGAGAGAAAGGGACAGGCTATATATAGAGATCATGACCAATCTCGGTCGTCCAATTTGATCTTTCCCGAACGAGCTCCGATCTTCCGATCGAATGCACCCTTAAGGTTCTAATCAAACACATATATCAATCCAAGGCCGTGTGTGTAACGCGGGTGTGAAACTGACCACTAGGGTGCATATTTACCAAAAATGCCCCTAGGGTCCAAAAACTACCATTCGATCGTCCGATCGTACCCGACACGGAATCAAACCAACAGGAAAACGGCCCTTGACCCACGTGGTCGAGCCAGGTCAGAGGGACGAACCCTCACACTATTGGTGCTACAAAAGAAGAGCTGAGGCATGCACCTACAAAACACAGCCCGGGTAGGAGTGAGCAATAAGCTCAGCAGAAATCTATACTACGACACTAACAAAGGAAGGGAATAGTAAAGTCCTAGGTTCCAACTCATCTCTAGGGGAACCCCACATCACGAACGCCATCTACCTCAGGGCACGCACCCTGATGACCTCTGGTATTGTCAACAGTCATCGAACAGGGGTAGAACTCAGGGCGAATGTCACTCCCCCTAACGATTAAACAGAGACTGAGTCTGGAACCTAGGAAGACCTCTAAACCTCGATCAAAGCAATTTCAGCCAACTAGACAGTCACCTCAAAACATCAGATTATTATGACAAATTAATTCCTAGACCTTGCTACCCAACCTCGGTCCTAAGGCTAGATCCAAAATGCCCGAGCCTGATGAATAAATTTTATATCTCCCAAGTATATCAATCGGTGTCAGCAGTATAGCAGCAAGACGAGTATCGTATCCACAGATATTTGTAAAGACTATTAAAGTAAAACGCTAAGAACAAAGAAGAAAGAAAATAAAGAAGGTAATGTAAGAAATAAGAAGTAGCGAAAATAGAAGATCTAATAACGAAATAAGAAAATGATGGAAATATGATGGATGAAGACTAAGTTTTTGATTTCACCATAGCATCCTCATTCTATGCATTGAATCAACAAAATCTCAGTTTAATTCCAAAGGTTTGTTCTTCCGGTATGATGATTCGTTCGATCGCGGTCTTCACCAAGCACCCTCAATTAACCCTTGCTAATGTACCCATAGCAAAGTGTTAATCAAGAATCCATTAAGCTCTGAAGAACAATTATGAACCAAGAATTGACTTAGCTTGAACCCGGCTTTGAGATAAACTCATTCATTCATAGATTCTGCAAGATTAGGGAATGAACGCTCGCCCAATCTCACATAAAACAGTCTATAATACTTATATTGGCCAGATATAAGTATTTAAGATTTCAGTTATAATAATGATTGAAAGAAGGAATATAAACTGATTAAATTAACATGACTCAAAAACATAGAAGGATTATGTTAGGCTACATCGGTACGTTAGAAAAAAAAACTAGCCACTCATATTCATCATGAAGATAACACAAGTGTTCAAGGAAAAATAAAGAAAGAAAGACGAAGAAAACAAAACCCTAACACCGCTTCCTCTCCTCTAGATGCTCCAAAAAAGTCCTCTTAGAAGTCCTCCAAAAACCACTTTTGAATAACCCTAAGTATGCTATTTATAAGCTCCAAAAGTCTTGAACTCGGGTTAGATCAGCACCCGTTAAACGCTTGCAGTCGATCTGGTAGTCGACTATCAACTGTACAAATTTATTTGGAAAAGCGGCGGTTGATCTTCGCATCGACCCTGAGAAGTCTTTTTCTTGACAGAGGCTCACGGTCGATCTCGCGGATGATGCGATGGTCGATCTCACGGATGATGCAACGGTCGACCGTCACTATTTATTTAGCACTGTGCCATTGTACTAAAAATACTGTAACTTCCTCTAGGAAACACATAATTATGAACCGTTTAATCTTCATGAGCAAGTACAGTTTAATCTTCCAAGTTGACCCATGTAATCTTTTCAGCTTCTTTTAGCTCCAATTTTCTACATTTTCCAAACAACTATGTGAAGCAACACATAAGTCTCAAAATAATACTAAAGAGGTTGATTAAAGGTGATAATCTAGCAATTGAGATGGTTAAAGACTGTTCAGAGTGCACTTTCATGCACTCATCACACCCTCCAACCAGCTTATTGCTTGTAAAAGCGCATGAAAATCTAATTAAGCACACCAACAGTTTCAGGTTATAAACATGCATAATAAAAGTTCTACCTTATTAGATCAATAGTGTTCTATATAGTACAGAGCACGAAACGTTCTTATACTCATACAAATACCACCAACACATGAAATTAACTTCTACACTTCAAACATGCTAATCAACATCCAGACGAACACATGTGACGTGACAAATAAAAGTTACATATAGAAACAACTTCTATCTACCATTAGTACAACCACACTCCTATCTTCCTGACCAATCATCCAATCCTCGCTTTTTAACTACGACATGCTCTTTTTTTTCTTTTCCTTTTTTAATAGTTATTTGTGGTTCTACCTTTTTACATGAGCTCCCCACTTCCTGAGGCAAGAACACCCGATTACTCAGTAGATCACTTAATAGTCGTTTAGGCACAGCTTGATCCGTTAAGTATTCAAGCTCCATAATCTTACTATTTTTTTTCTGCTTGCAATACTCATCATACTAGCTAAAGTTGAAATCATGGTCCAGGTTAACAATAACATGATCATTCCTCTGGTGTGTATAATTGCCACTGCATATAAAGTGTTCGTGTGTGAATCACATGATATTCTACCTTTAGGTTATCACACATGCAATCAATGTATAGGTCAATCCATGTGGAAGTAACATGTATAAAAAGCATAAACTTTTTAGCTCATGTACAATTTCTAGTAATCTGCTTAATTCAACACAACTAAACCCATAAGGTAACATGAATAAGGTCATGAATGTCTACACCCCCCAACATGAAATCAACATTGTCTTCAATGTATGCATCCTAAGCAATAACATATGTAGGAGGTGGCTATCCAAAAAAAATTCCATCTAAAGGAGATACAAGATAGTTTAAATAAGAAAGAAGCCACATGATAGAGTAAGCGACCATCTCCTCAATGATCATCAGGGTGGTTGAAAACCTAAATGAAAAACAAAAGAGAAAATATAAAACTGAAAACTGAAACTTAAAAACAGGTTACCTTGATGGGTTGCCTCCCACCCAACAGTTTATTTAACGTCTAGGCAAGACGTACTGCAAAACTTTAAGGTTCAATAAAATTCGCTACATCCACAACTCCCGATTGTCCTTCCAAATACAACTTCAAACAGTGCCCATTGACTTTGAATTTGCTCCCATTCCTTTCATTCTCAATTTCAACAACACCATGAAGAGATACTTGTGTCACTTTGAAAGGACCCATCCATCTTGACCTTAATTTACCTGAAAAGAATTTCATTCGTGAGTTATAAAGTAAAACTTTCATACCTGGTGTGAACTCCTTCCGTTGTATTGCTTTGTCATGATAGAGCTTGGTCCTTTCCTTGTAGATTTTAGCGTTCTCGTACACTTCATTCCGCAGCTCATCCAATTCGTTCAATTGCATCTTCCTCCTGTCCCCAGCTTCTCTCATATCAAAATTCAGATGCTTTATCACCCAATAGTGTCGCGCCTCGACCCGCGTAGGACCAACCGGGCTGGGCGACGAGAACCGGAACCTAACCTACTGCGGAAATTTTGGCGAGGTTTCCCTCTAATCGTAGTGGTCTCCCTAGCAATTCATAATCATCCTGTATTATACAATCATTCACAAACCTCAAAAACTAAACTGGAATATAATACAAATCATCAAAATAGGGAAATTATACATTTAACACTCCCGTAGGAGACTATCTATAACAAAAAGGTAAAACTGAGATCACTGCTCCTCAAGCACCGCCAAACGCCGCCACGTCACTAAACACCGGCCCGGTAGGGGCGACCGAAGAAGAGCTAGCGCCAGCACCTGCAAAACGCAGCCCGGGTAGGAGTGAGCACTAAGCTCAGTAGGGACACTACACTACGACACTCACAAGGGAGGGAACACAGCAGTGTCGCCCCCAAGCAAAGCCTGGATGTATACAGAGGTCCCATAACCCCACCAGACGTCCCAGAACGTAGGCTCCTAGCACTGCGGACTTACAGCAGGACCGTGAACACTACTGGCAGGACAAGGCACCGCTGAGTGGGCACAACCCCTACTCAGAGAGTCAAAGACTGCCAGACACCGGCTACACCTCAGGACTCGGCTCGAGGTCGACACGACCTCTAAACATCAAACAACATGTATTCAGGTCATCTAACCCTATCATCGAAATCGACTGAATACTATAAATCAAATCCTGGACCAAGCTACCCGCAACGGTCCTAGAGCTAGATCCAGACTACCCGAAAGCCCCGGATTGGCGAACAACCCATCGCCAATGCCCTACACAGATGCAACTAATGCACAAGCAATACATGTTATGAGCAAGCGTAGGAATATACAGATAAACATGCAACAATATGTGATGTATATCAAACAAGGTTTTGGCACGGCACCCTGCCAGCCCGGGGTGGTGAACATGTAAGAAAGGTCTAGGAGCTGCTACAGTGGTACCACCACCAACTGTCAGCAGTCCAACACAGCACCTGCATCGGGAAGCAGCCTCGCAAACAACAACTCACAGATATCACAGATAAAGCCCTCGGTGCACGCTGACATGCAAGGCTAAGGAAAGCTATAGGGCTACCCGCCCGTTTATTCTAAACATCTCGGAAGTCATCACTCCCCCGGTTCACCATTGCCCTATTATAGGGCTAATATGCTTAAACATATGTACAAGGTATGAAGCAATAAGGAAAACCGACATACCAAGCCCCGCGGACGAAAGCCATGAAAAATCCTCTCTGCTACTAAAGGATCGATCTTTTACTAAGGAAAGATCGATCTTTCAAGTAACAGGGAGCCTTCCCTCTCTGTCGAGCTAAAGAAGATCGATCCTTCCTCCCAGGAAGATCGATCTTTCTCGAGACAGAGGGCACCCTTCTTGTCGCGCCAAGAACGATCGATCTTTTCTCCCGGGAAGATTGATCCTCCTTGCGACGCAGGGTAACCATGCTACCCAAGGCCCAGGATCGATCTTCTCCAAGCAGAGGATCGATCCTTCATTGCTAGAAGATCGATCTTTCTCGTGCCAGAAAGTCAAGTGCGATCGTCATGAAGGATCGATCTTTCCCTAGGGAAAGATCGATCATTCATAGGTCGGTTTGTTTGCCTATAAAGCAGACGAGATCTTCTTCCTTGAATCCTTTTGAAATCCGGGGATCTTGAGCTCAGATCTGGTGATTTTTGAAGGAGTTTGAGGACGATCTAAGGCATAGTAGCTTGGATTGAAACTGCTATTGCATAGGTAGGGATCTTACCTACAATCTTTGGGTTTTTGGGAGTTTTTCCGGTTCGTGGTTGATCAAATGTATAATTTCCCTGTTTTGAGGATTTGTATTATATTCCAGTTCAGTCTTTGAGGTTTGTGAATGTTTGTTTAATACATGATGATTATGAATTGCTAGGGAGACCACTACGATTAGAGGGAAACCTCGCCAAAATTTCCGCAGTAGGTTTGGTTGCGGTTCGCGACGCCCGGCCCGGTTGGGCCTACGCGGGTCGGGGCGCGACAAATACGCCCTATACTCCAATTCCACCGATAGGTGGCATGCTTTACGAAACACAATTCGGTAAGGGCTCATACCAATAGGAGTCTTATATGTAGTGTAATTTGCCCAAAGAACATCAATCAATGTTGATGCCCAATCCTTCCTTGTAGTGTCGACAACTCATGCCAAGATCGTTTTAATTTGCCTTTTGCTCACCTCAACTAGTCCCGATGTTTGAGGGTGGTAAGGAGTCCCAACCCAATGGGTGATGTTGTATTTTTTCAACAATGACTCAAACACTTTATTGCAAAAGTGTGTTCCCCCATCACATATAATCGCCCGAGGTGTTCAAAACATTGTAAAAATCATATCCTTCAAGAAACTCACCACGGTCTTGCTATCAATGTTCCTGGCTGCAATGGGTTCAATCCACTTAGATACGTAATCCATAGCAACAAGAATATAAGTGTACCCATATAATGGAGGAAACTATCCCATGAAGTCTATGCGCCAAACATCGAACAATTCGACCACTAGATTATTTGTAAGAGGCATCTCATTCCTTTTGCTTATGTTCCCTGATCTTTGACATCTGTCGCACTTAGCAACAAAATTAAACGCATATTTGAATAAGGTAGGTCAGAAGAAAGCAGATTGAAGAACTTTAAAAGCAGTTTTCTTACCTCCAAAATTTCCTCCACAAGTTAATTCATGACTAAATTTCAAAATATCATCATGCCCTGATTTTGGAACACAATGCCTTATTATTTGATCAGGACAGTGCTTAAATAAATAAGGGTCATCCCAAAAGTAACATCTAACTGTAGACAAAAATCTTTTCTTTTTCTGTGAACTTAAATCAACACGCAGAACATTACTAGCTAAATAGTTAACAATATCTGCATACTAGGGTTCTTTACCATTCACAGAAAAGACTTGCTCATTAGGAAAACATTCTTGGATGGGCTATACATCCTTAGGGCCAGCCATGTGCTCCAATCGTGACAAGTGATCTGCCACTACATTGCCGCTCCATTTCTTGTCTCTTATTTCCAAATCAAACTCTTGCAGCAACAGGATCCACCTAATTTACCTTGGCTTGGTATCCTTTTTGGTTAGTAGATATTTTAATGCTGCATGATTTGAATAAATAACAACTTTAGATCCAATCAAATTTGTCTCTTCACATCTCCTAAGCACCAAGGTTAGAAGTGCAAGGAAATTGTCAAAGGAATTCTCAAAGACAGAAAAATCATCCATAAATACCTAGACAAACCTTTCTATCAAGTCAGAGAAAATCGATATCGTGCATCTTTGTAAAGTGACAGGTGCCTTGCACAATCCGAACGACATTCGTCTTTATGCGAATGTTCCAAATAGGCAGGTGAATGTCTTCTTTTCTTGGTCGTCTAAGGTGATAGAAATTTGATTATAACCTGAAAATCCATCAAGAAAACAATAAAATGAGTGACCAGCTAAGCGTTCAATCATTTTATCAATAAAAGGTAAAGGAAAGTGATCTTTTTTAGTAGCTGCATTAAGCTTGCGATAATCGATGCAGACACACCATCCAGTAGTCATCCTTGTTGGTATAAGCTCATTGTTCTCATTCTCTACCACTATTATCCCTGATTTCTTAGGCACCACATGAATTGGACTTACCCATTTACTGTCAGAGATAGGATATATGACGCTAACATCAAGTAGCTTACGAACCTATGCCCAAACAACTTCTTTCATGTTTAGATTATGGTGACGCTGGGCGTCCCTTATAGGTTTGGCTTCCTCTTCTAACATAATGCGATGCATACACATAGTAGGACTTACTCCTTTAATATCGGTAATTTTCTAGCCTATTGTAGTTTTATGCTCCCTAAAAACTCTTAATAATTTTTCCCCTTCTAATGGAGTAATGTCAAAAGCAATAATCACAGGAAAGGTTTCATTCTCACCAAAATATGCATATTTCAGATTAAAAGGAAGAGGTTTTAACTCAAGCTTTGCTGGAGAAACTATTGATGAAACCATTTTAGAATAAGAGTTGTTTAGAATGTCAAACTGAAATCCACCAGGGAGACATGGTTGCAACGCCTCAAGGTCTGCTGTAACCTCCTCTGCTCCCTCATAACTCTACAACTCATCCTTAGCCATTGTCAATGTCGCTTCCAATGCAGTCTTAACTTGCTCATGTATTAAATTAGAAAACACTAATGAATCTAAAACATCTATTGAGAAACAATCAAAAGAGTTTGAAGGATAGGACATAGATTCAAATACTTTAAATTCAACAGTTTCACCTATATCAAGCATTGCCTATTGATGAGTCACTAAATATTCATAATTAAACCCCTTAATTTACAATTATTAAGCCTAGAGTAGTTGTATTTAGTAGTTTGTTAGTTGATTTCAAGTTTAATCATGATTTGAAAAGAAATACAAGAAATTCGCCAAAAAAGATGAATTTATGTGATAAAGACTGCTTCGTCGCCTGTCAGGAGAATATTCTCTAGAAGTTATGTATAAGTCCAAGTATTCTGGAAATTTAGAACATAATAGAAGACGTCAAGAGATACAACGGTCATGTTGAATACTTTGTGATACTCCTGATGGATTGATACCAGTTTTGAAGAACATAAACATATAAATGTGATGGAAAACTGGTCCGTCGATGTTTAGAAGACAATTCGTCAAATATTCCTGATAAGTCCAAATATTATGAAATATTTAGGATATGACAATGGACTTCCTAATCTACCACGTTTCTGTTGGACAAGGTTTCCGATTCTGAATGGATTGGACTCAGTTGCGCTCGGAATAAGACTGCCAGAATTAATTCAGGAAATTCGAGTTGTAATTGAAGTCCAACTCAACTCAAACTCTAATTTTGAGACTTCTTTTATAAATAGAGTTAATGATCCTAAAATAATCATCTTTTTGACTATCTTTGGAGAAAGAAAAAGAAGACGGAGAGGATGTGGGTAGTGACAGCTTCCTATTCCAAGCCGATGACATTCATCCAAAAGATGAGTTATTAATTATTGTACTTATGATTATTCATGAAACCCTAGCGTAGTTTTCTATCTTCTTTGGTTTTGTCTCTTGTAATATTCTCAAGACATGATCTTATGGATTTTATTTTAATGTTAATAGAGTTGAGGGAACAGAGTTCCTTGACGTACTTTTAGTTTTACATGATTTTTGTGATTGATTGTAGAGATTCATAGGATGGTTTTCATGTGGTTTGTGAATACCCGATCAGATACTTTATACTTAGTGACGATAGGTTGTGCTAAGATTACCCCGAAAACAAGCTATGCTAATCGAAGATAAAGTATGCATTTGGAAAACACTTACCTCATTTTAGGAAAACATGTAAGCTTAAGAAGCTATGGATCCTTAATATTTAGAGAATAGAACAAGAGGATAACTAGAGAAGATTGAAGGCGAAACTAGGGCGGATTGAGTAATTCCTAAGTCACCTATCCATTGATTCGAATTGATCATCTTTAATTGCTTTTCTTAGATAGTTTTAGGTTAATTCATACTTATCACTGGTTCTTTTGCTTAGGTTTAGAGTTTTGAGAATTGATTTCAGTCTTTTCTGGTAAATTCCTTGTGGTTCGAATCCGGACTTCACCGCTATTCTACCTAATAGTGCAGTGATTGAATAATGATTATAAATATAATATTTGATTGAGTTTGCAACGTTTTAACGACACGTTCACAACATATCAATTTTTTGGCACCGTTGCCGGGGATTACTTTTGGTAGATTGATTGCTTTTCCCTTTGTTCTATTTCTTGGCTTAGTTAGGGTTTTTATCTTTCTTATTTACACATTTCTTGATTTTTCATTTTTTAGGAATTTTTTGACAATTTTTCTTATTTCTACAGCTACTAAATTTTATTTTCTCGGACTTGGATGTGCAGCCCGTCGCCAGAAGCGATTAGTCGGACCCGGGAGCAACCGATCGCGACAATGCAGTCATGTAAGTTTGTTCTAAACTCTAAGTTATTTTATCTAGCTGTTTGAGACGCTTCTGTAAGTCACACAAAAGCATGCATCAGTGACAGTCGTCTCTTGGACCAGCCAACTGTTTGTATTTCTTATCTTTGGCGTGGTCTTTTTTATGTGATCTTGCATGCATGGTCTATTTTTATATGCCACCAGGTGCTATGTCGAATGATGATTTTCCTTTTGGTTATGGACCCGCTTACAATAATAACACATATGGTTTCTCAAATCCAACATATAATTCACATTCATATACTTATAATCAAAATTTTAGAAATCATACATATCCTAGTTGGCAATTTCAAGGTTACCAACCTCCTAATGTTCGACCATGGAACGTAGAAACACCGGCTCAAAATATTAAACCTTGTTTTGAGCAACAATATCCTCCTCCACAAGCACCCTCTGAACCTTCGTTGGATACAACCATGGGTGCACTTGCAAACATTAAGGCTAACATAACTGAATGTGTCGCGCCCTGACCCGCGTAGGTCCAACCGGACCGGGCGACGCGAACCGGAACCTAACCTACTGCGGAAATTTTGGCGAGGTTTCCCTCTAATCGTAGTGGTTACCCTAGCAATCACAACCATCCTATATTATACAAAAATTACAAACTTCAAGGACTGAAACTGGATATTTATATACAATCCTCAAACAGGGAAATTATACATTTATCACTCCCGTAGGAGACTATTGATGAAAAAATTTTATATCTCGCAAGTATACGAATCGGTGCAATTAGTATAGTGGCAAGACGAGTATCGTACCCACAGAGATTTGTAGAGATTATTAGAGTGAAACGCTAAAGAACAGAAAAGAAAGAAAATAAGGAAGGGAAAATAAGAGATAAGAAGTATTGAGAATAAAAGATCTAATAACGAAATAAGAAAACGATGGAAATATGATGGATGAATACTAAGGTTTCGATTTCACCATAACATCCTCATTCTATGCATTGAATCAATTAAGATCTCAGTTTAATTCCAAGGGCTCGTTCTTCCGGTATGATGATTCGTTCGGCCGCGGTCTTCACCAAGTACCCTCAATTAACCCTAGCTAATGAACTCATAACTAAGTGTTAACCAAGAATCCATTAAGCTCTGAAGAACAATTATGAACCAAGAATACTCTTAGCTTGAACCCGGCCTCGACATAAACTCATTCATTCATAGATCCTGCAAGATTAGGGAATGAACCCTCGCCCAATCTCAAATAAAACAATCTATAATACTTTTATTGGCTAGATAAAGGTATTTAAGATCTCAGTTATAATAATGAATGAAAAAAGGAAAATAAACTGATAAAATAATTATGATCCAATAACATAAAATGATTCAGTTAGGGCTACATCGGTACCTTCGAAAAGAAGCTAGCCACTCATGTTCACCATGAGGACAACAAAACTAATGAAGAAATAAAGAAGAAATAAGAAAAGATAACCAAGCCTAGAACCCTTCTCCTCGCCTCCAAACGCTGCAAAAAAGTCCTCCTCAAACCCTAAAAAGAGTCATATTTATAGGCCCAAGTGTCTCCATCCACGGATTAGATCAAAGCCGTTGATTTTCTTCACTGGAAAAGTCGGATCGATTGGACTTTAGGTGTTGGATCGATCCGTCTTATTAAAAACATCAATTCCTGGCTTCGCCCGAGTCCGATCGATCGGACTAAGGGTGTCGGATCGATCGGTTTCGTAAAAATTCTCCGTCTCTGGCTATTCCCGAGTCCGATCGATGGATGGATCGATCGAACTATGTTCCTCTAGAAAACATACGTTCTGTCAACCTTTAATTCCCAAGTCCAATCGATCGGAGTATGGGTGTTGGATCGATCGGTTGAGTAAAAATCCGCTGTTTTTGGCTTTTCCCGAGTCCGATCGATCGGACCATTGGTGTCGGATCGATCGGACCCCATAGGAGGAATTGAGGGATCGATCAGACCACTTATGGCTGAAAAACATAGGTTCTGTCACGTTTCTGCGTAGTCCGATCGATCGGCGGATCGATCGGACTTTCAGGTTATTTTTTGTTCTGCCATTCAGACTGCGCCATCGGTACTAAAAGTCCCGTAACTTTCTCTAGGAAACTTGGAATCACGAACCGTAAAATTCTCCAGAATCTAGACTTCAAGAGCTTTCCAACCATATATGGTAGATCATCTGGTTCTTCATGACCAGGTACAGATTAATTTTTGAAGTTGATCCATATACTCTTTTCAGCTTCTTTTAGCCCCAATTTCCTACATTTTCCAAACAACCATGTGAAGCAACATATATATGTAAAAATAGTAATAAAGATGTTAATTAAGGATAATAATCTAGCAATTGATATGGTTATAAAGCTATTTAGAGTGCACTTTCATGCACTCATCAACTATCTATAACAAAAGGGTATAAAACTGGAAGATCGCCACCTCTCAAGTACCGCCAGACGCCGCCACGTCACTAAACACTGGCCCGGTAGTGGCGACCGAAGAAGAGCTTGCGCGAGCACCTGCAAAACACAGCCCGGGTAGGAGTGAGCACTAAGCTCAGCAGGGACACTACACTACGACACTCACAAGGGAGGGAACACAACAGTGCCACCCTCAAGCAAGACTTGGGTGTGCAGCAAGGGTCCCATAACCCTGCGCCGGTGTCCCTGAAGGGAGGCCTCAGTTATGGTCTTCCAGCCGAACTGGTCACATACTGGGTTGCCCTCAACGAGGCAGGAAACCACATTGCCGTCTCACTAGCAGGCACCAAACACTGCTAGGTGGGCAACCACACCGCTGGGTAGGCACCTCTTCCCTCCAAGAGACAATGATCCGGACACGGGTTTGCACCGACAACGTCTGGCTCGAGGCCGACACGACCTCTAAACATCAAACAACATGTATTCAGGTCAAACTAACCCTATCATTGAAACGACTGAATACTACCAATCGAGTCCTGGACCAAGCTACCCACGACGGTCCTAGAGCTAGATCCGGATTACCCGAAAGCCTCGGATCGGCGGTCAACCCATCGCCAGCGTCCTACATAGATGCAACTAATGCGCAACACAATGCATGTTATGAACATGCGCAGGATAATACAGAAAAACATGCAATAGTATGTGATGATATACAATAACAAGGTCTGGGCACGGCATACTACAGGCCCGGGGTGGTGAGCAGGTAAATAAGGTCTAAGGAACTGCTACGGTGGTACCACCACCAACTGCCAGCAGTCCACCACAACACCTGCACCGGGAAGCAGCCCCGCAAACAACAGCTTACAGATATAACAGATAAAGCCCTCGGCGCACGCTGGCATGCAAGGCTAGGAAAAGCTGTAGGGCTACCTGCCCGTTTATTCTAAACATCCCGGAGTCATCACTCCCCCGGTTCACCACTGCTCTATTATAGGGCTAACATGCTTAAACATATGTACAAGGTATTAAGACGGTAAAGAAAACTGTCATACAAAGCCCCACGGCAAAACAAGATGCATTTCCTCTCTCTGCCATAGTCGGATCGATCCCTTCCCAAGGGAAAGATCGATTCCTCTAATGGCAGGGAGCAAACTCTCCCTATAGCATCGAGTGCGATCGATCCGTCCTCCCAGGATGATCGATCCGACTCGCGATAGGGAACGTCCCATGCTAACCAAGGCACCCGGATCGATCGCCCTTACTCGGGCCAATCGATCCGATTCGGGACGGATCGATCCCACTTGCGATAGGGAACGTCCCATGCTACCCCAGGGCACCGGGATCGATCGCCCACACCAGGGGCCGATCGATCCTGCTTGGGTTCAGCATGCCCAACAAGAAGGGATCGATCCCTCTCACAGACGGATCGATCGGTTGGGTTCTCCGATAAGCCGACGACGAGAAATACCGTCGGAAACCTCCACCAAATCCCACCAAAACCTGGGATCTAGTAGTACGAACTGTGAGGACCCGTACCTCCAACCCGGTCTGACCGCTTGGGTCAAGGGTCTGGTTCTGTTGGTTTTGGGCTTGGTTGGCCTAGCTTTGCGATCCTCGCTGATCGTTGCGGCTCCGGGGGTAATTTGGTAAATTACTTTAGGCGGAGTGGGTTTCACACAGGCATAATGCACACACGGCCTTGTGATGATGTATGTGCTTGATTAGACCATTAGGAGTACCCTAGTCGGAGGATCTGGGTTAGATCGTGAAGAGCTGGACTTGGGCAGCGGAGATTAGCTTAGGCTGATCGGATGGCCAGGATCTAACTTAAGTGATCATATAAAACCATCTTAACCCTTCTCCCTCTCTCTCGTGAGGGTCCTATCCCGATCTTTAGAGAGAGAGAGCGGCGGCGTCGAACCGAAGGGGAGAGGAGAGCTCGGCGACCGTGATCGGAGGCGACCAACGACCGTGCCCGGAGAGGAGCTTGGTGACGGCGGCTGCGGGGCTCTTCTCTCCGACGGCGGGGAGCTTGGCTACGTTGGCGGCGACGACGGAGACGTTGGCAGCGATGACGAAAACCTTGACGGCGACGGCATCGACGACCGGAGAAGGAGGTTTCGCGTGACCTAGAGGTAGGGCTTCTTCCCTAAACTTGGTTTAGGACTCTACTAGTTTAGGTAGGGATTGGTTGTTGCTGCTCTGTTGATGTCTTTCTCTTCCATTGCATGCCGTTACCTAGATCTTTGAGTTAATGGTGGATTTCAACGAGATTTGCTTCCCCTTTTTCAGTTTGATGGATATGATGTTAAGCTTGCTGTTTTATCGGATTTCTCTGTGGATTTCTGCGTGGATTTTTTCTTG
Organism: Narthecium ossifragum; assembly: GCA_963920575.1. Lineage (NCBI taxonomy): Eukaryota > Viridiplantae > Streptophyta > Magnoliopsida > Dioscoreales > Nartheciaceae > Narthecium > Narthecium ossifragum. The sequence continues at coordinate 14,308,572 of OY986967.1, read as the reverse complement.
GATTTCTTATGGGATTTCTCGTTGGTTTTTCCCTTGGATCCTTTGGCTTCCAATGGATCTTTTCCCGAAGATATTCTTTCCCTCTTCTCTTCTTGGTTTCTGGTTAGCTGATGGGTTTCCTCCCCTGTTTCCTGGGGTTTGTACGGAGCCTCTGTTTTCGTCCCCTGTTCTTCCTCTCCTCCTTCCTTCCATGGTTCGTAACCATGGATGAGTGGCGGATTTTGATGAGGGTTGTTTCCCCTATTTTTCGAATTGATCAGTATTTTTCCTTTCCCTCCGCTGTTTTCGTCCTGATGCATGCCATCAGAGTTTCCTTACTTCTCTGTTGTTTTCATGGCTCCAGATGCCATGCTTTGCCTAGTTTGTAATGCAAGTTTTGCCTTTCCCTCCTCTGCTGCCATGCCCTGTTCTTGCTTGATGTTTTGGGACGAAATGCTTAGTTCCTTCTTTATGGGCTGTGCCGATGTTAAGCTACTGGGTTGCCGGGTACTGTTGAACTACTCCTTGCTGCTGTAGACTGCCTGGAGACGTTGCATTTTGTTGGTTTGCTACTGGAGTTTTCTCCTCTGTGTCCCTTTCTCCTTCCCCTGTTTTGACCCATAGACAGCTAGGATCTCCCTTTAGTCCCTCTCTAAAGTCTGATTGTTGTTAGGGTGTTTGGTTGTGATTTAGTAGCCATCGCTTGGATTTTCTTAGCTCGATTAGTTCGATGCACCTGTATGATTCCCTTTGGATCAACTGTTAATCCTGGAGTTGTTATCAGTGACCCTTGTTCTTGGATTGATGGTTAGACCACTTGCTGGTTATGGTCTGCCATCCTTTGCTTCCCTGTTTTGGGAATTAACCCTGTGGATTGAGTGGTCGTAGGGCAGTCGACCATTGCTGGTGGTCCCTGTATAAGTGGTTACTTGATGGCCAGGTGCTCATGGCTTTGCCCTTGCTACTGAAATTTGACAGTGGGGTTCATGATTGGGATGATGATTATAGGGTCATTTGTGACTTTCCCCATTACCCTCCAGCTTGATCAACTGAGTTTGGCTGAGATCATGGTTTGATCGATAGTTGTGTTTTTCCTATGATGTTTAACCTCCATCCCTTCCCTTCTTTTGAATTGCTTCTAATTCATCATTGGGTATGTTTTATTATTGCTAAGATGTTGATATGTCGGCGGTGGGTTTTCGTATTTTTCGTCGGTTTCTAAGTGGACTAATTGCGAGTTAGAGTTTTGGAATGTCTTCTCTTGATTGTTGTCGAATTCATCTGATGTAATTGTTTGACCTAGTATCGCCGTGATTATTCGTTATTCATTTATACTAAATTGTTCATTAAACAACTCAGTCCGTGCAATCTCTTACTAATCACGCCATTCATGTATTTCTGTATCATGTATAAGCCTAGGGCCGGCGGTGGCCCGTTTATATTTCTTGGTGGAAATGTTTATATTTTGCAGGCCGGGGGTGCCTTGTGAATTGATTAATTGGGGGTGTACCCCATTGTATAGTTTCTGGCTAACGGCGGTGTAAGTCGTTGTAATGTCGAAATTTGGATTGAACTAGGTAGACTGCTTGTGGTGGTTATGCTTTGAACCGTATTAGGTGTATGGTTAAGAAATTGTTATTCCTTGTTGTACATTAATAGTTTAGCTCTCTCTTTTATCTTATTGTATGCTACATTGGACATGCTTGATGAGATGTCATGTAGAGACACCTAGGCCTAGTTGTTTGAATAGGCTCATGCATGATGATTGCATTAGAGACATCCAGGTTAGGTGATAGGCGATGGATTCGATCGCCGATCCGGGGTTCTCGGGTAGCCCGGATCTAGCCCTAGGACCGGGGTTTGGGGTAGTTGAGGATTAGGACGTCATTGTCATCGAATGATCATAATTGATATCATTTGAGGTTATTGTTATAGTCGACCATGTTGGATATTATTGTATTTGAGGTGTAGAGGTCGTGTCGGGTCTCCAAGGCCAAACGCTAAGGATGGTTGTCGATACCCCTGACATATGTGTCCTCGCGAGAGATGGTATGACTGGGCAGGGTGGTACCTGGACAGGAGCCCGCAGCCTTTGTTTCCTCTCGTCTGTTCTTGGGTGAGGGTGGGACCTGGACAGGACCCCTCGGGAATCGACGGGGTTATGGGACCCCTTGGCATACCTTAGGCTTAGGCGGAGAACGACACAGTTGCAGTTTTCCTCCCTTTCTGTGCGACGTATAGTAGAACCCTACTGAGCATTATTGCTCACCCTACCTGGGCTGCATCGGCGATGCAGGTCGATGCAGTTCCTTCTTTCAGGTCTTCCTTTAGAAGATGGCGCGATATTTCAAGGAGATCAAGGACTTGGAGCGTTGAGGAGTTTGTCAACAGATAATTTCCAGCTTTAATTTATGATGTACAAATTGATGTATAAATCGATGTATAACATGATGTATTCGAGGACATGATTGTATGATCTTTAATTTAGTTGTATTTGAGAAATTTAATAATTAGTTATTTCCCATATTATCATTGTACAAGTTGAATTCGGAATATTATGAAATGTACAGGTTTCTTGTGCTATAAATATAAAGGAGATTCTGTCAAAATTTTTTTTATGAACTTGAGGATTAAATTACTTAAATTCATAGCAGTTATACACTTGTGCGCCCATTGATGATGTAAACAAGTTTAGGTGGCTCACGCCTCAATCTGGATGGGTTTTCTGGGTCGGCGTGTGTCACGAACGATCACGTATCCAAAATCGGCGGAAATACTAAAATGTAACATGTATACAATGAGTTCTAAGCATAAGAACATCGACAGCCGGAAAACCTCCGAAAAACCCGAAGAAGGTAGGTAGGAATCCCTATCGGAGCAAGAGCAGCTTCAATCCCAGCTGCTATGCCTTGGATCGTCCACGAACTCTTCGAAATCCAGAGAAGATCTTAGCCAAGAAATCGGATTTACAAAGAGATCTGAGGAAGAAGGTTCTGTTTGCTTTATAGGCAAACGAACCGACTTAGCAGGATCGATCCGTCCAAGGAGACCGATCGATCCGTCCAAGGAGACCGATCGATCCAGCCAGGAGAGCGATCGATCCAGCCAAGGAGACCGATCGACCCAGCCAAGGGAACGATCGATCCAACCAAGAGGTCGATCGATCCTTCGCCGAGTCCGATCGATCCGTCCCGAGGGACCGATCGATCCCTCGCGATAATCCACGTTCCTTTCAAAGACCGATCGATCCTTCTAGCAAGGAAGGATCGATCCGTCTTTCGCAGAAAGCTGGACTTGGGTTAAAAATTAAACCCAAGCCCGGATCTTTCGATCCCGGGTCCCACTAACCATTTTAGCCCAACAATACCACAAACATGGTGCGTGTGTGCACACGCGAGTGTGAAACAAACCGACAAGGCGCAATTTATCAAATTACCCTTGCGGTCCACGACGAGCCACAGGAGTAGAGGGACGGGTCCTCACAGAATGCATGACTGAGCTTAATAGCAAAATTACTTTGATAGCAAACAACGTTAATTCTAATTCTCAATAAATTAAGAATTTAGAGATACAAATTGAACAACTAGCTTGCATGGTAGATTCATATGATGATGTAGTTGAGAATTATGGTAATGATTCTATTTCTCTTGTTTGTGATGACAATGCTCATGATGCTTATATTATTAATGAGAATAATACATGTCATCTTGAGATGTGTTCTAATGCTTGGCCAAATTATGCAACTATTGATGATATTTTGCCGGCCCCTGAAAATAATATTCCTGAATGCGAAATTAATGAATGAATACCTAATGAAACTATGCCTTGTATGTATTTTGATCATGTTATAGATGCCCAATTTTTTGCTAGTGATGATGAGGATTGTTGTGTTGAATTGTATGTTTTACATGATGTGTTGAATGATGATGTGGTGCGCACTTGCATTGATCATAATGAGGTTGAGCATGTTAGTGAGATTCCCTATGAAAAACCTCTACATTATGCACTAACTACATTAGTTGAACGTTGTGAGGAGAAGAACCCTGATATGAGTGAAGACCATGTCAACTTCTATCGTCCTTTCATCAAAAATCATTTTAAACGTTCTCGTCCTGTGTAAACTTTATTTGCTAAGGACTTCTTTTCCTTCTTTGATGAAGCATGTCTATATATCTTCACGATGATACTGGCCATGTATTTCTTCACATGGAATCATCGACCTCCTAAATTTGGTTTAGGGACGTCTCGTGAAAGATGTAAAATTGCGCGCTTGTTGGGAAGCAACCCAGATTTTAGGAGTTCTTTTAATTTTTAAGATTTTTTCTAATATTTTCCTGGAATTTTTCTCCATCTCTTTCCCTATTTTTTTCCTTATTTCCGCTGGATTTTCTCTCCCCTCCCGCATTGTTCCTCATCCCGGCTCGATCGGCTTGCTTAGCTCGTCCCTGAGCCGTTACCACCCTCCACCCATCGCCACCCCTCCTGCCATCCCCGTCCCTCCAAGCCCTCACCAAAACCTCTACCATCAATCCCCCTCTCCAACTGACCCATCCATCGGCCTCAAGCACGCCTCCTCCGATGTCAGTGAGCCCCTCCGCTTCTGCCGGCCATCGTCGATCCCCTCTTCCACCGCCTCCCACCGGCCCTAACCACCTCCAGAACCTACTCTAGACCGCCACGAACCCTCCACCACCATCAAAACTCAACCTTGCTACATGGATCGCCAGACTCCAACTCAATTCCTCCATTCCACGACCTCTCGCAACCCTGAACCACCTCCAAAAGCTTCTTTATGCCACCACGACCCTTTTTTTACCATCCCCTACCTCAATTAGAGCACGGATCATCGGACTCCATCTCCGGCTATCTCTACCTCACCGTCGACCTCCAATTCGCCGCATGGATGCTACTATTCTTCGATCAGACCACATGGACGAACTCCTTGGCCTCCCACAATTCCATCTCCGCCTTTCCAGTCCTCCGGTGATGAAGTTTCACCATCATTCCGCCGCCGGTTAGCCTTCATCCGTCCGATTGCTACAGATCATGATCCAGCTGCTCCTAAGCTCCAATTTTCGATCCAATGATTTGGATCTTTGATCAAGTCCAAACCAAACACCCCGAGATTATCCAGATCTACAATTCCAAACCCCAACTTAGTGTTTATTATTTTCATTAAATCTTAGAACAAGTAGTCTTTAGGAAGCACACATAGTCGAAGTTTATGAGTCATCTGTGATGTAGTGTTCCACAGCCTTGAGACAGTTTGATCAGTCTGGATCTGTCTCAAGGTTGGTTTTTGCACTTACATTAGTAGTTGACTCCGTGATGGACGACTTGACGGTAGAGGTTCGCTATGGCTTTGCTAGGATTGCGCAGTCTTTGCAAGCTGACACCTCTACTTCAGCTCGACTGCTTGATTTTAGGGATTCTAATGAAGATTAGCTATTGATATGTGACCTTTTTGGATGTTTTGGATGTTTTTGGATGTTTTAGGTGTTACTTGTACTTGATGATGTGCTGATATGAGATGATGATGATGATGGTATCCCCTTTACTTCTGCCTATGCATTTTCTATTTTGTTTGTGGGATGAATGCTTGTACACGATTGCTATATCATGAAAATACAAAGGAGACTCTGCTGAAAGTTTTCGTGATTTTTTAGCCTTTTTGGATTGAATTGCTATATTTTATGTTATATACTTGATGTTTTGGAAAGGTATTTATTTCTTTGGCTGGATATGGTGTTGCAATCAATTTGGAGGCTATGCTTAATTGCTAACTTTTGGTTCCCTCTAATCACCTTACCTCTTGTTTTCTATGATTGACTTCTTCCAATTTATTATGATGCTTCACTTGTTTCCTCTTGAGGCATGAGATATAGGTGCCAGGGGTTCACATATTTTTGATAGGGACATGCAAGATATTTTTGGTGGCGAAATCAATTTTTGAGGCGTTCATTATGGTTATCTCTACCCTTTACTCATTAATTTATTTTCATGATTTAGTGTAATTGGGGACAATTACATTTAAGTTGGAGGGTAGCATTCATAAATTCCATGCTCATATGTTTTTTCTGATAACTGATATTATACATCCCTTGAAATTTGTCAAAAGAATAAAATTATGATATTTATCAATAAAAATGCTTGTTTTAGAAATTTGTCTTATGAATTATTCTGAGACTTAGTATGTGATGAGTGCATGAAAGTGCACTCTGAACTACCTTATAACCATCTCAATTGCTAGATTATTATACTTAATCAGTATCTTTATTACTATTTTTATATCTATATGTTGCTTCACATGGTTGTTTGGAAAATGCAGGAAATTGGAGCTAAAAGAAGCTGAAAAGAGTATATGGATCAACTTCAAAAATTAATCTGTACCTGCTCATGAAGAACCAGATGATGTGCCATATATGGTTGGAAATCTCTTGAAGTCTAGATTCTGGAGAATTTTACGGTTCGTGATTCCGAGTTTCCTAGAGGAAGTTACGGCAATTTTAGTACTGATGGCGCAGTCTGAATGGCAGCACAGTAAATAAGCTGGAAGTCCGAGCGATCCTCCGATCGATCGGACTACGCAGAAACGTCACAGAACCTATTTTTTTTGGCTGAACGAAGTCCGATCGATCTCTCCATCCCTCCAAAGGGGTCCGATCGATCCGACACCAATGGTCCGATCGATCGGACTCGAGAAAAGCCAAAAACAGCTGATTTTTACTCAACCGATCGATCCAACACTCATAGTCCGATCGATCGGACTAGGGAATTAAAGGTTGACAGAACGTATGCTTTTTAGAGGAGCAGAGTTCGATCGATCCGTCTATCGATCGGACTCAATAATAGCCAGAGAAGATGGATTTTTACGCATCCGATCGATCCAGCGCTTATAGTTCGATCGATCGGGCTCGGGCGAAGCCAGGAATTGATGTTTTTAATGAGACGGATCGATCCAACACCTAAAGTCCGATCGATCCGACGTTTCCAGTGAATTAAATCAACGGTTTTGATTTAACCCGAGTTTAGGCCTATAAATAGGATACTTAGGGTTATCAAAAGGGGACTTTTGGAGGACTTTTTGGCAGCGTTTGGAGGCGAAGAGAAGGGTTCCAACCTTGGTTTTCTTTTCTTATTTCTTCTTTATTTCTCCATTAGTTTTGTTGCCCTCATGGTGAACATGAGTGGCTAGTTTCTTTTCTAAGGTACCGATGTAGCCCTAACTGAATCATTCTATGTTATTGGATCATGATTATTTAATCAGTTTATTTTCCTTGTTTCATTCATTATTTTAACTGAGATCTTAAATACATTTATCTGGCCAATAAAAGTATTATGGATTGTTTTATGTGAGATTGGGCGAGGGTTCATTGCCTAATCTTGCAGGATCTATGAATGAATGAGTTTATGTCGAGGCCGGGTTCAAGCTAAGAGTATTCTTGCTTCATAAGTGTTCTTCAGAGCTTAATGGATTCTTGATTAACACTTAGTTATGGGTTCATTAACTAGGGTTAATTGAGGGTACTTGGTGAAGACCACGGCCGAACGGATCATCATACCGGAAGAACGAGCCCTTGGAATTAAACTGAGATCTTGATTGATTCAATGCATAGAATGAGGATGTTATGGTGAAATCGGAACCTTAGTATTCATCCATCATATTTCTATCGTTTTCTTATTTCGTTATTAGATCTTCTATTCTCAATACTTCATATCTCTTATTTTCCCTTTGTTATTTTCTTTCTTTTCTGTTCTTTAGTATTTTACTCTAATAATCTCTACAAATCTCTGTGGGTACGATACTCGTCTTGCAACTATACTGATTGCACCGATTCGTATACTTGCGAGATATAAAATTTATTCATCAAGTTTTTGGTGCCGTTGCCGGGGATTTGATTAGAGTTTATTTGTAGTGAATGCAAGGTCGCCGATCACGGAAAGAAAAGTTGTTGCCCTTGAACGATAAAGTAGATCAAATTGGTTGGAAGAAAAGATCTAACAAAGACAGCCTCTCCACATCAGATCTAGGAGTTCAAGAAGAGGAACAAGAGGAGATGGCGCTTAATAACAATTTACGTCCTTTGGAGGAGTACGCGAGGCCTACTATTTCTACCTCACCTTCGTGCATTGCGTTACCTGCAGAGGCTAGGAATTATGAACTTAAAAATCTACATTTTTCTATGCTTCCTGAATTTCATGGTTTACCTTCTGAGGATGCACTAACATTTGTGAAAGATTATTATGCTACTATTCAGACTTTTCCTCTAGGTGGCATTACTGAAGATCAACTGAGGATGCGTTGTTTTCCTTACACCTTGAAGGATAAAGCGAAGAGATGGTTGATGTCGTTGCCTCCTGGATCACTCACTACTTGGGATGCAATTTATAACAAGTTTGTTAGTAAATTTTATTCTCATGCCATGACTACTAACTTGAGAAGGCAAATTCCAAATTTTCAGCAATCTGATGGAGAACCATTCCATGAAGCATGGGATAGATTTAAAATGCTTTTTGATGCAATGTCCACATCATAATTATTCTTTAGAAAATCAGATGCAATATTTTTATGATGGACTAAATATTTCTTGTCAGACTATGGCAGATAATGCTGCAGGTGGAGGGATGTTCAAAAGGACACCACCGGAGGCATATGAAATCTATGAGATGCTAGGATCAAACTCGCAGCAGAGGGACACGAGGAATAAGGCGAGAGGCATCTATGAGCTGAACCAGAATGATGACATGGCAAGGCAGATTGTAACCCTTAACAAGAAGATAGACGCGATGATGTCCACACAAGCAAAACCAGTTGAGGTTTGTTCAATTTGCAATATTGTTGGTCATAGGTTTGATTCATGTCCTTCTGGTAGTGAATTTCCTGAATATGTGCAAGAGCAAGCTAATTTGATGAATGCTGATAATCCGAGACCTAGATTTGACCCTTATGCAAATACTTACAATCCTGGCTGGAGGGAGCATCCGAATTTTTCATGGAAAAATACTGCTAACGCTAGTATGCCTGCTGCTAATCAGTCTAACCCACCTGTTAAGTCGTCTTTGGAAGCGACTATGTTAGCTTTTATGCAGAAAATAGATTCAAAGATGGAAAAACAAGATTCAGCCATTGCTCGACAAGAGTCAGCCATTGCTCAACATGACGCGGTACTAAAGAATGTTGCAGCATCCGTTGGGAAGTTAGAAGTTCAAGTGGGACAACTTGCTGATGCGGTACGAGCCCATGTCCCAGGCAAATTCCCAAGCCAACCTGAGCAAGCGAAAGCAGTTACAGTTCTTCGTTTAGGTAAAATTATTGATAATAAGATTAATGCTAAAGTTATTGATGAGTGTAATGATGATGCAAGTGAGGAAGTTAAAACGGAGGAACGCTCGAAAGGGCCACCACCGGCCACATCTGCTTCTGAGCATGGAAAGAGAGCAAATTCAGTTCCGGAGGTTTATCACAACTCTCCTCCACCATATGTGCCGCCGGTTCCTTTTCCAGGCCGTCTAAAGAAAGCCAAAATGGATAAGTCATATTCTGAAATTTATGATATTTTATCTAAGGTTAATGTGAACTTACCATTACTCGATCTGATCAGGAACATGCCAGCATTTCCAAAGTTCTTCAAGGAACTAAGTACTTCAAAGCGTAAGTATGAACCTCATGAAAAAGTGATGGTTTCAGAGACGGTAAGCGCGGTTCTACAAAGGAAGCTTCCACCCAAGCTTAAAGATCCAGGGAGTTTTAACATTACTATTACTGTTGGTGATACAAAAATAGGAGAGGCAATGCTTGATTTAGGAGCCAGTGTTAATTTGATGCCTTACTCTGTTTTTCTTCAGTTAGGTGTGGGTGAATTAAAACCTACTACAATGCCTCTACAACTTGCGGATCGTTCCATTAAATATCCATTAGGCATTGTAGAAGACATTTTAGTACAAGTTGATAAATTGATTATCCCTGCTGATTTTGTGATATTGGATATGGAAGATGCGCCCTTACATGATAGGAATTTACCAATTTTGTTGGGACGTCCATTTATGGCCACAGCCAAGACTATGATAAATGTGCAGGATGGTAAGCTCAGCATGACAGTTTTAGGTGAAACTGTTGAATTTAAAGTTTTTGAATCTATGTCCTATCCTTCAAACTCTTTTGATTGTTTCTCAATAGATGTTTTAGATTCATTGGTGTTTTCTAGTTTCATGCAGGAGCAAGTGAAGACTACTCTAGAAGCGGCATTGACGATGGAAAAGGAGGAGTTGCAGAATTACGAGGGAGCAAAGGAGGTTATAGCAGCCCTTGAGGCATTGCAGCCATGTTTCCCTGATGAATCTCGGTTAGACATGCTAAACGAATCCTATTCTAAAATGGTTTCATCAATAGTTTCCCCACCAAAGCTTGAGTTAAAACCTCTTCCTAGTAATCTGAAATATGCATATCTTGGTGAGAATGAAACCCTTCCTGTGATTATTGCTTCTGACATTACTCCATTGGAAGAGGAAAAATTATTGAGAGTTCTTAGGGAGCATAAAACTGCAATAGGTTGGACAATTGCAGATATTAAAGGAGTAAGTCCTACTATGTGCATGCATCGCATTATTTTGGAAGAGGATGCCAAACCTATACGGGATGCCCAGCGTCGCCTCAACCCAAACATGAAAGACGTTGTTCGGGAAGAGATCCTTAAGTTGCTCGATGTTGGCGTGATCTATCCTATTTCTGACAGCAAATGGGTAAGTCCAGTTCACGTGGTGCCTAAGAAATCAGGGATAACAGTTGTGAAGAATGAGGACAATGAGCTCATACCCACGAGGATGACTACTGGATGGCGTGTCTGCATCGATTATCGCAAGCTTAATGCAGCTACTAAAAAGGACCACTTTCCTTTACCTTTTATTGATCAAATGCTTGAACGCTTAGCTGGTCACTCATTTTATTGTTTTCTTGATGGATTTTCAGGTTATAATCAAATTGCTATCGCCCCAGAGGACCAAGAGAAGACAACTTTCACCTGTCCATTTGGAACATTCGCATACAGAAGGATGCCGTTCGGATTGTGCAATGCACCTGCCACCTTTCAAAGATGCATGATATCGATTTTCTCCGACATGATAGAAAGGTTTGTCGAGGTATTCATGGATGATTTTTCTGTATTTGGGAATTCTTTTGATAATTGCCTTGCACACCAAACCTTGGTGCTTAAAAGATGTGAAGAGACAAATTTGACATTGAGCTGGGAGAAGAGTCACTTCATGGTAAGGCAAGGTATTGTTTTGGGACATGCTATTTCTAGTAAAGGTATTGGAGTAGATAAAGCAAAAATAGAGTTGATTGAGAAGTTACCGCCCCCTACTTCTGTAAAGGGTGTGCGAAGTTTTTTGGGCCATGCAGGATTTTATCGCAGATTCATTAGAGATTTTTCTAAGATTACACGACCTCTGTGTGATTTATTGGCTAAGGATGTTGAGTTTAAGTTTAGTAAAGCCTGTCTTGATGCTTTTGATGCTTTAAAAGAGAAATTGATTACTGCACCTATTATTATGCCTCCTGATTGGTCGTTGCCCTTTGAGATAATGTGTGATGCGTCTGATTATGCTATAGGGGCTGTGTTAGGACAAAAGGTGAATAAGGTTTCTCATGCTATTATGCAAGTCGTACCCTCAATGATGCTCAAATCAATTATTCAACCACTGAGAAAGAATTACTTGCAGTTGTTTTTGCATTGGAGAAATTTCGCTCTTATTTGATTGGATCTAAAGTTGTTATTTATTCAGATCATGCAGCATTGAAATATTTACTAACCAAAAAGGATACCAAGCCAAGGTTAATCAGGTGGATCCTATTGCTGCAAGAGTTTGATTTGGAAATAAGGGACAAGAAAGGGAGTGATAATGTAGTGGCAGATCACTTGTCACGATTGGAGCACATAGCCGGCCCTAAGGATGTACCACCCATCCAAGAATGCTTTCCCGATGAACAACTCTTCTCTGTGAATGGTAAAGAGCCCTGGTATGCGAATATTGTTAACTATTTAGCTAGTAATGTTCTGCGTACTGAATTGAGTTCATAGGAAAAGAAAAGATTTTTATCTACTGTTCGATATTATGTTTGGGATGATCCTTATTTATTTAAGCATTGTCCTGATCAAATAATAAGGCGTTGTGTTCCAGAATATGAGCATGATGATATATTGAAATTTAGTCATGAATTAACGTGTGGAGGACACTTTGGAGGTAAGAAAACTGCTTTTAAAGTTCTTCAATCTGGTTTCTTTTGGCCGACATTATTCAAAGATGCATTTAATTTTGTTGCTAAGTGTGACAGATGTCAACGGTCAGGGAATATAAGCAAAAGGAATGAGATGCCTCTTACAAATAATCTGGTGGTGGAATTGTTCGATGTTTGGGGCATAGACTTTATGGAACCGTTTCCTCCATCATACGGGTACACGTATATTCTTGTTGCTGTAGATTATGTATCTAAGTGGATTGAAGCAATTGCAACCAGGAACAATGACAGCAAGACCGTGGTGGGATTCTTGAAAGATATGATTTTTACAAGGTTTGGTACACCTCGGGCGATTATTAGTGACGGGGGATCACACTTTTGCAATAGAGCGCTTGATGCATTGTTGAAGAAATACAACATCACTCATCGGGTCGCAACTCCTTACCACCCTCAAACGTCGGGCCAAGTGGAGGTGAGCAATAGGCAAATAAAAACGATCCTGGAACGAGTTGTTGGCACTACAAGGAAAGATTGGGCGGTGAAATTGAATGATGTTCTTTGGGCGTATCGCACCGCCTATAAGACTCCTATTGGTATGAGCCCTTATCGCATTGTTTTTGGAAAAGCAAGTCATTTACCTGTGGAGTTGGAGTATAGGGCATATTGGGCAATCAAGCAGCTGAATTTTGATATGGGAAAAGCGGGGGATATGAGAAAGATGCAATTAAACGAATTAGATGAGCTGTGGAATGAAGCGTACGAGAACGCTAAAATCTACAAAGAAAGGACCAAGCTCTATCATGACAAAGCAATACAACGGAAGGTGTTCCATCCAGGTATGAAAGTTTTACTTTATAACTCACGAATGAAATTCTTTCCAGGTAAATTAAGGTCAAGATGGACGGGTCCCTTTAAAGTGACACAAGTATCTCCTCATGGTGCTGTTGAAATTGAGAATGAAAGGAGTGGAAGCAAATTCAAAGTCAATGGGCACCGTTTGAAGTTGTATTTGGAAGGACCATCAGAAGTTGTGGATGTCGCAAATTTTGTTGAACCTTAAGGCTTTGCAGTACGTCTTGCCTAGACGTTAAATAAAGCGCTGGGTGAGAGGCAACCCACCAAGGTAACTTGTTTTTAAGTTTCAATTCTTAGTTTTTATTTTTATGTTTCTCTTTTGTTTTCTTTTAGGTTTTCAGCCACGAAGAGGATCCTTGAGGAGATGTTCGCTACTCTATCAGGTGGCCTCTTTCTTATTTACATTATCTTGTCTCCTCTTTCTCTGGAAATTTTTGGATGGCCACCTCCTACATATTTTATTGGATAAATGCACACATTGAGGACAATGTGAATTTCAGGTTGGGGGGTGTAGGCATGCATGACCTTATGCATGTTACCTTATTGAGTTTAATAGTGTTGAATTGATTATGTTACTAGAAATTGTACATGAGCTGAAATTTTTTTTATGCTTATTATGCATGTTGCTTTCATATTGATTGACCAATACATTGATTGCATGCGTGATAACCTGAAAGTATAACATCATGTGATCCACACACGAACACTTTATGTGCAGCGGTAATTATACTCACTAGAGGAATGAGCATGCTATTGTTAATCTAGACCATGATTTCAGCATTAGCTAGTGTTGAGTATTGCATGCAGAAAAAAAAAGGAGAAAAAGTTCTGGAGCTTGATTAAGCTGTGCCTAAGTAACTGTTAAGTGATCTACTGAGTAACCGGGTGTTCTTGCCTCAGGAAGCGGGGAGCTCGCGTAAAAAGGTAGAACCACTTATAGCTATAAAAAAAAAACTATTAAGTGTTTTGCTAAGTAACCGGGTCTCTGCGCCTCAAGAAGCGGAGAGTGTTCGCGTAAAAAGGCAAAATGTCTGATAGTTGAAAAGAAAAAAAAGAAAGAAAGAGCATGCTGTACTTAAAGTGCGAGGGTTGGATGATTGGTCATGAAGATAGTAGTGTGCTTGGACTAATGGTGGGTAGAAGTTGCTTCTGCACGTAACATTTATTTGTCACGTCACATGTGTTCTTCTGGATGGTGATTAGCATGTTTGATGTGTAGAAGTTGATTTCATGTGTTGGTAGTATGTGTATGAGTATAAGAAGTTTTCGTACTCTGTACTGTATGAAACACTATTGACTTGATAAGGTAAAATTTTTATCAAACATGTCTACATCCTTGAACCGTTGGTGTGCTTAATATATTTTATGCGCTTAAAATTGCTAGAGACTAGCAATAAGCTGGTTGGGGGGTGTGATGAGTGCATGAAAGTGCACTCTGAACTACCTTATAACCATCTCAATTGCTAGATTATTATTCTTAATCAGCATCTTTATTACTATTTTTATATCTATATGTTGCTTCACATGGTTGTTTGGAAAATGCAGGAAATTGGAGCTAAAAGAAGCTGAAAAGAGTATATGGATCAACTTCAAAAATTAATCTGTACCTGCTTTTGAAGAACCAGATGATGTGCCATATATGGTTGGAAAGCTCTTGAAGTCTAGATTCTGGAGAATTTTACGGTTCGTGATTCCGAGTTTCCTAGAGGAAGTTACGGCAATTTTAGTACCGATGGCGCAGTCTGAATGGCAGCACAGTAAATAAGCTGGAAGTCCGAGCGATCCTCCGATCGATCGGACTACGCAGAAACGTCACAGAACCTATTTTTTTTGGCTGAACGAAGTCCGATCGATCTCTCCATCCCTCCAAAGGGGTCCGATCGATCTGACACCAATGGTCCGATCGATCGGACTCGAGAAAAGCCAAAAACAGCTGATTTTTACTCAACCGATCGATCCAACACTCATAGTCCGATCGATCGGACTTGGGAATTAAAGGTTGACAGAACGTATGCTTTCTAGAGGAGCAGAGTTCGATCGATCTGTCCATCGATCGGACTCAATAATAGCCAGAGAAGATGGATTTTTACGCATCCGATCGATCCAGCGCTTATAGTTCGATCGATCGGGCTCGGGCGAAGCCAGGAATTGATGTTTTTAATGAGACGGATCGATCCAACACCTAAAGTCCGATCGATCCGACGTTTCCAGTAAATTAAATCAACGGTTTTGATTTAACCCGAGTTTAGGCCTATAAATAGGATACTTAGGGTTATCAAAAGGGGACTTTTGGAGGACTTTTTGGCAGCGTTTGGAGGCGAAGAGAAGGGTTCCAGCATTGGTTTTCTTTTCTTATTTCTTCTTTATTTCTCCATTAGTTTTGTTGCTCTCATGGTGAACATGAGTGGCTAGTTTCTTTTCTAAGGTACCGATGCAGCCCTAACTGAATCATTCTATGTTATTGGATCATGATTATTTAATCAGTTTATTTTCCCTGTTTCATTCATTATTTTAACTGAGATCTTAAATACATTTATCTGGCCAATAAAAGTATTATGGATTGTTTTATGTGAGATTGGGCGAGGGTTCATTCCCTAATCTTGCAGGATCTATGAATGAATGAGTTTATGTCGAGGCCGGGTTCAAGCTAAGAGTATTCTTGGTTCATAAGTGTTCTTCAGAGCTTAATGGATTCTTGATTAACACTTAGTTATGGGTTCATTAACTAGGGTTAATTGAGGGTACTTGGTGAAGACCGCGGCCGAACGGATCATCATATCGGAAGAACGAGCCCTTGGAATTAAACTGAGATCTTGATTGATTCAATGCATAGAATGAGGATGTTATGGTGAAATCGGAACCTTAGTATTCATCCATCATATTTCTATCGTTTTCTTATTTCGTTATTAGATCTTCTATTCTCAATACTTCATATCTCTTATTTTCCCTTTTTTATTTTCTTTCTTTTCTGTTCTTTAGTATTTTACTCTAATAATCTCTACAAATCTCTGTGGGTACGATACTCGTCTTGCAACTATACTGATTGCACCGATTCGTATACTTGCGAGATATAAAATTTATTCATCAGTATGTCATGTAAGGGATAATAAATTTTTACTATGCATGATATTAGCTCTATACTTTAACACTTTACGTGAATTAAGGATGACTTGACTTATCCTAATGCACATGTTCACTTTCACATGTTAAAGAGTTGAGATTGGATTCTAAGCATGATATTATGATAGATTTACTGTTTCATATCATGTCACAGAAAACACATGAACACATGCAATTATCTGAATTTTTTAAAAAATTGATTGTCAACTTAGTAACCAGGCAGTGTGCCTAACCAGTGTTGTGTTCGCGTAAAACAGTTGAAATTCCTGCAAAAAAATTAATGGATTTTCATACTTAGTAACCGAGCAAGGTGCCTAACAAGGTGTGTTATTCGCGTAAAACAGTTGAAATTCCTGCAGAAAAAAAGGGAAAAAAGAATAAAAAAAACAGAGATTGTTATCTGATAAGTGGAAAATATGTGATTGAATTATGTGATATCAGGGTTAATATCATTTTGGTACCCTCTAGTTTAAAGAATTATCAATTTGGTCCCCGTATTTTAAAACGTATCAAACCGAGGTATGTAGTTACCAAAATTTCAATTTGATACCAAGTATGGTAACGCCGTTTGCCGATTTAACGCCAAACCGGTCAGTGACCGGTTTTGCGCGATCTCCCGCCAAGGAAGGCGATTTTGACCAGTTTTTGGTATATTTTGACCAGTTTTCTTTCCACGTCAGCAAGCAGGATGAGATCCGAGAAAGGGTTTTGCGGATCTCTTTTCATCTTCGCCGGAGAAAGGGTTTTGCGCGATCTCCCACGTGACCTCACCTTCCCCAAATCTATAGATCCCAGGATGAGATCCGAGAAGAGAGGGAGAGGAAATCTCTGATGTGGAGCTAGGCAATGGCGGCGGCGGCAGGGGGACATGGAGCGAGGAGGGTCGGGCGATGGCGGCGGCCATGCTGGGTCCCAAGGCCTTCGAGTACTTGGCGACGAGCCAACACTCCTTCGACGGGCTCGTCACGACTGTCACTGGCGGAGATGCTGATCTGCAGACGAAGCTCCTCGACCAGGTCGAGTCACGGGCCACCCCGTGGAGCTACGCCATCACGTTCCTCCAAAGGCTTCATCTTTTCTTCGGGGGAGGATGAGGAAGAGGGTCCTCCAAAGTCACCGGACTCCAGTCGTGGCCTCGAGCTCCTCGCCGTCGAACACCGCCCCGGCCTCCCTATGCGAGCCCAACACCACCCTGCAAGCCCATCCGATGCCTCTTCCTAAGCTCCCTCCCTCATCTCTCTCTCTCCGCTTCCACTCGCCGGTTAGTCCCAAGCTCAACCTCATCGCCGACCTCCTCCAACCCGGTCTTTCTCCGCTCTCTCTTCCTCTTCTAGTACATCACCGTCGCCGGTTGCTCGTCTCTCTTCTTTCTTTCTTTTCTCTTTTTTTTTGGCACTTCCTTCTTCCTCTGTTTTCTTCCTGCTCTGTTTTTTTTTGCCCATTTCTTGCTTCTTTCTTCTTTGCTCTTCTTTGTTTGCCTCTAAACCTCGGCCGACTGCCGACGTGGTTGTCACCGTGAACATCTCCATCACCCCATCATCTTCTCGTGCTCTCCAACAACCAGCTAGCCATCCATGCACACGAAAAGAGCTCCCATGCATGTTGACTTTCTTCTCTTTCTTCTTTGCTTTGTATTCGTCGGAGTCGGCGATGATGGAGGCGATGGTCGGCATCGTTTGCTAGCTGATCTCTTGACTCTATTTCATCCACGGAGGCCACCGCAAGTGGCTTTCAAGCTAGCTGGAGACCGACGCTGGCTGGAGACCGACCCAAGGCCTTCATCATCGTACTCCGCATGACTCTAACGACGCCGACCATCGCCTCCATCGTCGCCGACTCCGACGAATACATTGCCAGCCTTTGTGGACGCCCAAACCCCCGATGTCAACATCGGATCTCCGGCGAAGATGAAAAGAGAATGGGAGAGAATAGGAGAGTGATTAGAGAATCTCCGGCGAAGATGAAAAGAGAACGGGAGAGAATAGGAGAGTGATTAGAGAGGGAATAAAATATGCTTGCTGACGTGGCAAGAAAGCTGGTCACTGGCCGGTTTGGCGTTAAATCAGCAAACGGCGTTACCATACTTGGCATCAAATTGAAATTTTGGTAACTACAGACCTCAGTTTGATACGTTTTAAAATACGGGGATCAAATTGATAATTCTTGAAACTAGAGGGTACCAAAATGATATTAACCCTATGATAGATTTACTGTTTCATATCATGTCACAGAAAACACATGAACACATGCAATTATCTGAATTTTTAAAAAAATTGATTGTCAACTTAGTAACCAGGCAGTGTGCCTAACCAGTGTTGTGTTCGCGTAAAACAGTTGAAATTCCTGCAAAAAAATTAATGGATTTTCATACTTAGTAACCGAGCAAGGTGCCTACCAAAGTGTGTTATAAGCGTAAAACAGTTGAAATTCCTGGAGAAAAAAAGGGAACAAAAAATAAAAAAACAGAGATTGTTATGTGATAAGTGGAAAATATGTGATTGAATAGGATTTTGATATTGAATAGTTGAAGTGTTTAGATATGATTGATACTTTGAAGCATGTGGAACCCCATTCACACAGTAGTGTTAAAGTTATTTAGTCATGATTAAATATATTCAAGTATTGGAAATATGTTGTGACATATTTAAATTTACTATATTTTTATGTGATTATGAGTAGAGAATGGTTTATTTATGGATATTATTTCTATTTCATACATTAGAGTTGATGAATATGGTGATTGATTTCTAATGCCATATTTAAGGGGATGTATAGATGTTTGTGGGTATCATTCCAGAAAACCCTTAGGAGACTATAACTCCTCGACTGGGGTAACCTTGGGTTTTAAACGCTTGTTTCACATGCTAAGTGAAATCATGAGACCTACGAAAGTGGCTAGTTAGATTTATGGTTTTCTTTTTATCTTTTCTTTGCTCGAGTACTAGCAAAGTGTAAGTTGCAGGGTGTGATGAGTCACTAAATATTAATAATTAAACCCCTTAATTTACCATTGTTAACCCTAGAGTAGTTGTATTTAATAGTTTGTTAGTTGATTTCAGGTTTAATCATGATTTGAAAAGAAATACAAGAAATTCGGCAAAAAACATGAATTTATGTGATAAAGACTGCTTTATCGTCTATCAGGAGAATATTCGCTAGAAATTATGTATAAGTCCAAATATTCTGGAACTATAGTACGTGATAGAAGACTTCAAGAGCTAAAACTTTCATGTTGGACACTTTGCGATACTCCTGATGGATTGATACCAGTTTTGAAGAAGATAAGGATATATGTGTGCAGGAAAACTAGTCCGTCGATATTTAGAAGAATATTTATCAAATATTCCTGATAAGTCAATATATTATGAAATATACAGGATATGATAGAGGACTTCCTAATCTACAAAGTTTGTGTTGGATAAGGTTTCAGATTCTGAACGGGTTGGACCCAGTTGTGCTCTGAATAAGACTGCTAGAATTAATTCAGGAAATTCGAGTTCGAATTGAAGTCTAACTTAACTCAAAATCTAATTTCGAGAGTTCTCTTATAAATAGGGTTATTGATCCGAGAATAATCATCTTTTGGACTATCTTTGGAGAAGGAAAAAGAAGATGACAAGGATGCGGATAGTGACAACATCCTATTCCAAGCCGATGACGTTCAACAAAAAGATGAGTTGCTAATTATTGTACTTATTATTATTCATGAAACCCTAACGTAGTTTTCTATCTTCTTTGATTTGTCTCTTGTAATATTCTCAAGACATGATCTTATGGATTTGATTTTAATGTTAATAGAGTTGAGGGAACAGAGTTCCTTGATGTATGATACGAGGTCGAACCCAGCCATTCCAAGAAGGGACCCACGTCCTTGCTTGGATGGGTCCACGCCAAGGAGTTGGCTGCACCCAAGTCCCTTTGGGCGTCCTAAGCCAACCAGCCAAAAGGATTCTTATTCCCTAGCTGGTTTGCTTACTTAGTTGATTTCCTAGTTAGTAGTTATCTTGATTGAGTCAGTTTCCTAGTTTGAGTTCAGTTTATGATTTGCTTTATTAGTTCCTATTAAGAGTCCTAGTAATCAGGAAGTTTGAGTTATGATTGAGTCTTAGTAGGAAAGTATGGTTACTTGTTGATTAAAGCAAGGTAGTTCTCTAGTTGTAGTAGAACTCTCTTGAGGCCTCTATAAAAGGACCTCCATAACTTGTAATTATGCATGGACGAATTTATGAGAGTAATTATTTAGTAGAGATAAATCTTAGGAGTAGAAGTAATATAGGAGTAGCTGTAACTCTAGTTTCCACAGAAATCCACCAGCCACCTTCATCTCTCTCCTGCCGGATTCTTTCTCCACCAGCCGGCCACCATCCATTGCCGTCCACCGCTGCCATCTACAGTGCACGTCCCCTTGGCTACCGTGCTTCCCTCCACCACGTTCTCCAAGACTTGGATTTCCAAGAGAAGCCAGCCAACCCTAGAGGAGCTGCAAGGTATCCCTCTTCTCATCCATCTCCTACCTCCAGTCTTCATCTTTCTCGTCGAATACCTAGGGTCCTTCTCCTAAAACCCTAAAGGTATCTCTCGACCTAGCCATAGATTTGGCTAAAGAGGATCTGAGATAAGGCAAGAGACCCGGTAAGAAAGCCCTTGAGAAGGTGCATCGTATCAACTTGGTATCAGAGCTCTTTCCTCTTACCTGTGCCCTCCCGAATCCTTCCAAAGGAGTCCACATGGCAGGAAGAGTACCTGGCCAAAACCCTAGTTATACGGTGAATTGCTCAAACCCTACACGGATCACTGTTCATCCAACCAGACCTACTCCTATACCTGGTCGAATCCCTCTTCCACATCATCATCCCTTACCCCCATCATCATCCCTACAGAACCCTAACCAACCTCCACCCTATGCAGCCTACAACCCAATGCTTCCACAACCCTATTATTGTTCACCTCACACCTTACCTGCCTATACACCGACCCATTATCCAAACCGTGAGCCCCTATACCCGGCCCATGCCCAGCCTCCATACCAGCAGCCTATGCCACCTCCTTACACACCGTACAACCCTAGTCTTCCCTACAATCCATCACCACCGTATCAGCCATTACCTACTCCCTACAACCAACCCAAACCTACAAACACCAATGGCTACTTGAGTACAACTTGGACTCCAAATCCTACTGGAACAAGGATTACAAATCCTACTCCAACTAGGAATTTGAGTCAAACTCAGAGTACGACTTGGACTCAAGATCCTACTGGAACTAGGATTGCAAATCCTACTCCAACTAGGAATCCTAGTCAAACTCGGAGTACGACTTACCCTACGGCTGAACAATGGAAGGAAGCTGTCCAGAGTTGGATCCCTTTGCCTTACCCTTCAGTAGAACAATGGGAAGCAATGATCCAACGATATTCTCCTACAAATCAGTCAAGCCCTTCCAGAGTTCAGATTTCCAAAGAAAATTCCATTCTAGCTGCAACTTGGATTGCAAAACATAAACCCAGCTTTACCGGGATTAGGACTCCTCATACTCCACCTACCCATGAGCTGCCCCATGACCAAAACCATGAACAACACCCGCTGCCCCCTCACCCAACCACACCACATCCCACGACCAGCAACTCTCCCTACTCCTCCCCGGCAGCCCCCACCACAAATCAAGGCCACCCTCTTTCCCCCTACAAACCCACGGCCCCCCGTTCTCCAGCCCTACAGCCGATTGTCATCTCCGGCAATCCACCTGAAGTCCACAAAACTGCAGCCATCGACCTTACCTCAGTTCATGCCCTCCCCGTACCATGTAACCCCCACCAAGGCCCTCCTCATTCCTACCCCGTTCCATCCCCAAACCAGCCGGCTCCCAAATCCATCTCCTTCAACTCCGATAGCAACCCCAAAGGTAATCGCTGCCTACCTGCCCCTGATCCTACCATAACCTCCTTCCATGGCCCACTGAAGGATCTCTCAAGCCAACAAAGGCCGTCCCCTAAACCCCCTGACCCTTTCCGTATCCTTACTGAGGCCGACTCCAAACCCCAACCAGCATATCACCGTCGGTTCCATCTCCTCACCCTTGACCAACGTGGTGGACCCCCTCCAGATCCACCACCTGAACTGACCCCTGGCCAGATTCACTCCGTTGGATCGAACCCCCATCCTCTCACTACCTCTTCCCCATGGGATGTAAACTCCGACGAGCTTCCCTCACAAGCAATTGAGTTCCGGCCACCTCCAGCTGCCAGATCTCAATCCAATCCCAAGCTTCTTCAAGCACTGGACAGATCTCAACCATCAGATCAGATCAGATCAAATCACCACCGTTTGAACCTGATCGTCCGACTCCATCTTCCACACTCGATCGAGTCAGACTCCAGCTTACAATACTTGGACAGATTCAATCCAGGCACAACCAGCTTTGGTTACACCAACCAGATCCGACCAAGCTCAGATCAGACCAAGCTAAGTCAGACTCAATTGGATGCAGCCAGAATCAATCCGGCTAGATCTGATTGCACCCAGCAAAGCTCCATCAAGCTCAGTCAAACTGAACCTGATCAAGATCCAAATAGTGCAGCAGAAGCGTGGCCCAGCCGACTTCACTTTAGACTGGGCCAAAGCGAGCTTGACTCAGCATCAAGCCAAGACCCTGCACATCCGACCAGGCCATGGAGATCAGATCCCATCCTATGGTCATGGGCGACACTACTCATGGGACGTGACGAGGATGATCCAGGAGAACCATTGAAGATCCCATGCTTGGAGCCACCTGAACCATCAGATCGTCCCCCGGATGCTCCGTCCTCGGCAGGACTGTATCCAGCCGTTGTCTTGGGTCTACTTTCATCTTGGAAGGATTTGATTCAGGTCGACCAAGTCTTTGACCTAGGACACCAGCACTTGAGGTGGCCCAATCATCAATCTACAGCCACCCTCTACTTCTTGGAGTTCCAGAGGCCGCCAGATCCACCTAAGTTTCAGCCTCCTCCTTCCAGACCGGTAGCATGGTCCCCTGACTCACCGCTTCGGACACCATTAGATCCACCATGGGCCAGACCGGGATTCTCACCGCCGAGTACAGAGCAACAGTTGTGGTCCAGCCACATCACTCCGGTTCGAGAAGAGAAGAGCCCTCTTTCCTCATCACATTCAGGCCTTGAGGACAAGGCCAATTTCGAAGGGAGAAGGGATGATACGAGGTCGAACCCAGCCATTCCAAGAAGGGACCCACGTCCTTGCTTGGATGGGCCCACGCCAAGGAGTTGGCTGCACCCAAGTCCCTTTGGGCGTCCTAAGCCAACCAGCCAAAAGGATTCTTATTCCCTAGCTGGTTTGCTTACTTAGTTGATTTCCTAGTTAGTAGTTATCTTGATTGAGTCAGTTTCCTAGTTTGAGTTCAGTTTATGATTTGCTTTATTAGTTCCTATTAAGAGTCCTAGTAATCATGAAGTTTGAGTTATGATTGAGTCTTAGTAGGAAAGTATGGTTACTTGTTGATTAAAGCAAGGTAGTTCTCTAGTTGTAGTAGAACTCTCTTGAGGCCTCTATAAAAGGACCTCCATAGCTTGTAATTATGCATGGACGAATTTATGAGAGTAATTATTTAGTAGAGATAAATCTTAGGAGTAGAAGTAATATAGGAGTAGCTGTAACTCTAGTTTCCACAGAAATCCACCAGCCACCTTCATCTCTCTCCTGCCGGATTCTTTCTCCACAAGCCGGCCACCATCCATTGCCGTCCACCGCTGCCATCTACAGTGCACGTCCCCTTGGCTACCGTGCTTCCCTCCACCACGTTCTCCAAGACTTGGATTTCCAAGAGAAGCCAGCCAACCCTAGAGGAGCTGCAAGGTATCCCTCTTCTCATCCATCTCCTACCTCCAGTCTTCATCTTTCTCGTCGAATACCTAGGGTCCTTCTCCTAAAACCCTAAAGGTATCTCTCGACCTAGCCATAGATTTGGCTAAAGAGGATCTGAGATAAGGCAAGAGACCCGGTAAGAAAGCCCTTGAGAAGGTGCATCGTATCAACTTGGTATCAGAGCTCTTTCCTCTTACCTGTGCCCTCCCGAATCCTTCCAAAGGAGTCCACATGGCAGGAAGAGTACCTGGCCAAAACCCTAGTTATACGGTGAATTGCTCAAACCCTACACGGATCACTGTTCATCCAACCAGACCTACTCCTATACCTGGTCGAATCCCTCTTCCACATCATCATCCCTTACCCCCATCATCATCCCTACAGAACCCTAACCAACCTCCACCCTATGCAGCCTACAACCCAATGCTTCCACAACCCTATTATTGTTCACCTCACACCTTACCTGCCTATACACCGACCCATTATCCAAACCGTGAGCCCCTATACCCGGCCCATGCCCAGCCTCCATACCAGCAGCCTATGCCACCTCCTTACACACCGTACAACCCTAGTCTTCCCTACAATCCATCACCACCGTATTAGCCATTACCTACTCTCTACAACCAACCCAAACCTACAAACACCAATGGCTACTTGAGTACAACTTGGACTCCAAATCCTACTGGAACAAGGATTACAAATCCTACTCCAACTAGGAATTTGAGTCAAACTCAGAGTACGACTTGGACTCAAGATCCTACTGGAACTAGGATTGCAAATCCTACTCCAACTAGGAATCCTAGTCAAACTCGGAGTACGACTTACCCTACGGCTGAACAATGGAAGGAAGCTGTCCAGAGTTGGATCCCTTTGCCTTACCCTTCAGTAGAACAATGGGAAGCAATGATCCAACGATATTCTCCTACAAATCAGTCAAGCCCTTCCAGAGTTCAGATTTCCAAAGAAAATTCCATTCTAGCTGCAACTTGGATTGCAAAACATAAACCCAGCTTTACCGGGATTAGGACTCCTCATACTCCACCTACCCATGAGCTGCCCCATGACCAAAACCATGAACAACACCCGCTGCCCCCTCACCCAACCACACCACATCCCACGACCAGCAACTCTCCCTACTCCTCCCCGGCAGCCCCCACCACAAATCAAGGCCACCCTCTTTCCCCCTACAAACCCACGGCCCCCCGTTCTCCAGCCCTACAGCCGATTGTCATCTCCGGCAATCCACCTGAAGTCCACAAAACTGCAGCCATCGACCTTACCTCAGTTCATGCCCTCCCCGTACCATGTAACCCCCACCAAGGCCCTCCTCATTCCTACCCCGTTCCATCCCCAAACCAGCCGGCTCCCAAATCCATCTCCTTCAACTCCGATAGCAACCCCAAAGGTAATCGCTGCCTACCTGCCCCTGATCCTACCATAACCTCCTTCCATGGCCCACTGAAGGATCTCTCAAGCCAACAAAGGCCGTCCCCTAAACCCCCTGACCCTTTCCGTATCCTTACTGAGGCCGACTCCAAACCCCAACCAGCATATCACCGTCGGTTCCATCTCCTCACCCTTGACCAACGTGGTGGACCCCCTCCAGATCCACCACCTGAACTGACCCCTGGCCAGATTCACTCCGTTGGATCGAACCCCCATCCTCTCACTACCTCTTCCCCATGGGATGTAAACTCCGACGAGCTTCCCTCACAAGCAATTGAGTTCCGGCCACCTCCAGCTGCCAGATCTCAATCCAATCCCAAGCTTCTTCAAGCACTGGACAGATCTCAACCATCAGATCAGATCAGATCAAATCACCACCGTTTGAACCTGATCGTCCGACTCCATCTTCCACACTCGATCGAGTCAGACTCCAGCTTACAATACTTGGACAGATTCAATCCAGGCACAACCAGCTTTGGTTACACCAACCAGATCCGACCAAGCTCAGATCAGACCAAGCTAAGTCAGACTCAATTGGATGCAGCCAGAATCAATCCGGCTAGATCTGATTGCACCCAGCAAAGCTCCATCAAGCTCAGTCAAACTGAACCTGATCAAGATCCAAATAGTGCAGCAGAAGCGTGGCCCAGCCGACTTCACTTTAGACTGGGCCAAAGCGAGCTTGACTCAGCATCAAGCCAAGACCCTGCACATCCGACCAGGCCATGGAGATCAGATCCCATCCTATGGTCATGGGCGACACTACTCATGGGACGTGACGAGGATGATCCAGGAGAACCATTGAAGATCCCATGCTTGGAGCCACCTGAACCATCAGATCGTCCCCCGGATGCTCCGTCCTCGGCAGGACTGTATCCAGCCGTTGTCTTGGGTCTACTTTCATCTTGGAAGGATTTGATTCAGGTCGACCAAGTCTTTGACCTAGGACACCAGCACTTGAGGTGGCCCAATCATCAATCTACAGCCACCCTCTACTTCTTGGAGTTCCAGAGGCCGCCAGATCCACCTAAGTTTCAGCCTCCTCCTTCCAGACCGGTAGCATGGTCCCCTGACTCACCGCTTCGGACACCATTAGATCCACCATGGGCCAGACCGGGATTCTCACCGCCGAGTACAGAGCAACAGTTGTGGTCCAGCCACATCACTCCGGTTCGAGAAGAGAAGAGCCCTCTTTCCTCATCACATTCAGGCCTTGAGGACAAGGCCAATTTCGAAGGGAGAAGGGATGATACGAGGTCGAACCCAGCCATTCCAAGAAGGGACCCACGTCCTTGCTTGGATGGGCCCACGCCAAGGAGTTGGCTGCACCCAAGTCCCTTTGGGCGTCCTAAGCCAACCAGCCAAAAGGATTCTTATTCCCTAGCTGGTTTGCTTACTTAGTTGATTTCCTAGTTAGTAGTTATCTTGATTGAGTCAGTTTCCTAGTTTGAGTTCAGTTTATGATTTGCTTTATTAGTTCCTATTAAGAGTCCTAGTAATCATGAAGTTTGAGTTATGATTGAGTCTTAGTAGGAAAGTATGGTTACTTGTTGATTAAAGCAAGGTAGTTCTCTAGTTGTAGTAGAACTCTCTTGAGGCCTCTATAAAAGGACCTCCATAGCTTGTAATTATGCATGGACGAATTTATGAGAGTAATTATTTAGTAGAGATAAATCTTAGGAGTAGAAGTAATATAGGAGTAGCTGTAACTCTAGTTTCCACAGAAATCCACCAGCCACCTTCATCTCTCTCCTGCCGGATTCTTTCTCCACAAGCCGGCCACCATCCATTGCCGTCCACCGCTGCCATCTACAGTGCACGTCCCCTTGGCTACCGTGCTTCCCTCCACCACGTTCTCCAAGACTTGGATTTCCAAGAGAAGCCAGCCAACCCTAGAGGAGCTGCAAGGTATCCCTCTTCTCATCCATCTCCTACCTCCAGTCTTCATCTTTCCGTCGAATACCTAGGGTCCTTCTCCTAAAACCCTAAAGGTATCTCTCGACCTAGCCATAGATTTGGCTAAAGAGGATCTGAGATAAGGCAAGAGACCCGGTACGAAAGCCCTTGAGAAGGTGCATCGTATCAATGTAATTTTAGTCCTACATGATTTCTGTGATTGATTGTAGAGATTCATATGATAGTTTTCATGTGGTTTTTGAATACCCGATGAGATACTTTATACTTAGTGACGATAGGTTATGCTAAGATTACCCCGAAGACAAGCTATGCTAATCGAAGATAAAGTATGCATTTGGAAAATGTTTACCTTATTTTAGGGAAACATGTAAGCTTAAGAACTTCTGGATCCATAATATTTAGAGAATAGAACAAGAGGATAATTAGAGAAGATTGAAGGTGAAACTTGGGCGGATTGAGTAATTCCTAAGTCACCTATCCATTGATTCAAATTGATCATCTTTAATTGCCTTTCTTAGATAGTTTTAGGTTAATTCATACTTATCATTGCTTCTTTTACTTAGGTTTAGTGTTTTGAGAATTGATTTCACTCTTTCATGGTAAATTTCCTGTGGTTCAACTCCGGACTTCACTGCTATTCTATCTAGTAGTGTAGTGATTGAATAAGGATTATAAAGTTAATATTTGATGGAGTTTGCAACGTTTTAATGACACGTTCGGAACACATGTCGTTAAAATATTGTAAACTCAATCAAATATTAAATTTATAATTCTTATTTAATCACTACACTAATAGGTAGAATAGAGGTGAACTCGGGACTTGATACACATGGAAAACATTAGAAATTGAAATTAATTCTCGAAACCCTAAAACTAAGGAAAAGAATCAAAGATAGAATAGAGTTATCTAAACTAATAAAGAAGAGAAATAAAAGGTTGATCAATTCAAATCAATGGAGTAGTTACTTACAAATTAATCAATCTGCCCTAGTTTCATTATTAGTCTTCTCTAGTTAGCATCTTGTTCCCTTCTTTCAACACTATGAATCATATGGCTACAAGCTCACATGAATCCCAAAAACAAAGTAATGTTCCCAACGGTATAACGTATCTTTGCTTAGCATAGATCGTCTTTGGTCCTATGATTACATTAAATTATACTACTCCTAATGACCTTGACACAACCTATCTTCCCGTAGCATAGCTTATCTCAAAGGCAAACCAATAACTTCATGAAAACCATTTAATAAATCTCTACAATGAATCACAGAAATCATGTTGGACTGAAAGTACGTCAAGGGAACTCGGTTCCGTCAACTCTATTAACAATAAAATCATATTTATGAGATCATGTATCGAGAAGTTCATAAGAATGAAACTAAAGAAAGACGAAAACTGCACTAGGGTTTCATGAGATTCCTAAGTTCAAGAAGTTAGCCACTCATCTTATGGATGAAAGCCATCGGGTTGGGATAGGAAGCTGTCACCATCCGCATCCTCTCCGTCTTCTCCTTTCTTGTCCAAAGATCGTCAAAAAGGTGATTATTTTCAGATCAATAACCCTATTTATAGGAGAACTCCTGAAATTAGAGTTTGAGTTGAGTTGGACATCAATTACAACTCGGATTTCCTGAATTAATTCTGGTAGTCTTATTCCGAGCACAACTGGATCAACCCGTTCGGAATCAGAAACCTTGTCCAACACAAACGTTGTAGATTAGGAAGTCTTTGGTCATATCCCGAATATTTCATAATATTTTTAACTTATCTGGAATAGTTTATAAATATTCTTCTCAATGTCAACGGACCAGTTTTTCAGCAGCTATGTATCTTTATCTTCTTCATAACGGGTATGAATCCATCAAGTGTCTCGCAACATTTCTAACATGAAAGTTGTAGCTTATGATGTTGTATATCACCTATTAAATTTCCAAAATATTTGGACTTATACAGAATTTATGGAAAATATTCTCCTGACAGGCGACGAAACAGTCTTTATCACATAAATTCATCTTTTTAGTCGAATTTCTTGTATTTCTTCTCAAATCATGATTAAACCTGAAATAAGGTAAATCAACAAACTATTAAATACAAATGCTCTAGGCCGAAAAAAGGTAAATTAAGCGGTTTAATTATGAATATTTAGTGACTCATCACACTCCCCAACTTACACTTTGCTAGTTCTTGAGCAAAGAAAAGATAAAAAGAAAAAACAATAAATCAAACTAGCCACTTTCATAGGTCTCATGATTGCACTTAGCATGTGCAACAAGCCTTTAAACCCCTGGGATACCCCAGTGGATGAGGTATAGTCTCCTGAGGGTTTTTAGGGATGACACCCACAAACATCTATACATCCCTTGATCATATCATTAGAAATTAGTTACAATACTCATCAACTTCAATGCAGTTGAATAAAATCATACCCATGATTTTATTCAACTACCCATAGTAAGATAAAATAATAGCAAATTAATGCATGCCAAATAGCTTTCCAACACTTCAACATATTTAACCACAATTAAGAACTACTTTAACACTCCTATGTGCGAATAGGATTCCACATCCTTCAGAGAATCTATTATATCTAAACACTTCAACTATAAAGAATACGAACTTGGCCAAGTATATCTTTTCATTCACTACTTTTGCAATCTTTTTTTTTCTCTTTTTTTTTTCCGTATATGACATGTGCAATGTTATGATTTCTTAAGCTTTCTTCATGGTCCATGTAACGAGGTTCAAGCCAGTGACTCCCAAACCATACGGCTTTAGGGAACTACGTGTAGAACACTCTTCAGACTCTAATGCTCAATCCATGAAGGCTACAAATCATAATTAGTCATTTATTTTCAGGAATTTCAACTGTTTTACGCTTTTGGTATCTGTAAAATTTTGGATATACCACTTTAGTACCTCTAGTTTTATAATTATATTTTTAGTACCTATACTATTAAAACTGCTTCGTTTTGGTCCAACCGTCTAACGGCGTCATTTTTTCAAATGACAAATAAATGCACGTGACTTGGTTCTCGTCGCACCAGCGCCCAACAGCCAAACAGGAAGACGTGGACGAGGACGCCCCGATGGAGGAGGAGGTGATCACACACGACCATAGCAATGGCACCACCAGCGAGGCCTACCGTGGTCGGATCCACCACGGCTCCTTGACGCCGCAACTCAAGAGCGAGACGAGGCACGCCAATCCCTTCTCTTCCTTGCCAAATCAGAGAAGAAGGCGGGGTGGGCAGATAGGCGGCAACTCTCCCCGAAGAGGCCGCATGTCGCGCCCCGACCCGCGAAAGCCCAACCGGGTCGGGCGACGCGAACCAGAACCTAACAAAACTCGGAAGAAAAGCTGGCGAGGGTTCCCTCTAACCTATTGGTCTCCCTAACAGTTCACCAAAGGCACCCCCAATTAAAAGATACAATAATTTAACAACATCGAACCACAGATTACAAACCCAAAAAAGTGTTTAATATACATATCCTCGGAGAGGGGAGAGGTTTAAATACAACATTACTCCCGTAGGAGACTATCTAACATAGGATAAAAAAAGTGTAAAAGATCACCACCTCTCAGAGTGCGCCTGGCGCCGCCGCACCGCCAACCAACTGCCCGGTAGGGGCCACGAAAGAAGAACTGACGCCTGCACCTGCAAAACGTAGCCCGGGTAGGAGTGAGCACTAAGCTCAGTAGGGATCTACACTACGACACACAGAAGGAAGAGGGAAACATAACAGTGTCGCCTTCAAGTAGGATCTGGATGTAACAGGGGTCCCATAACCCCACCGCGTGTCCCTGGTGCCCAGGAGCTGCACACAGTAAGCTCAACAAACACTGTTGACTCACATGCAGGAACCCGACACTACAGGCGGGAAATGGCACCGCTGAGGGGGCCTCTCCACCACTCAAGAGTCAACACAGTAGAACACCGCCTACACCTCAGCATCCGACTCGAGGCCGACACGATCTCTACAATCATCAAGTAACAAGTGCACCAGTCATCTAGGCCTATCATCGAATTGACTGGACACCACAATTCAAACCGGGTCCAAACTACCCAACCTCGGTTCTAGGGCTAAGTCCGAGCTTCCAGCCTCGGAACAGCGACCCACAGATCACCCACGCCCTAACCAATGCAACTAATGCACAAAACAACGATGTATGCTGTGACATACACAAACAGGAGATAGGCATGCAACAGTATGATAAGGCATCATAAAAGTCAACTGGATCGTTGCAGCGGTACTACCGACCGATGCCAGCCGATCCGCAGCGGGTTCCGTCATTACGACGATACCACGACCGTCAACCACGAACTCCTGCAACGGGAAGCAACCCCGAAAACCGCTGATGAACAGTAAACAATATAATTTTATATTCTGAAATATAATATTATATTAAAACACTCAAAAGTTCTCTACTAGGGGCTATTTGATCCCGTCGATCCGACATCCAAACGACGTCGGATTCTTGATCCAACTTAGCCATCAGTAGGTGTATATACCAGGATCAACGTATCCAAAATTTATAATCATCCAACGGTTGGATTAACGGGAAAACACTAATCAAAATTGCTAATCAAACTAACTTACCAATTAATTGCTGCAACGCAGCCATCCAGTAAACAATTCATAAAAAATCATAGCAAAATCGGAAAATTATGAAATCAGATGGGTTAGAGAGTAGATTCAATGATCTACAACTCTTATGTTCATCACAACCCAAAATCACGTACACACCGGCCGAAAAACTCGCCGCAAGCCAGCTGTTCTTCAAGAACAGCAGAAAACTAGAAATCCAAGATTAATCATGCATAAATCCTACTCAAATCTCAACCAATTATCATGAAACTTAAATTAGTAATTCTAATAGGCATGAGGAATCTAACAAGACAAAGATCAATAAGATCCAATGGCTAGATCTAAAGAAACCCCTTAAAGAACACAGTAGGTAGAAGAACCTACCGAAGAACGCTAACCCGGTTGATTCCCCACGAGTTGATCTCCAACAAGGTCCCAAACAACTTCAGAAATCTTCCTCTCGTTGTCACGGATCCAACGAGCCTTAGAACACCCAAAATGATGATCGGAGGACGGAGAACGGAAGAGAGGAAGGTGGCTGCCGGAAACAGGGGAAGAAAGCAGAGCTTTCGGGAGAAGAAAGAAGAAGGAAGAAGAAAGGAGAAGGAGGAAGAAACGAAGGGAAAAGGGGAAAGCCGGGGGAAGGGGGGAAAAGAGAAAGGAGGGGAGGGAAAGTCCTCCCCCTCTGACAGGAGAGAGCGCCGGCCGTCCTCGTGAAGCAGAAAAGCCACCGACGCGAGTCCGATCGGTCACTCGAAGGAGCGATCGATCGCTCGCGCCTCGGATCGATCCCAACACCAAGTTGGATCGATCGGATCGATTCCAACACCAAGTCGGATCGATCCGAGCGGGTCAAAACCCACCGACTCGCTCACGAGTCCGATCGATCGTTCCAAGGAGCGATCGATCGCTCAAGGGTCGTCAGCTGCCCAAAGGCAAGCTTCCGCGCGCCCGAGCGGGGATCTTCCGATCCCGGGTCCACCTAGCCATTCTAAACAAGCACTAACACAAACAAGGCCGGTGTGTGCACACGCGGGTGTGAAACAAACCAATAAGGCGCAATTCACCAAATTGCCATTGCGGTCTACAACGAGACACAGGGGTAGAGGGACAGGTCCTCACATCCTAATACCCTTAAAGGAAATCTCGTCCCGACTGTAAACTCCAACGGTCGTCGCCTTTGATCTGCATAACTCTTCTGCCGGCTCTGAGCCGTCAGAAGCTTCTACCTGATCTGCACTAACGTCTCTGACGACCGCCTGACGATGTCTGGACCGGTGAGTGAAGCCTCTCCAACCTCTTTCCAGCACACTGGGGAACGACACGGCCTACCGTACAACGCCTCGAAAGGTGCTACTCCAAGACTGGACTGGTAGCTGTTGTTGTAGGTCAACTCCACCAAGGGAACCTGCTCCTCCCAGCTGCCTCCTGCGTCGAGGACACATGCTCTCAGCATGTCCTCCAAGATCTGGATCGTCCGCTCTGACTGTCCGTCTGTCTGCGGATGGAAAGCCGTACTGAAAGTCAGGAGTGTGCCAACTGCCTCCTGAAAGTCTCGCCAGAACCTGCTGGTGAACCTGAGGTCACGGTCTGACACGATAGAAGCTGGAACTCCGTGTAGTCTGACCACCTCTCTGACGTACAAGCTGCCCAACCTGTCCGTCGAGTCTGTCACTCGCATATGCAGGAAGTGCGCCGATTTGGTCAATCGATCAACAATGACCAAAATCGCGTCATTCCCCCTAGGAGATCTCGGTAGCCCGGTCACGAAGTCCATCGTGATGTGCTCCCACTTCCACTCAGCTAGTGGAAGCGGCTGAAGTAACCCCGGAGTCCGCTGGTGCTCTGCCTTGACCTTCTGACAGGTAAGGCAGCGCGATACGAACTCCGTCACTGCCCTCTTCATCTCGCGCCACCAGAACTGTCGCCGAAGATCCTGGTACATCTTGGTGCCGCCGGGATGAACTGCAAAGCGAGAGTGGTAGAACTCTCGTAGGACGTCGTCTCGAAGGACTGGATCTGCTGGAACCGCTACTCTGCCTCGAAAGCGTAGCCCTCCGTCTGGCGATACTGTCCAGTCTCCGTCTGCGCCCTCCGTGCCTGCTGCTGTGCGTAACTCCTCGAGCTCTGGGTCACTGTGTTGTGCCTCCAACACTCTGGCTAGAACTGCTGGCATGTCGCGCCCCGACCCGCAGGACCCAAACCGGGCCGGGACACGAGGGGGAAAACCTACAACTACTAGCCTCAACTGGCGGAAACAGTTGAGACTAAGAGACAACTGGCGGAAACCGCTGCCAACAGGCACAAGTGGAAGCAAGCTACTACAACATCTATTAACAACTATTACAAAACAGTAATAATAGAGTTTAGTACAACAAGCTACAAGGGATCAACAGTCCCCAAAAAGAAGCTACACTACCCACCGGGGTCTCCGTGAACGGACAAACGAAACCATCCTGATCCTCAGACATGGTCAGGTGCCGGCGCGCTACCACGAGACGGGCGACGGGGAAGCACCGGAGGAGAACGAGGACCCGCACCTGCAAACACCACAGTCCAGGTAGGAATGAGCAACAACTCAGCAGGGTCCTACTCTACCACTCTCGCTAAGAAGGCAAACTCAAACGAACCAACCCTGAAGCCAAGTACTGAGGCTTGCCAAGGATCCCATAAATCCCGTCAATAACCCGAAGGACTCCTGTCCCAGTACGCCCCTCCGACAACCACTACTCAGGGGTGGACAACTCCGACAATCCCTGACACAGGGTGGACATGACGCTACTGGTAGGACACCCTTTCCCAAGCGGGATCTCCACACTTGGCGGAACGACCGAGGTTAAGACTACCACCTCCCAGTACTCCAAGCCACAGAGCCAACAGGACCCCCAACTCCTGACCCAAGACTAAGACTAGCCAGGCAGTCCATCGATCCCATCGATGTCCCCCCCCCAAGGTTCCTGTCCAACCTGCATCACTCCGATAGCCACTACTCAAGGACTGGGCTACCTCCGACGGTCCTTGACACAGGGTGGCCCAGACGATAACTGTAGGACACCCTTACCGGGGTAACGCCATCCCACGCTTAGCCTTAGATCACCAGAGTCCACGGGTCAACCCCACCCAGTCTAACCTAGCATGTCTAATGCACAGGAAACAGGGCAAGATATTAAATAAAGCGGTAACAAGTAACACAGCAAGGGCACACCTTCGGCCTATTTATTCTAAACACTCCCGAGGATCATGACTTCCTTCGGTTCACCATAAAGTGGTAAAAGGGCATAACCCATGGCCCATTACACTAAGCATTCCCGAGGGTTCATTACTCCCTCGGTTAACCACAAAGCGGTAAACATTCAAGCATGATGTAAAACATAGAAGCCCCAAGGGCAAAACCATCAAAACCCACTTACATGCGAAGCCCCGTGGGCAAAACCCATGAAAACCCTCTCTGCTACTAAAGGATCGATCCTCACCAAGGGAAGGATCGATCACTTAAGTAACAGTGAGCTTCCCTCACTGTCGAGACACAAAGGATCGATCCTTCCTCCCAGGAAGATCGATCTTTCTCAAGACAGAAGGCGCCCTTCCAGTCGCACCAAGGGAGATCGATCTTTCCTCCCAGGAGGATCGATCTTTCTCGGGACGAAGGGTATCCCTGCTAACCCTGGCCCCATGATCGATCTCCTCCCATAAGAAGATCGATCATGTGCTGGGCGCAGCAAGCCAACACCAGAAGGACCGATCCTTCCTCCCAGGAGGATCGATCCTGATGGGTTCCGGCGCACTTCCGGCCGGGAGAACCGCCGAAAGACGCAACCAAACCTCACCAAACTTCGTGGGCTGGTAGATCTAAGCATCATGAAGCTACTCAAGGCTTCAAATCCGGAAAACAACAACTCCACAGGGAGATCCACCGGAAAACAAAACCGGATTTAAACCCTCAAAACAGCCGGAGCTTTTAGTGAGAACCCTACCTCTTCAACGCAGCTTCGATCCCCAAGGTCTAGCTACGGATCGTCCTCACGCCATCACGGTTCCAATGAGCCTTCAAGCTCCAAGAACGGTGGCCGGAGGAGGGAGAACGGAGGAGGAGAAGGGGCGGCCTGAACAAGGGAGGAAGCAGAGCCGAGGAAGAAGGAAGAAGAGAGAGGAGAAAGGAGGAGGGGAAGGGGTGGGGTAAGGCCGAGGAAAGCTGGCGAAGGCGGGGAAAAGCTGGGGGAGGGGAGGGAAAGTCTTCCCTCCCCTGACAGGGGAAGCGACGGCCATCGCCGTGGCCGTCCTTCGAAAGCCACCGTCAAAGACTTCCAGGCACAGGTAGGATCGATCCTTCATGACCAAAGGATCGATCCTCCACGACCAGAAGTGCAAACCTGGGCTGAAAAACGGGCCCAAGCCCAGAACTCCCAAACTAGGTCCCACCTAACCGTTCTAACAACCACATGCACCAAACAAGGTCTGTGTGTGCACACCCAGTGTGAATCGACCGCCAAGGCGCAATTTCCCAAATTGCCCTTGGGGTCAATAACAAGCCACAGGGATGGAGGGGCAGGTCCTCACATGGCATACTCTGCACTATGTAGAGGAAGCTACTGGATCCCCGATCCTCAAACTCGAGCCCCAACTGGCCTGCCGTCTCTAGAGCCTGCCACTGCCGCGCTGACAACCCTGCAGTTGCTACTCTGGTGTCTCTCACCTGTCTGCTCAGCGCATCTGCTACGACGTTTGCCTTACCAGGATGGTAATGTAACTCAAAGTCGTAGTCCTCCAGTAGCTCCATCCAGCGTCGCTGCCTCAGGTTGAGGTCACGTTGGGTGAAAACGTGCCTCAAGCACTTATGGTCCAAGAAGACAGAAAACTTCTCGCTATAGAGGTAGTGACGCCAGGTCTTCAGGGCGAAAACCACCGCTGCAAGCTCCAAGTCATGGGTCGGGTAGTTCCTCTCATGGTTCTTCAGCTGACGAGAACCATAGGAAACTACGTGGCCCTCCTGCATGAGGACACGCCCCAAACCCTCACCGCTGGCGTCACAGTAGACACTGTAACCAACACCTTGCTCGGGGACAATCAGCACCGGTGCACTGGTCAACCTGGTCCTCAG
The DNA here is from genome assembly GCA_963920575.1 of Narthecium ossifragum. Classification (NCBI taxonomy): domain Eukaryota; kingdom Viridiplantae; phylum Streptophyta; class Magnoliopsida; order Dioscoreales; family Nartheciaceae; genus Narthecium; species Narthecium ossifragum. The sequence goes on along the minus strand of OY986967.1, from coordinate 14,271,476 downwards.
CTCCACGAAGGCTCGCTCACAAGCATCATCCCACACGAACGGGATGGCCTTCTGTGTCAGTCTGGTCAACGGTTCGGCAACTCTGGAGAAGTCCCGTACGAACCGCCTGTAGTAACCCGCCAGGCCTAAGAAGCTACGAACCTCGAACACTGTCCACGGTCTCTGCCACTGTACCACTGCCTTGACCTTGGCCGGGTCAAGTGAGATCCCTGCTGCTGACATCACGTGTCCAAGGAATCCCACCTGTGCAAGCCAGAACTCGCACTTGGAAGCCTGGCATAAAGTCGATGCTCCCGAAGAAGCTGCAACACTATCGCCAAGTGTCGCTCGTGCTCCGCCTCTCACCGGGAGTAGATAAGGATGTCGTCGACGAACACCACCACGAACTCGTCTAGGAAAGGCCGGAAGATCCTCTGCATGAGATCCATGAACGCTGCTGGTGCGTTCGTTAGCCCAAACGGCATCACGACGAACTCGTACAGGCCGTACCGAGTCCGAGAAGCCGTCTTCGGGATGTCGCAATCCCGAACCCTCAACTGGTGGTAGCCGGTGCGGAGGTCGATCTTCTAGAACACTGAAGATCCTCGCAGCTGGTCAAATAAGTCATCGATCCTCGGCATCGGATACCTGTTCTTCACCGTCACCCTATTGAGCCGCCTGTAGTCTATGCAAAGTCGTAGGGTACCATCCTTCTTCTTTGCGAACAACACTGGCGCCCCCCAGGGAGACATGCTGGGACGGATGAAGCCTCTGCTGGTAAGCTTGTCTAGCTGAGTCCTCAACTCACTCTGCTCTGCTGGTGCCATCCTGAAAGCTGGGAGAGAGATCGGTGCGGTACCTGGTACTAGGTCGATCTCAAAATCGACCTCTCTGGGCGGTGGAAGCCCTAGTAACACCTCGGGAAACACGTCGGTGTAGTCGCATACGATCCTGGGAAAACTGCTCTGCTGCACTCCCTCAGAACCGAACAGGGTCAGACTAGCCAACAAGGCTGAGAGCTCGCTGCCACGTCTCCCTACACCACATGCAAAGGAATTGGCTGAGAACCGATCCCCCAACAACACAAACTGTGTCCCATCGGCTGTCCAAGCGACCACCCTCCGGTGACCACAGTCGATGATAGCCCGGTATGGTGCTAACCAGTCCATACCGAGTATCACATCGAAGCGTGTCATGTCTAGCACCCGCAGGTCTAGACAGACACGGAGGCCTCCAACCTCCAAGGAACAAGATCGGCAGACCCGGTCTACCCTGACTATGCCGCCGATCGGAGAGTCTACAGACTGTGCCACCTCTAGCCAACTCGTCTCTAATCCTAGCGAGGCCACACACATGCTAGCAATATAGGAATGAGACGCCCTAGAGTCTATCAGCACATCTAGTAAAGAACTACAATGCTGAAAGATACCTCTGAGGACGGATGGCCCTGCCGCTGCTTGCTGGTACGGCTGGTAAAGCTGAACGGTGTCCGGCTGCTCACGCACCGGAAGAGCAAACACACGCCCCTGCTGGCCGCCTCCACCCCTGGAGCGGCCCGGATCAGCCCCTGACCCGCGACCACCACCGCTACCCTGCCAGGCACCGTACCCCCCGCCTCTACTGCCCTGCGGCACAGCGCTCCGCGCCCCACGCATGGGACAGTCCTGGCGGAAGTGTCCTGGCTGCCAGCACTGGAAACAAGTGGCTGGCGCTCCACCAGGCTGCTGACCCTGGCCTCCCCCTGATGGAGCCTGCCCAGACGGCCCGGCTGTCAAGGGAAACTGGCATGGCAGACTAGGCAACTATGCCTGGAACTGCTGCGACCGCTGCTGAAAACGTCGCTGATGCCGCTGGTGCCCTCCGCCGAATCCCCCTCTGAACTGGAGCCTCTGCTGCTGTGAACTGGTAGAGATTGCCGGTGGAACTGCCTGGCGTCTCTCGTCCTGTGACTGCGCCTCCGCAACTAAGGCGCAGTTCAGAACTGCTGAGTGCGTTTGGAAGCGGTGGGAACACGTCTGACGCCTGATCTCTGGACGAAGACCCCACTCAAACTGCCGTGCCCTGGCCACTGGATCTGCTGCCACTGCCCCCGCGAAACGGACTAAGTGCGTGAACCGGTTGGCGTACTGCTGCACGGTGCGAGTACACTGCAAGAGGGACTGGTACTCGCGAGACAAGGCATCACGCGTACTCTCCGGGAAGTACGCGTCCAAGAACAACGCCCTGAACTCCTCCCACGTCCGCTCCTCTCCGCCACTGGTGTGCTGGGCAGTGCACCACTAGTCAAGAGCGTCACCATCGAGCTGGAACGCCGCGAGGGTGACCCGGATCCGGTCATCCCCGACGAAGAGAGCGTCGAGAACGCGCGTGACTCCTCGGAGCCAGCCGTCTGCCGTGGTCAGATCTCCAGTCTCACCGCTGAACCTAGGCGGGTTCAGCCGCTGGAAGTCCATCATGACCGCTGCCGCGGCCCGCCGGTCGACAGGAGCGAGGACCCCCTCCTCGGCGAGAGGGGCCTCCTCCCGTGCGACCGCAACCGTCGCCGGTGATGGCTCAGTCCGTCGAGCTCTGACTGCCCTGACAGGTGCTACCCTGTCTGGTCGAGCGGGCCGACCAGGTCGTGCCCCACCTCGACTAACAATCGAAGGTCTGTCTCGAGCTCCCGCCATCTGCGCAATCACCAACGACAAACGAGCGTTCACTCGTCAGAAACTCAAGACAAAGCAGCACAAAAAAAAGGGAAAAAGAATAACACATCAAAAGGAGCATGAACGGATGTTCTAGACATTGAACTAACCCATTCCACGCTCAATCTCAACCGAATCCTGATCCTAAACCCTGGGATCTACAATCTATGCTCTGATACCAAGCTGTCGCGCCCCGACCCGCGAAAGCCCAACCGGGCCGGGCAACGCGAACCAGAACCTAACAAAACGCAGAAGAAAAGCTGGCGAGGGTTCCCTCTAACCTATTGGTTTCCCTAACAGTTCACCAAAGGCATCCCCAATTAAAAGATACAATAATTTAACAACATCGAAACACAGATTACAAACCCAAAAAAGTGTTTAATATACATATCCTCGGAGAGGGGGGGAGGTTCAAATACAACATTACTCCCATAGGAGACTATCTAACATAGGATAAAAAAACTGTAAAAGATCACGACCTCTCAGACTCCGCCTGGCGCCGCCGCACCGCCAACCAACTGCCCGGTAGGGGCCATGGAAGAAGAACTGACTCTTGCACCTGCAAAACGCAGCCCGGGTAGGAGTGAGCAATAAGCTCAGTAGGGATCTACACTATGACACACAGAAGGAAGAGGGAAACACAACAGTGTCACCTTCAAGTAGGTTCTGGGTGTATACAGGGTCCCATAACCCCACCGCTTGTCCCTGGTGCCCAGGAGCAGCACACAGTAAGCTCAACAAACACTGCTAACTCACATGCAGGAACCCGACACTGCAGGCGGGAAATGGCACCGCTGAGGGGGCCTCTCCACCACTCAAGAGTCAACACAGTGGAACACCGCCTACACCTCAACATCCGACTCGAGGCCGACACGACCTCTACAATCATCAAGCAACAAGTGCACCAGTCATCTAGGCCCATCATTGAATTGACTGGACACCATAATTCAATCCGGGTCCAAACTACCTAACCCCAGTCCTAGGGCTAAGTCCGAGCTTCCAGCCTCGGGACGGCGACCCACAGATCACCCACGCCCTAACCAATGCAACTAATGCACAAAACAACGATGCATGCTGTGACATACACAAACAGGAGATATGCATGCAACAGTATGATAAGGCATCATAAAAGTCAACTGGATCGCTGCAGCGGTACTACCGACCGCTGCCAGCCGATCCGCAGCGGGTCCCGGCATTACGACGATACCACGACCGTCAACCGCGAACTCCTGCAACGGGAAGCAACACCGAAAACCGCTGATGAACAGTAAACAATATAATATTATATTCCGAAATATAATATTATATTCAAAGCACCCAAAAGTTCTCTACTAGGGGCTATTTGATCCCATCGATCCGACATCTAAACGACGTCGGATTCACGATCCAACAAAGTCATTAGTAGGTGTATATACCAGGATCAACGTATCCAAAATTTATAATCATACAATGGTTGGATTAACGGGAAAACACTAATCAAAATCGCTAATCAAACTAACTTACCAATTAATTGCTGCAACGCAGCCCTCCAGTAAACAATTCATAACAAATCGTAGAAAAATCAGAAAATTATGAAATCAGTTGGGTTAGAGAGTAGATTCAAAGATCTACAACTCTTATGTACATCACAACCCAAGATGACGTACACGCTGGCCAGAAATCCGAGATTAATCATGCATAAATCGTACTCAAATCTCAACCAATTATCATGAAACTTAAATCAGTAATTCTACTAGGCATGAGGAATCCAACAAGACAAAGATCAACAAGATCCAACGGCTAGATCTAAAGAAACCCATTAAAGAACACAGTAGGTAGAAGAACCTACCGAAGAACGCTAACTGATTGGATGCAAATATTGCATCCAATTATTAGCTTTCGATACCCGATTTATGCGTTAAATGTTGTGAAATCTTGTTTAATATGTATGATTTGTTATCATCGGTGTTTTATACCCTTAACAGTTGAAATGGGTTTAAAATGGTGTGTTTCACATGTTTTCGGAGTCTTTATGGATTTCCAGATTAAAGAGTCTCTAGACAGCTGTTAGTAAATTGAGCATAACTTTCTCATCCAAGCTCCGATTGGGAGGATCCAGGATGCTGTGGAAAGACAAGAAAGAGCTCTACAGTTTTCATGTTTTGAATTTGGGAGATTCTGTCTGTATAAAGACAGAAAAATCATAGAAGTTGCAGCTGTACTATTGCTTCCAAATCTATGTTGACAGTTTTTAGTTATTCCTTGCAGTTAAAGATCTTGGCCTTATACCTGGTGTGGTGAGAAGGTTTGATTCATGTAATGGTCTTAGAGTACCTCATATTGGCTGGAATGCTCTGCAAATTTCAGAATGCATTGGTTGTTGCTGGCTGCTGAATGGCTTCTGCATTTTCTGTTTTCTGCTGCACTTTCTGCCGATGGAACTCCCCTCACTGCTGCTCATTGGCTGCTGTTTTTTCCTGCTTGCTACTGCATTGTCTGCTGATGAAAAAGCCTCATTGATTGTTGCGTTTAGTTGGCTACCCCTTGATGAGAGCACTTGCAATGAATGGATAAAAAGCATTCTCCATCCCTGCATGGTTTTCAAGGAGAAGGTTCTTAAGCCAGCTGTTGTTTGTGCTGGCTATAGTCCACATATTCCTAGTCGGTGGATGAAATCTTTTTGACCACTCCAACTTACCCATCTACCCTTGAGTGGATAAAAAGCTGGGCCTAGAAACACAACTGACAGAGGTTTTTAGGAGAAAAACCCAGTCAGATATACTAGGACAGCAGAGAAAGAGGGGGGACCCATGGAGATATATCAGCAGAGAACAGAGAAAAGAAGAGACAAGAGGGCAGAGGATATAGCAGAGAAGAAACAGAAAAGAGGAGAAGAAGAGCACGTGGAGGAGATGGCCATGTCTTCATCCATGGAGTAGTCCTTGGTTAGGCTAGAGGATGATCCCCCTCTAGCATGGGTTGTAATCCTTATCTTTTACCCTTGTATTGAATGGTTTTGAATGAATAGATGAGCTCTTTTGTCTTCATCCTTGTTGTATCTATAAATGCATTCAATGTATGTTTTGAATGGTCAATATACATATAGGTTTAGCCATGTTCTTCCTATGTGGGTGTTGTTATTCATACATGCTTGGATGTTGATCTACTGTATCATTTCTATCTCTTTGCTATGATTTGTCTAAAGTGACATTAGATAATTCATAACCTTAGAGTAGGGGTATGCTTAGGTCACTTGTTCCTAGGAGCCCTCTGCTACGGTGTGCCCACTAGTGACAGTTGATACATCACTGTCTTAGACCCTAGTGAACATGATTTAGCTCTTAATAGTTGAGGATTAGGCCATTTGGATCATCACATTTAGCATGATTGACTTGTAGTTCCATATCTTCCGGTCGAGGGATTGGGATGTGAATCCCTCGATTGTGTTACAAGGACATTAGGCGAGGATAGCTACCATGTTAGGAAGGTGATTCCCGAGGCCTTGCCTCCTCTTATCCCTTAGTTCCCCCTCTGAATTTATTCAACAAACCAACCATATCTTGTTATATGTTTTGTTCAGTTATTCTAATCCTGATAACCCCTAGTTAGCTACCTTGCATGCTTGTGCTCTCCTCTTGCATTTCTGCCTCCCTGTGGACCGACCGTTTTTACTGCACTACCACGACCGCCGTTGTTGTGTGCACGTTAAGGGCGTAATCACTAACCCAGTTGATTCCCCGCGAGTTGATCTCCAACAAGGTCCCAAACTACTTCAGGGATCTTCCTCTCGTTTTCACGGATCCAACGAGCCTTAGAACACCCAAAATGATGGTCGGAGGACGGAGAACGGAAGAGAGGAAGGTGGCTGTCGGAAACAGGAGAAGAAAGCAGAGCTTTCGGGAGAAGAAAGAATAAGGAAGAAGAAAGGAGAAGGAGGAAGAAAACAAGGGAAAAGGGGAAGGGGAAAGCCGGAGGAAGGGGGGAAAAGAGAAAGGAGGGGAGGGAAAGTCCTCCCCCTCTGACAGGAGAGAGCGACGGCCAACGACGGCCGTCCTTGCGAAGCAGAAAAGCCACCGACACGAGCCCGATCGGTCGCTCCAAGGAGCGATCGATCACTCGCGCCTCGGATCGATCCCAACACCAAGTCGGATCGATCCCAACACCAAGTCGGATCGATCCCAACACCAAGTTGGATCGATCCCAACACCAAGTCGGATCGATCCGAGCGGGTCAAAACCAACCGACTCACTCACGAGTCCGATCGATCGTTCCAAGGAGCGATTGATCGCTCAAGGGTCGTCAGCTGCCCAAAGGCAAGCTTCCGCGCGCCCGAGCGGGGATCTTCCGATCCCGGGTCTACCTAGCCATTCTAAACAAGCACTAACACAAACGAGGCCAGTGTGTGCACACGCGGGTGTGAAACAAACCAACAAGGCGCAATTTACTAAATTTCCCTCGCGGTCTACAACGAGCCACAGGGGTAGAGGGACAGGTCCTCACACTGCATCCGTTACCGAAGACCGCAAACCCCGCCGAAGACCGCCGGCCCACTGCCAATTACATGATGAAGCCAACTCCATACATACAAACACGGTGAGTAAGCCACGCATGCGTATATAACTCCAGACTCATCAGATAGAGTTTTGGCATAGCAAAGAATGCAATAAAATCCAGTTCCCAGAGCCCAGAACAATGGTCACCACCTTTTCGTTTTGGCAGGCTGCGTCAGCTTCTTTTTCTAGCTTTTTTCGCTATGTAATAGTATATAAGAGAGTTTGGAGTTTTAAATCCCGTAGTGATAGTAATTATTCACCACCATGATTGAAGCGCTGTCCCTCTCTCTCTCTCTTTCTCACTGCAGAGAAGAAAACAAAGGTCTTTTGCTTGTCAAGGTCTCCTTTACTCTCGCCATATATGGAAATGGGAATCATGCCATGCACCTGGGTTTTTGTGCTAGATCTCTCTCTCAGCACTCTTGGGCAGCAGCCTGGGTGGGAGTAGTAGTGGTAGTAGTAGCAGTAGTAGTTACCACAAAAGGGTCCCCTATGGCATAGTGGCAATGGGTTTTTGTGCGAGATCTCTCTCTCTCGGCAGTCTTTGCTCTGCCAAAACTCCATACAGAAGGACAAGTGTTCTCTATTTCCCTCTCTCTCTCCCTCTAAGTCTAGCATCACAGTTGCAGTTCTCCTATTTCTCTTTTGTTAGAGGTGAGTAAGCCATGCATGCGTATATAACTCCATCCTTGGTGTTACAACTTGACTACTTGAGTAGAATTCAAGTGTGAACCCATGCACTAATCTCTTCAGTGCTCTGCCTTGTTAAACTTTTTATTCAAGCTAGGACACCATATTCATCTACGTTTGATATTTATGAGCTCTAAGAGTTTTTTCTGAATATCATTCTGAATCATCTGAGACTATTACTTGATTGTTGTGCAGCTCAACATCTTATCAAGACCTTCAGCAATTGGAGCAGAAGCTTGAATAGGTGATTATGAACATATCATTAGAGAATAAGAAATCAGCATAAGAAGATGAGATCATTGTATAATGCCATGCAACCTCATGGGTCCGACCCCGCCGAAGACCGCCGAACCCGCAGTCCAGATAGCCGGCAACTCTGGACGACCCTGCCGACCCCACCGTCAAGGATGCCTTCATTAGCAACTTGCCAGAGAGGCCGCACCCGTTGCTGAAGACCGTCGACACCGCCGTCCAGATAGCCGACAACTTGCCAGGGAGGAGAGAGAGAAGTGAGATTAGAGACGGAGAAGATGAGGTGGCAAAACCAATCAGTCAAAATTGACTGAAACCCGCTCATGTGATATCACGTGAGCGGATTGCCGTCAAGTTTGGATAACAGCGTCTAACGGTAGGTACTAAATATGTTATATGCATTAAATATAGGTATCAAAAACGTAATTATCAAACTATAGGTACTAAAGTGGTATATCCAAAATTTTACAGGTACCAAAAGCGTAATTAAACCTTTTTCATATAAAGCTCCTTTTTTTTAATTGTATACTTTCATGTAACATAGCATAAGATCATAAATCTATCATACTATCATGCTTAGAATCTAATCTCAACTTATTAACATGTGGAAGTGAACATGTGCATTAGGATATGTCAAGTCATCCTTAATTCATAGCAAAAGTGTTGAAGCATAGAAATAATATCATACATAGCAAAAATTTAGCTATATCTTATATTACATATGAGAATCAGAGTAAATCATAAAATATATCTCTAAATCAAACATCTTTCATCAATAAATATCATAATTTCATTCTCATGACATAGCTCAAAGGTGTATAATATCGGTTATCAGAAAATATATATGAGCATGAAATTTATGAATGCTACCCCCCAACTTAAATGTAATTGTCCCAAATTATACTAAGTCATAAAAATAAATCAAGGAATAAGGATAGAGATAACCATAATAAATGCCACAACAATAGATTTCGCTTTCTTGCAATTTAAGTTTAGGCATTGTCATCATTGAATAAATATTTTCTTCCCTATCATAACCTGTCACAAAAATATATACCTTTCCAAAAAGATCAAATATAACTAATAAAAGTTCAAAAAGGTATTAGAATGATAGAAAATTTCGGGAGAGTCTCGTTTGTATTTTTATGATATATTGATAGGTACAAACATTCACCACACAAAAATATAGCATGTACAGATAAATAGTAAAGGATATAATACATCAAAAATAATCTTCTAGACATCACAGACAAGTAAATAAAGAGCCAAAATATCCAAGTAGAGCACCAAATTATTAGTAATCCACAGTATGGTCCTTCTCATCCACCGTCTGCAGCCCACGGCGAGATCAAATTCGAAATTAGCGGAGATAGAGAAAATTGAACACCCGTGAATACTCTGAATGATCTGGATGGCCTAGATGGCTTATTATGGTCCGAACAATTTGTACCCTTAGATCGAAAATATGAGCTTTGGAGCACCTGGATCACGTCCAAGAAAAATCAGATGGCTGAAAGCTCACCGGCGATGGATCGACGGTGAAACGTCGTCGCCGGAGGACGGGAACAATACAGGAAGAATCGTGGGAGATCTGGGAAGCTACCTATGGGGTTTGATTGATTAATCGCGGCTTCCAGGTGGCAGATTAGAGGTCACCGGTGTGGTGGAGTTCGTAGGAAGTTGGAATCCGGCGATCCAGACTCCAATCGAGGTACGCAATGGTAGAGGAAGAGTCGTGGGGGCTTTGCGATGACTCCTGCGGGGTTTGATCAAAGGATTGGGGTTGTCCAAGTGATGGATTGGAGGGGGACGGCATGGTTTAGTTCACTGGCATTTGATTCTGGTGATCTAAGTAGTACGGAAGGTTTTTGATGGTGGCAGATGGATCGTGGCAGCATGGGCAAGGTGCCGGGGTTGTTTCAGGTTGGTGGGCGGGCATGGATGAGGAGAACGACGGTGGCTTGGGAAGGCGGAGAGGCTCACTGGCGTCGTAGGAGAGAGGGATGAGGTCGGAGGTGGTCATGGCAAGGTAGGTGGAAGGATGGAGGAGGTGATAGCGGTGATATGGAGGGACGGGGAGGGCCGGAAAGGTGATGACGGTGCACGACTGAGGGTGAGCCGATCGGAAGCCAGGCAGAGCCGGGACGATGAAGTCCCGGCTCAGATTGGGCTCGGGTGAGAAGGAGAGAGGAAAATCTGGCGGAAAATAAGGAAAAAGAAAAAAAAACGAGAAAGGTTGGGAAAAATTCTAGGAAAATACTGGAAAAGGCCTAAAAATCAGGAAAAAATCCTAAAAATTAAAGAAAAATCTCAAAAGCTAAGGAAAAATCTAAAAAGCTAAAGAAAAATCTTAAAAACTGGGTTGCCTCTCTGAAAGCGTGTAATTTTACGTCTTTCGCTAGACGCTGCCGAAAGAAGATTTAGGAGGCCGATGGTTCCATGTGAAGAAATACATGGGCCGAATCATGGTGAATGTATGCAGACATGGTTCATCAAAGAATAAAAAGAAGTCCTTAACCAACAAAATATGCATAGAACTCGAAATTTTTAGACGATCTTTGATGAAGGGACGATAGGAATTGGCATGGTCTTCACTCATATCAAGGTTCCCCTCCCAATGTTCAACTAGTGGGAATGGTATTAAAGGTAGAATCTCAAACTGAGGCTTTAGAAAAGGGATATTGCTAACACCTTCATCCTCATTAGGTTTATCACTAATATGCACATCATCATCATTCAACTCACCATGTAGAAGTTCAACTTGAGGTTCCCGACAGGGGGTCTCACTAATCTGCTCATCCTCATTATGATCATTGTAAATAGACATATTATCATCATTCAACTCATCATGAATAACCGGAAATTTTGTTTAACAACCCTCATCATCACTATCATCAAAAAGACTTGCTTCATATGAATGACTGAAAAACATATAAGGCCCAGAATGTAAAACCGGGTAGCATTCATCAATTTTAATTTCAGCAGCCGGTAAAACATTATCAATAGCATCATGAATTGGTAAAGCATAACAAGCATTATAGCATGCATCAACATCATTAGAAGCATAAGCATAACAATCATTGTCATCATAAACAAGAGGCATAGAATCATAGCCATCCACTTTATCATCAAAAGAGTGACTTACGTTAACTAGTTGTCTGGCCGGGACTTCTAGTTTGTCTATCAATTGTGAGTTTTTAACTTGATCACTTATAACTGGCTCTTGTTGTATTTGTGACTGATCAGTAAAGGGGTTCTCAATTTTGTCACGTTCCCTAGAAAGTCTATCCTCAACCAAAGTTGGCTCTTGTTGTGCTTCTGATGCAGGGTCAACATGAGGCTGATATTAGTATTGTTACGGAGGTTGTGCTTGAAAAGGATATGACGGTGCAAAATTAGGTGCAAAATCTTGGGCCGGTGGTTCTATGTTCCATGATTGAATGTTAGGAGGCGGGTAACCTTGAAATTGCCAATTAGGGTATGCTTGATCTCTAAAATTTAGATTTGAAGGATATGAATGTGAATTATATGCCGGATTTGAGAAGCCATATATGTCATTATTGTAAGCAGGTCCATAACCAAAAGGAAAAACATCATTCGCCATGGCACCCGGTGCCATATAAAAATTAGCCATGTATGCAAGATCACATAAATAAGGACCACACCAAATATAAGAAATACAAATAGTGGGCTGGTCCAAGAGATGACTGTCGCTGATGCATGCTTTTGTGTTACTTGTAGAAGCATGTCAAATAGCTAGATAAAATAACTCAGAGTTTAGAACAAACTTACCTAACTGCACAGTCCCGATCTGTCACTTTCGGGTCCGACCGATCGCTCCTGGCGACGGGCTACATGTCCAAGTCCGAGAAAATAAAATTTAGCAGTTGTAAAAATCAAAACAATTGTCAGAAAATTCCTAAAAAAGATAAAAAAAATCAAGAAATGTGTAAATAAGAAAGATGAAAACCCTAGCTAAGCTAAGAAATAGAGAAAAGATAAAATCAATTAATCTACCAAAAGTATTCCCCAGCAAAGGCGCTAAAAATTGATCGTTCGCAAAGTGTGTCGTTAAAACAATGCAAACTCAATCAAATATTAAATTTATAATCCTTATTCAATCAGTACACTACTCGGTAGAATAGCGGTGAAGTCGGGAGTCGATCCACAGGGAAAACATTGGAAACTGAAATCAATTCTCGAAAATCTAAAACTAAGGAAAAGAATTAAAGATAGAATAGAGTTATCTAAACTAATAAAGAAATGAAATAAAAGGTTGATCATTTCGAATCAATGGAGTAGTTATTTAGGAATTACTCACTTCACCCTAGTTTCATTATTAATCTTCTCTAGTTATCATCTTGTTTCCTTCTTTCAACATTATGGATCACATGGTGTAGGAGTAGTTCATTTTCCAAACCGCTTAATCTTCTCTAGCTCACATGAATCCCCTATTTTTGTATCACCAACAATAATACTAATGCTAAAACTCGTTGTATCCTTAAGCTTGGGTGGAAGCTTCCTTTGTAGTACTGCGCTTACCGTCTTTGAAACCATCACCGTTTCATGAGGTTCATACTTATGCTTATAAATGTTTAGTTCCTTGAAGAACTTTAGAAAGACTGGTATGTTTCTGATCACATCAAGTAATGGTAAGTTCACATTAACCTTAGATAGAATATCATAAATTTCAAAATATGACTTATCAATTTTGACTTTCTTTAAGCGGTTTGGAAAATGAACTGGTGGCACATATGGTGTAGGAGTAGTGTTGTGATGAATCATAGGATCTAAAATTCCTCTCTTTTCATACTTAGAAACAGATGTGGCCTTCGGTGGCCTTTTCGAGGGCTCCTCCTGCTCAACGTCCTCAATTTTATCATCACAACAATCATCACTAGCTTCAACATGAATCTTATTATCAATTATCTTACCTGAACGAAGAACTGTAACTGTGTTGCCTTGCTCAGGTTGGCTTGGAAATTTGCCTGGAACATGGGCTCGAACAGCATTCGCAAACTGTCCTACTTGAACTTCTAACTTTCCAATGGATGTTGCCGCATTCTTCAATGCTACTTCATGTTGAACAATTGCCGAATCCTGTTGTTCCATCTTTGACTCTATTTTCTGCATAAAAGCTAATATAGTCGCTTCCAAAGACGACTTAATAGGTGGGTTAGATTGATTAATAGTAGGCATACAAGCATTAGCAGTATTTTTCCACGAAAAATTTGAATGATCGCTCCAACCAGATTGTAACTATTTGCATAAGGGTCAAATCTAGGTCTCGGGTTATAAGCATTCATCAAATTAGCTTGTTATTGCACATATTCAGGAAATTGATTACCATAAGGACATGAATCAAACATATGAACAACAATATTGCAAATTGAACAAACCTCAATCGATTTTGTTTGTATGGAAATCATCGCATCTATGTTCTTGTTGAGTGCTGCAATCTGCCTTGCCATGTCATCATTCTGGTTTAGCTCATAGATGCCTCTCACCTTATTTTTCGTGTCCCTCTGCTGCGAGTTTGATTCCAGCATCTCATAAATTTCATATGCCTCTAGTGGTGTTTTTTTGAACATCGCCCCACCTGTAGCATTATCTGGCATAGTCTGACAAGAAAGATTTAGTCCATCATAAAAATATTGAATCTGATTTTCTAGAGAATAATTATGATGGGGACATTGTGTCAAAAGCATTTTAAATCTATTCCATGCTTCATGGAATGGTTCTCCATCAGCTTGCTGAAAATTTGAAATTTGCCTCCTCAAGTTGGTAGTGGCATGGGAATAAAATTTGCTGACAAACTTGTTATAAATTGAATCCCAATTAGTGAGTGATCCAGGAGGCAATGACATCAACCATCTCTTAGCTTTATACTTCAAAGTATAAGGAAAATATCGCATCCTTTGTTGATCTTCAGTAATACCCACCTATAGGAAAAGTCTGAATAGTAGCATAATAATCTTTCACAAAAGTCGGTGCATCTTCATAAGGTAAACCATGAAATTCAGGAAACATAGAAAAATGTAGATTTTTAAGTTCATAATTCCTAGCCTCTGCGGGTAACGCGATGCATGAAGGTGAGGTAGAAATAGTAGGCCTCGCGTACTCCTCCAAAGGATGTGCATTGTTATTTAGCTCCATCTTCTCTTGTTCTTCCTCTTGAACTCCAAGATCTGATGTGGGCAGGCTATCTTTGTTAGATCTCTTCTTACTCCCAATTTGATCTACTTTATCGTTCAAGGGCAATAACTTTTATTTCCGTGATCGGCGATGTTGCATTCACTACTAATAAACTCTAATCAAAACCCCGACAACGACGCCAAAAACTTGATGAATAAATTTTATATCTCGTAAGTATACGAATCGGTGTTGTCAGCATAGCAGCAAGACGAGTATCGTACCCACAAAGATTTGTAAAGATTATTAGAGTAAAACACTAAAGAAGAGAGAAGAAAGAAAATAAGGAGGGTAAAGGAAGAAATAAGAAGTACCAAAAGTAGAAGATCTAATAACGAAATAAGAAAATGATGAAAATATGATGGATGAAGACTAAGGTTCCGACTTCACCATAGCATCCTCATTCTATGCATTGAATCAACAAAATCTCAGTTTAATTCCAAGGGTTCATTCATCCGGTATGATGATCCGTTCAATTGCGGTCTTCACCAAGTACCCTCAATTAACCCTTTGATAGGACTTGAAAAGTGTCGTGGCTAAACAAGTCTAATCAAAATTACTATAATTTTCGGTGCTGTACTTTAACTATTAAGGAACTAGTAGATAGCAGAGAGTCCGAGTCGAATCGACAGGGTCTAAGGTGATTGAAATTGAACGCTTAGCAAATCTCCTACCAATGAGTTGGCAAAAGATTACGGTTTGATATTAAACTAAATTTATACTAAAGGGTTTATGAATACGAGAGAAGAGACCACAGGATTCTTAATCAATAACCATGGTTCTACCAGGTCTTCCTAAGATCAGGGCACGTCAAGCACGATGAGTGGCTTGTCTAAAAGTTGATAAGTGAATAGCTAGTTCTTCTTACCACTCAATAAGTTCTGGTTAGGATTCCTTGTTGGCAAGAACAATTACTTTATGAGTCAGTGACCGAATGATTATTTACGTTCACTGCTAATGAACCCTCTTATCAAGATGAATTCATTGCAAGTACAAGTACGGATATGGATTTAGGTGTAAGATCAAGGCAGGTTAGCATCTTGATGGCCAAATCTATAAAGGTAGGATGTACGAAGGATTAGAGATAGAACGTAGTGGGACTAGCACTACTATAGTGGTTCTAGCACTATACAATCCCTAATCACGAAGAAGATTTCATCTGAGATACCATGGGACTAGCATGGTCCTCTTTTTTAGATGAATCCAATCCAAGCTCTAGCATACACAAGCTCCAGAATCAAGTCTAAATGAGAACAATCCATACACCTAGCAAGAAATCGACACAAAGGTATAAAAGAAATAGAAATCAATCTATAGAAGCCAATCAACAATGTAAACAAGCCCTAGATCTAAGGAATCCCTAGTAAAAACCCTAGTTATATCATAAGAATACCATGGCTAGGGTTTTAGCTACTCATCTTTAGGGGTCGATCCATATATGAAAGTCGATGAACTCCTTCCGCCATGACTAAGGAATCCCTAGTAAAAACCCTAGTTATATCATAAGAATACCATGGCTAGGGTTTTAGCTACTCATCTTTAGGGGTCGATCCATATATGAAAGTCGATGAACTCCTTCCGCCATGAATCCCCTACAAAGAATCTTCAAAGAAAAGTTCCAAATAAGGACAAGAAAACTCTCCCCAAAAAGGTCCAGGAAAAGCCCCCAAAAATCCCTAAAAATTGACAATTTATAGCCTAGGAAAACATACTCCCACGGATTATATTTGAGCCGTTGATATTCTTTCCTGGTCGCAACGGGTCGATCCCTCCAAGGAGTGATGAGTGCATGAAAGTGCACTCTGAACATGACTAAGTGCAGCTTATTTGTTTAGTTTTCATGATTAATATAGATGATTTCATCAGTATATGTTGCTTCACAAAGTTATTTGTATTATGCAGTAAATTGAAGCAAAGATGGGTCTTTAACACCAAAACTATACCTTCTCAGAATGAACCAGATGAAATGCCATATATGGTTGGATAGCTCTGGAAGTCTAGTTTCTGGGAGTTTTTACGGTTCGTGATTTGGAGTTTCCTAAAGGAAGATATGCTATTTTGAGTATGAGAGATGCAGACAGAGCAGTTACGGAAGAAGAAGATCATCTGATGCTCAAAGGATCGATCCATCTTACTCTATCAAAGAATCGATCAGACCCTGACAGAATGCATACTTTTCAGATGATCACAGAAGGATCGATCCTACTATCCATCTTACTGAGAAGGATCGATCCTTTGCCTTACAAAGGATCGATCTTAGTCGGGGCGACCCAGAACACAGAAAATGAGGAGAAATACAGTTTCGTCGACTGGTAGGAAAATATTCATAATATATTCTCTGGAAGTGAAACTATTCTGAAATTGGAATACGTGATATAAGATTCAAAGATCTACAACTTTTATGTTGGACATTTTGTGAGATTCTGGATGGTGTGATAGCAGATTGAAAGAATAGATGAAGTTAGACAAGCTAGAAAACTGTTCTGTCGAAGCTGAGAAGAATATTCGTCCACTATTCCAGATAACTCTAAATATTATGAAATCTTCAGGATCGGGCAGAAGACTTCAAACTCTACAACTTTTGTGTTGAGCAAGTTTCCAAATTCCGGCTTGATTGGACCCAACTACGACCGGAATAGGGCTGCTAGGATTAACTTAGGAAATCCGAGTTGCACCATAAGTCCAACTCAACTAAAACCCTAATTTCGGGAGTTCCCCTAAATATATGGTTATTTTAATCCGAAATTAGGCTGGTCCCAAGGGGGTTTTCTACATAGCTTTGGAGGGGAGAAAAGCAAGAAAGAAGATGAAGAAATCTCCATCCATGGCTGACTAAGCCGCGGGCATGGTAGACGGATGATCTAGAGAGGACTAGGATTTCTTCTTCATCATGGTTCATAGATTTTCATCTTTATTGTTTAAACTCTATTTATGTATTAGATCTTTACATATTGCTTTGTGGTTAAGCATTATTAGAAATCCAGTCATGCTTCTTTTATGATATTGTGATCCTAGAGTTATCTCTTTTGATTCTCCTACCGAGTCCCGCGAAACCTTTACTATGCATTGCCCGTAGTGACAGCTGGTATTGTGTATTCTTAGGGATATGGTAAGACAAGGTTGGGGCTCTATCCCGAGGAATCTTTGCTATGTGTTGCATGTAGTGACAGCCGGTATCATGTAGTCTTAGGATCTGGTAGGACGGAGTTAGGGTTACAACGAGAAGAACCAAACATAGAAAGATACATTTATATTTTATCATATTCATAATTCTATATCTTCCGGTTAAGGTGATTGGGATGTGAATCCCTTAACCAAGTATTATATGCACCATTGGTAGAAGAAGAACCCAAATCCGAGTGAAGTGATTCCTGAATCCTATCCTTATTAAAATCCTGATATCTTTAGTTAATCATGAATTATCATTAAATCCTTTGATCTAATTTATTTAATTCTTAAGTTCTCGTTTCTCTTCAATTCATTGTTATTTGCGTTTTGGATATTTTCTGCTTGTCTCTCTATGGGTTTGACCTCTCTTATGGTGTACTGCACCGCGATCGCTTTGCGTGACACATTTGAGCGACATAAAAAATTAGCGCCGTTGCTGGGGAGACGGTTTAGAAAAGCGTCAGAATCAGATTACAGTGATTGTAGATATCGAAAGCGGTAACTTCATTCATTTTCTTTAGTCTTTATTTCTTTATTTCGGCTTTGATTTTCCTTCTCTATTAGGATTGTTTTCTTTTATTCGGTTTTAGTTAGTAAGCTTAGTTTCAATTATTGTTTTTGCCTATTTTCTTTAGTTGGTTTGCATCTTTTGGATTGCGTGTTTGTTGGTGTATGCCTCGGTATAGAGACGAACTAGGCAGATTTGCTAGACGCCCCGAGGGTGATTCTGAAACTTCTGATAGTGAAACATATATTGCTGATCTCTTTGACGCACAGTCACAAACTTCACATCATATTTTCATTATGGCTGAGCACGAGGAAGAACAACCTTCTAGGAGTTTGCAAGAATATTTGCATCCCACATGCACTGCTACACCTTCATGCATCATGTTTCCACCTAATGTAGCACATGTTGACTTTAAACCTGGCATGATTCAGTTGCTTCCTACCTTTCATGGGTTGGAAAATGAAAATCCATATGTGCATATCAGAGAGTTTGAGGAAGTAGTAGCGACCTTCCATGGCCAACCAGGTGCACTAGATATGATCCGACTTAAGTTCTTTCCCTTCTCACAGAAGGATAGAGCGAAGAGTTGGTTATATTCTTTGAGGCCACGATCTATAGGATCTTGGGCTGAAATCACACAGATATTTTTCAACAAGTATTTACCACATCACAAAACCAATGCACTTAAGAGACAGATTTCGACCTTCACACAGAAAGATAGTGAAACTTTGTATCAGGCTTGGGAACGATTTAAAGACATGTTGAATTTATGTCCTCATCATGGATATGAAAGTTGGCGTCTTGTTAGTTATTTCTATGATAGTTTAACTATTAGAGAACGCAATTTGTTGAGATGATGTGTAATGGTCAATTTTTGCAAAAAGATCCTGATGCAGCAATTGAATACTTGACTGAGTTTGCTGAGAAAACTCATACATGGACTGGACCGAGTGCAACAGAAAGTACAAATAGGGCCAGACCACCACCGCAACAACAAGGTGGAGGAATTTATCAGCTGCAGGAGGAGGATGCACTCAAGGCTAAAGTGGAGAGTCTAACAAAGGAGCTGGAACTATTAAAGACCAAAGATATGATGGCAGCCCGGACCTCTCCATACAACGAACCTACAAGCCCAGCTGGGCCGTGTGTGATCTGTCAGAGCATGGACCACCAGATTGACGGTTGCCCTACTTATGTTGAGATGAGGGGTGTGTACGACGAGCATTGCAACACCGTAGGCGGATTCA
Organism: Narthecium ossifragum; assembly: GCA_963920575.1. NCBI lineage: Eukaryota > Viridiplantae > Streptophyta > Magnoliopsida > Dioscoreales > Nartheciaceae > Narthecium > Narthecium ossifragum. The sequence goes on along the minus strand of OY986967.1, from coordinate 14,252,221 downwards.
GGAGGTCGTACACCTCTTACTTGGAAACGTATAATCCCGGATGGCGAGAGCATCCGAACTTCAGCTGGAAGTCGAATGCTGCACAAAGCAACGAGCATCATCAACCGCCACCTAATAATCATTTTTCTAACCCTCCTTATAATACATCTGGTTTTCCTACGCCTACATTTAATGACAGTTTACAGGAACTGAAATCTATGATTGTGCAGGAATCTAAGGAAAGAAAGGAGGATGTTCAAGGGATCAAGAGCCAGATCACGAAGCTGATCAATTCTTTGAGCGTTGCATGAACGAGGAAAGTTTCCAGCTCAACCCCAACAGACTCAGGTATCTAGTGCTGAGCAAAATAATGTGAAGGAGATGAACGCCGTAACTACAAGAAGCGGGAAGACAACAAAAAGCCATTCAAAAGAACCCACCGAACCTTCTATTCCTGTTGAAGAAGAGGACTGGATTGAGGAGAACCATGCAAAAGTTGATCATCCAGATGGCCCTACGCCATGTGACTTTAAGGTACGTGTCCCTTTCCATCAGGCATTGAAATCCAATAAATTGACTATGCAGCCCAACAATGAGGTTTTGGAGCATCTCGACAGGTTAATGTAAACCTTCCTCTTTTGCATGTTATTAAGCAAATTCCTACATATGCTAAAGTGATTAATGATTTATGCACTATGAAGATACGACATCATGTAAAGAAAATTGCATTTTTAACAGAGCAGGTTAGTGCACTGCTTCAGCATAGGATTCCTCCTAAATATGAGTATCTTGGTTGTCCTACTGTGTCTTGTTTCATTGGAGAGCATGAAGTAGAACAAGCTTTATTAGATCTTGGTGCGAGTGTTAATTTGATGCCATATTCTGTTTACTTGCAACTTGGTTTAGAACAGATTAAGTCAACATCTGTGGTATTGCAATTGGCAGATAGATCCACGGAAACTCCACGTGGAGTAGTAGAGGATGTGCTTGTTCAAATAGATAAATTTTATTATCATGTTGATTTCTTAGTCTTGGATACTCAGGCTGTAGTAACTACTGATTCTAGAATTCCTATTATTTTAGGCATACCGTTTCTTGCTACTGCTAATGCAATAATTAATTGCAGAAATGGCTTAATGAAGTTAACTTTTGGGAATATGACTTTAGAAATTAATGTTTTTAATGTTGCTAAGCAGCCTGATGAGGATGATGAATGCCAGCAGACTTACCAGATTGATTTGCTCATTGAAGAGGAGTTTGTTACAACTGAAATTAATTTTTTTGAATTAGATTTGGATGAAAATGTTGATGTTGATGGTATGTGTAAAAATTTGGAACAATGTTCTTTTGCAAGTCCATGGAATCCAAAGTTTGAATAACTGCCAGAAAGAGGACAGCCACCAACAACCATCAGCAGTAGAGCCGCCCAAGCTGGACCTGAAGCTGCTTCCTCAAGGATTGAAGCATGCCTATCTTGGTCCAGGTGATACATACCCAGTTATTATTTCTTCAGCATTAACTGCAGAGCAAGGTGAGCAATTACTCAGGGTTTTAAATAAGCATAAATCAGCTACTGGATGGAGTATAGCAGATCTGAAAGGTATTAGTCCCTTGATATGTTCCCATATGATTAATCTTGAACAAGGGGCTGTACCTCGTAGGGATCCTCAGCGTAGGTTGAGCCCTACAATGAAAGAGGTAGTAAAATCCGTAGTGTTGAAATTATTAGATACAGGGATCATCTACGTACCCCATTGCTGATAGCAAATGGGTGAGCCCTACGTAGGTTGTGCCTAAAAAATCGGGTGTCACCGTTGTCAAAAAGGAAAGTGGAGACTTTGTGCCCACTAAATTGGTGACAGGATGGCGTATGTGTATAGATTATAGAAAATTGAATGCTGCCACCCATATGGATCATTTTCCATTGCCTTTTCTAGACCAAATTTTAGAGAGAGTAGCTGGACATCCTTTTTATTGTTTTCTTGATGGTTATTCTGGATATTATCAGATTGAGATTGCTTTAGAAGATCAGGAAAAAAACTACTTTTACATGTCCTTTTGGTACTTATGCTTTCCGTAGAATGCCATTTGGATTGTGTAATGCTTTTGCTACTTTTCAGCGTTGTATGATGAGTATGTTTGCTGATATGATCAAGGAATGTATGGAAGTATATATGGATGACTTGACTGTATTTGGTAATACTTTTGATGCATACTTGCAAAACTTAAAGAAAGTCTTGGTCATGTGTGAAGAGAAGCACCTTGTGCTTAATTGGGAAAAGTGTCACTTCATAGTGCCCTCAGGCATTGTGTTGCGCCATATTGTCTCTTCTAGAGGCATTGACGTGGATCGATCAAAAATGGATCTCATCTCAAAGCTTCCTGTGCCAAAGACTGTTAAAGATGTTAGATCCTTTCTAGGGCATGCTGGTTTTTACAGGAGATTTATTTAGAATTTTTCTGCTATTGCTCGTCTTTTGTGTAATCTTTTGATAAAGGATACCCCTTTTGAGTGGACTATTGCTTGTCAAGAGCCTTTTCAAGCCTTGATTGGTAAATTGACTTCCGCACCTATTGTGCAACCACCCGATTGGAGCCTTCCTTTTGAATTGATGTGTGATGCTAGTGATTTTGTTGTAGGAGCTGTTTTAGGGCCGCGAAAAGATGGTAAACCTCATGTTGTTCTTTATGCTAGCCGAACCTTGAACAATGCACAGATGAATTATTTTACCACCGAGAAAGAACTGTTAGCTATAGTCTTTGCATTAGACAAGTTACGTACTTATTTGATTGGTTCTCCTATCACTATTTTCACTGATCATACCGCGCTTAAGTACCTTCTCACCAAGAAGGATGCTAAAGCGCACCTAATTCGTTGGATATTAATCTTACAGGAATTTGATATTTCTACAAAAGATAAAAAGGGTGTGGAGAACTTTGTCACTGATCACCTATCGAGGTTGATGGTGGAAGTAGCGAAAAATGAGCCACAAATCATGAATGACTTCCCTGATGAGCAACTCTTTTCAGTTGCACGACTGCCCTGGTATGCACATATTGTCAATTATTTGGTGACAGGTGAGATCCCTTCCTTTTGGAGTGCGCAGGATAAGCGTAGATTTTTTATTGAGGTAAAGAAATTTTATTAGGATGATCCTTGTCTGTTTAAGTATTGTCCTGACCAGATTATGCATCGTTGTTTTCCTAATTATGAAATAAAAAGCGTCATTACATTTTGCCACTCTCATGCATGTGGAGGCCATTTTTTGATGAAAAAGACTGTTGCTAAAATTCTTCAATGTGGTTTTTACTGGCCTATTATGTTTTATGATGTTAAAATTTTCTGCAAATCCTCTTATAGATGCCTAACGTTAGGAGCTTTATCTAGGAGACATATGATGCCTTTAAACCCCATTGAAGCTGTAGAGATTTTTGATTGTTGGGGTATGGACTTTATGGGACCATTTCCTTCTTCTTTTGGCTATTTATATATATTGTTGGCTGTGAAATACGTGTTTGAGTAGGTAGTGGCTATTGCATGTAGGAATAATGATCATTCCACTGTCATCAAGTTTCTTAAAGAGCATATTTTATCCCGGTTTGGTACTCCTAGAGTTATTATTAGTGACCAGGGATCACACTTTTGTAATCGCTCCTTTGAGGCTTTGATGCACAGGTATGGAGTCACGCAAAAGATTTCCACTGCTTATCATCCACAGACGAATGGCCAAGCTGAACTAGCCAACATGGAGATCAAGCAAATCTTAGAGAAGACAGTGAGCCCCAGCCGAAAGGACTGGTCGTTGAGGCTATCAAATGCATTATGGGCCTATCGCACTGCTTACAAGACTAGCCTGGGGATGTTACCATTTCTCCAAGTTTATGGAAAACCATGTCATCTTCCAGTCGAATTAGAACATAAGGCATATTGGGCTATTAAGTCACTAAATTTTACTTTGGATACTGCAGGTCAGGAACGGAAACACCAGCTGTCTGAGTTGGAAGAACTCCAGAATGATGCATATGAGAGTTCCCGGATCTTCAAGGCAAAGACAAAGGCCTATCATGACAAGAAGATCCTGCGAAAGTCGTTTAAAGTAGGACAACAAGCTTATCTGTATGACGCACGGCTTGTCGCACCCCGACCCGCGAAAGACCAACCGGGCCGGGCGACGCGAACTGGAACCTACAAAACGCGGAAAAAGAACGGCGAGGGTTCCCTCTAACCTATTGGTCTCCCTAACAGTTCACCAAAAGCACCCTCAATTAGAACAACAATGATTAGCATAACCTCGAACCACAGATTAAAACTCAAAGTGTTAAATATACAAATCCTCGGAGAGGGAAAGATTCAAAGTACAACATTACTCCCGTAGGAGACTAACTAACATAGGGTAAAAGCAGTAAATGATCACCACCTCTCAAAGGCCACCAGGCGCCGCCGCACCGCCGACCAACTGCATGGTAGGGGCCACGGAAGAAGAACTGACGCCTGCACATGCAAAACGCAGCCCGGGTAGGAGTGAGCACTAAGCTCAGTAGGGATATACACTACGACTCACAGAAGGAAGAGAGAAACGCAACAGTGTCGCCCTCAAGTAGGACCTGGGTGTATACAGGGGTCCCATAACCCCACCGCGTGTCCATGAGGCCCACGATCATGGTCTTCCAGTCGGGCTGGTCACATGTCAGGTCACACTCAGTAGCAGGAAACGACACTGCTAACTCTCAACAGGACACTGAACACTGTTTGGTGGGAAAAGACACCACTGAGTAGGTAACTCCTCTACTCAAGAGTTTTAGGAACACCAGACACCGGCTACACCTCAGATCAGACTCGAGGCCGACACGACCTCTACAATCATCAAGCCACAAGTGTACCAGACATCTAAGCCTATCATCGAATCGACTGGACACCACAATTCCAATCGGGTCCAAACAGCCCAAACCCGGTCCTAGGGCTAAGTCTGAGCTTCCAACCCCGGGACGGCGACCCAAAGATCACCCACGCCCTAACCAATGCAACTAATGTACAAATCAACAATGCATGCTATGACATACACAGATAAGAAGTAAAGCATGCAACAGTATGACAATTATCATATAAGTCTACTGGATCGCTGCAGCAGTACCACCGACCACTGCCAGCCGGTCCGCAGCGGGTCTCGGCATTACGACGGTACCACGACCGTCAACCGCGAACTCCTGCAACGGGAAGCACCCTCGAAAACCACTGATGAACAGTAAATAATATAATATTATAATCCGAAATATAATATTATATTCAAACACCCAAAACCTCTATTTTGGTGCTAATTGATCCCGTCGATCCGACGTCCAAACGACATTGGATTCAAGATCCAACTTAGCCATCAGTAGGTGTATATACCAGCATCAACATATCCAAAATTCATAATCATCCAACGGTTGGATTAACGGGAAAACATTAATCAAAATCGCCAAACATAGACCATTAAAACACCATCAGCTAGCCTTGGGATCGATCCGAGCAAATTGGATCGATCCGAACAAATTGGATCGATCCGAACAAATTGGATCGATCCGAAAGCTTCTTACCAGCTTACCAGTTCATTGCTGCAACGCAGTCCTTCAGCAAATAATTCATAACAAATCGTAAAAACATCGGAAAAATACGAAATAAGATGAAATGGAAAGATAACGAAGAGATCTACAACTCTTATGTTTATGAAAAGCCAAGATCATGTACGTACCGGCCGAAAAACTCGCCGCAAGCCGGCTGTTCTTCAAGAACAGCAGAAAACAGAGAATCCGAACTTAATCATGCATACAACCTACTCAAAACTCAACTGATTAACATGAAACTTAAATCAGTAATTCTAACTGGTATAAGGAATCGAACAAAACAAGGATCAACAAGATCCAACGGCTAGATCTCAAGAAAACCCGAAATAAACATCAGTAGGTATAACCCTACCAAGCTGCGCTTTTCTCGGCTGATTCCCCGCGATTTGATCACCAACAAGCCTCCAAACCACTTCAGGGATCTTCCTCTCGTTGCCACGAATCCAACGAGCCTTAGAACACCGAAAAAGATGGTCGGAGGAGGGAGAACAGAGGAGATGAAGCTCGCCGGCGAAGAAGAGAAGAAGCAGAGCACCGCGGGAAAGAGAGAAAGAAAGAAGAAGAAGAGAAGGGAAGGGAAGGAAAGAAGAGGAAGGAAAAGCCTGGGGAAAGCCGGAGAAAACGAGGAAAAGCTGGGGGAGGGGAGGAAAGTCCTCCCCCTCTGGCAAAGGAGAGTGACGGCCAACGGCCGTCCTCGCGAAAGAGAAGATAGCTACAGTGTCTGGATCGATCCAACACCATGCTGGATCGATCCAAGACAAGGATGGATCGATCCAACACTAGTTGGGATCGATCCACAGGGTCAAAAACCCCCCGACTCGCTCACGAGTCTGATCGATCGCTCCTACGAGCGACTGATCGCTCGAGGGCTGCCAGCAGCCCAAAGACGGGCTGTTGCGCGCCCGAGCTGGGATCCTCCAATCCCGGGTCCATCTAGCCATTCTAAACAAACACTATCACATACAAGGCATGTGTGTGCACACGCGGGTGTGAAACAAACCAACAAGGCACAATTTATCAAATTGCCCTTGCGGTCTACAACGAGCCACAGGAGTAGAGGGGCAGGTCCTCACACGGCTACACTTACATCCAGGGAAGCTGAGATCACGCTGGACAGGTCCCTTCACCGTTAGCAGAATATTTGAGAATGGGGTTGTGGAAGTTGAAGACCCAAAGGATGGGAGGCTGTTTACGGTTAATGGACAGCGCTTGAAATAGATTTCAGAGATAGCGGACCCTGAGGAGCACACCGTTTCTCTCGTAGACCCTGTCTATGAGGGATGATCTTATTCTTATTTATTATTTCTATTTTATTTAGGTTAGATTGTTTTAGTTTGTTTGCTTTCATTCTCATTTGCTTTTGTTTGCTATTTTATGTTTTTAGGATGCTTGGACTTCCGTCTTCCTTGCTTGTGAAACTCGGCCACAATGAAGAGCCCTATGCAAGATTTCAGATATTCTGTCAGGTGGCCTCACTTCTATATCGATTTATAATTCTTATCTATTTTATTTTCCATTTAAACATGCACCCTATTTTATTCTCTTGCCATACTTAGCACACATTGAGGACAATGTGAATTTCAGGTTGGGGGGGCGTAGGCATGCATGGCCTTATGCATGCTACTTTGTGGGTTTAATAATGTTGAATTGAGTATGTTACCAGAAATTATACATGAGCTGAAATTTTGATGCCTATTATACATGTTGCTTACACATGGATTGGCCTATACATTGATTGCATGCGTGATAACCTGAAGGTATAACATCATGTGATCCACACACGAACACTTTATGTGCAGTGGTAATTATACTCACCAGAGGAATGAGCATGCTATTGTTAATCTAGACCATAATTTCAACTTTAGCTAGTGTTGAGTATTGCATGCAGAGAAAAAAAAAGAAAAAAAAGAAAAAGTTCTGGAGCTTGATCAAGCTGTGCCTAAATGACTATTAAGTGATCTACTGAGTAACCGGGTGTTCTTGCCTCAGGAAGCGGGGAGCTCGCGTAAAAAGGTAGAACCACTTAAAGTTATCTATTATATAAAGCACAACGGTTTTTGAAATGTCCCCCTATAAAACATAAAGAGTGGTCAGGATTTGCCTACAAACACATCCAATGGCTGTGATTTCATGATCAGCTTTAAGATCCGCAGCGAAAAATTCACTCTCGCTCAAATTTCCCGCCCAAGCCACGCTTCAGCTGCCCAAGCTATATTTTTTCCCACGCCCGCTGTAATACATTTAATGCGAGAGAGAGAGAGAAGAGAGAGAAGAGAGGAGAGCTGCATCTCTTCCTCTCCCCCGTCCCGTCCCCGCCCCCTCTCCCTCTCTCCCTCTCTCCCCCGTCCCCTCCCCGTCCCCTCTCCCTCTCCCCCTCACCCATCCCCTCTCCACCTGCCATCCCCTCTCCAGCTCAGGACAGAGAGAGCGAATGGAGACAGGGAGCGGGTTCCATAACCCATCCCTCCCCTTCATCTCCAACCTGCTCTCTCTTTGCCTCTCCCATCCCTCACCCATCCCTCCCCTTCATCTCCAACCCGCCGACCTCGCCAAAGCCGCCATCGACGCCGACCTCGCCCAACCCACCAACCTAGACCAAGCCGCCATCGACCACGCCCCATGCCCCACGCCGCCGTCGACGTCACCCTACTCGCTGTCGAACACCGTCGACCTCTCCCAATCCGCCATCGACCACGCCCCGGCCGCCGCTGACCTCGCCCAGCCCGCCGTCGAGCTCGCCCAACCCGCCATCGGCCATATGATCCACAGTATGTTTTTTTTTCTTTCTTTTTTTTTGACTCTTTTTTATCCTTCCCACCCCTCTTCCTTTCAGGCGACCATCTCTCTCATCTTCAACCTGCCATCGACCATGCCCCACGCCGCCACCGACCTCGCCGACCTCGCTGACCTTGCCGAACCCGCCGTCGGCCACAAGATCCCCGAACGTCGTCGATGCACGGTATGTTTTTTTCCTTTCTTTCTGTTTTTTTTTTACTCTTTTTGATCCAGCGATTTGAAGTTTATTCTTTGGTTCTTGAGTTCACTTTTTGATTGGTTTTTGTTGGCCGACATGTTTTTTTTGTTATTCTTCTCATCTTCTTTAGTTCTTTTTCTTGATTTATTCTTCTCTTGAGTTCTTCTTCTTCTTGATTTCTTCTTCTCTTGAGTTCTTCTTCTTCTTGATTTCTTTCTCTGGAGTTCTTCTCATCTTCTTCTCTATGATATTACGCTAGATTGCACTATGTTTTTTCACACTGTTCTTCCTCTCTCAAAGTTCTAATCTTTAGCCATAAAAAAACCAATTTTTTAGTTTGCATTGTAGCATCGATTCCTTTTAGTTTTGGTTTTTCCACCTTCTCTTCTCTTATTGATGTCGCGAGCATCGATTCCTTTTTGCAAGTACTTCTAGAAATAAATGTTCTGATCTAAGAAAGAGCTTTTGTATTATCTCCTAACAGCCACACCTGGATGTAAAATCCTGATCAAGAATTGTCCAAGCCTAAACTCTCTTTTTGATAGTTTTCTTCCAGATTCCCTTTTATAAGTTCAGCTAATAAACAAGGTAGCAGAATTTAGTGCTTTTATGAGAATGTATGATGCATGTTTCTAATCTATAATGTCCTTTTCAGTCTTCCCACCTATACTGCTAGTAGCAGCAGCAGCCCTGCTCTTATTTAGCCCTCCTCTACTTATTATCCCTCCTACCCTACACCCCTTCTCTTTTTTTTTATTGATTACATAAGCCAAAGGCTGGGGGTAGAAGAGGGGATTAGAAGCCCATAATCGGTGGTCCTAAGGGACCAGACCGAGCTGAACATGCTAAATAATTCACAACTACATTGAACTCGCGGGGATGTAAGAGAACAAAATACAAGAAGAAAGAAAGATTCCAAATGTGGGTTTCGCAGCTATAACCCACCTCCCCTGCATGTCATGTGTCATGTGAAACACCAAGCAGTCCATAAATTAAACTATGACACGCACCACACTATTCATTCCGCATAGACTTTTTTAGCATTGTAATAACACAACACTTCCGGCCCTTCCATGGCCATGGCCCATGTGCATGGGAACCTCAACGGGCAGGTGGAGCTCATCAATGGCTTCAGCGACTCCATTTCCTTTCTCTGATCTACCATCTAACATCTTCACCATAGTCTTTACTACCCTTTATTCTTTTTCTTCGTACATTCCCCCACTCATCGACCAACCAACTAACCATGCATGGGGAAACTACTTCTAAGAGAGAGCTGAAATAATTAAGCTGCATAATTTCAGTCATTAATTCTAGCCAACAAGAATGCAGGGAACCCCAAACAAAGGTGTTCTGTCCAGTTAGAAGACAAGAATCAATGTTGATATATATATTAGCTCTACATGCAATTCCCATTTTTTCTGTTTAACTGGAAGTATCACGGAATTATAGCCTATATGATAAGAGTGAACTGCAAATATATGATGCATCCTCTGAGCATTAATCATGAAGGACACAATTTCAGTACATTGTAGTCATATCTGCCAATCATATTGATTTTTTTTAATTGCATCGTTTGCCAAGTTCAAAACCAATTTCTTATCTGTTTTTTAGTATTCATTTTGTGTGTTTAGTTCTTCACTGTGTCTGTGTGTAATGGTACCGAATGTGGCAAGTGTCTTGATTGTTGGTTTATGGAACTTAAAATTCACAATCTTTGTAGTTGCTTACCTTTTTTCATTTTACTAATTGGCATATTATGAATATCACATTTGATCATATCTTAGTGATTCAATAACGGATGGTGGTGACATAATGTCTTTTATTGCAAACGATTTTTATTAGAAAAGGATTGGAATTATTTGTGCTGGTTTGGCGTGTTTATTATGAATATCATATTTCACACTTCATTCTTTAAACGCATGTCCACCTATTGCTAGAGCTATAACTCTAGCAGTTATGTCTAACTTTTCTCATAATGCGATTAGTGCTTCTCCGTATTTCTGGCTGTTGGCCGTTGATAGACTGGTGATTATTCATTATCTTGAAGATTTGATCAGAATTTCTTACTTTGAATATTGTTTTCATTTTTGCAATTTTGTCTATCAATCTAATCTATAATCTCCTTTTCAGTCATCGTTATGGAGCAACATTCGGCAAAAACTACTTATTCTACTGTTTGACTGCCACAGTTGATGAAATTCATGAAGTTCAAGCTAGAAAGTTGAAGCTGGAGTTTCGGTTCCAATCACTGTGGAGAAATGTTGATATCTGATGATGGTATAAGAATCATATGGCAAAAGGCTGTTAAACAAATATTTACAACAATAACTTACTGATTCTGAAGTTGTTTGGTTTGCTGCTGTTATTGGTAATACTATGTTGCTTAGAGATTAAGATATTAGCCAATTCTTTAGAAGATTGGGTCATCAAGATCAGATAGAGCCATTACATAGATGGTTATTGAATCCTGAGATGAATTTATGACTTTATGGATGATTAAGCTACACAGTTAGATTGTACTAAGGGCTTGCGAAATGAAGTTTGCACTATTGCCCAACCCAAATAATGAACTAGGCAAAAGATGGCATTGTGCTAAATGTGAATTCTCTCACTTTTTCGGACGAGCTTGATTAATATTTTATTATTGTGCAAACTTAAAATTTGCCAGTCTTATGCTTATTTCCCAATGTGAAATGCATCGCAAGTTACAAAAGGCCAGTTACTAACTGTGCAATGGTTTATAGATTAGGTTTTTTTCTCAAGGATTACATTAATGTAAATATCAATTCTTTTGGTGAGTTAAAGTATAATGGGTTGTATTTTATTGATTAGTTGAGATCATCGATGATGGTACTCGACATCCTCAAATCTCTACATAACTGCTTTTACTGGTTGGGAACGGACTACCCATTATAAGTTAGAATATAAGTGAATTGAGCTCAAATGTAAGCTAATGGAATTGTGACATATAAGCTACAGATCTAAACTCACAGTAACATGCTCATCTTATGAGTATGTAATAGATTAAATCTGACAGATAGCTCAGGGAGACCTATCGACGTGGAGCAATAGGGGAAATGAGCATGTAGGGAGAGCGCATATGCCATGTGGTTAGCAGGCCTAGAGTTTATCAGAAGGTTATAGCTGAAGAATTGATAGAGTTCATGAAAGATTATTAAGTCATGCATAATATTGGTAGATCTAATCAACACTGAAAGTCTGTTATGGGTAAAAGCTGCTATTTGGGATGGCATATGCTGCTGCTTTTAACGTGTTGGCTTTAATGATTACCCACTATAACCATCAACTAGATCATTATCATTCTTTTTATTATGTCCAATGTATAAAAGGTGAACATTTGAAGTGCATCAGTTCTCATTCGAAAGTTGTGATGAATATTTTATATTTCTTCTTAACCAAGTTATTGTCAACTGAATGCTTGCTAATGTTATGGCGACTACAACTATCTCTAACAGGTTGTAAATCCATGTTACTATGGACTGGAGGACACATAAACCAAAACATTAAATTCTTTCCTTTCAAGGTGCCTAAACTACAGCCACATGAGATGCTATTATGCACTTGAGATTGCAACTTTAAGCAGGGCATTAAATTTTTACAATTCCTGCAGCCCAGGGTTTCTTCATTTACTCAGAAAAAGGTGAAGCAGTAGAAGCGCATGTATAGTGCGTTATTGCTAGATCGAGTTGGGAAGAGCCTATATCTGAATCCTTATTCTTGGAATCAAGGTCAACCTTTTATGATATGATACTTTCTGCTTTTACGTATTCCCTAGCCTCTTCATTGCTAGATCGAGTTGGTAATGAAGCGCATTTATAGAATTTGAGAGATTGGCTTTTACTTTCTGCTTTCTAGCTTTGCTTTTCTCTGCAATGCTCTGTATTGTTTCTTCTAAAGCAACGCTTGCGTACAATAGCTTTTGTGCCATGTGCATTTTCAATTGAAGAAATCCAGGTAGACAGACTGTTATCATTGATTGTATCTCTTTCATTTGTAGATCCACCCAGATGGCTGATGGTAGTAATGATCAACTTACTATCGTTGGCATAGTAAGTTATTTGCATGTGAATGTTGATTTTTTGAGTTTTACTACAGTATTTATTTTATGTCACATTTTATTTAATTTTATTTTGGCTTACGGAGCGTGCTAAATTTATTAATGTTCTTTTGTATTGTTAATAATAGTTTTTATTAATAATATTAAGCCATCAAAAGCTGTGTTCGCTCAACGTGCACGGCGATAACGAGAAAAAAATCAACAAAATGAAGCTGGAAGTTTAAATAATAAGCCATCAAAAGCTGTGTTAGCTCAGCGTGCACGGCGAGAACGTGAGAAATTAGGAGGATGTGTTGGATTTTCTGAACCTGCACCAAAGCGAGCAATGGTTGTACAAGCCTCGGGGACTTCGTCTACTGGTATCACGAATAGGCATTTGGCCCAACGTGCACGACGAGAATGTGAGAAATTTGGAGGATGTGTTGGATCTTCTGAACCTAATCAGGTGAATTATTCTATGTGTGGAATAACTCCGGTGACGATTCCTTCAAATCTAAACGAATGCATAACGGCGCAATGTGAAAATAATCGGTAATTTATTATTAATTTTTGTTAAATAAATTAAAATTTTATATAGTCTTTTATAGATGAAAATAAATTTTATATTTGTAGGCCAATTGAAACAGAACAAGTGATCGAATCAGATGATGATGAATCAGAAGTTGTAGCTCTGAAGCAGAGGTTCATCCTCGGGTACACATAGATCTTGGACGACATTTTCTTGGACGAATGGATGTTGTATGTCCGTATTGTTCAGCTTTACATTGGATGGATGAAAAATAGACAAGGTCATCTGTAGTGAGTCCTCTTTTTGGAACTTGCTGTTCTCAAGGAAAGATTCAGTTACCGTTGCTTATTACACCGCCTCCAATGCTTAAGGTTTTATACGACGAAAATGATGATCGGTCAAAATCCTTTCGTCATTACAGTCGAGAGTATAATGCAGCTAATGCTTTTTCGAGTCTCGGAGCTACTTTGGATTCAAGAGTATTTACTGGAAGAGGTCCTACAGCATTCATTATCCATGGTGAATTGCGCCATCAAACAGGATCATTGATACCAGAACCAGGGCATGAAGCAATGTACTCTCAACTTTACATTTATGACCCTGATTCTGTGTTAGATGTTCGCAATCGCAGAAATCCTCATTTGAGAAGGGACGTTCTTAAAATAATTCAAGATTGTCTACTGCAATCGAATGCCTTTTCAAAGAAATTTATTTTGGCTTATGAAATTTTGAATCAATCATAATTGGCAGGACAGAATTTACCTGCTTATCTTCTTTACAATCAAGCGACCGATCGGCGGTGGTATAATCTACCAACAGTCGATGAGATTGCGATAATATTACCAGGTGATGGATTTGTGGTCGATAGCATGAGGGATATTATCAGACGTCTTAGAGGGAATAATCAGTTGATGAGAATTAGTGAGTGTCACCCAGCTTATTTGCCATTACATTATGTTTTATTGTTCCCTTATGGTGAGCTCGGTTGGGAGCAAGGGTTGAAACAGTGGGATATTCTAAATAATCGACATACAAATGATAGACTTACACAGATGGAGTTTTATAGTTATCGTTTGTTTCAGCGTCACACAGAGTATTCAATAATTTTGCGAGCAGGAAACTATTTCAAGAGTTTATAGTGGATGCTTGGGCTTCAACTGAGCAAAATAGGTTGAATTATTGTAGACTTAATCAAAGAAAACTTCGTTCTGAACTGTACCATAGTTTGTCGGATGTTGGTTTGGATGGGCTTGGAGCTAACCAAGTTGGGCAAAGAATGATTTTACCGTCTTCATTCTCTGGCAGTGCAAGAAATATGTTTGAAATCTTTCAGGATTCAATGGCTATTACGCGATACAATCACCATCCAGATATTTTTCTCACAATGACGGCAAATCCTAATTGGCCTGAAATTACTTCAGTTTTGTTTCCTCATAAAAAAGCTACTGATCATCCTGATTTAGTTGCACGTGTTTTTGACTTGAAGAGAAGGAGATTAATGGATGAAATTAAGACTAAACATGTGTTTGGCAAAAAAGTTGCACATGTGTTTACAATTGAATTTCAGAAACGAGGGCTACCACATATGCATGTGCTTTTTTTCCATCAAGGTCCAGAAAAAATTCGAACATGTGCTCAGGTGGACCAAATAGTATGTGCAGAATTTCCAAACCCAGCTGATAATCCTACACTATTTGAAACTGTAAAGTGTTGAATGATACATGGACCATGTGGTGTTCGAAACCCTCAAGTAGCATGTATGGAAAATGATAAATGCACCAAGCGTTACTGTCGCGCCCCGACCCGCGAAAGCCCAACCGGGCCGGGCGACGCGAACCGGAACCCACAAAACGCGGAAAACAAAGCTGGCGAGGGTTCCCTCTAACCTATTGGTTTCCCTAGCAGTTCACCAAAACACCCTCAATTAAAACAATATTAATTAGCAAAACCTCGAACCTCAGATTTAAAACTCAAAGTGTAAATATACATATCCTCGGAGAGGGGAAATATTCAAATACAACATTACTCCCGTAGGAGACTATCTAACTTAGGGTATAAAAGCAATAAACGATCACCACCTCTCAAAGCCCACCTGGCGCTGCCGCACCGCCAACCAACTGCCCGGTAGGGGCCACGGAAGAAGAACTGGTGCCTGCACCTGCAAAACGCAGCCCCGGGTAGGTGTGAGCACTAAGCTCAGTAGGGATCTACACTACGACACACAGAAGGAAGAGAGAAACGCAACAGTGTCGCCCTCAAGTAGGATCTGGGTGTATACAGGGGTCCCATAACCCCACCGCGTGTCCCTGGTGCCCATGAGCAGCACACAGTAAGCTCAACAAATACTGCTGACTCACATGTAGGGAACCGACACTGCAGGCGGGAAAAGGCACCGCTGAGGGGGCCGTTTCCACCACTCAAGAGTCGACACAGTGGAACACTGGCTACACCTCAGCCTCCGACTCGAGGCCGACATGACCTCTACAATCATCAAGCAACAAGCGCACCAGTCATCTATGCCTATCATCAAATTGACCGGACACCACAATTCCAACCGGGTCCTAACAGCCCAACCCTGGTCCTAGGGCTAAGTCCGAGCTTCCAGCCTCGGGATGGCGACCCAAAGATCACCCACGCCCTAACCAATGCAACTAATGCACAATCAACAATACATGCTATGACATACACAGATAAGAAGCAAGGCATGCAACAGTATGTCAAGCATCATATAAGTCTACTGGATCGCTGCAGCGGTACTACTGACCGCTGCCAGCCGATCAGCAGCGGGTCCCGGCATTACGACGGTACCGCGACCGTCAACTGCGGACTCCTGCAACGGGAAACAACCCCGAAAACGATGATGAACAAAACACAATATAATATTATATTCTAAAATATAATAATATATTCAAAAACACCCAAAGCCTCTACTTAGGGGCTAATTGATCCCATCGATCCGACACCGGATTCAAGATCCAACTTAGGCACCAGTAGGTGTATAAACTAGGATCATCATATCCAAAAATCATAATCATCCAACGGTTGGATTAACGGAAAAACGCTAATCAAAATCGTTAATCAAACTAACTTACCCATTAATTGCTGCAACGCAGCCCTTCAGAAAACAATTCATACAAAATCGTACATAAATTGGAAAAATATAAAACAAGATGGAATGGAAAGCTAACGAGTAGAGCTACAACTCGTATGTTTATGAAAAGCCAAGATCATGTACTCGCCGGTCGGAAAACTCGCCGCAAGCCGGCTGTTTCTCAAGAACAGCAGAAAACCAGAAATCCGAGACTAATCTTGCATAAAACCTACTCAAATCTCAACTGATTAACATGAAACTTAAATCAGTTATTCTACAAGGCATAAAGAAACCAATAAAGTAAGGATCAACAAGATCCAACGACTAGCTCTCAAGAAAACCCGAAATGAACACAGTAGGTATAACCCTACCTAGCTGCGCTTTCCTCGGCTGATTCCCCGCGATTTGATCACCAATAAGCCTCCAAACCACTTCAGGGATCTTCCTCTCGTTGTCACGAATCCAACGAGCCTTAGAACGCCGAAAAACATGGCCGGAGGAGGGAGAACGGAGGAGATGAAGCTCTCCGGCGGTAAAGGGAAGAAAACAGAGCACCGTGGGAAAGAGAGAAGGAAGGAAGAAGAAGAGAAGAGAAGGGAAGGAAAGAAAAGGAAGGAAAAGCTTGGGGAAGCCGGGAAAACGGGGGAAAAGCTGGGAGAGGGGAGGGGAAGTCTTCCCTCTCTGACAGGGGAGAGCGACGGCCGACGGCCGTCCTCGCGAAAGAGAAAGAAAGCACCGACTCGAGCATGATCGATCTCCAAGGCATGTGAGATCGATCTCCTTTGCAATCGAGATCGATCTCTTTTACTCAGAAAGGCAAACTTGGGCTAAAACACAAGCCCAAGCTCAGATCTTCCGATCTCGGGTTCACCTAACCATTCTAAACAAACATGAACACAGACAAGGCCAGTGTGTGCACACGCGGGTGTGAAACAAACCAACAAGGCGCAATTTACCAAATTACCCTTGCCGTCTACAACAAGCCACAGGGATAGAGGGGCAGGACCTCACATCCTATTACCCTTAAAGAAAATCTCGTCCCGATATTCGATAAGGGTAGGGCTCGGAACAACAAAACAGCTACGCTAGAGGATATAACAAGAAGTACCTGGAGAAGAAAACAACTGCGGAAACTCCTGCCGCATGCGCGCCTCGCGCTCCCAAGTGATCTCCTCGGTGCCTCTGTACCTCCACAGTACCTTGACCAAGGGAATTGTCTTGCCCCGCAAGACCTGATCTCTCCGGTCAAGTACCTGAACCGGCTGCTCAACAAAGCTAGCGTCTGTCTCAAGCTCAATGTCATCCACTCTGATGACATGAGACGGGTCTGGGTGATACATCCTCAGCATCGACACATGGAAAGTCGGATGCACAGCAGACATGTGCTGAGGAAGATCCAGGCGGTAAGCTACCTCGCCGACCCTCTCTAAGATCTCAAACGGCCCGACAAACCTCGGCGCCAATTTGCCACCTCTGCCAAACCTGACAGAACCTCTGTATGGCGACGCTCGCAAGAACACTTGGCCGCCGACTGCAAACTCCAACCGTCGTCGCCTCTGATCTGCATAACTCTTCTGCCGGCTTTGAGCAGTCAGAAGCCTCTGCCTGATCTGCACTAACCTCTCTAATGACTGCCTGACGATGTCTGGACCGGTGAGTGAAGCCTCTCCAACCTCTGTCCAGCGTCGCTGCCTCAGGTTGAGGTCACGTTGGGTGAAAACGTGCCTCAAACTCTTATGGTCCGAGAAAACTGAGAACTTCTCGCCATAGAGATAGTGCCGCCAGGTCTTCAGGGCGAAGACCACCGCTGCTAGCTCCAAGTCATGGGTCGGGTAGTTCCTCTCATGGTTCTTCAGCTGGCGAGAACCATAGGAAACTACGTGGCCCTCCTGCATGAGGACACATCCCAAACCCTCACCGCTGGCGTCGCAGTAAACACTGTAACCAACACCTTGCTCGGGGACGATAAGCACTGGTGCACTGGTCAACCTGGTCCTGAGCTCTACGAAGGCTCGCTCACTAGCATCATTCCACACGAACGGGACGACCTTCTGTGTCAGTCTGGTCAACGGTCCGGCAACTTTGGAGAAGTCCCGCACGAACCGCCTGTAGTAACCTGCCAGGCCTAAGAAGCTACGAACCTCGAACACTGCCCTCGGTCTCTGCCACTGTACCACTGCCTCGACCTTGGCCGGGTCAACTGAGATCCCTGCAGCCGACACCACGTGTCCAAGGAATCCCACCTGTGCAAGCCAGAACTCGCACTTGGAAGATGGTATCAGAGCCGGTTCCCAGCCGGAAATTGTGCCCGCGAGGACGCTGGGCCTCCAATGGGGGTGGATTGTGAGGCCCGCTGGTCTACCGTGGGACAAGATGCCCGCGCCTGGAGAGCGGGGATGAGTCGGGTAGCCGGGTAAGCAATCCCACAACGCCTGGGTATGGTCCGGGGTTTGATATAAGTATATAGTAAGCCCTTAATAGACACAACGCGTTTTAAAGCCGTGCTGGCTGTGATCCGCCAAAAAACTCCAAGGTTAAGTGTGCTTGCCTTGGAGCGGTCCCGGGATGGGTGACCTACTGGGAAGTTTTCCTAGATTTCTGCGGTGAGCCAAAAGCGGACAATATTGTGTCGGGTGGGGCCCTTGGGTGGATCCTGATCGGACCGGGAGCCCGGGGCCGGGGCCCAGTGGAGGGCCGGGGCGTTACAGTTACCGTCGAGGATTTGTGGAGACAACTACTATGGACCAAGATGGATATCCTATCTATCGTCATCGTGATGACAAACGTGTTCATATATTGAGGGCCCACGAAGTTGATAACAGAGATGTTGTTCCATATAATCCGTATCTTTCTAACAAGTTCAACTGTCACATTAATGTGGAAGTTTGTGCAGGGCTCAGGTGTGTTAAATATATTCACAAGTACATTTACAAAGGTCACGATCGCACAACAATGATTTTAGGAGGGATAGATGAGATACAACAATATCTAAATGCGAGGTATATTGGACCGCCAGAGGCTGCTTGGCGAATATTTGGTCATCCACTGCATGAAGAGATTCCAAGTGTTGTACGATTGGCACTTCATTTACTTGGAATGCATCGTGTTGTTTTCAATCTAGCTGAATCGTTAGAGAGTATTGTTTCTAGAGCTGAGCATCAACAATCCACTCTAACTGGTTATTTTGCATGTTGTGCTACCAAAGAATCTGCCCATGCATTCACTTACCAAGAATTTCCACAGCATTTCGTTTGGAAGAAGTCTCAAAAGCTATGGAGTCCAAGACAAAAGGGGTTTGCAATTGGTAGAATGTATTTTGCTAGCCCTAATTCTGGCGAGAGATTTTATCTGCGGTTGCTCCTAACTGTTGTCAAAGGTCCACGGTTGTTTGAATGCTTGCGTACATTTAACAATGTTATGTATAACACATATAAAGCTGCATGTGTTGCGAGGTGGCTTTTGGAAGATGACGGTGAATGGGTACAGTGTCTTGAAGAGGCTTCAATTATGAACATTGGACATTGATGAGACGTGAAAAGTACACAAGTTAATCCCTTAATTTACCTTTATTAGTCTTCGAGCAAGGTATTTCTAATAATTTTCATGATATTTCAGGTATAAGAGCCTTCAACAGAAGTTAGATCAACTTTGGAGCGTAAACGAGCCTATTCGAGCACATTTAGGTACATGGGTCAACTTCAAAGATTAAACTGTACCTTATGAGGAAGAACCAGATAATGTGCCATATACCATTGGAAAGCTCTGGAAGTCTAGTTTCTGAAGAATTTTACTGTTCATGATTCCGAGTTTCTTAGATGAAGTTATGGCATTTTTCGTACCAATGCGCAGTGTTGAATGGCAAAAGAGATAATATGCAGAAAAGAAGATCGATCCTCACTATGGGAAGGATCGATCCCTTTTGCACATTTTCCAATGACAGAACGCAACATTCTCTAGGATCGATCCTTATCTACTGAAGGATCGATCTTCGTCGGGGCGCAGCTAGAACTCAAGAGGAGGATCGATCCTTTACCCTATAAGGATCGATCCTTTTGTGCCAGTCGAGCAAAATCAATGGTCCAGATCTAATCCGAGTGGGGGATGCTTGGAGGCTATAAATAGACCCCTTTTGGGGGATTTTGGGGATTCTTTTGGACAAGAAGAGGCTAAGGAAAGGGGCAAATCCCCTTGGGCAAGGAAGGGAGCTCTCATCCAAGAAGGAGGAAATTGATGAAGAAGAGGATCCATCTCTTCTCCATGGCTTCTCCATCGAAGATGAGTAGCTAATCTATGTACCTAGTGGAATACCATGATGTTTTAGATTTTATTTGTAGTTTTCTTTGGATTTGGATGTTGTAATCCCTATGAGACAAGTTGTATGGATTTATTCTTCATTTCTATATCTTTGTAGTGGGATTCTAATGTTGGATGGATGGATTCTTTGGTTTGCATAAGCTAGAACCTTGTGCCCAATAGGTGTTTGTTGATATTCCCCAATGAGTAGGTTGTGCTAGAACCATGACCACTTGTGTTGAAGGGAGTCTTGGCTCTAGGTTAGAGACTTGGTTGTGCTAGAACCACTCCAATCCACATCTAACCTAGCATCTATCCTATCTTTTGTAGTGTATTGGATGCGATGTGCTAGAACCACATTGATCCATTACCGTACTCCATACAACCCGATTCCTTGCGACGAGATGATCCTAACTCGACTTCTCATTGGCGATGATTGTAGCTAATCCCTCGATCGTTGACTTTCTAGCCTACACCTAGTGCGACGGATAGTCTTTAATTAGTTATTCGTTAGCGACGACCTTTGTTAGCCACAAGGTAGTCGATATTGTAGTGTCTCGATAGGATTGCGCATCTTGATCCATTAGAAAGCTACGATTGAGTCTAATCCTAATTGGGATTCCCTAGGACCTCTTTCTATCCATTGAATCATTTACATGCTTTCTTAGTTTCCTTATCATAAAACCCAAAAACCATTTCTTTCATTATCCTTGTAGGAACACTTAGATTGAGCTTGGTAGTTTAATTGTTTCCATACGCATTCCCTGTGGATTCGACTCGGACTCACCGCTAGCTACCCCCAAAGGTAGTTAGTTAGGAGTTTGATTATAAATTTCTAATTTTGATCGGACGCGTTAAGCCGCGACACTTTTCACGTCCCATCAGACATCAGTTGCGAAGATTATTTAGTATTATTCTGATTCAGTGCTCTCCAGTTGAACCATATGCGTTATGGAATCAATTCTCAGAACACATATGTGATGATCTTGCACACAAGATTCGTATATTGTTTGTCATTTCCAATCCAACTGAGTTTCAGATAAAAGATTATGGATTGCATTTGTTGAATCAGCTGCTTCAGGAATCGGGCAAGAGTTTGACAGGTTTCCCGCCCATGCCAGTACCCAGTGGGAATTGGAGTGTAGTAGTTGGTAACAGATTGATATTGGAACATCAACAGCTCCAGAGTGATGCACAACAAGTAGATGCTGAAATTAATGTTGCTCGACTTAATGAAGCACAATGCACTGCTTATACTGCAATCACGTGTTCAGTTTTTGAAAACGAGGGGAAAACCTTCTTTCTGAATGGGGGGGCTGGAACTGGAAAGACTTTTTTGTATAATACAATTGCTGCAAAATGCCGCAGTCTTGGACATATTGTTATTACCGTGGCTTCATCTGGCATTGCATCGTTGTTACTGGTGGGAGGTCGAACCGCGCATTCAACATTTTGTATTCCATTAGATGTGTTGGAGAATTTAGTCTGTGCCTTCAACAAACAATCATTGCAAGCAGAATTGTTCAGGAAAGCAAAATTAATAATATGGGATGAAGTACCCATGCAACATAAACATTGTGTTGAAGCGGTTGATCGCACACTTCAAGACATCTGTGACAGTGTAAAGCCATTTGGTGGTATCACTGTTGTTCTCGGTGGAGACTTTCGACAAATTTTACCTGTCATACCAAAAGGAGTGTGCGAGCAAATTGTGGGTGCATCGTTGAGAAAATCTGTGCTATAGAGTCGTGTACATGTGCTAACTTTGCGCCAGAACATGCGCTTGAATAACTCTGCCATTGAAAATATAAATTTTTTGAAGTTTTTGACAGAGGTAATATTTTTTTTATATTTTTTCAAGTGATGTAGGTTGAATATTATCATTTCAATGATTTGGGGTTGTTTATTCTTAATTCATAGATTGGGACAAACCCGCAAAATTCTGTAGAGCTTCCATCAACAATCTGTAGGTGTCAAAATATACGTAAGCTGCTTTATACGATTTATCCACAACTCGATGTTGTGGGGACGGTGACTGATGGGAATGCATAATGTTATATTTTTATCCCTTAATACCTAGTCTCCTATACTTATTTAGTTCCTAAATACACTCATTATTCTTATATTTTGATTTAGGATGCAATTGAAGTCCTTAAGTTAAAAAGAAGCTGAAAAGAGTGCATGGTTCAACTTTAAAGATTAATCTGTACCTGCTCATGAAGAACCAGATGATGTGCCATATATGGTTGGAAAGCTCTTGAAGTCTAGATTCTGGAGAATTGTACGGTTCGTTATTCGGAGTTTTTTAGAGGATGTTACGACAATTTTAGTACCGATGGCGCAGTCTGGATGGCAGAACAGTAATACGCTGGAACGTCCGATCGATCCAACACCCAGGGTCCGATCGATCGGACTATGCAGAATCATGACAGAGCGTATAGTTTTCAGCTGTACATGGCCCGATCGATCCATCCATCCATCCTAAGGGGTCCGATCGATCCGACACCTAAAGCTGGATCGATCGGACTCAAAAATAGCCAGAGAAGGTGGATTTTTACGCATCCGATCGATCCAGCACCTATAGTTCGATCGATCGGACTCGGGCGTAAATAGAAGTTGAAGATTTTAACGCATCCGATCGATCCAGCACCCCGAGAAGGATCGATCGGACTTTCCCAGTGAAGAATAGGACTCTTTCTAGGGTTTGAGGGGGATTCTTGGACACTTTTGGTTGTCCTTTCTCCTCCTTTAAATTTTTTCTAGGTTTTCTTTTGCTTTATGAAATCTTTTGGAGGATTGTTCTCGATGGCCCTGCGTGGCTAAATCTTGATCCTCGGTCGAGGAGACTGAAACCTCGGAATCAATGAAACTGTGAGATCTAATTTATTTTTATTGTTTAGTTTATACATGAGTATTGGATGTTCTTCTGAGATTAAATCTTCATGATTACCTTGTCTAATTGCTAGGAGGCCTACTAGTTTATTATTCATGGTGATCTACTGCTAGGTTTGATATCAAATCCGAAATTGTTTGATCACTCTAATCTGCGAAGCAACTAGGGTTTAATAATCTACTGCGTTTCAGAGATTGTTAGGTCTTAGGAAGAATATTCAACTAGATTAAATGCAACCGCTTGTGCTTGTGTTGTTTAGCTTCATCGATCTCTCTATTCCTAACGCTGCTACTAGATTAAATCTATAGCGCCTGTCTTAGGTTGTCTAGTAGTTAGGGTTGATTAGATCGCTTGTTTCTAATTAACTATGATCGAGGAGTGCTTCGAATTGAATTCGGACGATGAATATTCATGGTATAAATTGATTGATACTTGCATCTATGATCAGTTTTTGGATTTCGATGGTGGATGTTGACTCAGACCAAGGTTTGTTCTCTTGATTTAACTCGTTTCTTCGCTTTAGATTATTTCTTTATTGTTTTTCCTCACGTTTAAAACCCCCATCTTTGTTTACTAAGCACAAAACTAGGCTAAACACTCTTCATGGGATCGACTCGTACTCGCACTACTGCATTTATTTTAACGAGTATTGGTTTTATTTTTGAGTGCCTGCGACAGCACATCAAATTTTGGCGCCGTTGCCGGGGAGTGATTCTAGTTAATTTTTGTGTTTATTGTGATCTTTATTTTCATAAAAAAAAAAGAGTTATTTCTTGATTTCTTTTTCTCGTTTTGCCGAAATTCTCTTGATTGTTTATGAGTATAGCTCGATCTTTTAATCAAGGTAGTTTACAGTACGATCCAGAGATAGAAAGAACTTTGCGCAGGTTAAGGAGGGAAGCTCGGATAAATCCTGAGGAGGTCGATTTGGCTCTGGACCACGTATTTATCAGTGATTCGGAATTAGAAGAGGAAGAAGTCATGGCCGGAAATCGGACTTTGAAAGAACTTGCAGCCCCAGATTTGAATCAACAACCCTTATGCATTACATTCCCTACTTTGGATGTTGCTACTACTTTTGAATTGAAATCTAGACTAATACATCTCTTACCCACTTTTCATGGACTTGCAGGTGAAGATCCTCACAAGCATTTAAAGGAGCTTCATGTTGTGTGCACAAGTATGAAACCCATGGGGGTGACTGAAGATCAAATCAAATTAAGAGCCTTTCCGTTTTCTTTGAAGGATTCGGCTAAGGATTGGCTTTATTATTTACCATATGGGAGTATTACCACATGGAATGAGATGAAGAGGTTGTTTTTGGAGAAATATTTCCCAGCCTCAAGAGTGGCCAACATTAGGAAAGAGATATGTGGTGTAAGGCAACATAATGGAGAATCTCTACACGAGTATTGGGAACGTTTCAAGAAACTCTGTGCAAGCTGTCCCCATCATCAAATTAGTGAGCAATTACTTATTCAATATTTTTATGAGGGCTTACTAACCAATGACAGGAGTATGATTGATGCAGCTAGTGGAGGAGCTTTGGTGGACAAAACTCCTGAAGCCGCGAGGAACTTGATTGCAAATATGGCGGCTAATTCTCAACAATTTAATACTAGGCTTGATTCTTATTCGAAACATGTTAATGAGGTAAATGTTTCATCTCTTGAACAACAGATTGCGAGTCTAACTTCTCTTGTTCGTCAAATGGCTGTAGGTAATATGCAGACAGCGAAGGTTTGTGGAATTTGTTCGGTGGGGGGACATCCAACCGACATGTGCCCAACTCTTCAAGAGGAGCCCATTGAACAAGTAAATGCAGCTGGGAGTTTCCCAGGACCACCGCAAAGGAAGTATGATCCCTATTCAAACACGTATAATCCGGGATGGAGGGATCACCCCAATCTCAACTATGAGAATCCACAAGTAAATCAGCCTACAACTCAATTTCGCCCAACTGGACAGCAATATCAACAATATAGACCGCCATACCCCCCGAGACCACAACCAAACCCAACTCCGAATTCTGGTATGTCTTTAGAAGATATTGTTAATTCCCTTGCTACTAGCGCTTTGTAATTGCAACAGGATACAAAACAATTTCAACAACAGGCAAAGGCCAGTATCCAAGGTTTGGAACATCAAATGGGCCAAATGGCGTCAGCAATTAGCAAGCTAGAGGCGCAAAATTCGGGAAAATTACCCTCTCAAACGGTAATAAATCCAAGAGAGAATGCAAGTGCAATCATTTTGAGAAGTGGTAAAGAAGTTGAGGTTCTAACAAAGGAAGTTCCTACATCGTCTGCGCAAGGAAAAGAGCAAAATATTATCATAGACAAAATCTTTCCCTATGACGACGACGTACCTAAACGTAAGTTTTCACCTCTTTCTGATTATAAACCTGTACCTCCTTTTCCTCAAGCTTTAACAGAATCAAGGAAATATGAGAAGAAGTCAGATCTATATGAGACTTTTCGCCGATGCGAGGTAAATATTCCACTCTTAGATGCTCTTAAACAAGTACCTCGTCATGCTAAATTCTTGAAAGAATTGTGCACAATTAAGAGGAAACAGAAACTTAAAGGATGTGAGAAGGTGAAAGTAGGGGAAAATGTTTCTGCAATTCTTCAAAGAAAAATTCCTACAAAGTGTAGAGATCCAGGTATGTTTACTATCCCATGTACAATTGGTAACACCAAATTTGAGAAAGCCATGTTAGATTTGGGAGCTTCTATCAATGTCATGCCATATTCTATATATTCTTTTTTAAAACTTGGGCCTTTGAATGAAACTGGTGTTGTGATTCAATTGGCTGACAGATCTAACGCCTATCCTAAAAGTGTAGTTGAAGATATTCTTATGCAAGTCAATGATTTAGATTTCCCTGCTGATTTTTATGTGCTTGATATGGAGAATGGTGATCAAACTACTCCTATTTTGTTGGGAAGACCTTTCTTGAAGACATCCAAGACTAAGATAGATGTCCATAGTGGCACACTTACCATGGAATTTGATGGTGAAACTGTTAAGTTTAATATTTATGATGCCATGAAATATCCTGCTGATGATTGTTCAGTGTATTCAATTGATGTGATTGATTATTTATCACAGGAAGTCTTTGAACTTAGTGAAAAAGATGAATTGGAAGTGGCTATTAGTAAATCTCTGGAGGAAGAAACTGAGGAGCTATCTTTGAGTACTAGTTTACAGGAAACTGTTGCAACACTTAATGATTTTTTGATAATTCAGCAATCAGGTAACGATTCTTATAGTCCATTACCTGTATTTAATGAGAAATCATTACCTTCTGAATTGCAAGCACCTATTCCAGATCTGAAACCTCTTCCTAATCATCTTAAATATGCTTTTCTTGGAGATGAAGGAGTATTACAAGTGATTATCTCCAATAACCTTAGTGCACCACAAGAAGAAAAACTTGTGCAGGTTCTTAAGAAGCATAGGACAGCTATTGGTTGGACAATTGCAGACATTAAGGGAATCAGCCTGAGTACGTGTATGCATCGTATTTTGCTTGAAGAGGGAGCAAAACCTACCCGCCAACCACAAAGAACGTTAAATCCATCCATGATGGATGTTGTAAAGAAGGAGATCCTCAAACTGCTTGAAGTTGGAGTGATCTATCCTATTTCGGATAGCACTTGGGTTATTCCAGTTCAAGTGGTTCCTAAAAAGACAGGAATAACCGTGGTGAGAAATCACAAAGATGAGTTAGTTCCTACCCGTGTGCAAAACGGGTGGAGGGTTTGTATTGATTACAGAAAATTAAATGCTATAACCCGCAAGGACCACTTCCCTTTACCTTTTATTGATCAGATGCTTGAAAGATTAGCTGGTCATTCTTATTATTATTTTCTTGATGGTTATTCAAGTTATTTTCAGATTGCAATTGCCCCTGAGGATCAGGAAAAGACGACGTTCACATGCCCATTCGGAACTTTTGCATATCGTCGCATGCCTTTTGGTCTTTGTAATGCCCCAACTACTTTCCAAAGGTGTATGGTTAGTATATTCTCAGATTATATTGAACAGATCATAGAGGTTTTAATGGATGATTTCACAGTTTATAAAAACTCTTTCGATAATTGTTTACATAACCTTACACTTGTTCTTTAAAGATGCATAGAAACTAGCCTTGTGTTAAATTTTGAGAAATGTCATTTCATGGTTGAACAAGGTATAGTTTTGGGTCATGTTGTTTCATCTAAAGGAATTGAGGTTGATAAAGCTAAAGTTGATGTCATTCAATCTTTACCTTATCCCACTAGTGTGCGGGAAGTTCGTTCTTTTCTTGGACATGCAGGTTTTTACCGAAGATTCATCAAGGACTTCTCCAAAATAGCATTACCGCTATGCACGTTGTTACAAAAAGACAAGGTTTTTGAGTTCGATGATGTATGCAAAAAGGCATTTGATAAACTGAAAGAATTATTGACTTCAACCCCAGTTATTCAGCCCCCAGACTGGAGCGTTCCTTTCGAAATAATGTGTGACGCAAGTGATTATGCAGTGGGCGCAGTTTTGGGTCAAAAGATTGGAAAAGCTTCGCATGCAATTTACTATGCGTCCAAGACTTTGGATGATGCCCAGAGAAATTATTCTACAACTGAAAAAGAACTTTTAGCCTTTGTGTTTGCTGTAGAAAAATTTCGTTCTTATTTACTTGGTACTAAAGTCATTATTTACTCTGATCATGAAGCTCTTCGTTATTTAATGACGAAGAAGGAGGCAAAGCCGAGATTAATACGATGGATACTTCTCTTGAGTGAATTTGATTTGGAGATAAAAGACAAAAGAGGAACAGAAAATCGAGTTGCAAATCATCTGAGTCGTTTAATCCATGTAGATGATGAACTTTGTTTGCAGGAAACATTCCCTGATGAACAACTGTTCTCTGCAACTGTGACATTACCTTGGTATGCAAATATCGTGAATTATTTGGTTAGTAATATGTTACCTTCGGATTTGTCTAAGGCTCAAAGAGATAAGATCAAAAGTGATGCTAAATATTATGTGTGGGATGACCCATATTTATGGAAGCATTGTGCAGATCAAGTAATAAGAAGGTGCGTTCCTGAAAATGAAATTATTTCTATACTCACTTTTTGCCATTCTTATGCTTGTGGAGGTCACTTTGGAGTTAAGAGAACGGCAAGAAAGGTGTTAGAATGTGGTTTCTATTGGCCTTCTTTATTTCGAGATTCATACTCTCTTTGTAAATCATGCGAGAATTGTCAAAAGACAGGTAATATATCCCAAAGGAATGAGATACCACAAACCCCTATATTATTTTGCGAAATTTTCGATGTTTGGGGCATCGATTTCATGGGTCCGTTCCCTATATCTTTTGGTTATGTTTATATTCTACTTGCTGTTGATTATGTTTCAAAATGGGTAGAGGCTAAAGCTACCAGGACTGATGATTCTAAAGTTGTTGCAGATTTTATCAAGTCTAACATATTATCCAGGTTTGGAATTCCAAGAGCATTCATAAGTGATCGAGGAACGCACTTTTGCAATCAAACTGTGGAGGCGTTGCTAAGGAAGTACCATGTGACCCATAAGGTATCAACCGCCTATCATCCGCAAACTAGTGGACAAGCGGAAGTGTCAAATCGAGAGATCAAGTCCATCATTGAAAAGACGGTAAATCCAAATAGAAAAGATTGGAGTTTGCGTTTGGATGATGCGTTGTGGGCATATAGGACTGCATATAAGACACCCGTCGGTATGTCACCTTATCGCTTGGTATTTGGGAAACCATGTCACCTTCCAGTTGAGTTAGAACATAAAGCTTATTGGGCTATCAAGAGCTTTAATATGAATATGGATGAGAGTGGAGAACACAGGAAGTTGCAACTGCAAGAATTAGAGGAAATTCGCAACGATGCCTATGAGAGCGCTAGGATTTACAAGGAAAAGACAAAAGCTTTTCATGATAAGATGATCTCTAGAAAGGAGTTTAAAGTTGGTCAAAAAGTTCTCATTTACCAATCACGGTTACGTTTGTTTCCAGGTAAGTTGCGTTCTCGTTGGATTGGACCTTTTATTGTTACTAATGTTTTTTCTCATGGTGCATTTGAAATTCAAAGTTTAGCCACTTCCAAAATGTTTACGGTGAATGGCCATCGACTTAAACCTTTCTATGAAGGCATTCCAACAGAAAAGTTGGAAAAATTGGACCTTGAGGAACCAACTTATACTGATTAAAGAAGCAAGCATGAAGTCGAGCCAATGACAATAAACAAAGGCGCTGCTTGGGAGGCAACCCAAGGGGAGTTCATTCCTTTCTCTTTTTATTTTCGCATTTCCATTTTAGTTATTTTTGCTTTTCTTTGCATTCCACCTTCCATTGGGGACAATGTTAGTTTCAAGTGTGGGGGAGGAGATCTAGGTTGCATTTGCCATGAGCGAGAACCAGTTAAGCTTGACATATTCGTAACATGATTGAATGAGTAATTTTGTGACTTGAAATTAATTAGTTGAGTTATTTTCCTTGAGATGGTAGTGACTAAATGAGTAGACAAAAGCTGATGAGATTTTGAGCCTTTAGACTGACACATTCATTTTAGTCTCACTATTTTCTTTCATGAGAGATATTCTTCCATGGATTTGTTTTTCTAGAACTTGCTTTGATTCTATTCGAGGTCATATTGACACATGCAAGCATGAATATGATTAAGGCCATCTTTGTTATAAGCTACATAAGCCAAATAGCCTACCTTGTGATTAAATCCTTTTGCTAAACACCTTTGAGCTTTATTGACTTCATTGTTAACCCACATTACAAGCTTTAAACCTGAAAAAAAATATTTCCGTTACCCAAGCCATAAAACTAGTGGAGTATTGATCATCATTATGATATGTATGGGTGCAATAGTTCAAGTGTGGGGGTGTTTGGATTTGCGGTATGGCTATGATTGGTGAAGTGGAGTTTATTTTCAAACTCAATTTGTGAGTATGTGGTTTCTGAAAAAAAAAAAAATTAGAAGAAGAAGAAAAGAAAGTTGAGGAGGAAATTGTGTCTCATGTTACAAAATGTGTTTATGAATCCTCCTAATACTCCAAAAAAGGGGTATGTCTATGTATGATCTCTACAAAGGTGGAAGTTTTTGCAAAAGATTGTTCACTATTTCAGTTAAAAAGTATTCCTTTGAGCAATCTCTTTGCCGATGTGATAATGCTATATGGTTTGAGTACTTTAAAGTCAAGTTGAAGGAAGTTGTTGAATGGAGTGATTGGTGGTACATGTCTTATTGATGCATTGTTGCTCCATTAGTTCCATTGGCTTTTGAGCTACATTCCCAAATATTTCCCACCTTAATCCTGGACCCCATTATAACCTTTTGAAGTCCTTATGATTTGTGTTATGCATGTGATTCTAGTTGTGGAGAATGAGAAGATATGCAAGCTTATGGTAGATCATTTTCATTGGAATGAATTTGAGTGAAATACATACCCTTCAAACACATGAGAGTTGAGTGTTAATTTCCGTGAGGGTCTACTTATTTAGTACGCTTCATCTTCAAGTGGAAATGCTTACTGATTGATTTTTAAGTTGTCTGAAAATGTTTGTTCATGATATGTTATGAGTTGTGAAGAGCTTGATTGTTCTTTGTTGATGGTGTTGCAACCTTGATATCTTGAGTAGAGTGAATTTTAGTTTTGCCCGAGGACGAGCAAAACCTAAGTGTGGGGGAATTTGATGAGAATGCATAATGTTATATTTTTATCCCTTAATACTTAGTCTCCTATGCTTATTTAGTTCCTAAATACACTCATTATTCTTATATTTTGATTTAGGATGCAATTGAAGTCCTTAAGTCAAAAAGAAGCTGAAAAGAGTCCATGGTTCAACTTTAAAGATTAATCTGTACCTGCTCATGAAGAACCAGATGATGTGCCATATATGGTTGGAAAGCTCTTGAAGTCTAGATTCTGGAGAATTGTACGGTTTGTGATTCCTAGTTTTTTAGAGGATGTTACGGCAATTTTAGTACCGATGACGCAGTCTGGATGGCAGAACAGTAATACGCTGGAACGTCCGATCGATCCAACACCCAGGGTCCGATCGATCGGACTATGCAGAATCATGACAGAGCGTATAGTTTTCAGCTGTACATGGCCCGATCGATCCATCCATCCATCCTAAGGGGTCCGATCGATCCGACACCTAAAGCTGGATCGATCGGACTCAAAAATAGCCAGAGAAGGTGGATTTTTACGTATCCGATCGATCCAGCACCTATAGTTCGATCGATCGGACTCGGGCATAAATAGAAGTTGAAGATTTTAACGCATCCGATCGATCCAGCACCCCGAGAAGGATCGATCGGACTTTCCCAGTGAAGAAAATTAACGATTGTGATCTAATCCGAGGGTGGATACACTTAAGGCTATAAATAGGACTCTTTCTAGGGTTTGAGGGGGATTCTTGGACACTTTTGGCTGCTCTTTCTCCTCCTTTAAATTTTTTCTAGGTTTTCTTTTGCTTTATGAAATCTTTTGGAGGATTGTTCTCGATGGCCCTGCGTGGCTAAATCTTGATCCTTGGTCGAGGAGACTGAAACCTCGGAATCAATGAAACTGTGAGATCTAATTTATTTTTATTGTTCAGTTTATACATGAGTATTGGATGTTCTTCTGAGATTAAATCTTCATGATTACCTTGTCTAATTGCTAGGAGGCCTACTAGTTTATTATTCATGGTGATCTACTGCTAGGTTTGATATCAAATTCGGAATTGTTTGATCCCTCTAATCTGCGAAGTAACTAGGGTTTAATAATCTACTGCGTTTCAGAGATTGTTAGGTCTTAGGATGAATATTCAACTAGATTAAATGCAACCGCTTGTGCTTGTGTTGTTTAGCTTCATCGATCTCCCTATTCCTAACGCTGCTACTAGATTAAATCTACAGCGCTTGTCTTAGGTTGTCTAGTAGTTGGGGTTGATTAGATCACTTGTTTCTAATTAACTATGATCGAGGAGACCTTCGAATTGAATTCGGACGATGAATATTCATGGTATAAATTGATTGATACTTGCATCTATGATCAGTTGTTGGATTCCGATGGTGGATGTTGACTCAGACCAAGGTTTGTTCTCTTGATTTAACTCGTTTCTTCGCTTTAGATTATTTCTTTATTGTTTTTCCTCACGTTTAAAACCCCCCATCTTTGTTCACTAAGCACAAAACTAGGCTAAACACTCTTCGTGGGATCGACTCGTACTCGCACTACTGCATTTATTTTAACGAGTATTGGTTTTATTTTTGAGTGCCTGCGACAGCACATCAGTGACTCCAACTTTCTTGACTGAGAGCAGAATTCCTTCTGCACGTAATGATGATGTTACTTCCATCAATACATATGCGTTAAATGCTTTTCCTGGAGAGACAATTACTTATTTTGCAGCTGACAAAATTTCACACGATGAACTTGATTCTACCATAGCTAATCGGTATCCAAATGAGTATTTAAACTCATTGAATCCTGTTGGATTATGATAAGTGCATGAAGGTGCACTCTAAATAGCCTTATAACCATATCAATTGCTAGATTATTATCTTTAATCAACATCTTTATTCCTATTTTTATATCTATATGCTGCTTCACATAGTTGTTTGGAAAATGCAGGAAAAAGGAGAAAAGAAGCTGAAAAGAGTGCATGGATCAATTTTAAAGATTTATCTGTACCTGTTCATGAAGAACCACAGGATGTGCCATACATGGTTGGAAAGTTCTTGAAGTCTAGATTCTGGAGAATTTTACGGTTCATGATTCCGAGTTTCCTAGAGGAAGTTACGGCAATTTCAGTACCGATGCGCAGTCTGAATGGCAGAAATGAAAATAAGCTGGAAGTCCGAGCGAAGGTCCGATCGATCGGACCACGCAAAAACGTGACAGAACATGTGTTTTTCAGCCACAACACATCCAATCGATCCCTCCATCGCTCTTATGGGGTCCGATCGATCCGACACCAATGGTCCGATCGATCGGACTCGAAAAAAGTCAAAAACAGCGGATTTTTACTCAACCGATCGATCCAACACTCATAATTCGATCGATCGGACTTGGGAATTAAAGGGTGACAGAACGTATGCTTTTTAGAGGAACAGAATTCGATCGATCGGACCATCGATCGAACTCGGGAAGAGCCAGAGATGAAGAATCTTTACGAAGTCGATCGATCCGACTCCCTTAATCTGATCGATCCGACTCCCTTAGTCCGATCGATCGGGCTCGGGCGTAAAAAGAAGTTGGAGATTTCAATGAGACCGATCGATCCAACATCCCGAGGAGGATCGATCGGACGTTTCCAGTGAATTAAATCAACGATTTTGATTTAACCCGAGTTTAGGCCTATAAATAGGATACTTAGGGTTATCAAAATGGGACTTTTGGAGGACTTTTTGGCAGCGTTTGGAGGCGAGGAGAAGGGTTCCAGGCTTGGTTTTCTTTTCTTATTCCTTCTTTCTTTCTCCATTAGTTTTGTTGCCCTCATGGTGAACATGAGTGGCTAGTTTCTTTTCTAAGGTACGGATGTAGCCTAACTGAATCGTTCTATGTTATTGGATCATGATTATTTAATCAGTTTATTTTCCTTGTTTCATTCATTATTATAACTGAGATCTTAAATACCTTTATCTGGCCAATAGAAGTATTATAGATTGTTGTATGTGAGATTGGGCGAGAGTTCATTCCCTAATCTTGTAGGATCTATGAATGAATGAGTTTATGTCGAGGTCGGGTTCAAGCTAAGAGTATTCTTGGTTCATGATTGTTCTTCAGAGCTTAATGGATTCTTAATTAACACTTAGTTATGGGTTCATTAGCTAGGGTTAATTGAGGGTACTTGGTGAAGACCACGGCCGAACGGATCATCATACCGGAAGAACGAGCCCTTGGAATTAAACTGAAACTTGATTGATTCAGTGCATAGAATGAGGATGTTATGGTGAAATCGGAACCTTAGTATTCATCCATCATATTTTCATCATTTTCTTATTTCGTTATTAGATTATCTATCTTCGAGACTTCATATTTCTTATTTTCCCTTCCTTATTTTCTTTCTTTTCTGTTCTTTAGCGTTTCACTCTAATAATTTCTACAAATCTCTCTGGGTACGATACTCGTCTTGCTACTATACTGATTGCACCGATTCGTATACTTGCGAGATATAAAATTTATTAAACAAGTTTTTGGCGCCGTTGCCGGGGATTTGATTAGAGTTTATTTGTAGTGAATGTAAGGTCGCCGATCACGGAAAGGAAAGTTGTTGCCCTTGAACAATAAAGTAGATCAAATTGGTTGGAAGAAAAGATCTAACAAAGACAGCCTGTCCACATCAGATCTAGGAGTTCAAGAGGAGGAACAAGAGGAGATGGCGCTTAATAACAATTTATGTCCTTTGGAGGAGTATGCGAGGCCAACTATTTCTACCTCACCTTCGTGCATTGCGTTACCTACAGAGGCTAGAAATTATGAACTTAAAAATCTACATTTTTCTATGCTTCCTGAATTTCATTGTTTACCTTCTGAGGATGCATTAACTTTTGTGAATGATTATTATGCTACTATTCAGACTTTTCCTCTAGGAGGCGTTACTGAAGATCAATTGAGGATGCGATGTTTTCCTTACACCCTGAAGGACAAAGCGAAGAGATGGTTGATGTCGTTGCCTCCTGGATCACTAACTACTTGGGATGCAATTTATAACAAGTTTGTTAGTAAATTTTATTCTCATGCCATGACTACTAGCTTGAGAAGGCAAATTCCAAATTTTCAGCAATCTGATGGAGAACCATTTCATGAAGCATGGGATAGATTTAAGATGCTTTTGATGCAATGTCCACATCATAATTATTCTTTAGAAAATTAGATGCAATATTTTTATGATGGACTAAATCTTTCTTGTCAGACTATGGCAGATAATGCTGCAGGTGGAGCGATGTTCAAAAGGAGACCACCGGAGGCATATGAAATCTATGAGATGCTAGGATCAAACTCGCAGCAGAGGGACACGAGGAATAAGGCGAGAGGCATCTATGAGCTGAACCAGAATGATGACATGGCAAGGCAGATTGCAACCCTTAACAAGAAGATAGACGCGATGATGTCCACACAACCAAAACCGGTTGAGGTTTGTTCAATTTGCAATGTTGTTGGTCATAGGTTTGATTCTTATCCTTCTGGTAGTGAATTTCCTGAATATGTGCAAGAGCAAGCTAATTTGATGAATGCTTATAATCCGAGACCTAGATTTGACCCTTATGCAAATACTTACAATCCTGGCTGGAGGGAGCATCCGAATTTTTCATGGAAAAATACTGCTAATGCTAGTATGCCTACTGCTAATCAGTCTAACCCACCTGTTAAGTCGTCTTTGGAAGCGACTATGTTAGCTTTTATGCAGAAAATAGATTCAAAGATGGAAAAACAAGATTCAGTCATTGCTCGACAAGAGTCAGCCATTGCTCGACAAGAGTCAGCCATTGCTCAACATGACGCGGTACTAAAGAATGTTGCAGCATCCGTTGGGAAGTTAGAAGTTCAAGTGGGACAACTTGCTGATGCGGTACGAGCCCATGTCCCAGGCAAATTCCCAAGCCAACCTGAGCAAGCGAAAGCAGTTAAAGTTCTTCGTTCAGGTAAAATTATTGATAATAAGATTAATGCTAAAGTTGCTGATGAGTGTAATGATGATGCAAGTGAGGAAGTTGAAATGGAGGAACACTCGAAAGGGTCACCACCGGCCACATCTGCTTCTGAGCATGGAAAGAGAGCAAATTCAGTTCCGGAGGTTTATCACAACTCTCCTCCACCATATGTGCCGCCGGTTCCTTTTCCAGGCCGCCTAAAGAAAGCCAAAATGGATAAGTCATATTCTGAAATTTATGATATTTTATCTAAGGTTAATGTGAACTTACCATTACTCGATGTAATTAGGAACATGCCAGCATTTCCAAAGTTCTTCAAGGAACTAAGTACTTCAAAGCGTAAGTATGAACCTCATGAAAAAGTGATGGTTTCAGAGACGGTAAGCGCGGTTCTACAAAGGAAGCTTCCACCCAAGCTTAAGGATCCAGGGAGTTTTAACATTACTATTACTGTTGGTGATACAAAGATAGGAGAGGCAATGCTTGATTTAGGAGCCAGTGTTAATTTGATGCCTTACTCTGTTTTTCTTCAGTTAGGTGTGGGAGAATTAAAACCTACTACAATGTCTCTACAACTTGAGGATCGTTCCATTAAATATCCATTAGGCATTGTAGAAGACATTTTATTACAAGTTGATAAATTGATTATCCCTGCTGATTTTGTGATATTGGATATGGAAGATACACCCTTGCATGATAGGAATTTACCAATTTTGTTGGGACGTCCATTTATGGCCACAGCCAAGACTATGATAAATGTGCAGGATGGTAAGCTCAGCATGACAGTTTTAGGTGAAACTGTTGAATTTAAAGTTTTTGAATCTATGTCCTACCCTTCAAACTCTTTTGATTGTTTCTCGATAGATGTTTTAGATTCATTGGTGTTTTCTAGTTTCATGCAGGAGCAAGTGAAGACTACTCCAGAAGCGGCATTGACGATGGAAAAGGAGGAGTTGCAGAATTACGAGGGAGTAAAGGAGGTTATAGCAGCCCTTGAGGCATTGCAACCATGTTTCCCTGATGAATCTCGGTTAGACATACTAAACGAATCTTATTCTAAAATGGTTTCATCAATAGTTTCCTCACCAAAGCTTGAGTTAAAACCTCTTCCTAGTAATCTGAAATATGCATATCTTGGTGAGAATGAAACCCTTCCTGTGATTATTGCTTCTGACATTACTTCATTGGAAGAGGAAAAATTATTGAGAGTTCTTAGGGAGCATAAAACTGCAATAGGTTGGACAATTGCAGATATTAAAGGAGTAAGTCCTACTATGTGCATGCATCGCATTATTTTGGAAGAGGATGCCAAACCTATACGGGATGCCCAGCGTCGCCTCAACCCAAACATGAAAGACGTTGTTCGGGAAGAGATCCTTAAGTTGCTCGATGTTGGCGTGATCTATCCTATTTCTGACAGCAAATGGGTAAGTCCAGTTCACGTGGTGCCTAAGAAATCAGGGATAACAGTTGTGAAGAATGAGAACAATGAGCTCATACCCACGAGGATGACTACTGGATGGCGTGTCTGCATCGATTATCGCAAGCTTAATGCAGCTACTAAAAAGGACCATTTTCCTTTACCTTTTATTGATCAAATGTTTGAACACTTAGCTGGTCACTCATTTTATTGTTTTCTTGATGGATTTTCAGGTTATAATCAAATTGCTATCGCCCCAGAGGACAAAGAGAAGACAACTTTCACCTGTCCGTTTGGAACATTCGCATACAGAAGGATGCCGTTCGGATTGTGTAATGAACCTGCCACCTTTCAAAGATGCATGATATCGATTTTCTCCGACATGATAGAAAGGTTTGTCGAGGAATTCATGGATGATTTTTCTATATTTGGGAATTCTTTTGATAATTGCCTTGCAAACCTAACCTTGGTGCTTAAAAGATGTGAAGAGACAAATTTGACATTGAGCTGGGAGAAGAGTCACTTCATGGTAAGGCAAGGTATTGTGTTGGGACATGCTATTTCTAGTAAAGGTATTGGAGTAGATAAAGCAAAAATAGATTTGATTGAGAAATTACCGCCCCCTACTTCTGTGAAAGGTGTGCGGAGTTTTTTGGGCCATGCAGGATTTTATCGCAGATTCATTAGAGATTTTTCTAAAATTGCACAACCATTGTGTGATTTATTGGCCAAAGATAGTGAGTTTAAGTTTTGTAAAGCTTGTCTTGATGCTTTCAATACTTTGAAAGAGAAATTGATTACTGCACCAATTATTATGCCTCCTGATTGGTCGTTGCCCTTTGAGATAATGTGTGATGCGTCTGATTATGCTATAGGGGCTGTTCTAGGACAAAGGGTAAATAAGGTCTCTCATGCTATTTATTATGCAAGTCGTACACTCAATGATGCTCAAATCAATTACTCAACTACTGAAAAAGAATTACTTGCTGTTGTTTTTGCATTGGAGAAATTTCGCTCTTATTTGATTGGATCTAAAGTTATTATTTATTCAGATCATGCAACATTGAAATATCTACTAACCAAAAAGGATACAAAGCCAAGGTTAATCAGGTGGATCCTACTGCTGCAAGAGTTCGATTTGGAAATAAGGGACAAGAAAGGGAGCGATAATGTAGTGGCAGATCACTTGTCACGACTGGAACACATGGCCGGCCCTAAGGATGTACAACCCATCCAAGAATGCTTTCCCGATGAACAACTATTTTCTGTGAATGGAAAAGAGCCCTGGTATGCGGATATTGTTAACTATCTAGCTAGTAAAGTTCTGCGTGCTGATCTAAGTTCACAAGAAAAGAAAAGATTTTTGTCCACAGTCAGATATTACTTTTGGGATGACCCTTATTTATTTAAACATTGTCCAGATCAAATAATAAGGCGTTGTGTTCCAGAATATGAGCATGATGATATATTGAAATTTAGTCATGAATTAACGTGTGGAGGACACTTTGGAGGTAAGAAAACTGCTTTTAAAGTTCTTCAATCTGGTTTCTTTTGGCCTACATTATTCAAAGATGCATTTAATTTTGTTACTAAGTGTGACAGATGTCAACGGTCAGGGAACATAAGCAAAAGGAATGAGATGCCTCTTACAAATAATCTGGTGGTGGAATTGTTCGATGTTTGGGGCATAGACTTTATGGGACCGTTTCCTCCATCATACGGGTACACGTATATTCTTGTTGCTGTAGATTATGTGTCTAAGTGGATTGAAGAAATTGCAACCAGGAACAATGACAGGAAGACCGTGGTGGGATTCTTGAAAGATATGATTTTTACAAGGTTTGGTACACCTCGGGCGATTATAAGTGATGGGGGATCACACTTTTGCAATAGAGCGTTTGATGCATTGTTGAAGAAGTACAACATCACTCATCGGGTCGCAACTCCTTACCACCCTCAAACATCGGGCCAAGTGGAGGTGAGCAATAGGCAAATAAAGATGATCCTGGAACGGGTTGTTGGCACTACAAGGAAGGATTGGGCAGTGAAATTGAATGATGTTCTTTGGGCGTATCGCACCGCATATAAAACTCCAATTGGTATGAGCCCTTATCGCATTGTCTTTGGAAAAGCATGTCATCTACCGGTGGAATTGGAGTATAGGGCCTATTGGGCAATAAAGCAGCTGAATTTTGACATGAGAGAAGCGGGGGATATGAGAAAGATGCAATTGAATGAATTGGATGAGCTGCGGAATGAAGCGTACGAGAATGCTAAGATTTACAAGGAAAGAACCAAGCTCTATAATGATAAAGCAATACAACGGAAGGAGTTTACACCAGGTATGAAAGTTTTACTTTATAACTCACGAATGAAATTCTTTCCAGGTAAATTAAGGTCAAGATGGACGGGTCCCTTTAAAGTGACACAAGTATCTCCTCATGGTGCTGTTGAAATTGAGAATGAAAAGAGTGGAAGCAAATTCAAAGTCAATGGGCACCGTTTGAAGCGGTATTTGGAAGGACAATCAGAAGTTGTGGATGCAGCAAATTTTGTTGAACCTTAAGGCTTTGCAGTGCGTCTTGCCTAGACGTTAAATAAAGCGCTGGGTGGGAGGCAACCCACCAAGGTAACTTGTTTTTAAGTTTCAATTTTTAGTTTTCATTTTTATGTTTCTCTTTTGTTTTCTTTTAGGTTTTCAACCACCATGAGGATCCTTGAGGAGATGTTCGCTACTCTATCAGGTGGCCTCTTTCTTATTTACAGTACTTGTCTCTTCTTTCTCTGGAAATTTTTGGATAGCCACTTCCTACATATTTGATTGGATAAATGCACACATTGAGGACAATGTTGATTTCAGGTTGGGGGGTGTAGACATTACCTTGTAGGTTTAATAGTGTTAAATTGTACATGAGCGGAAATGTTTATGCTTATTTTACATGTTACTTTCATATGGATTGGCCGATACATTGATTGCATGTATGATAACCTGAAGGTAGAATATCATGTGATGCACACACCAACACTTTATGTGCAGTGGCGATTATACTCACCAGAGGAATGAGCATGCTATTGTCAATCTAGACCATGATTTCAGCATTAGCTAGTGTTGAGTATTGCATGCAGAAAAAAAAAAGAGAAAAAGTTCTGAAGCTTTAATAAGCTGTGCCTAAACGACTGTTAAGTGATCTATTGAGTAACCGGGTGTTCTTGCCTCAGGAAGCGGGGAGCTCGCGTAAAAAGGTAGAATCACTAATAGCTAAAAAAAAAAAAACTACTCAGTGTTTTGTTAAGTAACCGGGTCTCTGCGCCTCAAGAAGTGAAGAGTGCTCGTGTAAAAAGGCAAAATGTCTGATAGTTAAAAAAAAAAAAAAAAAAAAAACAAACAAGAGCATGTTGTACTTAAAGTGCGAGGGTTGGATGATTGGTCATGATGATAGTAGTGTGTTTGGACTAATGGTGGGTAGAAGTTGCTTCTGTACGTAACTTTTATTTGTCACGTCACATGAGTTCGGCTGAATGGTGATTAGCATGTTTGAAGTGTAGAAGTTAATTTCATGTGTTAGTAGCATGTGCATGAGTATAAGACGTTTTGTGCTCTGTACTAGATAGAACATTATTGACTTGACAAGGTAGTACTTTTATTATGCATGTCTACAACCTACGACCGTTGGTGTGCTTAATATATTTTATGCACTTAAAATTGCTAGAGACTAGCAATAAGATGGTTGGGGGGTGTGATAAGTGCATGAAAGTGCACTCTAAATAGCCTTATAACCATCTCAATTGCTAGATTATTATCTTTAATCAACATCTTTATTCCTATTTTTATATCTATATGCTGCTTCACATAGTTGTTTGGAAAATGCAGGAAAAAGGAGAAAAGAAGCTGAAAAGAGTGCATGGATCAACTTTAAAGATTTATTTGTACCTGTTCATGAAGAACCAGAGGATGTGCCATACATGGTTGGAAAGCTCTTGAAGTCTAGATTCTGGAGAATTTTACGTTTCGTGATTCCGAGTTTCCTAGAGGAAGTTACGGCAATTTCAGTACCGATGCGCAGTCTGAATGGCAGAAAGGAAAATAAGCTGGAAGTCCGAGCGAAGGTCCGATCGATCGGACCACGCAAAAACGTGACAGAACATGTGTTTTTCAGCCATAACACATCCGATCGATCCCTCCATCGCTCTTATGGGGTCTGATCGATCCGACACCAATGGTCCGATCGATCGGACTCGGAAAAAGTCAAAAACAGCGGATTTTTACTCAACCGATCGATCCAACACTCATAATTCGATCGATCGGACTTGGGAATGAAAGGGTGACAGAACGTATGCTTTTTAGAGGAACACAATTCGATCGATCGGACCATCGATCGAACTCGGGAAGAGCCAGAGATGAAGAATCTTTACGAAGTCGATCGATCCGACTCCCTTAGTCCGATCGATCGGTCTCGGGCGTAAAAAGAAGTTGGATATTTCAATGAGACCGATCGATCCAACATCCCGAGGAGGATCGATCGGACGTTTCCAGCGAATTAAATCAACGGTTTTGATTTAACCCGAGTTTAGGCCTATAAATAGGATACTTAGGGTTATCAAAAGGGGACTTTTGGAGGACTTTTTGGTAGCGTTTGGAGGCGAGGAGAAGGGTTCCAGGCTTGGTTTTCTTTTCTTATTCCTTCTTTCTTTCTCCATTAGTTTTGTTGCCCTCATGGTGAACATGAGTGGCTAGTTTCTTTTCTAAGGTACCGATGTAGCCTAACTGAATCGTTCTATGTTATTGGATCATGATTATTTAATCAGTTTATTTTCCTTGTTTCATTCATTATTATAACTGAGATCTTAAATACCTTTATCTGGCCAATAGAAGTATTATAGATTGTTGTATGTGAGATTGGGCGAGGGTTCATTCCCTAATCTTGTAGGATCTATGAATGAATGAGTTTATGTCGAGGCCGGGTTCAAGCTAAGAGTATTCTTGATTCATGATTGTTCTTCAGAGCTTAATGGATTCTTAATTAACACTTAGTTATGAGTTCATTAGCTAGGGTTAATTGAGGGTACTTGGTGAAGACCGCGGCCGAACGGATCATCATACCGGAAGAACGAGCCCTTGGAATTAAACTGAAACTTGATTGATTCAGTGCATAGAATGAGGACGTTATGGTGAAATCGGAACCTTAGTATTCATCCATCATATTTTCATCATTTTCTTATTTCGTTATTAGATTATCTATCTTCGAGACTTCATATTTCTTATTTTCCCTTCCTTATTTTCTTTCTTTTTTGTTCTTTAGCGTTTCACTCTAATAATCTCTACAAATCTCTGTGGGTACGATACTCGTCTTGCTACTATACTGATTGCACCAATTCGTATACTTGCGAGATATAAAATTTATTCAACAGATTACCGTTGTTTAAGTTAGAGTTGAAAGTTGGTTGCCCAGTAATGTTGTTGAGGAATATAGCGCCAAAGGATGGACTTTGCAATGGCACACGATTGATGGTTGTGAGATGTGCTTCGCGCATAATTGAGGCTTTAATTTTAAATGGAGATAAATCTGGCAATTTAGTATTCATTCCAAGGATATCATTGACTCCATCAACTTTAGAATGTTTGGCTTTTCAAATGACAAGACGTCAATTCCCGATTCGATTGGCATATGCTATGACAATAAATAAATCTCAAGGCCAATCGGTGAGATTTGTTGGGATTGATTTGTGCACACCTGTCTTTAGTCATGGGCAACTGTATGTGGCACTATCTAGATGCACATCTGCTAATCGCATAAGTGTTTTGCTTCCCGAAGATGGGTCCAGTTCCACATCAAATATAGTTTATACTGAGGTTTTGTTGTAATGCTACTTCGTCGAATTGGAATCATCATAATTAGGTAATTTAAGTTTCACATTATTTACAATTAATATACTTCATGATGTCAAATATTGTACTAATTTTTTAATTTTTTTTAGCAGATTATTGTGCATTTCCCTCGCTAACTGCCAAGGTTTGATTTGATTTTGCCCTCACTAATACACTGTTCCAAGGCTTATCATTGTAGGCAGTATGGATCATGTCGTCATTTTCGGAACGGTGAGTTACTCTGGTAAAAACTAAAGTTATTACTTTTTTAAAAGCAGTAATTACCTTCCACACAATTCTTATTTTCTTAAATAAACTTTTTGAGTGCTTAGGAAGATAATAATGTCCGACGAACTGTTGAAATGTTACGCTATAGCGGAGTTCGTGTTGAAATTCGCTCTGAGCATGACTTTCATGCCATGCAACCACCTTTAGTGAGTGGAAAAAAATATTTACATAATAATTGATAATGATAATACTGCTTAGTTGATTAGCTTTCTCACTTACAATACTGAACCATGTTTTCAGGCACAATCAAGACGTCCGGCACCACCTGCTACAAATGGGGTAAGTAAAGCATATTAGCTTTCTCACATACAACACTGAACCAAAACGTCCAAGAACATATTTTATCAAGAGGTCTTGGTTGATTGTAATAATTATTTGATAATCTTTTCTACTGCAGGATTGGGATGCACATGCTCAAAACATGTTGTATAATAGTAGAATGACCCTGCTTAGTTGGACCTCGAACAATGTATGTACTGTATATATTATATTTATATTGCAAATATTTTTTCATCGTTTATGCTCTCATGATTCTGTTGCAGGTTGTATTTTGGATGCCACGGGTGCGATTCTCCATCAAGATAGAGACATACACTCTCAGACGCATTATCGGTAGAAGGTTAGAGAAGCCATGGTGGTTACATGCGAGGTGGATGTTAGAGCTTTCTTAATCTCTTTTACATACATGTTGTGACTTGAAACAAAATGAACCAAAGTTGGACATATTGGTATCAACTACTATAGGGGAACTTGACTTTTCTTTATGCTTGCGAGTATCTCTTTTACATAGATGTTTTTTAGGTAACTTCGGTATATTGGCTGTCTTAGGAATAAGTTATCCCTAGAGAACTAGATTTTTACATGTTATCAAAGCTTATTCTGTTAAGATTTTGGATTGATGATGGTAATTATCTAACTGTTGGATTTTCTGATCCAGGGCCACGCATCAGTGAAGTGGTGGTGGAGTTGTGGGAAT
Organism: Narthecium ossifragum; assembly: GCA_963920575.1. NCBI lineage: Eukaryota > Viridiplantae > Streptophyta > Magnoliopsida > Dioscoreales > Nartheciaceae > Narthecium > Narthecium ossifragum. The sequence continues at coordinate 14,207,568 of OY986967.1, read as the reverse complement.
GCTTGGAGCTAGAGTTAAAAAGAGAAAAAACCAACGGTTGGATTTTGCTAGCCCTGGAGTTGGATTATTGTCAAATTAGAATATCTGTATTTTTGTTTTTTCTTTGAAGTTGTGGTTTGTGACGGATAATGTTGTATTTGAGGATACTATGGTTTGTAAAGTTTGTGGGGACAAGGTTTGCCCCGGGGACAAAGTTTGTGAGGGATAATGTTGTATTTGAGGGATAATGTTGCACTTATAAGGTTTGCTTCGGTACAGGTGAGGTTCTACCGAAATTTTTTGAAAAAACTCTATATATCTGTGACGTAGACACAGGCATTCCCTAGTATATATATAAAAAAGAAACTATTAAGTGTTTTGCTAAGTAACCGGGTCTCTTCGTATCAAAAAGCGGAGAGTACTCGCGTAAAAAGGCAAAGTATCTGATAGTTGAAAAGAAAAAGAAGCAGAAAGAGTATGTTGTACTTAAAGTGTGAGGGTTGGATGATTGGTCATGAAGATAGTAGTGTGTTTGGACTAATTGTGGGTAGAGTTGCTACTGTACGTAACATTTATTTGTCACATCACATGCGTTCTTCTAAATGGTGATTAGCATGTTTGATGTGTAGAAGTTGATTTCATGTGTTGGTAGTATGTGTATGAGTATAAGAAGTTTTCATATTTTGTATTGTACAGAACACTATTGACTTGATGAAACAGAATTTTTATCATGCATGTCTACATCCTTGAACCGTTAATATGCTTAATTATATTTTATGCGCTTTGAATTGATAGAGACTAGCAATAAGCTGGTTGGGGGGTGTGATGAGTGCATGAAAGTGCACTCTAAACATGACTAAGAGCAGCTTATTTTCTTTGTTTTCATGATTAATATAGATGATTTCATCCGTATATGTTGCTTTACAAAGTTATTTGTATTATGCAGAAAATTATAACAAAGATGAGACTTTTAACACCAAAACTGTACCTTCTCGGAATGAACTAGATGAAATTCCATATATGATTGAAAAGCTCTGGAAGTCTAGTTTCCGAGAGTTTTTACGGTTCGTGATTTGGAGTTTCCTAGAGGAAAATATGCTATTTTGAGTATGAGAGGTGCAAACAGAGTAGTTACGTAAGAAGAAGATCATCTGATGCTCAAAGGATCGATTTTACTCTATCAAAGGATCGATCAAACCCTGACATAACGCATACTTTTCAGATGATCACAGAAGGATCAATCCTACTATCCACCCTACTGAGAAGGATCGATCCTTTGCCTTACAAAAGATCGATCTTAGTCGGGGCGACCTAGAACACAGAAAATGAGGAGAAATACAGTTTCGTCGATTGGTAGGAAAATACGTGAAAGAAGGTTCAGAGATCTACAACTTTTATGTTGGACATTTTGTGAGATTCTGGATGGTGTGATAGCAGATTGGAAGAATAGATGAAGTTAGACAAGCTGCAAAAATATTCTGTCGAAGCTGAGAAGAATATTCGTCAAAGATTCCAGATAACTCTGAATATTATGAAATCTTCGAGATCGGACAGAAGACTTCCAAATCTACAACTTTTGTGTTGAGCAAGTTTCCAAATTTCGGCTGGATTGGACCCAACTACTACCGGAATAGGGCTGCTAGGATTAACTCAGGAAATCCGAGTTGCACCATAAGTCCAACTCAACTAAAACCCTAATTTCGGGAGTTCCCCTATATATATGGTTATTTTAATCCGAAATTAGGCTGGTCCCAAGGGGGTTTTCTACAGAGCTTTGGAGGGGAGAAAAGCAAGAAAGAAGATGAAGAAATCTCCATCCATGGCCGACTAAGTCGCGGGCATGGCGGACGGATGATCTAGCAAGGATTAGGATTTCTTCTTCATCATGGTTCATAGATTTTCATCTTTATTGTTTAAACTCTATTTATGTATTGGATCTTTACATATTGCTTTGTAGTTGAACATTATTATAAATCCAGTAATGCTTCTTTTATGATATTGTGATCCCACAGTTATCTCTTTTGATTCTCCTACTGAGTCTCACGAAACCTTTGCTATGCATTGCCCGTAGTGACAGCTGGTATTATGTATTCTTAGGGATATGGTAAGACAAGGTTGGGGCTCTATCCCGAGGAATCTTTGCTATGCGTTGCCTGTAGTGACAACCGGTATCGTGTATTCTTAGGATTTGATAGGACGGAGTTAGGGTTACAACGAGAAGAACCAAACATAGAAAGAGACATTTATATTTTATCAGATTCATAATTCTATATCTTCCGATTAAGGTGATTGAGATGTGAATCCCTTAACCAAGTATTATATGAACCGTTGGTAGAAGAAGAACCTAAATATGAGTGAAGTGATTCCTGAAGCCTACACTTATTAAAATCTTGATATCTTTAGTTAATCTTGAATTATCATTGAATCCTTTGATCTAATTTAGTTAATTCTTAAGTTCTCGTTTCTCTTCAATTCATTGTTATTTGCGTTTTGGATATTTTCTGCTTGTCTCTCTGTGGGTTCGACCTCTCTTATGCTGTACTGCACCGCGACCACTGTGCGTGACACATTTGAGCGACATCAAATAGTAGGATCGATCGTACTATCTATAATTGCTGGTGACGCCCCGTGAAGGATCGATCCTACTAATCGAGTAGGATCGATCTTGCTATTTTTGTCCTGCTACGTCCCGTGGAGGATTGATCCGTCCTTTGAAGGAAGATCGATCCCTTTATGTTTGTTCTTTGTCCAGTTGCTGGTCAAGTAGGATCGATCCCTTCAATAGAGGAAGATCGATCCTTCATGTTTGAGTTGCCCGAATATGCTTCTTTTAGCTCCAAAGTTGATCTAACTCGTAGTAGGATCTGTTATACCTGAAACGGGATAAAAGTAGTTAGTGAAGCATTGCTCAGAGACCAACAAAGCAAAATAAGACGGGTGTTTTGTGCACTTTTCAAGTCTTATCACATCCCCCAACTTGATCTTTGCTAATCCTCGAACAAAGCAAACAAGAATTAAAATTCAAGCAGTAAATCTAACTAGCCACTTTCGTATGTCTCACGATTGCACTTAGCATGTGCAACAAGCCTTTAAACCCCTGGGTGGCCCCAGTGGAGGAGTTATAGTCTCCTGAGGGTTTCCAGTGATGATACCCACAAACATCTATACATCGCCTTTTTACGTATCATCCAAAATCGATTATCATATTCATTGATTCAAATGCACTATGTAGAAACAATATCCATGAGTCTATTCTTCAATCCATAGTCGTATAAAAGTAATGTAAATAAGAACAAGTCATAGCACAGTTTCAGTACTTCAACATATTTAATCATGATTCAAAACTAACTTTGACTCTCCAGTGTGTGGATTTGGTTCCACATGTATCAGAATATTCATTATATCTAAGCATTCCACTAGTCAAGATCACAATCCTAAGCAAGCACATCTTTTCCACTTACCACATCCAACCTCTGTTCTTCTTTCTTTTCTTTTGTTTTTTTTTCTTTCTTTTTTTCTTTCTTTTTTTTTCTTTAGGCTCTTCAATCGTTTTACGTGAAGATCACGCTGGCTAGGCACATTGTCCGATTACTAAGTATGAAGTCCCTTTTCTCATTTTTAGGCAATTCAACCGTTTTACGTGAACAACACGCTGGTTAGGCATCCTGCCCGATTACTAAGTTGAACCCCCACACTTTTCATACATAGATACTTTTTGCAGACAGAAAATTGTATGTGTTCATGTATCTTCTGTGACATGTCCTAGAATTATAAATCTATTCTAGTCTCAGGCTCAGAATCGAACTTCAACAAATCCACATGTGGAAGTGCTCAAGTGCAATAGGATTCGTTAAGTTAGGCTTAAACCATGGTAAAAGTGTTAAAGTACAGAACTCAAGCCATGCATTGCTACATTTACCAAATTTTACAAGACATATGAACTTCTGAATGAACCATCGAATAATGTTCTAAGTTATGCATCATTATCAATAATCATCATAACTTCATTCGTCTGACACGTTATAAGGGATGTATAAACTTTGGTTATCATATAATAAATAACTCACCATGAATTCCTAGAATTCGACCCCCCAATTTAAATGGAATTGTCCCCAATTACACTAAGTCAGAAAAAGAAATCAACGAATATAGGGTAGAGATAACCTGTATAGTCTTCGTACTAAAAAGTAACCTTGGGGAGAAAAATAAAAACAGACATGCGGATCAAGGTTAGTCGTGAAAACCGAGTTATGTCGTGATGTCACCCTGCTGTACATGCGATAGCATAGATGCCCTGTAAAATCAGAGAAAGAATACCCCATGATTGCATTTATGGAAAGAAACAAATAAGCATAACAATGGAGAAAAATTGGGCAACATTTCCTCTATTTATTCAATAGGCACAAGGGCAGTATAACCATTCGTCACACAAGGACATAAAAAGTAAACTATCCTAAGCATCCACCTGCAACACACAATAAAGAACACCTGCATCCACCCCCACAAGTACAGATCATCATATTCAGCCACCCCACACTCCCGGGGTACACCCCCATATCTCAAAACAGGTCAATATATTAAGAATGTCAAGCAGATACAAACGATAGCCAACCACCCAACAAAAATCGCATCAAAACATACCACCACACGGCCTTAGATGCAAGAAACCTAAAAGGTAAACATGTAATCCAAGAAAGCAACTAAGGTACGAGACTCAAGGCAGGGGACGCGGCGCCGGAAAGGACAAAGGTCTGTAAGGGACAATGGCAGTCACTGCTGGAGGTGGATGGAGGTCGTCAAGATGCGCACTGTCACCCCCCGACCCAGAAAACCCATCCAGATCGAGACGTGAGCCACCTAAACCTGTTTACATCATCAATTGGCGCACAAGTATATAACTGCTATTAATTTAAACAATTTAATCCTCAAATTCATAAAAATTTTGACAGAATCCCCTTTATAGTTATAACACAGAAAACCTGTACATTTGATAATATTCCGAATTCAACTTGTACAATGATAACATGGGAAATAACTAATTATTACATTTCTCAAATACAACTACATTAAAGATCATACAATCATGTCCTCGAATACATCATGTTATACATCGATTTATACATCAATTTGTACATCATAAATTAAAGCTGGAAATTATCTGGTGACGAACTCCTCAACGCTCCAAGTCCTCGATCTCCTCGAAATACCGCGCCATCTTCTAAATGAACACCTGAAAGAAGGAACTGTATCGACCTGCATCACCGATGCAGCCCAGGTAGGGTGAGCAATAATGCCCAGTAGGGTTCTACTCTACGTCGCACAGAAAGGGAGGAAAACTGCAACTGCGTCATTCTCCGCCTAAGCCTAAGGTATGCCAAGGGGTCCCATAACCCCGTCGATTCCCGAGGGCTCCTGTCCAGGTCCCACCCTCACCCAAGAACAGACGAGAGGAAACAAAGACTGCGGGCTCCTCTCCAGGTACCACCCTGCCCAGTCATACCATCTCTCGCAGGGACACACATGTCAAGGATATCGACAACCATCCTTAGCGCTTGGCCTTGGAGACCCGACACGACCTCTACAACTCAAATACAATAATATCCAACATGGTCGACTAGAACAATAACCTCAAATGATATCAATTATGATCATTCGATGACAATCACGTCCTAATCCTCAACTACCCAAACCCCGACCCAAGGGCTAGATCCGGGCTACCCGAGAACCCCGGATCGGCGATCGAATCCATCGCCTACCACCTAGCCTGAATGTCTCTAATGCAACCATCATGCATGAGCTTATTCAAACAACTAGGCCTAGGTGTCTCTACATGACAAACCATCAGTCAATTGTTCAACATGATATACCCTAGTTATAGAGTAGGGTTTAGCATTACAGAGCTATACATAATCCAACCATGGCATTCATACATCTAAACTATATATAATATCATTCGATAAACAAGGGCACACCCTCGGCCCAATTAGTCTAAACATTCCCAAGGGCATTACTCCCTTGTTTAACCCACGAATAAAATAAAAACGGGCGCACAGCCGGCCCTAGGCTTGAGCATGATAAACGAGTACATAGCTGGCGCAATTACATCATATTAAGAGAATTGAATAGGGAAATACACAAACCTACACTTGATAATCTACCTCTCCAGCAACAACAATAAAATATTTCAGCGGTGATTTAAAGAGCAATCTGAGAGAAGGGGAGCTCCCAAGCCTCCAACAAATATAAACCAAAACCGATCAGGATGTACATTAGTGATCAAGCACACACATTCCAATTAGAAGCGAGAGAGGAGGAAATTCAGGGACTAACCTATAAGGGAGGTTGAACGACAATTATAGCATGACTCAGATGAGAAAAGGTGGAGGAATCCACTTAAGTTAAGAGCAGTGATACGCTACACTGATCATCTAAATCTTGGTTGCTCATATGGCACTTCATAGAAGATCGATTACACAAAATATGGGAATGGATTGATATGCATGTTATAGATGTCAATGCCGCATCGCCAATCCAAAGGGGAGTCACCGACCAACACCCGACTAGTCACGAACATAGGAGTAGGAGACAGAGTTTCAAATTCGAGGGCAAGTCTTCATAGTCCAGGAATGAGAAGGGGGAGAGAGGAGAAACATTTCAGAGGCAATAGCGACAGCCACAGGATAACCAGAAGCTTAGATTACATCACGGACTTGTGCTATCTCAAGCTAAGCATAAGCGAGTCCATCTCTATCCCTATTTAGAGCTGAACACAAACCATTCACAGACAACGAGCAGGATTGACAGCTCTACCTGCAACTCTAACCAACCGATCCAATCCAGAGCACCAGAGGACACCGTGGAAGCATCGGATGGGAGTTTGAGGAGGGAGAAGAAACCCTTGCAGAGGAAGAAAACAGAGAACGAGCAGAGGCAAACCCGGAACAGGGGAAGAAGGAAGAAGAAAACCTCACCAAGGACATGAGATTATGATGGAAAGCCCCCCACCCAACGAAAGGAAAGGCTCTGATCACACCCACGGAAAACAGGGGAGGAACTTCAGTAGAAAACCAATAAAATGCAACATCTCCAACAACCCACGGTAGCAAGAAGAGGAAGAAGAAGCATCACCAAAGACCATGAGAGAATAGAAGCCCAAACACCATCCAAGCCACGGAAAAACAGAGCAAAAGTAACACTCCCACGCTAAGGCATCAAAGTCGGCAAACAGAGTAGGAACAAACTGGAAAACAGAGCAAAGCCTACAGGAAAACAAAACAGAGCCGGAAGCAAAGCATCCTGTGGAAATCCAATCAATCATCGCCGGAAAACCAAAGGGAAAACGACACATATCCTCACCGGGAAAAACAGGGCAAACATAGCATAGATGCAATCCTATGGCCTAATCTATGCTAGTAGAGTCTAAACCAAGTTTAGGCTAGAAACCCTACCTCTGGATCATCAACGCCGTCTTCTCCTCTGATCGCGGCAAGCTTCTCTCTCCCTTTTGATCGCTAGCACCGCCGCCAGGCCAGTCAAAATCTCCTCCTCCGGCCACGTCGTTACCGTTGATGTCGTCCTCCTTGCCCTCATCGGGTCGCCAGCCACTCCTCTCCAGTTGCCTCTTCAACCACGGTCGCCGCCGTCGGCATCACCTCTCTCTCCCTCACTCTCTCTTTCCGCGAGATCGGGCCACTGCTCTCTTGATCTCTCTCTCTCTCGGAGTAGATCGCGATGAGCTCTCTCTCTCTCTTAATCGCAGCTGAAGCCCTAGCATTAGATGGGTTAAGTGGAGCTTAAGTACTAAGGACTTAAGATTAGATCCTGGTCGTCCGATCGGCCAGATCTGATCCCATAAGCTCAAACCTTGATCTAATCAAGATCTTCCCGTCTAGGATTCCCCTAATGATCTAATCAGGCACATACATCACCACATGGCCGTGTGTGCGCTACGCGTGTATAGAACCAACTCCGCGAGGGTAATTTACCAAATTACCCTTGGAGCTGTAACGATCAGCGGGGATCGCAAAGCAAGGCCAACCGAGCCCAAAACTAACAGAACCAGACCCTCGACCGACGCGGTCGGACCAGGTTGGAGGTATGGGTCCTCACACGCACGGATGTAGGAGAGGTTCTCATGGAAGGCAGCATCTCGTGCATCGACCGCGTCCAAGCGCTGATGTAAGCGTGCCCGCTCAGCTCGGAACTCCCGGTACATCTCGCCAGGTGTAGGATGCTCAACCGGTCCATACTTCGGCACAGTCTGCGATCGACGGAGGCGCGGCTGACTGATATAGATGCCGGCTCTCCGCATGTGACCTAGAACCTTGCTCCAAGTGGCGGAACTGAATCGTGCCATCTTCACTGCCTCAGGTGACACGACCGGCTCCCCCTCTGGAACCCAATCCTGGCTCTGGAGAAAGGCGGAGATAAGTCTAGGGTGTTGAAGGGTGGGGACATCGTAGCTCGGTCTCCTATCCACCACCGCCCGCCGATAGAAGTGGGCCATGTCCTCCAAGATCTGCTGTGATATACTAATTGCCCAATCCTTGGCCAGCAACCACAACGTGTTGAGCCAATCGTCGACTCGATATTGATCATGACCGCCTTGGAAGACGTTCCGGCACAGGACATCGTCTACCAGCCACATATGCGTCGGCAGCTCGGCACGAGTAAAACTACCGGCGTCCTGGCGATCCGGGTGAAGAAAGGGATGGGGAACCGAGTCATGCACGTACATCTCCTCGGGTTTGGCTTTGTGAAGGCCAGGGCAGCATTTAGGGATCTCCAGCACCTCACAGATGGCCCGGAATGTCAAAGCTACCTCGACGCCATCGATCGTGGAGGTGAAACCCTGGGACGCGTATCGTTGGGAAGTGTCCTTGTCACGCTTGTCCCCGAAAGGAATGGGCTTCATGTTCTGATAGAACATGCACACCAGCCGGGGGTACACCATGGGGCAAGGAGTGCACAAAGGAAGTAGACCATGGCGTTCGAGAATTGCGATGGAGTCTTGGGCATACTCGACCGTTCGGAAGAAGTCGACGTCGAAAGTGTACTCGAGATTGAGCTCTCGCTGCCAGCGCGGTAGGAGGCCGCGGACGATGGTCGGAGCAGTAGATGGTTGGGCCTTCTTGCGCTGCTTCTTCCGCTGGGGGGGTTTGGAGGAGGAAGAAATAGCGGAAGCCTTCCGCTTGCCGGAAGGAGGAGAAGCAACCGTCGAAGAAGAAGGGGGAGCCCTTGAAGCACGGACGGGCCATGACGGAGGTGGAGACGGAGTGGATGTAGGAGAAGATGTTGAGACTGTCGGAGATACACTCGTCGAGGATGCGGGCAATGGTGGACGACTGGAGCAAGGGGTAGAAGAAGAAGCAGCGATGACCTTCCCTTTGCCGACGAGGCCCTTACGGAGGACGTTCTTTGCTCGCACCATTTTGTTATGGAGACGACGACCGGAGCCGGCAACACTCGTCGGAGAAGACAACCTCGTTGGCGGAAGGGGTGGAAGAAGAAGCGGTGATGTCGGGAGGGAAGAAAAAGGGGTGGAGGATGGCGGTGATGAGGTCTTGCCGGAGACGAGGCCGAGCATTGGTCGGCGGTGGGAATGACTAGCGGCGGCTTCCGATCGAAACGAGAAGAGGGGAGAGAAGGATCGATCGTAGGGTACGAATGCCCTAGGATCGATCCTACACTGGGTTTTAATCCCCAGATTAACGCGACTAGGATCGATCCATCCGTTGGGGATGGATCGATCGTAGTCCACCTGGCAACATCTCAACGCACAACTTAAAGCGTGGTAAGGAGGAGTAAGATTGATCAAGCAAGATAGGAAGGATCAATCCTACTCCTGCCAAATATGCTTAATTGAGCAGATAACGTGAGAATTTTAACCCGATGTTGATGGCATGTAAGCTGAGCGTCCAATGCATGTAAGGTGCACCACAAAAAGCAAAACCAGACACCCAATCATTCCTAAACTCACTTTTTTCTTAACGACTACATGAAAAAGAGCAATACTACAAAGCAAAAATTGGACGTGGAAAGAAGGAAAAACTAGCAAGCAATGAACCCAAACTAAAATTGTCACAATGCAAAACTCCTAAAAGCAAAATAAAATTGTCCTAATGCCTAATCATCGTTGTCCTCATCATAGTCTTCATCATCGTCTTCATCATCGTCCTCCAAAAGGTTCATGAGTTCATCGGCGTCAATCTCCTCGTCATCGGAATCAATCTCGCTTGACCTCGGGGACAATGGACGATCGGGGTCGTCGGATGTGTATGGGGACCCTAGCGGTGAGGTCGATGGCAACAAAAGCGCAGGATAGATCAGCGACCATGATGACACAACAATCGAATACCCGTCTGGCAATCGGAAAGCGACCCACGGATCGTCGAGGTCGGGGTCATGCTGAATGGCATACACGAGATGGGCAAAGACATCAGGAGTTGGCATTGGCCCAAGAAATTCAACACCGATAGGAAATTCAATAACAAAACCGGTAGGATAAACAGGGTTGGGGAATTCCCGAGGAGGGCAACAGAAGACTACCGGCGGGGACAGTGGTCGATTTGAGTCGGCGGTGGTCACAAAGTCATCATCTGAGGAAAAACCCGAGGCTTGAGAAATCGGAGACCCCAGCTCGAAGTCGTGCTCCGATGAACCAGGTGGGCAGCCGCTGGCGGACGATGAAGCGTGGCTGGATGTAGACATCGTGGAGCACGCCTGCAGACTAGATCATTGGTAAGAGAAAACGTAAGAAGAAAAGCTAGATAGGGAAGGATCGATCGGTCTAGAAGGGGACGATCGATCATTCACGGAGTGAAGGCAAAACTCAAAAGGCCGGAAACAGAGGATGGGGAAGGGCTCCAAGAAAAACTGTGAGGGAAAGACGAAACAAGGAAAGAAACACAAGAACAACCAGGAAGAGACGAAAGAACGAAAACAAAGGAGGGAATGCAGTGGACACTGGCCGTGGTAGCCGGTGTCATTGGTCGGAATACATGGCGAAAACCATGGGTTCCGCCGTCAAAAAGATCGAAAGGAAGCGGTGTAGTTAAAGAGAAGACGTGTTGAAGTCTTACCAGAGGGAAGGTATAGCCCGGAGGACCACGCCGGAATCGGGGATGACGATGGAGAGCAAGAACCGGACGCAGGAGAATAGGTGTAGAACAGAAGCCGCGGAGCAAAAGAAATATATATAAACCCAATCTTTAGAAGACCTAGTCGGAGTAGGAATCCATGACGATAAGGATGGAAAGGCCGCGACCGGATCGTGCTCAAGTTGGAGTTGGAGTCCAACTTGGGTACGACGACGACGGTGGTCTAATCATATGTGTTTCCAAAAGAATCGAGAAGGATCGATCGGCCTAGACCAACTGGATCGATCCTTCACCACGTGGACACATCAAGTGCGATCAGATGATTCAATGAAGAAATAGGTAAGATCGATCTAACTTGTTTAAAAAGGATCGATCCGACCTAATCAACTAATCTCAATGGGAAGGATGGATAGAAGGATCGATCCGGAGGGTACTCGTCCAAAACACCATGTTCTGTCACCATTAAATAACCATCTAGGATCGATCCTACTCAAATGTAGGGATCGATCCTACTATCCTAGATGTTCCACTATGGACAGAGGGATAGAAGGATCGATCATGAGGTGTAGTGCAAAAAACACAACGTTCTACCAAAATTAAATAACCAAGTAAGATCGATCAGGCGCTTGTGAACCGATCGATCAGACTCTCTTAGGTTGTAATGTTTAGACGGAGGGATAGAACGATCGATCTGGAGGTGGGTTAAAGAAAACACTACGTTCTATCACAATTAAATAACCACCTCGGATCGATCCTTGGGATAGGTGGGATCGATCCTACTCAAAATTAGTGAAAATTATGTGTGGTACGAAGAAGGATCGATCCTACCCTTGCTGAAGGATCAATCTTTCTCAACTACATGAGAGAAAAACAATGCATTAAAAACCAGAGAATTAAGTGATACGAGCGGTCTACTCATAATCCTCTCGTATCGGGTCTCTACTGCTCCAATCGATCAGAATCGGCCTGATCGGACTTGATTTGAGTCCAATTGGCTGAATCTAGCTTGAGCTGGTTCAGATCTGGCTAAGCCTGATTGGATAGGACTTGACTGGGTGAAGTCTAAATTGATCTGGATCAGGCTGACCGGGTTGGATTGGGCTGGATTGGACTTGATTGAACCGGCTAGAGTAGGGTTAAGTGGTTGGATTGGGCTAATGGATGGCTGAACCGGATTGGATCCAAGGGCTGTGGTTCGCCGAAGTGGATCGCCGGCGTAGGGGCGTCGCCGGCGGTCGGAACCTTGGCAGGAAGGGTCGTGGGTTGATGGGGAACAGATCTACCGGCTCAGATCTGGGAGATGGATGTAGGATTGGCCGGATCTGGGAGGTCGGCGGAAGGGGTTTGGGTTCACCGGCGTCGGAGACGACGGGGGTGGCTCTCGGGACGTCGGGAAGGGTTGTGGATGGTCGGAAGGGAGTTAGGGACGATCTGCGAGGTGTTTAGGACGGATTGGGGGTGAGGTCAGGGATGGACGTGGGGTTGCCGGCGATGGCAACGGTGGTAGGCTTGTCGGGGACGACGTCGGAGGGGACGAAGGAGGGAGTGGAGGTGCTTACCGAGGTCGTGGGGCTTGGGGGAAAAGGATGGTGGCCTTGGTTGGCGACAGGGGTGGCCGGAGAGGAGAGAACGGCGGGACTAGGTTCCGGGCACGGGAGAGAGGAGGAAGAAGGAGGTGACGTGGCAGGTGACTAGGTGTGGGGTCGCTGACGTGGCGGAGAGAGAAAGTCCGTGGAGGCGATGCCGGTTGCGGAGAAGATGACCGACAGGGAAGAAGGTGGATCTATGGTGGATATTGGTTGAATCTACATTACTTCTACTCCTATGATATTCTATCAACTATTCATCATCATTCATCTCATGCATAACCTAATACAAACTACTAAGGTCCTTTTATAGAGACATTGACAGAGTCCTAATCCAACTAGAAAACCCCCTTGCTTAATTAGCAAGTAAAAAGGCTTTCTGACTCAACTCAACTTCCTAACTCAAATGGACTCTTAATTACTTCCTAACAATCAAATATCAACTAGGACTCAAATAAATATAAAAGATTAATGATAAATACTAATTAAATACTCTAGTTTGAACTAGGGAAGTACAAGTCAAACTAGAAAAGAGGCTGAACCAGCTTGGTTCCTCTTCTGGGTTCGGGTCCAGTTGGTCGAGTCGGATCGACTCGTATCATTAAGCCTCTAATAATATTGTAAAAATACGGACCTCTCCAAGGCACAAGAATTCAAGAAAGGACCTCTCCAGGGCAGCGACGACAGCATTAACAGACAATCAAAATCAAACATGTAAATAAATCGGAATAACCCAAGCATGCAAAGAAACAATGAAAGGAACTAATTAAAAACACATTACTAATGGGTTGCCTCCCATCAAGCGCTTGGTTTAACGTCTCTAGCTCAACCCAAGGAAATTGCAATCACTCATGATTTGGTTCATGCAACAATTGCGTGGTATCTAAAGTTAGAGGATTTTCTACGTAGAGTTTCAACCTTTGACCATTCACTTTGAAAGTAGACTCAGAGTTGGGATGATGGATTTCAATAGCTCCATGAGAAAAGACTTGAGTATCTTCGAATGGACCAGTCCATCTAGATTTAAGTTTTCCTGGGAAGAGCCAAAGTCTAGCATTAAATAACCAAACCTTATCACCCACCTTGAAGGTTCTCTGGATAATGAACTTGTCATGGTAAGCTTTAGTTCGAGCCTTATAAATAAGAGCATTATCATAGGCTTCATTACGTATTTCCTCCAACTCATTGAGTTGAAGCAAACGAGCACTCCGGCTTGTAGGTAACCAATTAACCTCTTTAATAGTTAACCATACTTTATCCATGAGATTCACTAGTAAGCGGCAATGCTTACCATAAACCAATCGATAGGGCGACATCCCTATGGGTGTTTTGAATGCCGTCCTATATGCCCATAAAGCCTCATTCAAGCGCATGGACCAATCTTTTCTATCTGAACGCACTACTTTCTCAAGGATGCGTTTGATTTCCTTATTAGACACCTCTACTTGCCCACTAGTTTGAGGATGATAGGGAGTGGCAACCTTATGGGAGATATTGTATTTATCTAGAGTGTGACGGAAGTACCTATTCATGAAATGCGATCCACCATCACTTATTATAAGGAATTTGACTACGACGCGGTGATCATTGGTCTTAGTCGCGATAGCTTCAATCCATTTCGAAACATAATCAACGGCTAATAAGATGTAAATGTAGCCATTCGAAGGAGGAAACGGACCCATGAAATCAGTACCCCAAACATCAAATACTTCACATTCAATAATTGGATTCTGCAGCATTTCATTTCGATGAGAAATACTACCCATTTGCTGACAACGAATGCAAGCTTTGGAGAAACTGTGAGCATCGCGGAAAATTGATGGGCAATAAAACCTAGACTGAAAGATTTTGGCTGTGGTTCTACGGCCAGAAAAATGTCCCCCACATGCATGAGAATGGCATGATGTCAAAATAGAGATAATTTCAAATTCGGACACACAACATCTCATAATTTGATCCGGACAATGGTTAAAAAGGATATGATCATTCCAAACATAGGACTTAACTTTTGAAAAGAATTTAGCTCTATCTTGTTTAGTCCAGTGCGCAGGAGTGAATCCGGAAACAAGATAATTTACGATATATGCAAACCACGGTCTTGGTTCCTGATCAACAGCTAAGAGATATTCATCAGGGAAGCTATCATCAATCGGGGATGAATCATTGATGAAATCTAAAGGGAGTCGAGAAAGCTGACCTGCAACCACGTTTAAGGCTCCCTTTTTATCCCATAACTCCAGATCGAATTCTTGAAGTAACAAAATCCAACGAATTAATCGAGGTTTAAGCTCTTTCTTAATGATGAGATATCGAAGGGCTGAATGATCAGTAAAGATTATGACTTTTGATTCAAGAAGATAAGAACAAAACTTTTCTAAGGCAAAGATCACATCAACCAATTCTTTCTGAATAGTTGTGTAGTTTACTTGAGTTTTGATGTGTTGTCGCAGGCACTCAAAAATAAAACAAATACTCCTTAAGATAAATGTAGTAGTTCGAGTATGAGTCGATCCCACGAAGAGTGTTTAGTCTGGTTTTGTGCTAAGTGAACAAAGATGGGGGGTTTTAAACGTGAGATAAACATTAAAGAAATAATCTAAAATGAAGAATTGAATTAAATCAAGAGAACAAACCTTGGTCTAAGTCAACATCCACCATCGGAATCCAACAACTGATCATCGATGCAAGTATGAATCAATTCATATCATGAATATTCACCGTTCGAATTAAATTCGAATCTCTCCTCAATCATAGTTAATTAGAAACAAGCGATCCAATTAACCCTAACTACTAAACAACCTAAGACAAGCGCTGTAGATTTAATCTAATAGCAGCCTTAAGAATAGGGAGATCGATGAACCTAAACAATACAAGCACAAGCGGTTGCATTTAATCTAGTCGAATATTCTCCCTAAGATCTATTACTCTTTGAAACGCAGTAAATCAATAGATCTCAGTTGCTTCGCAGATTAGAGGGATCAAACAATTACGGATTTCATATCTAACCTAGCAGTAGATCACCATGAATAATAAACTAGTAGGCCTCCTAGCAATTAGACAAGACAACCATGAACATCTAATCACAGAAGAACATCCAATACTCAAGTATAAACTGAACAATAAAAATAGATTAGATCTCATAGTTTCATTGATTCTGACGTTTCAGTCTCCTCGACCAAGGATCAAGATTTAGCCACGCAGGGCCATCGAGAACAATCCTCCAAAAGATTCCATAAAGCAAGAGAAAACCTAGAAAAAATATAAAAGAGTAGAAAGGGCAGCCAAAAGTGTCTAGGAACCCCCCCTCAAACCCTAGAAAGAGTCCTATTTATAACCTTCCATCCTCGGATTAGATCCAAACCGTTGAATTTCTTCACTGGGAAAGTCGGATCGATCCCACCAGGGGTGTCGGATCGATCCGTTGCATCGGAATCTTCAATTTCTGGCATACGCCCGAGTCCGATTGATCGGACTATAGGTGTCGGATCGATCGGACTGTGTACAGCAGAAAAGTATGCGTTCTATCAGGTTTCTGCATAGACGGATCGTTCCTACTCTTGGTGTCGGATCGATCGGACTTCCAGAGTATTTACTGTTCTGCCATCCAGACTGCGCCATCGGTACTAAAATTGATGTAACTTCCTCTAGAAAACTCGGAATCATGAACCGTAAAATTCTCCAGAAACTAGACTTCAAGAGCTTTCCAACCATATATGGTACATCATCTGGTTCTTTATGAGAAGGTACAGTTTAATCTTGAAAGTTGATTCATATACTCTTTTCAGCTTCTTTTCGAACTTAAGGACTTCAATTGCATCCTAAATCAAAATATAAGAATAATGAGTGTATTTAGGTATTAAATAAGCACAGGAGACTATGTATTAAGGGATAAAAATATAACATTATGCGTCATCATCAAATTCCCCCACACTTAGCTTTTGCTCGTCCTCGGGCAAAACTAAAATTCACTCTACTCAACATATCAAGGATGCAAGGGCATCAACAAAGAACAATCAAGCTCTTCACAAAACTCATAACACGTCATGAACAAACATTTTTAGACAACTTGAAAGTCAATCAGTAAGCATTTTCACTTGAATATGGAGCATACTAAATAAGTAGACCCTCACAGAAGTTAACACTCAACTCTCATGTGTTTGAAGGGTATGTATTTCACTTAAATTCATTCCAATGAAAATGATCTACCATAAGCTTGCATATCTTCTCATTCTCCACCACTAGAATCACATGCATTATACAAATCATAAGGACTTCAAAAGGTTGTAATGGGGTCCAGGATTAAGGTGAGAAATATTTGGGAATGTAGCTCAAAAACCAATGCAACTAATGGAGCAAAAATGCATCAATAATACATGTAGAACCAATCTCTCCATTCAACAACTTCCCCAACTTGACTTTAAAGCACTCACACCATGTAACATTGCCACATTGGCCAAGAGATTGTTCAAAGGAATACTTTTTAACTGAAATAGTGAACAATCTTTTGCAAAAACATCCACCTTTGTAGAAATCATACAGAACTATTAGGAGGATTCATAAACACATTTTGTAACATCAAAAACAGTTTCCTCCTTCACTTTCTTTTCTTCTTTTCTTTTTCTGATTTTTTTTTTCTCTTTTTTTTTTCTTTTGTTTTTTTTTCTTCAGAAACAACATACTCACAAATTGAGTATGAAAATAAACTCCACTTCACCAATCATAGCCATACAACAAATCCAAACACCCCCACACGTGAAATTTTGCACCCATACATGTCATAATGATGATCAATGCTCCACTAGTTTTATGGCTTGGGTAACGGCATTGTTTTTCAGGTTTAAAGCTTGTAATGTAGGTTAACAATGAAGTCAATAAAGCTCAAAGGGGTTTAGCAAAAGGGAAAATTAATTGCAAGGTAGGCTATTTGGCTTATGTAGCTTAAAACAAAAATGGCCTTAATCATGTTCACGTATACATGTGTCAATGTGACCTCGAATAGAATCAAAACAAGGTCTAGAGAAACAAATCCATGGAAGAATATCTCTCATGAAAGAAAATAGTGAGACTGATATGAATGTGTCAGTCTAGAGGCTCAAAATCTCACCAGCTTTTGTCTACTCATTTAGTCACTACCATCTCAAGGAAAATAACTCAACTAATTAATTCTAAGTCGTAAAATTACTCATTCAATCATGTTATGAATATGTCAAGCTTAACTAATTCTTGCTCATGGCATATGCAACCTAGATCTCCTAGATCTCCTCCCCCACACTTGAAACTGACATTGTCCTCAATGTAAGGTGGAATGCAAAGAAAAAGGCAAAAATAACTAAAATTGAAATGCGAAAATAAAAAGAAAAGAATAAACTCCCCTTGGGTTGCCTCCCAAACAGCGCCTTTGTTATTGTCATTGGCTCAACTTCATGCTTCCTTCTTTTTGAATAGTGTCGGAGTTGCCAAACTTTGAATTTCAACTGACAGAATAACTGAAATCCTACCTAAGGCTCCTCAAGGTCCAATTTTCATAACAACCATGGCTGGGACGAATTCTTCAGGTATGATAGGGGATGCTCGATCACCTAAAAACAAAAGCAAAGCAAAGCAAAAACAAAAGCAACATGCAAGCACACAACCTAAAAATAATTCAAGCACGCTCAAGCACACAAGAAAGCAAATAAAGCCAACTAAACCACTCTATACAATATAGAGAATTTTAAATCGTGCCCTCGGTGGACGTTCTATAGCACGATGGGATGCAAAATCACTGGGTACTATAATCTGAATATTTGACCTCAATAGTGTCACCAAGGTTAATTTAGCATATGAACTCAAGTGGTATTTTTCAAAAATGAGAGTTAGCTTTTCCATACTCACACCAGTTAGCAAGATAGCTAGATCTCTCAAACAAAAATACATGTCATCCTGGTGATCAGGAAGAAAGGAGTCAACATTATGCTCAACTATAATTGAATCATCCATTGACTTATTAATAATATCGTCGTTCGGATTGTCAAGGATGTCAAGATGACATGATCGAAAATAAATCCGTCGAGATATGAAAATATCTACTAAGGTCATCTCCTTTTTAACCACTAATGAAGATGAAATAGTCACAGGAAATATACCTCGTGGCGAAATAGGAATGCTTTCCAATTCAGTCGGAGGAGGTTCATCGAATAAATACTCCTGGTATTCTCGGTAGTCGACCTAATCTTCCTCGCAATTGTTTGACCAAGACTGGACAGCTTCTCCATCTGCCTTCTGTAGACACTCCCTCGAAGCATCTCCAACCGTAACTTCAAATTCCCTCACATCAATAGAATAAACATGACAATCATCAGTAGGATATTTCTTGGCATCATATATTTCAAACTTAACAATTTTACCATCAAATTCCATGGAAAGTATGTCACTACGCATATCGATCTTAGTATTGGATGTCTTTAAGAATGGTCTTCCCAACAAAATAGATGTACTATGATCATCATTCTCCATATCAAGCAGATAAAAATCAGTCGGGAAAACTAAATCATTGACTTGCACAAGAATATCTTCAACTACACCTTTAGGATATGCATTAGATCTATCAGCCAATTGAATCACAACACCAGTTTCATTCAAAGGTCCAAGTTTCAAAGAAGAATATATAGAATATGGCAAGACATTGATAGAAGCTCCTAAATCTAACATGGCCTTCTCAAATTTGGTGTTACCAATTGTACATGGGATAGTAAACATACCTGGATCTCTACACTTTTCACGGATTTTTCTTTGAAGAATTGCAGAAACATTTTCACCTACTCTCACCTTCTCACATCCTTTAAGTTTCTGTTTCCTCTTAATTGTACACAATTCTTTCAAGAATTTAGCATAACGAGGTACTTGTTTAATAGCATCTAAGAGTGGAATATTTACCTCGCATCAGCGAAAAGTATCATATAAATCTAAATTTTTCTCATATCTTCTTGATTCTGTTAAAGCCTGAGGAAAAGGAGGCACTGGTTTATAATCAGAAAGAGGTGGAAACTTACACTTAGGTACGCCATCGTCAATGAGAAAGTCTTTGTTCGCAACAATGTTCTGCTCTTTTCCTTGCGGTGACGATGCACTGGCTTCCTTTGCTGGAACCTCAACTTCTTTACCACTCCTCAAAGTAATTGCACATGCATTTTCTCTTGGATTTATTACCGTTTGAGAGGGTAATTTTCCCGAACTTTGCGCCTCTAGCTTGCTAATTACAGTCGCCATCTGACCCACTTGATGTTCCAAACCTTGGATACTAGCCTTCGTCTCCTGTTGAAATTGCAAAGTATTAGTAGCAAGAGATTTAACTATATCTTCTAAAGACATACCAGAATTAGAAGTTGGGTTTGGTTGTTGTCTCGGGGGGTATGACGGTCTATATTGTTGATACTGTTGGCCACTTGGACGGAATTGAGTTGCGGGCTGATTTACTTGTGGATTCCCATAGTTGAGATTGGGGTGATCCCTCCATCCTGGATTATACGTGTTTGAATATGAATCATACTTCCTTTGCGGTAGTCCAGGGAAACTCCCCTCTGCATTTATTTGTTCAATGGGTTCCTCTTGAAGAGTTGGGCACATATCGGTTGGATGTCCAGCCACCGAACAAATCCCGCAAACCTTCGATGTTTGCATATTACCTACAGCCAATTGACGAACAAGAGAAGTTAGACTTGCAATCTGTTGTTCAAGAGATGAAACATTTACCTCATTAACATGTTTCGAATAAGAATCAAGCCTAGTATTAAATTGTTGAGAATTAGCCGCCATATTTGCAATCAAGTTCCTCGCGCTTTCAGGAGTTTTATCCACCAAAGCTCCTCCACTAGCGGCATCAATCATACTCTTGTCATTGGTTAGTAAGCCCTCATAAAAATATTGGATAAGTAATTGCTCACTAATTTGATGATGGGGACAGCTTGCACATAATTTCTTCAAATGTTCCCAATACTCGTGTAGAGACTCTCCATTATATTGCTTTACACCACAGATCTCTTTCCGAATGTTGGCCGCCCTTGAAGATAGGAAATATTTCTCCAAAAAAAATCTCTTCATCTCATTCCATGTGGTAATACTCCCAGATGGTAAATAATAAAGCCAATACTTAGCCGAATCCTTCAAAGAAAACGGGAAGGCTCTCAATTTGATTTGATCTTCAGTCACCCCCATGGATCTCATACTTGTGCACACAACATGATGCTCTTTTAAATGCTTGTGAGGATCCTCACCTGAAAGTCCATGAAAAGTGGGTAAGATATGTATTAGTCCAGATTTCAATTCAAAAGTAGTAGCAACATCCAAAATAGGAATGTAATGCATAAGGGTTGTTGATTCAAATCTGGGGCTGCAAGTTCTTTCAAAGTCCGATTTCCGACCATGACATCTTCCGCTTCTAATTCAGAATCGCTAACAAGTAAGTGGTCAAGAGCCAAATCGTTCTCCTCAATGTTTCTCCGAGCTTCCCTACTTAACCTGTGTAAAGTTCTTTCTATCTCTGGATCGTGCTATAAATCACCTTGATTAAAAGATCGAGCTATACTCATAAACAATCAAAAAGATTCCGGTAAACCAAGAAAAACAAATCAAGAAAATTTGTGTAAACACTTTTTTTCTTTTTATTTATGAAAATAAAGATCACAATAAGCACAAAAATCAGCTAGAATCACTCCTCGGCAACGGCGCCAAAATTTGATGTGCTGTCGCAGGCGCTCAAAAATAAAACCAATACTCCTTAAGATCAATGTAGTAGTGCGAGTACGAGTCGATCCCACGAAAAGTGTTTAGTCTGGTTTTGTGCTAAGTGAACAAAGATGGGGGGTTTTAAACGTGAGGAAAACAATAAAGAAATAATCTAAAGCGAAGAATTGAATTAAATCAAGAGAACAAACCTTGGTCTGAGTCAACATCCACCATCAGAATCCAACAACTGATCATTGATGCAAGTATCAATCAATTCATACCATGAATATTCACCGTTCGAATTAAATTCGAATCTCTCCTCAATCATAGTTAATTAGAAACAAGCGATCCAATTAACCCTAACTACTAAACAACCTAAGACAAGCGCTGTAGATTTAATCTAATAGCAGCCTTAAGAATAGGGAGATCGATGAACCTAAACAATACAAGCACAAGCGGTTGCATTTAATCTAGTCGAATATTCTCCCTAAGATCTATTAATCTCTGAAACGCAGTAAATCAATAGAGGGATCAAACAATTACGGATTTCATATCCAACCTAGCAGTAGATCACCATAAATAATAAACTAGTAGGCCTCCTAGCAATTAGACAAGACAACCATGAACATCTAATCACAGAAGAACATCCAATACTCAAGTATAAACTGAACAATAAAAATAGATTAGATCTCACAGTTTCATTGATTCTGACGTTTCAGTCTCCTCGTCCAAGGATCAAGATTCAGCCACGCAGGGCCATCGAGAACAATCCTCCAAAAGATTCCATAAAGCAAGAGAAAACCTAGGAAAAATATAAAAGAGTAGAAAGGGCAGCCAAAAGTGTCTAGGAACCCCCCCTCAAACCCTAGAAAGAGTCCTATTTATAACCTTCCATCCTCGGATTAGATCCAAACCGTTGAATTTCTTCACTGGGAAAGTCGGATCGATCCCACCAGGGGTGTCGGATCGATCCGTTGCATCGGAATCTTCAATTTCTGGCATACGCCCGAGTCCGATTGATCGGACTATAGGTGTCGGATCGATCGGACTCAGTAGGATGGATAGAGGGATCGATCGGACTGTGTACAGCTGAAAAGTATGCGTTCTATCAGGTTTCTGCATAGACGGATCGTTCCTACTCTTGGTGTCGGATCGATCGGACTTCCAGAGTATTTACTGTTCTGCTATCCAAACTGCGCCACTGGTACTAAAATTGATGTAACTTCCTGTAGGAAACTCGGAATCATGAACCGTAAAATTCTACAGAAACTAGACTTCAAGAGCTTTCTAACCATATATGGTATATCATCTGGTTCTTCATGAATAGGTACAGTTTAATCTTTAAATTTGATTCATATACTCTTTTAAGCTTCTTTTCGAACTTAAGGACTTCAATTGCATCCTAAATCAAAATATAAGAATAATGAGTGTATTTAGGTATCAAATAAGCACAGGAGACTAAGTATTAAGGGATAAAAATATAACATTATGCATCATCATCAAGCTTCATTTAACGTTTTGCTAGCATAGTAAATGACTCGAGGAAGTTTGTCAATAGTTTGTCCGAGAATAGCACCGACAGCGTGATCAGATCCATCGCACAAGATTTCAAAGAGATGGTCATAATCTGGAGAATGGACAATAGGTGCTGAAGAGAGTGACTCAAGAAGGATATTAAAAGCGTTAAGACAAGAATTGTTGAACACAAATGAAACATCTTTCACCAGTAAAGCACATAACGGTCGGGAGATCTTACTAAAATCTTTAATGAATCACCGGTAGAACCCAGCATGGCCCAGGAATGACCGAATTTGACGCACTGAAGAAGGAGGAGGAAGTTTAGAAATGAGTTCTAACTTAGCTTTATCGACCTCAATTCCTCTACTTGAAATCACATGGCCAAGCACGATACCTTCTGTAACCATAAAATGGCTTTTTTCCCAGCTCAACACAAGATTAGTTTTCTCACATCTAGCAAGAACTTTGGATAGGTTTTCAAGGCATGATTCAAAGGATTGGCCAAAAATAGAGAAGTCATCCATAAATATCTCTAAGAATTGTTCAATCATGTCCCCAAAGATAGCAAGCATGCAACGTTGTGATACGGTTCGAAGTCCAACTCAACCTGGGCTAGACCAACCCAAGCCCAATTCTGGGGCAGGGTCCACTCGTGGGGTAAGCCCAAGAGGGACCCACGAGGTCAGACCCCACCTCCTAGGAGGACCAGGCCTTGGACCAGGTCCCAAGCCAAAGCCAGCCTTAAGGAATCCTATTCCTAGCTGGTTACTTCCTTAGTTAGTTCTTAATTGCTTTCCTAGTTGATTTCCTAGTTTGAGTCCAGATTATGCTTTGGTTTATTAGTTCCTATTTTGAGTCCAGGTTGTAGAAAGTTTGAGTTATGATTGAGTCTTAGTAGGAAAGGATGTTTACTTGCTGATTTCAGCAAGGTAGTTCTCTAGTTGGAGTAGAACTCTTTGAGGCCTCTATAAAAGGACCTCCATAGCATGTATTAGGGTTTATACATGACGAATTATGAGAATAAAATAGAGTTATTAGTAGGATAATTTAGGAGTAGCTGTAAACCTAGGAGTAGTCGTAACCTAGTTTCCTCATAATCCACCAGCCATGTGAGGGCCCATCCCTCCGACCAGGCTCGACCTCGTGGGTCGAGAGCCGGTTTCCTGTTGGTTTGGTTCCGCGTCGGGTACGATCGGGCGATCGTATGGCGTTTTGGACTCCGAGGGCATTTTGGTAAATATGCCCTCTGGTGGTCGGTTTCACACCCGCGTTTCACACACGACCTTGGATTGATGTATGTGCTTGATTAGAATCTCTAGGGTTCATCCGATTGGAGGATCGGAGCTCGATCGGGAAAGATCGAATCGGACGGTTGAGATAGATCCGGATTTCTATATAAGCCCTGTCCCTTTCTTTCTCTTTCCTTCTCTTCTCCTGTCGTTTTCTCTCCTTCTCTCTCTCCTTCGGCTGAGCTAGGGCTTGGAGACGCGGCTTTCAAAGCGCGGATCTTGGCGGCTTGACTGGTTGGACGCGTTGAGGAGCAGCCCTACTTGCTCAAGTAGGTGTTTTTACCTCGATCTTAGGATCGGGTTCTCCTAGGGTAGGTTTATTGCCTTTTTGCTGTAGGAATACTTTTTAGAATGCTATGTAGCTCATTGTGCATGTAGTTTGGAGGATTTGAAGTATTCCTACCTCGCATTTTCCGTATTCCAACGATTGGTTTCCGTATTATCGCCGTTTTGTCGGTTTTCCTTCGTTTTGACCTAGATAGGAGATTTAACCATCAAAAACTGGATTTCTTCATTCCATTAACTTCCCCATTGTTAATTACACTTGCTTGCAAAATTTCATTAACTTCCAACTTGATTTGATCCTTGAAATCCAAAGAATTGGATTTCCGGCATTGTTCTGATGAACTGTACCGAAGGCTCGACGGTCGATTGGTGCATCGACCATCAAGTATTGATTTTCGCTTCCTGGGCCTGACGGTCGACCGGCGGATCGACCGTCGCATCGTCCGTCAGGCTCTGTCGGGGTTTTGGACTGCCAGGGTCGATGGATCGATCGACCGCGGGTTCTCTCCCTTTTTCATCCCGCCTCACGGTCGACCGTCGGATCGACCGTCGCATCGTCCGTGAGGCTCTGTCCCTTTTCGGGCTTCCCAGGGTCGCTGGGTGGATCGACCGTCGCCCCTGGTGTTTTCCTCGTTTTGGTCCCACGGCCGACCACCGGATTGACCGTGACATCGACCGTGGTCTCACGGTCGACCGTCGGATCGACCATGGGCCCTTGAGCAGTGTTTTCTGGTTTTTCTTGGATGGCTCTCACTTGGGTTTGATAGCTAAACATGTTGGGAGGTTGGTATGAAGTTTTCATGAAGTTTTCAAGGGATTTCCATTGAGATTAAGGATTGAATCGCATGTTGTTTTTCTTTGAGTAAATGGATGATGTGGCTTGCTTTTAAATGCATGTATGGTTAGTATTTAATTGCTTAATTGTTTGCTTAGCCATTAGCTACCTATGAGTGCTAGCTAATGTGGAATTGGGGAACCTTAGCCTCTTGCTGGCGAGTGCCGATGGCTATTGTATATCTGTTGAACTTATAACTGATGATGTGGCATGTAGAGACATCTAAGATAGATGTTTGCCTTGGCTCATGCATTGTGTGCATTAGAGGCATTTGAGGTTAGGCGGGCGATGGTTTGGGTCGCCGATCCTAGGCTCTCGGGTAGCTCGGATCTAGCCTTAGGACCGTGGCTGGGTAGTCAGGAGTAGGGTGTGATCTTGTATCATCAAATCTCTTCTTATTGAGGATTGGCGATAGTTGACTCTGATCAGTGTTTGAGGTTTAGAGGTCGTGTTGTCTTCCAAGGCTAAGTCTCAAGGAAGGGTGTCGACGTCCCAGACATGGTCCCCAAGCAGTGGTTTTCTGTTAGGTAATGGTGATCATACTGGTTCCGGTCCTTTTCCTCCCAGCATGCTGGTTGATGTTCCTAGCGTGGTCGGTTGAGAAGAGTAGGATCCCTTGGGGAGTCGACAGGTGTTGTGGGACCCCATGGCATTCCTTAGGCTTGAGCGGGGAGACAACACTGTTGTTGTTTTCCTCCTTTCAGTGTGCCGTAGAGTAGAACCCTACTGAGCTTATCGCTCACTCCTACCCGGTCTATGTTTGCAGGTGCAGGCGGCAGTTCTTTGTCTGTGGAGCCGGCGGGATCGGCCTTTGGTGGCGCGAGCACATCCAGAGGCGCTTGAGGTTTTGCTGGAGGATAAAACTGTTGTACCCTTTTGATATATATATATGTTGTAAACATTTCGAGGACTTTTAGGATTTTGTATTATATCTATCCTTGGAAGACTTTGTATCAAATATTGAATAGTACAACTGATGTTATATAAATCGAATATCTGTTTACCTCTGGATTATAATTTGTTTAAATTTATCCGTCTTTTCGCATTTGTATCGCGCCAATTGAAGATGAATAGAGATAGGAACCCTCACGCCCCATCCTGGATGGGTTTTCTGGGTCGGGGTGTGACAAGCCACCTTCTTCTCTCTCTACAGCCGGTCCTTCTCCATCACCGATCTCCTTCTCCGCTGCCGTCCACTCCTCCGCCACCATCATCACAACTACCAGCCATCACCCACGTTCTCCAAGGCTTGGATCTCCAAGAGAAGCCAACCAACCATTGAGAAAGCTGCAAGGTAATCCTCTCCTCATCCGTCTCTCTCCTCCGGTTTTTAGCCTTCCTTGTCGAATACTTAGGGTGCTTCTCCTAAAACCGTAAAGGTATATCTCGACCTAGCCATAGATTTGGCTAAAGAGGAGCCGAGACTAGGCAAGAGACTAGATCCGAAAGCCCTAGAGAAGGTGCATCGTTTCAACTTGGTATCAGAGCTCCGTTCCGTCGGCTGTGCCGCCCAAAGCCTTCCAAAAGCTGCGCTAATGGCAGGAGATACCACCGTGAGTACTTCCCAGGAGCGGGAAAGCCCCGTAGCCAGAGGAGAGATAGAGAGTATCCATGGGTCACTGCGGACGTTGGAAGCCGCACAGTGGGAGATGCGGAATGCACAGCGGGAGATGCAAATCATCAACCTAGGGATTTCGGAGAGACTTGCCTTCCTGGCCATACAGTTGCAAGGGCGAGATCTGGGAGCCACAGGAGAACCTGGAGGTAACCCTAACCCTAATCCACCTCCTACAATGAATCCCACTACTCCTAGGACTCTACCTGAAGCTGGGCCAAACCCAGGAGGACCCGGGCCTAGTCCCAACACCCTGCTCATCCGGCCTACACCACCCCCTTGGTCGTCCCCACCACCTTCCCACCACCACCTGGCTCCACTATCCTTCCACCCCCACCATACTAGCCTCTATATCCAACCTATCACCCCCCTCCATACCAGCAGCCTGCGCCCCCTCCATATGTCCCCTACAACCCAGCGCCTGCACCACCCCATTACTACCCTCCTCACACCCCACCTACATATGAACAGCCCCATGACCTAATCCATGAGCCACCCTTGGCTGCCCGGATTCCCCGCATGGATTACCCCCGCTATGATGGTGCTACAGATCCTACTCACTAGATCCTCACGGCGGAGCAGTTCTTCTCTTACCACCCTATCCATGAACGAGAGAAGGTCCGTTACGCCTCACTTCTGTCGCACCCCGACCCGCGAAAGCCCAACCGGGCCAGGCGACGAGAACCGGAACCTACAAGACGCGGAAAAGAACGGCGACGGTTCCCTCTAACCTATTGGTCTCCCTAGCAATTCACCAAAACACCCCCCAATTAAAAGACAATAATTTAATGAACCTCGAACCACAGATTTAAAACTCAAAAAGGTTTAATATACATATCTTCGGAGAGGGGGGAGTTCAAATACAACATTGCTCCCGTAGGAGACTATCTAACATAAGGTATAAAAGCTGTAAAGATCACCACCTCTCAAAGCCCGCCTGGCGCCGCCGCACCGCCAACCAACTGCCCGGTAGGGGCCACAGAAGAAGAACTGACGCCTGCACCTGAAAAACGCAGCTCGGATAGGTGTGAGCACTAAGCTTAGTAGGGATCTACACTACGACACACAGAAGGAAGAGGGAAACGCAACAGTATCGCCCTCAAGTAGGATCTGGATGTATACAGGGGTCCAATAACCCCACCGCGTGTCCCTGAGGCCCAGGAGCAGCACTCAGTAGCAGGAACAACACTGGCGACACACAACTGCAGGGAACGACACTGCAGGCAGGAAAAAGGCACCGCTGGGTAGGCAACTCCTCTACCCCAGGGTCCGCACAGTGGGATACCGGCTACACCTCAGCATCCGACTCAAGGCCGACACGACCTCTACAATCATCAAGCAACAGGTGTACCAGTCATCTAAGTCTATCATCGAATCGACTGGACACCACAATTCGAACCGGGTCCTAACAGCCCAACCCCGGTCCTAGGGCTAATTCCGAGCTTCCAGCCTCAGGACGACGACCCAAAGATTACCCACACCCTAATCAATGCAAATAATGCACACAACAACAATGCATGCTATAACATACACAGATAAGAAGCAGAGCATGCAACAGTATGTCAAGCATCATATAAGTCTACTGGATCGCTGCAGCGGTACTACCAACCGCTGTCAGCCGATCCGCAGCGGGTCCCGGCATTACGACGGTACCACGACCGTCAACCGCGGACTCCTGCAACGGGAAGCAAACCACTTCAGGGATCTTCCTCTCGTTGCCACGAATCCAACGAGCCTTAGAACGCCGGAAAAGATGGTCGGAGGAGGGAGAACGGAGGAGAGGAAGTTCGCCGGCGGAGAAGGGAAGAAACAGAGCACCGCAGGAAAGAAGAAAAGAAGGAAGAAGAAAGGAGGAGAAGGAGGAAGAGGGGGGGAAGAAAAGAGGGGAAAGGGGAAGGGGAAAGCCGGGGGAAGGGGGAAAAAGTGAGGGGAGGGGAGGGAAAGTCCTCCCCCCCTCTGGCAGAGGAGAGCGACGGCCAGCGGTGGCCGTCCTCGTGAAGCAGAAAAGCCACCGACGCGAGTCCGATCGGTCGCTCTAAGGAGCGATCGATCGCTCACGCCCTGGCTCGATCCCACCACCGACTCGCTCACGAGTCCGACCGATCGCTCCAAGGAGCGATCGATCGCTCGAGGGTCGTCAACTGCCCAAAGGCAAGCTTTCGCGCGCCCGAGCTGGGATCTTCCGATCCCGGGTCCACCTAGCCAGTCTAAACAAGCATTAACACAAACAAGGCCGGTGTGTGCACGCGCGGGTGTGAAACAAACCAACAAGGTGCAATTTACCAAATTGCCCTTGCGGTCTACTGCGAGCCACAGGGGTAGAGGGACCGGTCCTCACATTCTAATACCCTTAAAGGAAATCTCGGCCCGAGATTCGATAAGGGTAGGGCTCGGAACAACAAAGCAGCTACACTAGAAGACAGGACAAGAAGTACCTGGAGAAGAAAACAGCTGCGGAAACTCCTGCCGCATGCGCGCCTCGCGCTCCCAAGTGATCTCCTCGGTACCTCTGTGCCTCCACAGTACCTTGACCAAGGGAATCGTCTTGCCCCGCAAGACCTGATCCCTCTGGTCAAGTACCTGAACCGGCTGCTCAACAAAGCTAGCGTCTGCCTCAAGCTCAATGTCATTTACCCAGATGACATGAGACGGGTCTGGGTAATACTTCCTCAGCATCGACACGTGGAAAGTCGGATGCACAACAGACATGTGCTGAGGAAGATCCAGGCGGTAAGCTACCTCGCCGACCCTCTCTAAGATCTCGAACGGCCCGACAAACCTCGGCACCAACTTACCACCTCTGCCAAACCTGA
The DNA here is from genome assembly GCA_963920575.1 of Narthecium ossifragum. NCBI lineage: Eukaryota > Viridiplantae > Streptophyta > Magnoliopsida > Dioscoreales > Nartheciaceae > Narthecium > Narthecium ossifragum. The sequence goes on along the minus strand of OY986967.1, from coordinate 14,177,846 downwards.
CAGAACCTCTGTACGACGATGCTCGCAAGAACACTCGGTCGCCGACTGCAAACTCCAACGGTCATCGCCTCTGATCTGCATAACTCTTCTGCCGTCTCTGAGCCGTTAGAAGCCTCTGCCTGATCTGCACTAACCTCTCTGACGACCGCCTGACGATGTCTGGACCGGTGAGTGAAGCCTCTCCAACCTCTGTTCATCACACTAGGGAACGACACGGCCTACCGTACAACGCCTCGAAAGGTGCTACTCCAAGACTGGACTGGTAGCTGTTGTTGTAGGCGAACTCCACCAAGGGAACGTGCTCCTCCCAGCTGCCTCCGGCGTCGAGGACACATGCTCTCAGCATGTCCTCCAAGATCTGGATCGTCCGCTCTGACTGCCAGTCTGTCTGCGGATGGAAAGCCGTACTGAAAGTCAGGAGTGTGCCAACTGCCTCCTGAAAGTCGCGCCAGAACCTGCTGGTGAACCTGGGGTCACGGTCTGACACGATAGAAACTGGAACTGCGTGTAGTCTGACCACCTCTCTGACGTACAAGCTACCCAACCTGTCCGTCGAGTCTGTCACCCGCATAGGCAGGAAGTGCGCCGATTTGGTCAATCGATCAACGATGACCCAAATCACGTCATTCCCCCTAGGGGATCTCGGTAGCCCGGTCACGAAGTCCATCGTGATGTGCTCCCACTTCCACTCAGCTAGTGGAAGTGGCTGAAGTAACCCCGTAGTCCGCTGGTGCTCTGCGTTGACCTTCTGACAGGTAAGGCAGCGCAATACGAACTCCGTCACTACCCTCTTCATGCCGCGCCACCAGAACTGTCGCCGAAGATCCTGGTACATCTTCGTGCCGCCGGGATGAACTACAAAGCGAGAGTGGTGGAACTCTCGTAGGATGTCGTCTCGAAGAACTGGATCTGCTGGAACCGCTACTCTGCCTCGGAACCGTAGCCCTCCGCCTGGCGATACTGTCCAGCCTCCGTCTGCGCCCTCCGTGCCTGCTGCTGTACGTAACTCCTCGAGCTCTGGGTCACTGTACTGTGCCTCCAACACTCTGGCAAGAACTGCTGGCATACTCTACACTGCGTAAAGGAAGCTGCTGGATCCCCGATCCTCAAACTCGAGCCCCAACTGGCCCGCCGTCTCTAGAGCCTGCCACTGCCGCGCTGACAACCATGCAACTGCTGCTATGGTGTCTCTCACCTGTCTGCTCAGCGCGTTTGCTACGACGTTTGCCTTACTAGGATGGTAATGCAACTCAAAGTCGTAGTCCTCCAGTAGCTCCATCCAGCGTCGCTGCCTCAGGTTGAGGTCACGTTGGGTGAAAACGTGCCTCAAGCTCATATGGTCCGAGAAGACTGAGAACTTCTCGCCATAGAGATAATGCCGCCAGGTCTTCAGGGTGAAGACCACCGCTGCAAGCTCCAAGTCGTGTGTCGGCTAGTTCCTCTCATGGTTCTTCAGCTAGCGAGAACCATAGGAAACTACGTGGCCCTCCTGCATGAGGACACACCCCAAACCCTCTCCAGTGGCTTCGCAGTAGACACTGTAACCAATGCCTCGCTCGGGGACGATCAGCACCGGTGCACTGGTCAACATGGTCCTCAGCTCCACGAAGGCTCGCTCACAAGCATCATCCCACACGAACGGGACGGCCTTCTGTGTCAGTCTGGTCAACGGCCCGGCAACTCTGGAGAAGTCCCGCACGAACCGTCTGTAGTAACCCGCCAGGCCCAAGAAGCTACGGACCTCGAACACTGTCCTCGGTCTCTGCCACTGTACCACTGCCTCGACCTTGGCCGGGTCAACTGAGATCCCTGCTGCCGACATCACATGTCCAAGGAATCCCACCTGTGCAAGCCAGAACTCGCACTTGGAAGCCTTGGCATAAAGCCGATGCTCCCTAAGTAGCTGCAACACTGTCGCCAAGTGTCGCTCGTGCTCCGCGTCTGACCGGGAGTAGATAAGGATGTCATCGACGAACACCACCACGAACTCGTCTAGGAAAGGCCGGAAGATCCTCTGCATGAGATCCATGAACGCTGCTGGTGCGTTCATCAGCCCAAATGGCATCACCACGAACTCGTACAGGCCGTACCGAGTCCGAAAAGCCGTCTTCGGGATGTCATAATCCCGAACCCTCAACTGGTCGTAGCCGGTGCGGAGGTCGATCTTTGAGAACACTGAAGATCCTCTCAACTGGTCAAACAGGTCGTCGATCCGCGACATCGGATACATGTTCTTCACCGTCACCTTGTTGAGCCGCCTGTAGTCTATGCAAAGTCGAAGGGTACCATCCTTCTTCTTTGTGAACAACACTGGCGCCCCCCAGGGAGACATGCTGGGACGGATGAAGCCTCTGCTGGTAAGCTCGTCTAGCTGAGTCCTCAACTCACTTTGCTCTGCTGGTGCCATCCTGAAAGCTGGGAGAGAGATCGGTGCGGTACCTGGTACAAGGTCGATCTCAAAATCGACCTCTCTAGGCGGTGGAAGCCCTGGCAACACCTCGGGAAACACATCGGTGTAGTCGCACACGATACTGGGGAAACTACTCTGCTGCACTCCCTTTGACCCAAACAGGGACAGGCTGGCCATCAAGGCTGAAAGCTCGCTGCCACGCCTCCCCACACCACAAGCAAAGGAATCGGCTGAGAACCGATCCCCCAACAACACAAACTGTGTCCCATCGGGTGTCCAAGCGACCACCCTCCGGCGACTACAGTCGATGATAGCTCGGTATGCTGCTAACCAGTCCATACCGAGTATCACATCGAAGCCTGTCATGTGTAGCACCCGCAGGTCTAGACAGACACGGAGGCCTCCAACCTCCAAGGAACAAGATTGGCAGACCCGGTCTACCCTGACTGTGCCGCCGATCGGTGAGTCTACAGACTGTGCCACCTCTAGCCAACTCGTCTCTAATCCTAGCGATGCCACACACATGCTAGCAATATAGGAATGAGACGCCCCAGAGTGTATCAGCACATCTACTAAAGAACTAGAAAGCTGAAAGATACCTCTGAGGACGGATGGCTCTGTCGCTGCCTGCTGGTACTGCTGCGGCTGCTGGTATGGCTGGTTAAGCTGAACGGTGTCCGGCTGCTCGCGCACCGGAAGAGCAAACACACGCCCCCGCTGGCCGCCTCCACCCCTGGAGTGGCCCGGTCCAGCCCCTGACCCGCGACCACCACCGCTCCCCTGCCAAGCACCGTTCCCCCCACCTCTACTGCCCTGCGGCACAACGCTCCACGCCCCTCGCATGGGACAGTCCTGGCGGAAGTGTCCCGGCTGCCCGCACTGGAAACAAGTGGCTGGCGCGCCACCAGGCGGCTGACCCTGGCCTCCCCCTGACGGAGCCTGCCCAGACGGCCCGGCCGTTAGGAGAAACTAGTCTGGCGGACTCGGCAACTGTGCCTGGAACTGCTGCGGGTGCTACGACTGCTGCTGGAAGTGTCGCTGACACCGCTGCTGGCCTCTACCGAATCCCCCTCTGAACTAGGGCCTCTGCTGCTGCGAGCTGGTAGAGACTGCCGGTGGAACTGCCCGGCGTCTCTCATCCTGCGACTGCGCCTCCACAACCAAGGCGAAGTTCAGAACTGCTGAGTGCGTCTGGAAGCGGTGGGAACACGTCTGGCGCCTGATCTATGGACGAAGACCCCACTCAAACTGCCCTGCCCTGGCCGCTGGATCTGTTGCCACTGCCCCCGCAAAACGGACCAAGTATGTGAACCGGGTGGCGTACTGCTGAACAGTGTGAGTGCCCTGCAAGAGGGACTGGTACTCGCGAGACAGGGCGTCACGCGTACTCTCCGGGAAGTACGCGTCCAAGAACAACGCCCTGAACTCCTCCCACGTCGGCTCCTCTCCGTCACTGGTGTGCTGGGCAATGCACCACCAGTCAAGGGCGCCACCATCGAGCTGGAACGCCGCAAGGGTGACCCGGATCCGGTCATCCCCGACGAAGAGAGCGTCGAGAACGCGCGTGACTCCTCGGAGCCAGGCGTCTGCCGTGGTCGGATCTCCAGTCTCACCGCTGAACCTAGGCGGGTTCAGCCGCTGGAAGTCCATCATGACCGCTGCCGCGGCCCGCCTGTTGACCGGAGCGAGGACCCCCTCCTCGGCGAGAGGAGCCTCCTCCTGTGCGACCGCTACCGTCGCAGGTGATGGCCCAGTCCGTCGAGCCCTGACCGCCCTGACAGGTGCTACCCTGTCTGGTCGAGCGGGCCGACCAGGTCGTGCCCCACCTCGACCAACAACTGTAGGTCGGTCTCGAGCTCCCGCTATCTGCACAATCACCAACGACAACGAGCGTTCACTCGTCAGAACCCGAGACAAAACAACACAAAATAAGCGGAAAAGCATAACACATCAAAAGGAGCATGCACGGATGTTCTAGACATAGAACTAACCCATTCCACGCACAATCTCAACCGAATCCTGATCCTAAACCCTGGGATCTACAACCTATGCTCTGATACCAAGCTGTCACGCCCCGACCCGCAAAAGCCCAACCGGGCCGGGCTACGCGAACCGGAACCTACAAGACGAGGAAAAGAACGGCGAGGGTTCCCTCTAACCTATTGGTCTCCCTAGCAATTCACCAAAGCACCCCCCAATTAAAAGACAATAATTTAATGAACCTCGAACCACAGATTTAAAACTCAAAAAGGTTTAATATACATATCCTCGGAGAGGTGGGAGTTAAAATACAACATTGCTCCCGTAGGAGACTATCTAACATAAGGTATAAAAGCTGTAAAGATCACCAGCTCTCAAAGCCCGCCTGGAGCCGCCGCACCGCCAACCAACTGCCCGGTAGAGGCTGCAGAGGAAGAACTGACGCCTGCACCTGCAAAACGCAGCCCGGATAGGTGTGAGCACTAAGCTCACTAGGGATCTACACTACGACACACAGAAGGAAGAGGAAAAACTCAATAGTGTCGCCCTCAAGTAGGATCTAGGTGTATACAGGGGTCCCATAACCCAACCGCGTGTCCCTGAGGCCCAGGAGCAGCACTCAGTAGCAAGAACAACACTGGCGACACACAACTACAGGGAACGGCACTGCAGGCGGGAAAAAGGCACCGTTGGGTAGGCAACTCCTCTACCCCAGGGTCCGCACAGTGGGACACCGGCTACACCTCAGCATCCGACTCAAGGCCGACACGACCTCTATAATCATCAAGCAACATGTGTACCAGTCATCTAAGCCTGTCATCGAATCGACTAGCCACCACAATTCGAACCGGGTCCTAACAGCCCAACCCCGGTCCTAGGGCTAATTACGAGCTTCCAGCCTCGGGACGGCGACCCAAAGATCACCCACGCCCTAACTAATGCAACTAATGCACACAACAACAATGCATGCTATGACATACACGGATAAGAAGCAGAGCATGCAACAGTATGTCAAGCATCATATAAGTCTACTGGATCGCTGCAGCGGTACTACCAACCGCTGCCAGCCGATCCGCAGCGGGTCCCGGCATTACGACGGTACCACGACCGTCAACCGCGGACTCCTGCAACGGGATGTAACCCCGAAAACCGCTGAATGAACAGTAACAATATAATATTATATTCCGAAATATAATATTATATCCAAACACCCAAAACCACCACTTAGGGGCTAATTGATCTCGTCGATCCGATGTCCAAACGACGTCGGATTCAAGATCCAACTTTGCCACCAGTAGGTGTATATACCAAGATCAACATAATCATCCAACGGTTGGATTAACGGAAAACACTAATCAAAAATCGTTAATCAAACTAACTTACCCATTAATTGCTGCAACGCAGCCCTTCAGCAAACAATTCATAACAAATCGTAGAAAAATCAGAAAACTACGAAATAAGATGGAATGGAAAGCTAACGAGTAGATGTACAACTCTCATGTTTATCAAAAGCCAACATCATGTACAAAACGGCCGAAAAACTCACCGCAAGCCGGCTGTTCTTCAAGAACAGCAGAAAACCAGAAATCCGAGACTAATCATGCATAAAACCTACTTAAATCTCAACTGATTAACATGAAACTCATATCAGTAATTCTAACAGGTATAAGGAATCCAACAAAGCAAGGATTGACAAGATCCAACGGCTAGATCTCAAGAAAACCCGAAAACAACTTCAGTAGGTATAACCCTACCTAGCTGCGCTTTCCTCGGCTGATTCCCCGCGAATTGATCACCAACAAGCCTCCAAACCACTTCAGGGATCTTCCTCTCATTGCCACAAATCCAACGAGCCTTAGAACGCCAGAAAAGATGGTCGAAGGAGGGAGAACGGAGGAGAGGAAGTTCGCCGGCGGAGAAGGGAAGAAACAGAGCACCGCGAGAAAGAAGAAAAGAAGGAAGAAGAAAGGAGGAGAAGGAGGAAGAGGGAGGGAAGAAAAGAGGGGAAAGGGGAAGGGGAAAGCCGGGGGAAGGGGGAAAAAGTGAGGGGAGGGGAGGGAAAGTCCTCCCCCCCTCTGGCAGAGGAGAGCGACGGCCAGCGGTGGCCGTCCTCGCGAAGCAGAAAAGCCACCGACGCGAGTCCGATCGGTCGCTCTAAGGAGCGATCGATCGCTCGCGCCCTGGCACAATCCCACCACCGACTCGCTCACGAGTCCGACCGATCGCTCCAAGGAGCGATCGATCGCTCGAGGGTCGTCAGCTGCCCAAAGGCAAGCTTCCGCGCCCCCGAGTTGGGATCTTCCGATCCCGGGTCCACCTAGCCAGTCTAAACAAGTATTAACACAAACAAGACCGGTGTGTCCACACGCAGGTGTGAAACAAACGAACAAGGTGCAATTTACCAAATTGCCCTTGCGGTCTACAGCGAGCCACAGGGGTAGAGGGACAAGTCCTCACAACTTCGATGGAGATGCCCAGACATGGTACCAGCGGTCGAAGGATACGGATGAGTGCGCAACATGGCATACCTTCCAGCATGCCTTGAACTTGCGCTATGGACCGACGACCTACGAGGACCCCATCGGCGAACTCAGTCGGATTCAGTAAGATGGCTCAGTTCGGGACTACCAGATCCGGTTCGACCGAGGTCTAGGTCGTGTTCCACATTTGGCTCGGGATGTTGTACTGAGTCTTTTCATCAGCGGATTGAAGCCGACCATCAGGTACGACGTTCAGCTCGCTAGACCAGCTACCATTGCCGAGGCCATCAGCTACGCCAAGACTCATGAGGCGAAGCAGTACGCGATCCGGCATGCTACGGCAAGGACGATACCTGCACCTACCCGTCCAGCCCCCGCTGCCCGTGCCGCGCCCGCAAACTAGAGTTCGAGTGAGACTAGGACTCCTAATCCTACTCAAACTAGGACTCCTAGTCAGACTCAAACTATAGTCCAACCTCAACGGAGACAGCTATCTCTAGCTGAACTGCAACAACGAAGATCACAAGGACTTTGCTTCCAATGTGACGAGCCCTTTACACCGGGGCACCGCTGTAAGCAGCTGTTGAGCATTGAGATCGTCAATGAGGAACCAGCCATGGAAGATCTGGTTGGAGCAGAGCTTGAAGAGGAGACCACAATCCTAGTCGAGCATGGAGAACCCTCACTTGGCATGATGATTGGGCAAGTGCTTGTGGCTCTTCCAGCTACCGAGTCCACGATAGAGGACCCACTGTCGACGCCTACTTCTGATCTTCTACTACCTGATCTGGACAACATCTCCCACGGCCAACCTAAGTGTAGTCCAGCTCTCATGGCAGCATCAACTTTCTCGATAGCTGCCATCTCTAGTCCAGTTCCTCAGTGGTTGGAACCCATTCAGGAGGATGTCAAAACTAATGTGGAGATGCAGAAGCTTGCCAGAGACATCCAAGATGGAATCATCAAGGGCCCATGGACAGTTCACAATGGAGTCATCTTCCACAAGGACCACATCTTCTTGAGGAAGAACTCCCCAGTCATCTCAGAGATCTTGACTACCCTACATTCCAGCACACATGAGGGATTCATCAAGATGTGGCATCGGCTACGAACCACCTTCTACTGGAAGGGAGCTTAGGTGCGGATCAAGGACTTCATCCGCCAATGTGATACCTGCCAGCGACACAACGCCGAGACCCTGAAGCCATCCGGCCTACTTCAGCCCCTACCCAACCCTCATGAGGTATGGACTGATGTCTCTATGGACTTCATCGACGGACTTCCATTTTCTAGAGGGTACACAACCATTCTAGTAGTCGTCGATAGATTGTCCAAATATGCACACTTCGCTCCCCTACGGCATCCCTACACGGCATACTCAGTGGCTCGAGTTTTCTTCGACACTGTGTTCAAGCACCATGGCATGCCAACCAGCATCGTCTGTGATCGAGATCCTACCTTCACTAGCAACTTTTGGCAGGAGATCTTCAGATTGCAAGGAGTCAAGTTCAGATTCTCCTCAGCATACCACCCCCAGATGGATGGCCAAACTGAGGTAGTAAACCGATCTCTGGAGATGTACTTACGATGTTTTTCAGGTGATCGTCCTACACAATGGACCCATTGGTTGACTTGGGCGGAGTACACCTACAACACTAGTTGGCACTCCAGCATCCAGCGGACACCCTACGAGGTAGTGTATGGTCGACCTCCACCATCTCTCCTCTCCTATGTACCCGGGACAGCCAAATCAGCAGCTTTAGATCACTTCCTAGTTGAACAGGATCAAGTGATAGCAGATGTTAAGTCAAGGTTAGCAGCTGCCCAGAACAGGATGAAGCAGACTTATGACCGTGGATATCGAGACGTCAAGTTTAAGATTGGTGAGATGGTATACGTCAAGTTACAACCCTATTGACAGAAGTCCGTGGCCAAGCGCAAGTCACAGAAGCTCGCCGCGAAGTTCTATGGGCCGTACGAGGTACTGGAGCGTATAGGAGATGTCGCCTATCGCCTCCGCCTTCCATCAGATTCCAAGGTGCACCCCGTTTTTCATGTGTCACTTCTGAAAAAGCACGTTGGAACTGAAGTACCTGTCATCACCGAGATTCCAGACCCCTCAGAGTAGCAGCCCAAGCTGTATCCCCAGGCTATCATCGACCATCGGCATCCTCCCCGTCACCAAGAAGAAGTTCTAGTACATTGGAAGGGCCATAGTCCAGCTGAAGCCACATGGGAGGTATTCACTGATTTCTTGGATCGTTATCCCGACTTCGGCCTTGAGAACAAGGCACTTTTTGAAGGGGAAGGGGATGATAAGGTTCGAAGTCCAACTCAACCTGGGCTAGACCAACCCAAGCCCAATTCTGGGGCAGGGCCCACTCGTGGCGTAAGCCCAGGAGGGACCCACGCAGGTCAGGGCCCAGGAGGGACCCACGCAGGTCAGACCCCACCTCCTAGAAGGACCAGGCCGTGGACCAGGTCCCAAGCCAAAGGCAGCCTTAACGAATCCTATTCCTAGCTGGGTACTTCCTTAGTTAGTTCTTAATTGCTTTCCTCGTTGATTTTCTAGTTTGAGTCCAGATTATGCTTTGCTTTATTAGTTCCTATTTTGAGTCCAGGTTGTAGGAAGTTTGAGTTATGATTGAGTCTTAGTAGGAAAGGATGTTTACTTGCTGATTTCAGCAAGGTAGTTCTCTAGTTGGAGTAGAACTCTTTGAGGCCTCTATAAAAGGACATCCATAGCTTGTATTAGGGTTTATGCATGACGAATTGTGAGAATAAAATAGAGTTATTAGTAGGATAATTTAGGAGTAGCTGTAAACCTAGGAGTAGCTGTAAACCTAGGAGTAGCTGTAACCTAGTTTCCTCATAATCCACCAGCCACCTTCATCTCTCTCTACAGCCGGTCCTTCTCCATCACCGGTCTCCTTCTCCACTGTCGTCCACTCCTCCGCCACCATCAGCACCACTACCAGCCATCACCCACGTTCTCCAAGGCTTGGATCTCCAAGAGAAGCCAGCCAACCATTGAGGAAGCTGCAAGGTAATCCTCTTCCTCATCCGTTTCTCTCCTCCGGTTTTCAGCCTTCCTTGTCGAATACCTAGGGTGCTTCTCCTAAAACCCTAAAGGTATATCTCGACCTAGCCATAGCTTTGGTTAAGGAGGAGCCGAGACTAGGCAAGAGACCAGATATGAAAGCCCTAGAGAAGGTGCATCGTATCACGTTGAAATGTAGCTGGAGCATTGCAAAGGCCAAAAGGCATGCGACGATATGCAAACATTCCATAATGACATGTAAAGGCTGTCTTCTCCTGGTCATTAGGATCTATGGCCACTTGATTATACCCAGAATAACCATCAAGAAAACAATAATAAGATTGGCTCGCTAGTCTTTCTAAAATCTGGTCGATGAAGGACAATGTAAAATGATCTTTATGAGTCAATGCGTTAAGACGCCTATAATCAATGCAAACTCTCCACCCTGTGGTCTGTCTAGTTGAGATATCCTCCCCTTTATCATTTTTAACCACTGTGATCCCAGATTTCTTAGAACGACTTGAGTTGGGCTAATCCATTTAGAATCCGAAATAGGGTATATTTTGCCTGCATCTAAGAGTTTAATTACTTCTTTCATTACAACATCTTTCATAAGAGGGTTGAGGCGACGTTGCATCTCCCTTACACATTTGGTTTCATCCTCTAGGAGGATGCGATGCATGCAAATCGAAGGATTGATGCCTTTAAGATCACCAATGGACCATCCTCTAGCTCGTTTATGCAATTTAAGAACCTCAAGTAATTGACACTCTTGATCAGCGGTTAACGCAGAAGAGATAATTACTGGAAGAGTACACTCTGGTCCAAGAAAGGCATATTTCAAATTGGAAGGCAACGTTTTTAACTCCAAAGATGGCGGTCCAACCAAAGACGGTATAGCTGGAATTGAGGAAGTAGGAGGTAAGGGCTCAATGATAATGCATGCATTGTATCATCCTCAATCACAATAGACATATCACCACTATTCTCAAAACTCCCACATGGAATGTCAACATTCAACAATAATAATGCAGGCATTGTATCATCAACACAACTATTCAGCTCATCCTCATTGACTAATGCATTAATCATAAAATAATCATCATCATATGCATGATTCTTTGAGGCATGAAATATATTTAAACGCAATTCCATGTTACCAAACGTGATTGTCATGAAACCATCTCTACAATTAATACAAGCATTGGTCGTAGCTAAGAAGGGTCGGCCAAGAATTATAGGGACAGATTTCCTAGCTTGAACTCCTGGTTCCAAGTTTAAAACTACAAAATCAACCGGGAATACACACTGATCAACCTTAACCAAAAAATCTTCAAGGATTCCTCTTGGGGTCTTAATTGATCGATCGGCCAATTGCAGAGTCATAGCTGTTGGTTTCAATTCTCCTATGCTAAACTACGAATATAAGGAAGAGGGCATGAGGTTAACACTTGCTCCCAAATCTAATAAAGCTCCATCAATCATGCGATTTCCTATAATGCATGAGATTGTGGGGGTTCCAGGATCCTTAAGCTTCGGGGGAAGATCACAGCGAAGGATTGAGCTAACTTGTTCAGTCAAGAAAATCTTCTTAGAAACATGAGATCGAGATTGTCTTTTATGAGTGCAAATATCCTTAAGGAATTTAACATAGGATGGAATTTGTTTAATAGCATCAAGAACAGGAAGGTTAATGTGAACTTTCTTAAGCACATCCATCATTTCATCTAATTTTGAATTCCTGTATGGAGTGGGAGTCGGATCTACCAAAGCTTCAGAAAAAGGAACCTTAGGAACATACGTCAAGGGATTTGGTTCTTTCTCCTGAGATGATGTCATGTTCAGTGATGCATGTAAGTTATCAATAGAATTATGAAAAGTCGAATGTGGAGTGTGAGATGATGAGTTAGGTTCTTTTGATGCATGTGAATCATTGTCTAATGATGTATGAAATTGTGATGCATGTAAATCTTGATTACATGTGGGTTCCTCCGGTTTTTCAATATTGACAAAATTTTTACCACTTCGAAGGGTTGTCACGGCTTGTACATGTTCATAAGATGAATCTACATGATGTTGGCCTTTGGGATGGGGAATGGGTTGACTAGGTAGTTGCCCATCTTCTCTCCTAGACAAAGCATTAGCCGACTGACTCAATTGGGTTTCTATCTTCGCTAGAGTTTGAGAATGAGAATGCACTAATTGGGTTAACTCATCGTTGTTTGGACTTTGATTTGGTTATTGTGGAGGAAGAGATGATTGATTTTGATGTCCTTGATTTCGAGGAGGTACATATGGTTTATGCCCCCAAGGTTGAGATGATTGAGCTTGGAAAGGCCGATATGAAGGTCGGAATGGCGGAGTTTGGCCTTGAGAATTTGTAGGATATGACGTTTGAAACTTGGAAGGATAACTTGGAGTTTGAGCACCCATGGATGGCCTTGAATTAAAAGAAGTTGGTTGTTGCCTAGTTGTTCTCCAAGAAAAATTTAGATGGTCTCCCAAACCAGGATTGTATGTAATGGAATAAGGATCGTAAGCTGGTTTGGATTGACCATAAACCTCATTTATATGTTACTGTACTAACTCCGGATAATGGCATGCTAAATGGCAGTCAGTAACATTATGACTAGGAGCAGAACACAAGTAATAGAGTTCCCCAGAAGATGGGAGTATAGACGGAATAGAAGAATCAACCTGATTTGTCGTTTGGGTAAGAACTTGATCAAGTTTTCTACTTAATGCATCAACTTGTTGAGCAAGACGGGTTGACTCATTTAGTTCGAGGATTCCTTTAGGATTAGATTGGGTTGAAGGTCCGCGATTATTCCTAGAGGAAGTGGCATGATGTTGAGAGTTTTCAGCAAGACTCTTAAAGAGCCTCCAAGAATCGTCAAGAGGATTGGTAATGAAGACTCCACCACATGCAGCGTCTATCGTCAACTCATGTTTTTCCTTAAGACCTTTATAAAAATGTTCTACTATGGCCCATTGAGGAAACTGATGCTGGGGACATTTCCTAAGGAGCTCTCTATAACGGTCCCAAGCCTCATGGAATGCTTCATCGTCAACTTGTCTAAATGAAGAAATCTCAGGACGAAGATCACTAGTTTTAGAAATCGGAAAGAATTTTTCAAGAAATTGGGGTTGTAATTGAGGCCAAGTAGTGATGGATAGAGGTTCCAGAAAAGTGAGCCAATGTTTAGCTTTACGTTTAAGAGTAAAAGGTAATAATTTGAGTCGCCAAGCATCTTCGGTAAAATTATTGACTCTAACTGTTGAACTAATCAAAATGAACTCCTCGATATGATTGTATGGATCTTCATGAGATAGTTCGTGGAAGGTTGGTAAAGATTGTAGAAATTGTGGTTTAATTTCATAGTGGGCTGCATCAATCACCGGAGGTTGAATGCAGGAATTGGAAGTGAATGAAGTTGGAACATAAAATCTTTCATGGCCCTACCACCTTGATCCTCAAGTTGGTTCAGATTGACATTGGGTTCAGGATTGTCATCAGGGTTATCCATGACTAAATGAGTAGGAGAAGAAATTGAAGGTTTATGCGATGCACCACAAGAAGCAAAAAATTCTTTCAACGTAAGAGAAAGATCTGGGTCCTTATCATCACTCATTCACACATTATAAAGATCAACCAAGGTTTAGAAATACAAACAGTGCACTCTTGATGATGTGTTTATTGGTGATCACACCTTCACTGCTCGGACGGACGCTCCGACGCTCTTCCCCTAATGATCACAACAATATATGGAAATATTAGTATTGGAACTATTTTTTATCTTTTATATAATGAAAGACAGAAAACAACTAATTAAGCAAGAAACTTCACTATGTAAACAACTCAAAACACCGTATAGTCCCCCGGCAACGGCGCCAAAATTTTGATAGGACTTGAAAAGTGTCGTGGCTTAACAAGTCTAACCAAAATTACTATAATTTCTGGTGCTCTACTTTAACTATTAAGGAACTAGTAGATAGTAGAGAGTCCGAGTCGAATCCACATGGACTAAATTGAACACTTAGCAAATCTCCTACCAATGAGTTGGGAAAAGATTACGGTTTGATATTAAACAAAATTTATACTAAAGGGTTTATGAATACAAGAGAAGAGACCACAGGATTCTTAATCAATAACCAAGGTTCTACCAGGTCTTCCTAAGATCAGGGCACGTCAAGCACGATGAATGGCTTGCCTAAAAGTTGATATGTGAATGGCTAGTTCTCCTTACTACTCAACAAGTTATGGTTAGGATTCCTTGTTGGCAAGAACAATTACTTAAAGAGTCAGTGATCGAATGATTAGTTACGTGCATTGTTAATGAACCCTCTTATCAGGATGAATTCATCGCAAGTACAAGTACGGATATGGATTTAGGTGTAAGATCAAGATGGGTTAGCATCTTGATGGCCAAATCTACAAAGGTAGGATTTATGAAGGATTAGAGATAGAACATAGTGGGACTAGCACTATACAATCCCTAATCACGAAGAAGATTTCATCTGAGATACTAAGGGCCTAGCATGGTCCTCTTATTTAGACGAATCCAATCCAAGCTCTATAGCAATACACAAGCTCCGGAATCAAGTGCAAACGAGAACAATCCATACACCCAGTAAGAAATCAACACCAAGGTATAAAAGAAATAGAAATCAATTAATATAAGCCAATCAACAATGTAAACAAGCTCTAGATCTAAGGAATCCCTACTAAAAACTCTAGTTACATCATAAGAATCCCATGGCTAGGGTTTTAGCTACTCATCTTTAGGGGTCGATCCATAGATGAAAGTCGATGAACTCCTTCCGCCATGAATCCCCTCCAAAGAATCTTCAATGAAAAGCTCCAAAGAAGGACAAGAAATCTCTCCCCAAAAAGGTCCAGGAAAAGCCCCCAAAAATCCCTAAAAACTGACTATTTATAGCCTAGGAAAACATCCTCCCACGGATTAGATTTGAGCTGTTGATCTTCTTTCCAGGCCGCAACGGATCGATCCCTCCAAAGAGTAGGATCGATCGTACTATCTTCAATTGCTGGTGACGCCCCGTGAAGGATCGATCCTACTAATCGAGTAGGATCGATCTTGCTATTGTTGTCCTACTACGTCCTGTGGAGGATCGATCCGTCCTTTGAAGGAAGATCGATCCCTTTATGTTTGTTCTTTGCCCAGTTGCTGGTCGAGTAGGATCGATCCCATCAATAGAGGAAGATCGATCCTTCATGTTTGAATTGCCCGAATATGCTTCTTTTAGCTCCAAAGTTGATCTAACTCGTAATAGGATATGTTATACCTAAAAAGGAGATAAAAGTAATTAGTGAAGTATTGCTCAGAGACCAACAAAGCCAAATAAGACGGGTGTTTTGTGCACTTTTCAAGTCTTATCACCCTTGCTAATGTACCTATAGCAAAGTGTTAATCAATAATCCATTAAGCTCTGAAGAACAATTATGAACCAATAATTGCCTTAGCTTGAATCCGGCTTTGACATAAACTCATTTATTCATAGATCTTTCAAGATTAGGAAATGAACCCTCGCCCAATCTCACATTAAACAGTCTATAATACTTCTATTGGCTAGATATAAGTATTTAAGATGTCAATTATAATAATGAATGAAATAAGAAATATAAATTGATTAAATAAACATGAGTCAATAAGATAGAATGATTCTGTTAAGCTACATCGGTACCTTAGAAAAGAAACTAGCCGTTCATGTTCATCATGAAGACAACACAAGTGGTCAAGGAAAAAAAAGAAACAAAGACAAAGAAAACAAAACCCTAGCGCCGCTTCCTCTCCTCCAGATGCTCCTGAAAAGTCCGCTTAGAAGTCCTACAAAAACCTTTTTTGAATAACCCTAAGTATCCTATTTATAGGCTCCAAACGTCTTGAACTTGGGTTAGATCTGCACCCGTTAAATGCTTGCGGTCGATATGGCGGTCAACCGTCAGACCTGACGGTTGACCGTCAACTGTACAAATTTATTTAGAAAAGCGGCAATTGATCTCCGCATCGACCTTGAGAAGTCTTTTTCTTGACAAAGGCTCACCGTCGATCTCGCGGATGATGCGACAGTCATCCGTGACTATAGTGAGCGCGACGGTCGATCTCACGGATGATGCGACGGTCGACATCACTATTCATTCAGCACTGCGCCATTGGTACTAAAAATATTGTAACTTCCTCTAGGAAACTCGGAATTACGAAATGTAAAATTCTCCAGAAACTAGACTTCAAGAGGTTTCCAATGATATATGAAAAATCATCTGGTTCTTCATGAGAAAGTACAGTTTAATCTTCCAAGTTAACCCATGTAATCTTTTTTGCTTCTTTTACCACCAATTTTCTATATTTTCCAAACAACTATGTGAAGCAACATATAAGTGTCAAAATAATACTAAAGAGGTTGATTAAAGGTGACAATCTAGCAATTGAGATGATTATAAGACTGTTTAGAGTGCACTTTCATGCACTCATCACACCATTTTGTTTTTGAAGGTCGCGGGTTGGCACGCCTTCTGGTTGTCGAGAGCTGGGGCTGTTCACCAGTCCGTGGTGCACTCCTCCTCCCTTTTGTTTTTGAGGGTGCTCGGGAGATCAGGTTTCCCTCGTGTTGTTGGTTGTGTAGCTGTCTTTTCTAAGGAACTTTCTGCTTGTCGCCTTCGCGGAACACTGAGTTTGAGGTCGAGGTTTCTCTGGGCAGTTTGAGCGCTATGAGTTTGCATGTGGATGGTTCCCTCCATACATGCACATGCTTCAGGAAGCTAGTCAGTGTTGCAGCGATGAGTACGTGTCCGTTACTATGCATTGATGATGTGTTAGCAGTTGAGAGATTCACCGACCACTTCAGAGTCAGATATTCGCGTCTAACACTCCAGCTGAGAGTTCGGGATTGCGACATCCCGAAGGCAGCTTTCTGAACCATGTTGTATCTTGATCAATTTGCAGTGGTGTTCGTCGACATCATCATGTCAACTCACGCATTAAGGAGGAGCATGAGAGACATTTGGGGTTCGCATCGCTGTTGCTGAGGGAGCTTCAGCGTTATTTGGCTCCCAACACGAGGTTTTGACCTTCGGAGGCAGGATTCCGTGGATGGATTGTGTCAGCGACAGGCACATTAGTTGATCTAGCTAAGTCCGAGGCAGATATGTGACGGCAGAGGTCGAATACGGTATTCGAGATTTAGCAGAGGCATCTCCAGGACGATGGGACCGTTGGCCAGAGTGTCCAGGAGGCCAGATCTCCTTGCCTTAAAGTCACTACGTCAATACCTTTAAGGGTGATAGCCATCATTAGCTACTAGAGAAGCTAGAGCAGATTGAGTGGATTTGTCAGCTCATTAGAGGCATATAGTCAGTTGGATCGGGTTTCGAGGATCAAATTCCAGATGACTTTCCCTTTGGTGGAAGCAACATCCCAGCTCTCCCGGCCAGAGTGATAGAGACCCAGGGCAGACACCCGGAGCTCATGAATATCTGTGCTGCAGTTGGTACTGAGCACATGATTGAGGGCTGGATAGCATCAGCAGACGACAAGCTGTGCTTCGGTAGCAGTGTTGCGGATCCAGGAGACCCAAAACAACCCCTTTCAGTGTCAAAGTGGGAGTGGGAGCACACCATGGCAGACGTCATCACTAGATTGCAGGAGGCAGCTGGTAGGAGTACGTCAATTTGCTAAAGTTCGCCTACTTCAGTGATTATCAGTCCAGACTGATGTGGTACCACTCGAGGTGCAGCACGGCAGTTCGCGCCGTTCTTTCGATTGTTCAACAGAGGTTGTCGAGGCATCACCCACTATTCCATACATCATCAGACAGTCTTCAGAGAGATTAGTTGTCGCGCCCCGACCCGCGTAGGCTCAAGCAGGCCGGGCGACGCGAACCGGAACCAAACCTACTGCGGAAAAATTTTGGCTAGGTTTCCCTCTAATCATAGTGGTCTCCCTAGCAATTCATAATCATCCTGTATTATACAATCAATCACAAACCACAAAGACTGAAATTGGAATATATACAAATCCTCAACAGGGTAAAAGTTATACAAAATCTCTCCCGTAGGAGGCTAACTAAACAAAAGGGTATAACTGATGATCGCCGCACCTCAAGCACCCCCAGACGCCACCATGATACGAGGTCGAACTGAGCCATCCCAAGAAGGGACCCATGTCCTTGCTTGGGCAGGTGATGTGCTGTCGCAGGCACTCAAAAATAAATCCAATACTCTTCAAAACAAATGTAGTAGTGCGAGTACGAGTCGATCCCACGAAGAGTGTTCAGTCTAGTTTTGTGCTTAGTAAACAAAGATAGGGGGGTTTTAAACGTGAGGAAAAACAATAAAGAAATAATCTAAATAAAAGAAACAAGTTGAATCAAGAGAACAAACCTTGGTCTGAGTCAACATCCACCATCAGAATCCAACAACTGATCATAGATGCAAGTATCAATCAATTCATACCATGAATATTCACCGTCCGAATTAAATTCGAATCTCTCCTCGATCATAGTTAATTAGAAACAAGTGATCTAATCAACCCTAACTACTAGACAACCTAAGACAAGCGCTGTAGATTTAATCTAGTAGCAGCGTTAAGAATAGGGAGATCGATGAAGCTAAACAACACAAGCACAAGCGGTTGCATTTAATCTAGTTGAATATTCTTCCTAAGATCTAATAAGATCTGATCAGCAGTAAATTATTAGATCCTAGTTGCTTCGCAGATTAGAGGGATCAAACAATTCCGGATTTCATATCAAACCTAGCGGTAGATCACCATGAATAATAAACTAGTAGGCCTCCTAGCAATTAGACAAGGTAATCATGAAGATTTAATCTCAGAAGAACATCCAATACTCATGTATAAACTGAACAATAAAAATAAATTAGATCTCACAGTTTCATTGATTCCGAGGTTTCAGTCTCCTCGACCAAGGATCAAGATTTAGCCACGCAGGGCCATCAAGAACAATCCTCCAAAAGATTTCATAAAGCAAAAGAAAACCTAGAAAAAATATAAAAGAGGAGAAAGAGTAGCCAAAAGTGTCCCAGAATCCCCCCTCAAACCCTAGAAAGAGTCCTATTTATAGCCTCAAGTGTATCCACCCTCGGATTAGATCATAATCGTCGATTTTATTCACTGGGGAAAGTCCGATCGATCGGACCTTGGATGCTGGATCGATCGGCCTCATTAAACTCTTCAACTTGTAGTCACGCCCGAGCCCGATCGATGGATGGATCGATCGAACTTTGCTCCTTTAGAAAGCATACGTTCTGTCAACTTTAATTCCCAAGTCCGATCGATCGAACTATAAGTGCTGGATCGATCGGATGCATAAAAATCCACATTCTTTGGGTATTTTTGAGTCCGATAGATCCCACTCTAAGAGTCGGATCGATCTAGCTCAATAGGAGGGATGGTTCGATCGATCGAACCATATTCAGCCAAAAACTACATGTTCTGTCACGGTTTTGCCAGGTCCGATCGATCGGACCTTCGCTCGGACTTCCATCTTATTTTCCTTTCTGCCATTCAGACTGCGCATCGGTACTGAAATTACCGTAACTTTCTCTAGGAAACTCGGAATCACGAACCGTAAAATTCTCCAGAATCTAGACTTCAAGAGCTTTCCAACCATGTATGGCACATCCTCTGGTTCTTCATGAGCAGGTACAGATAAATCTTTAAAGTTGATCCATGCACTCTTTTCAGCTTCTTTTCGACTTAAGGACTTCAATTGCATCCTAAATCAAAATATAAGAATAATGAGTGTATTTAGGAACTAAATAAACATAGGAGACTAAATATTAAGGGATAAAAATATAACATTATGCATTCTCATCAAATTCCCCCACACTTAGCTTTTGCTCGTCCTCGGGCAAAACTAAGATTCACTCTACTCAAGATATCAAGGTTGCAACGCCATCAACAAAGAACAATCAAGCTCTTCACAATTCATAACACATCATGAACAAATATTTTTAAACAACTTAAAAATCAATCAATAAGCATTTTCACTTGAAGATGAAGCAAAATAAATAAGTAGACCCTCACGGAAATTAACACTCAACTCTCATGTGTTTGAAGGGTATGTATTTCACTCAAATTCATTCCAATGAAAATGATCTACCATAAGCTTGCATATCTTCTCATTCTCCACCACTAGAATCACATGCATAACACAAATCATAAGGACTTCAAAAGGTTGTAATGGGGTCTAGGATCAAGGTAGGAAATATTTGGGAATGTAGCTCAAAAGCCAATGGAACTAATGGAGCAAAAATGCATCAATAAGACATGTACAACCAATCACTCCATTCAACAACTTTCTTCAACTTAGCTTTAACATACTCAGCCCATAAAACATTACCACATTGGCAAAGAGATTGTTCAAAGGAATACTTTTTAACTGAAATAGTGAACAATCTTTTGCAAAAACTTCCACCTTTGTAGAGATCATACATAAACATCCCCCTTTCTTGGAATATTAGGAGGATTCATAAACATATTTTGCAACATTAGAAACAATTTCCTCCTTCACTTTCTTCTTTCTTTCACTTTCCTTTTTTTTTTTTTCAAATATAGCCATACCACAAATCCAAACACCCCCACACTTGAACTTTTGCACCCATACATGTCATAATGATGATCAATACTCCACTAGTCCTATGACTTGGGTATTGGGATTATTTTTCAGGTTTAAAGCTTGTAATGTGGGTTAACAATGAAGTCAATAAATCTCAAAGGTGTTTAGCAAAAGAGAAAATTAATTGCAAGGTAGGCTATTTGGCTTATGTAGCTTATAACAAAGATGGCCTTAATCATGTTCATGTTTGCATGTGTCAATGTGACCTCAAATAGAATCAAAGCAAGTTCTAGAAAAACAAATCCTTGGAAGAATATCTCTAATGAAAGAAATTAGTGAGACTGATATGAATGTGTCAGTCTAAAGGCTCAAAATCTCACCAGCTTTTGTCTACTCATTTAGTCACTACCATCTCAAGGAAAATAACTCAACTACTTAATTCTAAGTCGCAAAATTACTCATTCAATCATGTTATGGATATGTCAAGCTTAACTAATTCTCGCTTATGGCATATGCAACCTAGATCTCCTCCGCCACACTTGAAACTGACATTGTCCCCAATGGAAGGTGGAATGCAAAGAAAAGCAAAAATAACTAAATGCAAATGCGAAAATAAAAAGAGAAAGGAACGAACTCCCCTTGGGTTGCCTCCCAAGCAGCGCCTTTGTTTATTGTCATTGGCTCGACTTCATGCTTGCTTCTTTAATCAATATAAGTTGGTTCCTCAAGGTCCAATTTTTCCAATTTTTCTGTTGGAACGCCTTCATAGAAAGGTTTAAGTCGATGGCCATTCATCGTAAACATTTTGGAAGTGGCTAAACTTTGAATTTCAACTGCACCATGAGAAAAAACATTAGTAACAATAAAAGGTCCAATCCAACGAGAATGCAACTTACCTGGAAACAAACGTAAGCGTGATTGGTAAAGGAGAACTTTTTGACCAACTTTAAACTCCTTTCTAGAGATCATCTTATCATGAAAAGCTTTTGTCTTTTCCTTGTAAATCCTAGCGCTCTCATAGGCATCATTGCGAATTTCCTCTAATTCTTGCAGTTGCAACTTCCTGTGTTCTCCACTCTCATCCATGTTCATATTAAAGCTCTTGATAGCCCAATAAGCTTTATGTTCTAACTCAACTGGAAGGTGACATGGTTTCCCAAATACCAAGCGATAAGGTGACATACCGATGGGTGTCTTATATGCAGTCCTATATGCCCACAACGCATCATCCAAACGCAAACTCCAATCTTTTCTATTTGGATTTACCGTCTTTTCAATGATGGACTTGATCTCTCGATTTGACACTTCCGCTTGTCCACTCGTTTGCGGATGATAGGCGGTTGACACCTTATGGGTCACATGGTACTTCCTTAGTAACGCCTCAACAGTTCGATTGCAAAAGTGAGTGCCTCGATCACTTATGAAAGCTCTTGGAATTCCAAACCTGGATAATATGTTAGACTTGATAAAATCTACAACAACTTTAGAATCATCAGTCCTGATAGCTTTAGCTTCTACCCATTTTGAAACATAATCCACAGCAAGTAGAATATAAATATAACCAAAAGATATAGGGAACGGACCCATGAAATCAATGCCCCAAACATCGAAAATTTCGCAAAATAATATGGGGGTTTGTGGCATCTCATTCCTTTGGGATATATTACCAGTCTTTTGACAATTTTCGCATGATTTACAAAGAAAATATGAATCTCGAAATAAAGAAGGCCAATAGAAACCACATTCTAACACTTTTCTAGCCGTTCTCTTAACTCCAAAGTGACCTCCACAAGCATAAGAATGACAAAAAGTGAGTATAGAAATAATTTCACTTTCAGGAACGCACCTGCTTATTACTTGATCTGCACAATGCTTCCATAAATATGGGTCATCCCACACATAATATTTAGCATCACTTTTAATCTTATCTCTTTGAGCCTTAGACAATTCAGAAGGTAACATATTAGTAACCAAATAATTCACAATATTTGCATACCAAGGTAATGTCACAGTTGTGGAAAACAATTATTCATCAGGGAATGTTTCCTGTAGACGAAGTTTATCCTCCACATGAACTAACCGACTCAGATGATCTGCAACTTGATTTTCTGTTCCTCTTTTGTCTTTTATCTCCAAATCAAATTCACTCAAGAGAAGTATCCATCGGATTAATCTCGGCTTTGCCTCCTTCTTCGTCATTAAATAACGAAGGGCTGCATGACCAGAATAAACAATGACTTTAGTACCAAGTAAATAAGAACGAAATTTTTCTAAAGCAAACACTACAGCTAAAAGTTCTTTTTCAGTTGTGGAATAATTTCTCTGGGCATCATCCAAAGTCTTGGAAGCATAGTAAATTGCATGAGAAGCTCTTCCAATCTTTTGACCCAAAACTGCGCCCACTGCATAATCACTTGCATCACACATTATCTCGAAAGGAACGCTCCAGTCTGAGGGTTGAATAATTGGAGTAGAAGTCAACAATTCCTTCAGCTTATCAAATGCCTTTTTGCATGCTTCATCGAACTCAAAAGCCTTGTCCTTTTGTAACAACGTGCACAACGGTAATGCTATTTTGGAGAAGTCCTTGATGAATCTTCGGTAAAAACCTGCATGTCCAAAAAAAGAACGAACTTCCCGCACACTAGTGGGATAAGGTAAAGATTGAATGACATCAACTTTAGCTTTATCAACCTCAATTCCTTTAGATGAAACAACATGACCCAAAACTATACCTTGTTCAACCATGAAATGACATTTCTCAGAATTTAACACAAGGCTAGTTTCTATGCATCTTTGAAGAACAAGTGTAAGGTTATGTAAACAATTATCATAAGAGTTTCCATAAACTGTGAAATCATCCATAAAAACCTCTATGATCTGTTCAATATAATCTGAGAATATACTAACCATACACCTTTGGAAAGTAGCTGGGGCGTTGCAAAGACCAAAAGGCATGCGACGATATGCAAAAGTTCCAAATGGGCATGTGAACGTCGTCTTTTCCTGATCTTCAGGGGCAATTGCAATCTGAAAGTAACCTGAATAACCATCAAGAAAATAATAATAAGAATGACCAGCTAATCTTTCAAGCATCTGATCAATAAAAGGTAAAGGAAAGTGGTCCTTGCGGGTTATAGCATTTAATTTTCTGTAATCAATACAAACCCTCCACCCATTTTGCATACGGGTGGGAACTAACTCATCTTTGTGATTTCTCACCACGGTTATTCCTGTCTTTTTAGGAACAACTTGAACTGGACTAACCCAAGTGCTATCCGAAATAGGATAGATCACTCCAACTTCAAGCAGTTTGAGGATCTCCTTCTTTACAACATCCATCATGGGCGGATTTAACCTTCTTTGTGGTTGACGGGAAGGTTTCGCTCCCTCTTCAAGCAAGATACGATGCATATATGTACTTGGACTGATTCCCTTGATGTCTGCAATTGTCCAACCAATAGCTGTCTTATGCTCCTTAAGAACCTGCACAAGTCTTTATTCCTGTGGTGCACTAAGGTTATTGGAGATAATCACTGGTAATACTCCTTCATCTCCAAGAAAAGCATATTTAAGATGATTAGGAAGAGGTTTCAGATCTGGAATAGGTGCTTGCAATTCAGAAGGTAATGATTTCTCATTAGATACAGGTAATAAACTAGAAGAATCGTTACCTGATTGCTGAATTATCGAAAAATCATTCAGTGTTGCAACAGTTTCCTGCAAATTAGTACTCAAAGATAGCTCCTCATTTTCTTCCTCAAGAGATTTGCTAATAGTCACTTCCAATTCATCTTTATCACTAAGTTCAAAAACTTCCTGTGATAAATAATCAATCACATCAATTGAATACACTGAACAATCATCAGCAGGATATTTCATGGCATCATAAATATTAAACTTAACAGTTTCACCATCAAATTTCATGGTAAGTGTGCCACTATGGACATCTATCTTAGTCTTGGATGTCTTCAAGAAAGGTCTTCCCAACAAAATAGGAGTACTATGATCACCATTCTCCATATCAAGCACATAAAATCCAGCAGGGAAAACTAAATCATTGACCTGCACAAGAATATCTTCAACTACACCTTTAGGATAGGCGTTAGATCTGTCAGCCAATTGAATTACAACACCAGTTTCATTCAAAGGCCCAAGTTTTAAAGAAGAATATATAGAATATGGCATGACATTGATAGAAGCTCCCAAATCTAACATGGCTTTCTCAAATTTGGTGTTACCAATTGTACATGGGATAGTAAACATACCTAGATCCCTACACTTTGTAGGAATTTTTCTTTGCAGAATTGCAGAAACATTTTCCCCTACTTTCACCTTCTCACATCCTTTAAGTTTCTGCTTCCTCTTAATTGTGCACAATTCTTTCAAGAATTTAGCATAACGAGGTACTTGTTTAAGAGAATCTAAGAGTGGAATATTTACCTCGCATCGGCGAAAAGTCTCATATAGATCTGAATTCTTCTCATATTTTCTTGATTCTGTCAAAGCCTGAGGAAAAGGAGGTACAGGTTTATAATCAGAAAGAGGTGGAAACTTATGTTTAGGTACGTCGTCGTCATCAGGAAAGATTTTGTCCGCGACGATGTCTTGCTCTTTTCCTTGCGCAGACGATGTAGGAACTTCCTTTATTGGAGTCTCAAAATGATTGCACTTGCATTCTCTCTTGGATTTATTACCGTTTGAGAAGGTAATTTTCCCGAATTTTGCGCCTCTAGCTTGCTAATTGCTGACGCCATCTGGCCCATTTGATGTTCCAAACCTTGGATACTGGCCTTTGCGTCTTGTTGAAATTGTTTTGTATCTTGTTTAAATTGTTTTGTATCCTGTTGAAGTTGCATAGCACTAGTAGCAAGGGAATTAACAATATCTTCTAAAGACATACCAGAATTCGGAGTTGGATTTTGTTGTGGTCTCGGGGGGTATGGCGGTCTATATTGTTGATATTGCTGTCCAGTAGGGCGAAATTGAGTTGTAGGCTGATTCACTTGTGGATTCCCATAGTTGAGATTAGGGTGATCCCTCCATCCCGGATTATACGTGTTTGAATAGGGATCATACTTCCTTTGCGGTGGTCCTGGAAAACTCCCAGCTGCATTTATTTGTTCAATGGACTCCTCTTGAAGAGTTGGGCACATATCGGTTGGATGTCCCGCCACCGAACAAATTCCACAAACCTTCGCTGTTTGCATGTTACCTACAGCCATTTGACGAACAAGAGAAGTTAGACTCGCAATCTGTTGTTCAAGAGATGAAACATTTACCTCATTAACATTTTTTGAATAAGAATCAAGTCTAGTATTAAATTGTTGAGAATTAGCTGCCATATTTGCAATCAAGTTCCTCGCGGCTTCAGGAGTTTTATCTACCAAAGCTCCTCCACTAGCGGCATCAATCATACTCCTGTCATTGGTTAGTAAGCCCTCATAAAAATATTGAATAAGTAATTGCTCA
Source organism: Narthecium ossifragum (assembly GCA_963920575.1). NCBI lineage: Eukaryota > Viridiplantae > Streptophyta > Magnoliopsida > Dioscoreales > Nartheciaceae > Narthecium > Narthecium ossifragum. The sequence goes on along the minus strand of OY986967.1, from coordinate 14,151,865 downwards.
CTAATTTGATGATGGGGATATCTTGCACATAATTTCTTAAAACGTTCCCAATATTCATGTAGAGATTCTCCATTATGTTGCCTTACACCACAGATCTCTTTCCTAATGTTGGCCGCTCTTGAGGCTGGAAAATACTTCTCTAAAAACAACCTCTTCATCTCGTTCCATGTGTTAATACTCCCAGATGGTAAATAATAAAGCCAATCTTTAGCCGAATCCTTCAAAGAAAATGGAAATGCTCTCAATTTGATTTGATCTTCAGTCACCCCCATAGGTTTCATACTTGTGCACACCACATGAAGCTCCTTTAAATGCTTGTGAGGATCCTCACCTCAAAGTCCATGAAAAGTGGGTAAGAGGTGTATTAGTCCAGATTTTAATTCAAAAGTAGTAGCAACATCCAAAGTAGGAAATGTAATGCATAAGGGTTGTTGATTCAAATCTGGGGCTGCAAGCTCTTTCAAAGTCCGATTTCCGGCCATGACTTCTTTCTCTTCGAATTCAGAATCACTGATAAATACGTGGTCAAGAGCCAAATCATCCTCCTCAGGATTTATCCGAGCTTCCCTCCTTAACCTGCGCAGAGTTCTTTCTATTTCTGGGTCGTACTGCAAATCACCTTGATTAAAAGATCGAGCTATACTCATAAACAATCAAGAGGATTCCGGCAAAACGAGAAAAAGAAATCAAGAAAATTCGAATAACTCTTTTTTTTTTATGAAAATAAAGATCACAATAAACACAAAAATCAACTAGAATCACTCCCCGGCAACGGCGCCAAAATTTGATGTGATGTCACAGGCACTCAAAAATAAATCCAATACTCTTCAAAACAAATGTAGTAGTGCGAGTACGAGTCGATCCCACGAAAAGTGTTCAGTCTAGTTTTGTGCTTAGTAAACAAAGATAGGGGGGTTTTAAACGTGAGGAAAAACAATAAAGAAATAATCTAAATAAAAAAAACAAGTTGAATCAAGAGAACAAACCTTGGTCTGAGTCAACATCCACCATCGGAATCCAACAACTGATCATAGATGCAAGTATCAATCAATTCATACCATGAATATTCACCGTCCGAATTAAATTCGAATCTCTCCTCGATCATAGTTAATTAGAAACAAGCGATCTAATCAACCCTAACTACTAGACAACCTAAGACAAGCGCTGTAGATTTAATCTAGTAGCAGCGTTAAGAATAGGGAGATCGATGAAGCTAAACAACACAAGCACAAGCGGTTGCATTTAATCTAGTTGAATATTCTTCCTAAGATCTAATAAGATCTGATCAGCAGTAAACTATTAGATCCTAGTTGCTTCGCAGATTAGAGGGATCAAACAATTCCGGATTTGATATCAAACCTAGCGGTAGATCACCATGAATAATAAACTAGTAGGCCTCCTAGCAATTAGACAAGGTAATCATGAAGATTTACTATCAGAAGAACATCCAATACTCATGTATAAACTGAACAATAAAAATAAATTAGATCTCACAGTTTCATTGATTCCGAGGTTTCAGTCTCCTCGACCAAGGATCAAGATTTAGCCACGCAGGGCCATCAAGAACAATCCTCCAAAAGATTTCATAAAGCAAAAGAAAACCTAGAAAAAATATAAAAGAGGAGAAAGAGTAGCCAAAAGTGTCCCAGAATCCCCCCTCAAACCCTAGAAAGAGTCCTATTTATAGCCTCAAGTGTATCCACCCTCGGATTAGATCACAATCGTCGATTTTATTCACTGGGGAAAGTCCGATCGATCGGACCTTGGATGGTGGATCGATCGGCCTCATTATACTCTTCAACTTGTAGTCACGCCCGAGCCCGATCGATGGATGGATCGATCGAACTTTGCTCCTTTAGAAAGCATACGTTCTGTCAACTTTAATTCCCAAGTCCGATCGATCGAACTTTAAGTGCTGGATTGATCGGATCATAAAAATCCACATTCTCTGGGTATTTTTGAGTCCGATAGATCCAACTCTAGGAGTCGGATCGATCTAGCTCAATAGGAGGGATGGTTCGATCGATCGAACCATATTCAGCCAAAAACTACATGTTCTGTCACGGTTTTGCCAGGTCCGATCGATCGGACCTTCGCTCGGACTTCCAGCTTATTTTCCTTTCTGCCATTCAAACTGCGCATCGGTACTGAAATTGCTGTAACTTTCTCTAGGAAACTCGTAATCACGAACCATAAAATTCTCCAGAATCTAGACTTCAAGAGCTTTCCAACCATATATGGCACATCCTCTTGTTCTTCATGAGCAGGTACAGATAAATCTTTAAAGTTGATCCATGCACTCTTTTCAGCTTCTTTTCGACTTAAGGACTTCAATTGCATCCTAAATCAAAATATAAGAATAATGAGTGTATTTAGGAACTAAATAAGCATAGGAGACTAAATATTAAGGGATAAAAATATAACATCATGCATTCTCATCAGCAGGCCCACGCCAAGGAACTGGCTGCAACCAGGTTCCTTTGGAACAGGTTGAGCCAAGCCAGCCTTAGGGCCAAATCAGAGCTGAACCGGTTCCAAGCCCAAGCTCAAGCATGGGTGGACCCATGATGGACCCCTGACCAATGAGGTGGCTTAGCCAAGTGATGAATAAATTTTATATCTCGCAAGTATACGAATCGATGCAATTAGTATAGTAGCAAGACGAGTATCGTACCCACAGAGATTTGTAGAGATTATTAGAGTAAAACGCTAAAGAACAGAAAAGAAAGAAAATAACGAAGGGAAAATAAGAATATGAAATGTTGAGAATAAATAATCTAAAAACGAAATAAGAAAACGATAGAAATATGATGGATGAATACTAAGGTTCCGATTTCACCATAGCATCCTCATTCTATGCATTGAATCAATCAAGATCTCAATTTAATTCCAAGGGCCCGTTCTTCCGGTATGATGATCCGTTCGACCGCGGTCTTCACCAAGTACCCCCAATTAACCCTAGTTAATGAACCCATAACTAAGTGTTAACCAAGAATCCATTACGTTCTGAAGAACAATTATGAACCAAGAATACTCTTAGCTTGAACCCGGCCTCGACATAAACTCATTCACTCATGGATCCTGCAAGATTAGGGAATGAACCCTCGCCCAATCTCACATACAATAATCTATAATACTTTTATTGGCCAGATAAAGGTATTTAAGATCTCAGTTATAATAATGAATGAAACAAGGAAAATAAACTGATAAAATAATCATGATCCAATAACATAGAATGATTCAGTTAGGGCTACATCGGTACCTTAGAAGAGTAACTAGCTAATGCTGAAATCATGGTCTAGATTAACAATAGCATGCTCATTCCTCTGGTGGGTATAATTACCACTGCACAGAACGTGTTCGTGTGTGACTCACATAATGTTCTACCTTCAGGTTATCACACATGCAATCAATGTATAGGCCAATCCATATGAATACAGCATGTATAATACGCATAAAAATGTCAACTCATGTACAATTTAACACTATTATACCCACAAGGTAGCATGCAATCCTCAATGAATGTCTACACCCCCCAACCTGAAATTAACATTGTCCTCAATGTGTGCTTCGTAAACAATAACATATGTAGGAGGTGGCTATCTAACAATTCCATAGAAAGGAGAGACAACATAATGTAAATAGGAAAGAGGCCACCTGATAGAGTAGCGAAAATCTCCTCAAGGACCCTCAGGGTGGCTGAAATCCTAAAAGAAAAACAAAAGAGAAAACATAAAACTGAAAACTAAAACTTAAACTTAAAAACAGGTTACGTTGGTGGGTTGCCTCCCACCCAGCGCTTTATTTAATGTCTAGGCAAGATGTACTGCAAAATCTTAAGATTCAGCCAGGTTCGTATGGATGTAATGCTTCAAGCGGTGCGAAGACCTCCTTTGCTCTCTTATAACTGTGCAAGTCATCCTTCGCCATCGGCAAATCCACTTCCAGTGTAGTCTTCACTTGCTCCTGCTTGAAATTAGAGAACACCAATGAATCTACAACATCTATTGAGAAGCAATCAAAAGAGTTTGAAGGATAGGACATAGACTCAAACACTTTAAATTCAATAGTTTCACCTAAAACTGTCATGCTAAGCTTACCATCCTTCACATTAATTATAGTTTCAGCTGTAGCCATGAATGGACGTCCCAGCAAAATAGGTAACTTTCTATCATTCAACGGTGCATCATCCATATCCAATATCACAAAATCAGCAGGGATAATTAACTTATCAACTTGTACTAAGATGTCTTCTACAATACCTAATGGATATTTAATTGAACGATCTGCAAGTTGTAGAGACATAGTAGTAGGTTTTAATTCACCCACACCCAATTGACGAAACACAGAGTAAGGCATCAAATTAACACTAGCTCTTAAGTCAAGCATTGCCTCCCCTATTTTTTTATCACCAACAGTAATATTAATGTTAAAACTCCCTGGATCCTTAAGCTTGGGTGGAAGCTTCCTTTGTAGAACCGCGCTTGCCGTCTCTGAAACCATCACCTTTTCATGAGGTTCATACTTACGTTTAGAAGTACGTAGTTCCTTGAAGAACTTTGGAAAGGCTGGCATTTTCCTAATCACATCAAGCAATGGTAAGTTCACATTAACCATAGATAGAATATCATAAATTTCAGAATATGACTTATCCATTTGGGCTTTCTTCAAGCGGCCTGGAAAAGGAATAGGTGGCACATATGGTGGAGGAGTGCTGTGACGAACCTCTGAATTTGAAATTGCTCTCTCTTCATGATCAAAAGTTGATGTGGCCGACGGTGGCCTCTTCGAGGGCTCTTCCCTCTTGACTTCCTCAATTTTATCATCACTACATATATCAGTAACTTCAGCATTAATATTATTATCAATTATCTTACCTGCCCGAAGAACAGTAACTGCATTGGCTTGCTCAGGTTGGCTTGGAAATCTGCCTGGAACATGGGCTCTTACAGCATCAGCAAGCTGTCCCACTTGAACTTCCAACTTCCCAATGGATGCTGCAACATTCTTCAATGCTACATCATGTCGAGCAATGGCTGCATCTTGTTGAGCAATGGCTGAATCTTGTTTTTCCATCTTTAAATCGATTTTATGCATAAAAGCTAACATAGTCGCTTCCAAAGACGACTTAACAGGTGGGTTAGACTGATTAGCAGTAGGCATACTAGCATTAGCAGTATTTTTCCATGAAAAATTCGGATGCTCCCTCCAACCAGGATTGTAAGTATTTGCATAAGGGTCAAATCTAGGTCTCGGGTTATAAGCATTCATCAAATTAGCTTGTTCTTGCACATATTCAGGAAATTCACTACCAGAAGGACATGAGTCAAACCAATGACCAACAACATTGCAAATTGAACAAACCTCAACCGGTTTTGCTTGTGTGGACATCATCACGTCCATCTTCTTGTTGAGGGCTGCGATTTGCCTTGCCATGTCATCATTCTGGTTAAGCTCATAGATGCCTCTCGCCTTATTCCTCGTGTCTCTCTGCTGCGAGTTTGATCCTAGCATCTCATAAATTTCATATGCCTCTGGTGGTGTCCTTTTGAACATCGCTCCACCTGCAGCATTATCTGCCATAGTCTGACAAGAAAGATTTAGTCCATCATAAAAATATTGCATCTGATTTTCGAAAGAATAATTATGATGTGGACATTGCATCAAAAGCATCTTAAATCTATCCCATGCTTCATGGAATGGTTCTCCATCAGCTTGCTGAAAATTTGGAATTTGCCTTCTCAAGTTAGTAGTCATGGCATGAGAATAAAATTTACTAACAAACTTGTTATAAATTGCATCCCAAGTAGTGATTGATCCAGGAGGCAACGACATCAGCCATCTCTTCGCTTTATCCTTCTGGGTGTAAGGAAAACATCGCATCCTCAATTGATCTTCAGTAATGCCACCTAGAGGAAAAGTCTGAATAGTAGCATAATAATCTTTCACAAAAGTTAGTGCATCCTCAGAAGGTAAACCATGAAATTCAGGAAGCATAGAAAAATGTAGATTTTTAAGTTCATAATTTCTAGCCTCTGCCGGTAGCGCAATGCACGAAGGTGAGGTAGAAATAGTAGGCCTCGCGTACTCCTCCAAAGGACGTAAATTATTATTAAGCGCCATCTCCTCTTGTTCCTCCTCTTGAACTCCTAGATCTGATGTGGACAGGCTGTCTTTGTTAGATCTTTTCTTCCAACCAATTTGATCTACTTTATCGTTCAAGGGCAACAACTTTTCTTTCCGTGATCGGCGACCTTGCATTCACTACAAATAAACTCTAATCAAATCCCCGGCAACGGCGCCAAAAACTTGATGAATAAATTTTATATCTCGCAACTATACGAATCGGTGCAATCAGTATAGTAGCAAGACAAGTATCGTACCCACAGAGATTTGTAGAGATTATTAGAGTAAAACGCTGAAGAACAGAAAAGAAAGAAAATAACGAAAGGAAAATAAGAATATGAAATGTTGAGAATAGATAATCTAAAAACGAAATAAGAAAACGATGGAAATATGATGGATGAATACTAAGGTTCCGATTTCACCATAGCATTCTCATTCTATGCATTGAATCAATCAAAATCTCAGTTTAATTCCAAGGGCTCGTTCTTTCGATATGATGATCCGTTCGGCCGCGGTCTTCACCAAGTACCCCCAATTAACCCTAGTTAATGAACCCATAACAAAGTGTTAACCAAGAATCCATTACGTTCTGAAGAACAATTATGAACGAAGAATACTCTTAGCTTGAACCCGGCCTCGACATAAACTCATTCACTCATAGATCCTGCAAGATTAGGGAATGAACCCTGGCCCAATCTCACATACAACAATTTATAATACTTTTATTGGCCAAATAAAGGTATTTAAGATCTCAGTTATAATAATGAATGAAACAAGGAAAATAAACTGATAAAATAATCATGATCCAATAACATAGAATGATTCAGTTAGGGCTACATCGGTACCTTAGAAGAGAAACTAGCCACTCATGTTCCCCATGAGGGCAACAAAACTAATGAAGAAATAAAGAAGAAATAAGAAAAGAAAACCAAGCCTGGAACCCTTCTCCTCGCCTCCAAACGCTGCCAAAAAGTCCCCCTCAAACCCAAGAAAGAGTCCTATTTATAGCCCCAAAGCCTCTCCATCCACGGATTAGATCTAAACCGTTGATTTTCTTCACTAGGAAAGTCGGATCGATCGGAGTTTAGGTGTTGGATCGATCCGTCTCATTGAAAACATCAATTCCTGGCTTCGCCCGAGTCCAATCGATCGGACTAAGGGTGTCGGATCGATCGGTTTCATTAAAAATCCTCCATCTCTGGCTATTCCCGAGTCCGATCGATGGGTGGATCGATCGAACTGTGTTCCTCTAGAAAGCATACGTTCCGTCAACCTTTAATTCCCAAGTCCGATCGATCGGTGTATGGGTGTTGGATCGATCGGTTGCGCAAAGATCCGCTGTTTTTGGCTATTCCCGAGTCCGATCGATCGGACTTTAGGTGTCCGATCGATCGGACCCCTTAGGAGGGATGGAGGGATCGATCGGATCCCTTATGGCTGAAAAATATATGTTCTGTCATGTTTCTGCATAGTCCGATCGATCAGACTCTGGGTGTCGGATCGATCGAACTTCCAGCTTATTTTCTGTTCTGCCATTCAGACTGCGCCATCGGTACTAAAAGTGCCGTAACTTTCTCTAGGAAACTCTGAATCATGAACCGTAAAATTTTCCAGAATCTAGACTTCAAGAGCTTTCCAACTATATATGGCACATCATCTGGTTCTTCATGAACAGGTACAAATTAATTTTTGAAGTTGATCCATATACTCTTTTCAGCTTCTTTTAGCCCCAATTTCCTGCATTTTCCAAACAACCATGTGAAGCAACATATAGATGTAAAAATAGTAATAAAGATGTTGATTAAGGATAATAATCTAGCAATTGAGATGGTTATAAGCCTGTTCAGAGTGCAGTTTCATGCACTCATCACCAAGCCGGCCTTAGCTGGTTATTTCCTTAATTGAGTCTTAATTGCTTTCCTAGATGATTTACTAGTTTGAGTCAAGTGTGTGCTTAGCTAGTTTCTATTGAGTCCTAGTTTTGGTTGAGTCAAGTCACTTGCTTACATACTTCATTCCTGGTTATTAAGAGTCAGTTTGAGTTGAATTAGTAAGAGTCTGTTTACTTGCTGTTCAAGCAAGAAGGTATTCAGGTTGGAGTAGAACTCTCTTGAGGCCTCTATAAAAGGACCTCTATAGCTTGTGTTAGGGTTTTTTATGCATGACGAATTATGAGAATAAAATAGAGTTATTAGTAGGATAATTTAGGAGTAGCTGCAACTTAATCTTCCACAAATTCCCCAGCCACCTTCATCTCTCTCTATTGCCGTATTCTCTCTCCACCAGCCGGCCACCATCCATCGCCGCCTGTCGCTGCCATCTACAGTGCACGTCCCCATCACCGGCGTCCATCCTTGGCCGCCGCAACTCCTCCGCCACCTCCCTTGGCTTGGATCTCCAAGAGAAACCAGCCAACCATAGAGGAAGCTGCAAGGTATCCCTCTTATCATCCGTCTCCCTCCTCCAGTCTTCGCCTTCCTCGTCGAATACCTAGGGTCCTTCTCCTAAAAGCCTAAAGGTATCTCTCGACCTAGCCATAGATTTGGCTAAGGAGGAGTTGAGACCCGGCAAGAGACCCGGTACGAAAGCCCTTGAGAAGGTGCATCGTATCAACTTGGTATCAGAGCTCCGTTCCACCGACTGTGCTGACCAACGCCTTCCAAAAGCTGCTTTGATGGCAGGAAGAGTACCCGGCCAAAACCCTAGTTATACATCGGACGGCTCAATCCCTACTCAAACTAAAATTCATTCGACCAGATCTACTCAGATACCTGATCAAAACCCTCTTCCATATCATCATCCCTTACCTCCATCATCATCCCTACAGAACCATAACCCTTACCAACCTCTACCCTATTCAGCCTACAACCCAATTCTTCCACGACTCTATTGTTACCCACATCACACCCCAGCAGCCTATGAACCGACCCATTATCCCAGCCTTGTGCCCCCTATCCCACCTTACAGCCAACCCAAACCTGGAAACACCAACGGGTATTTGAGTACAACTTGGACTCCAAATCCAACTGGAACTAGGATTACAAATCCTACTCCAACTGGGAATCTGAGTGTAACTCAGAGTAGAACTTGGACTCAAAATCCTATTAGAACTAGGATTACAAATCCTACTCCAACTAGGAATCCTAGTCAAACTTGGAGTACGACTTACCCTACAGTCGAACAATGGAAGGAAGTTGTCTAATGTTGGATCCCTCTACCTTACCCTTCAGAAGAACAATGGGAAACAATGATCCAACGATATTCTCCTCCAAATTAGTCAAGACCTATGGGAGTTCAAATTTCCAATCAAAATCCCATTCTAGCTGCAACTTGGACCTAAACCCAGCTCTACTTGGATTAGGACTCCTCATACTCCACCTACCCACGAGCTACCCCATGACCCATCCCATGAACAACAACCACTGCCCCCTTAGCCAACCACACCACATCCCAGCCCAGTCAACATCCTGCCATCATCTCCTTCCTCCTTCCCTTCATCCAAACCCTACCTTCCCACCACCAGCAAGTCTCCCTATTTCACTTTGACATCTCCCGTCACCAACCAAGGCCACCCTCTTTCTCCATGCAATACCACAACCCTTCCTTTACCATCCCCATCATTGATTGTCATCTCCGGCGATCTACCCACCATCCACGAAGCTGCAGCCACCGACCTCACCTTAGTTCAAGCCCTCCCCGCACCATGTAAACTTCCCAAAGGTCCTCCGCACTCCTATCCCAAACCCATCACAACCGTTCCCCACCATGCCTTCTTCCTCATTGACCCTGGCGAAAGCTCAAAACCCATCAGCGTTCTTGAAGCTCCTCACAACCACCCAACCTCTCCACCCATAACCACTCCATATACAAACCCACAGGCCCCCAACTCCATCTTTCCCCACTCCGACGAGCATCCCTCACCGGCGATTGAGTTTCAGCCTCTTTCAGCTACCAGATCTGTTCCCATTCCCAAGCTTCGTCAAGCACAGGACAGATATCAACCATCAGATCAGATCAGCTCAAATCACCACCATCTGAACCTGACCAGAATCCGAGTCAATCTTCCACAATTGATCGAGTCAGACTGGAGCCTACAAGACTTGGACAGATTCAAGCTAGGCTCCACCAGATTTGGTTACACCACCCAAATCCGATCAAGCCCAGATCCAGACCAGTTCAAGCTAAGTCAGGACCAATTGGATTCAACCAAATTCGGCCAAGTCAGATCTGATCCAAGCCCACCACCAAGTCCAATTAAGCTTAGCCAATCCGACTTGATCAAGTTTGATTTCAGACTTCCACCAGATCAGATCCAGATGTTCCCTATGCATCTTTAGTTGATCAGGCATCCCCCAACTAATCTGAGCTATCCGAGCTACCCTCCTTATTCGGTTGCCATCTTCCAACTGATCAGATCCAAGAGCATCACCCAACATCCATCCACCACTCGAAATTTCGGAACGACCTTGTCGACTCTGACCCTGAGAATTGATGTTGAAGCTACAGCCCTAATGATCCCTTTGGAGCAAAGCAGAGAGATCCCCAAGCTCAACTGTTCTCCACCGTATCCTGCTGCTATATTGGGTCTACTTCCAAATTGGGAGGACTCGATTTAAGTTGATCTAGTTTTCGACCCAGGACAACGGACGATGACCATGCACAACCACCGATCTGTAGCTGCCATTTACTTCTTGGAGTTCCAGCGACCCCCAGATACACCGGCGCTTCAGTTCCCTTCTTCCGGACCAGCTGCATGGCCTCCTGATTTAGTGGTCCTATTACCACCTGATCCACCATGGGTGCGACCAGGATTTTCACCTCTGAGCCCAGAGCTATAGTTGTGGTCCAGCCAGGTCACTCAGGTCCGACAAGAGAAGAGCCCTTTTCCCTCAACAAATTCAAGCCTTGAGGACAAGGCCAATTTTGAAGGGAGAGGGGATGATATGAGGTCGAACTGAGCCATCCCAAGAAGGGACCCACGTCCTTGCTTGGGCAGGCCCACGCCTAGGAACGGGCTGCAACCAGGTTCCTTTGGAGCAGGTTGAGCCAAGCCAGCCTTAGGACCAAATCAGAGTTGAACTGGTTCCAAGCCCAAGCTCAAGCATGGGTGGACCCATGATGGACCCCTGACCAATGAGGTGGCTTAGCCAAGCCGGTCTTAGCTGGTTATTTCCTTAATTGAGTCTTAATTGCTTTCCTAGTTGATTTACTAGTTTGAGTCTAGTTTGTGCTTAGCTAGTTTCTATTGAGTCCTAGTTTTGGTTGAGTCAAGTCACTTTCTTACATACTTCATTCCTGGTTATTAAGAGTCAGTTTGAGTTGAATTAGTAAGTGTCTGTTTACTTGCTGTTCAGGCAAGAAGGTATTCAGGTTGGAGTAGAACTCTCTTGAGGCCTCTATAAAAGGACCTCTATAGCTTGTATTAGGGTTTTTATGCATTACGAATTTTGAGAATAAAATAGAGTTATTAGTAGGATAATTTAGGAGTAGCTGTAACTTAATCTTCCACAAATTCCCAAGCCACCTTCATCTCTCTCTATTGTCGTATTCTCTCTGCACCAGCCAGCCACCATCCATCACCGCCCGTCGCTGCCATTTACAGTGCACGTCCCCATCATCTATTTACCTAGAATATTTGGCGAATATTCTCCTAAGCATCGACGGACCAGTCTCCCAGCATCTATTTATCTTCATATTCTTGAAAACTGCTATTAATGTGTCGAGTATCTCACACAGTGTCCAACATGAAAGTTGTTCATCTTGAAGTCTTCTATACGTCCTCCAAGTTTTAGGAATTTAGGATTTATCTGGAGAATTTGGTGAATTGTTTTCAACCTGACAGCAGAGCGGTGTAATTTCCACAGATTAGTCTTTTTCTGTATTTTCTAACTTGAATTTTCATTAAACCTGAAATCAATTAACAACCTATCAAATACAAACACTCTCGAACTAATAAATGTAAATTAAGGGGTTTAAGTATGAATATTCAGTGACTCATCAGACACTGAACACTGTTTGGTGGGAAAAGGCACCACTGAGTAGGTGACCCCTCTACTCAAGAGTCAAGAACACCGGACACCGGCTACACCTCAGATTCAACTTGGGGTCGACACGACCTCTAAACATCAAACCACATGTATTCAGGTTATGTAACCCTATCTTCGAAAATCGACTGAATACTACAAATCGAGTCCTGGACCAAGCTACCCGCAACGGTCCTAGAGCTAGATCCGGACTACCCGAAAGCCCTGGATCGACGATCAACCCATCACCAGCGTCCTACATAGACGCAATTAATGCACAACACAATGCATGCTATGATCATACGCAGGATAATACAGGTAAGCATGCAACAGTATGTGATGATACATCAAACAAGGTCTGGGCACGGCACCATGCCGCCCCGGGGTGGTGGACAGGTAAGTAAGGTCTAGGAGCTGCTACAGTGGTACCACCACCAACTGTCACCAGTCCACCACAACACCTGCATCGGGAAGCAGCCCGGCAAACAACAGCTCATAGATATCACAGATAAAGCCCTCGGCTCACCCTGGCATGCAAGCCTAAGGAAAGTTGTAGGGCTACCCACCAGTTTATTCTAAACATCCCATGAGTCATCACTCCCCTGGTTCACCACTGCCCCTATTATAGGGCTAACATGCTTAAATATATGTACCAGGTATAAGACAGTAAAGAAAACCATCATACAAAGCTCCGCTGGAAAAAGCCATTTGAAAACACCCCTCAGCCACTAAGAGATCGATCTTCCTTCCCAAGGGGATCGATCTTCTTAGTACTTGGGAGAAAACTCGTCCCTGTCAACCGAAGGAGATCGATCTTCTCCACAAGAAGGATCGATCTTCTTCGTCACATGGAACCCGCCACATCAGCCTAGGCATGGATCGATCTCTCTCCATCCGAGGGATCGATCCTGCTCAGGCTGGGCATGACGCCCTACAAGGGATCGATCTTCCCTCAAGGGAGATCGATCCGAATGGATTCTCCGGCGACCGGATGGCGAGAAATACCGCCTAAAAATTCAACCAAATCCCCCAAAACTCTGGGAGCTGGTAAATCAGCGAATCACGAGTCCAAAACCAGTGAAATCATGGAAAACAAACATGTATTGTAGGTAGGATCCCTACCTATGCAATAGTAGCTTTAATCCAAGCTACTAGGCCTTGGATCTTCCTCAAACGAAGCCAAATCCTGCAAGAACACGGCTCAAATCTCGGATTTTCCAAAAAAATCAAGAAAAAAGGTTTCGTGTGTTTTATAGACGAACGAACCGACTCAAGAGAGATCGATCTCTTTTGAGAAGAGATCGATCTTCCTTGCCAAATCGGGTTTGACTTTCTGGCACTAAGAGATTGATCTTCTAGTTAGGAAGATCGATCCCTTAGGTGCAGAAAGCTAGACTTGGGCTAAAACTCAAACCCAAGCCCGGATCTTTCGATCCCGGGTCCTACTAACCATTCTAGCCAAACATTACCATAAACATGGTCAGTGTGTGCACACGCGGGTGTGAAACAAGCTGACAAGGCGCAATTTACCAAATTGTCCTTGCGGTCCACAACGAGCCACAAGAGTAGAGGGACGGGTCCTCACATTAGCACAGATCATACAGAAACTCTTGACAGCGCATAGCATACGAGAGAGCTACGCAGGTCTGAGGCGATGAGCTTCGGAGTTTTTCATATGGTGACAGTGTTCCTGAAGGTCCATCCGCACAGAGGATGAGGCAGGTTTGGCAGAGAGCAGAGACTGGACGAGGTGGAGGCGAGGCAACCCTACTCCGATAGTTTGTGCCAGAGTCATGATGATGTGGAGTGACGGCGACATCGAGCCTACAAAGATTCTGGATGGCTTCAGCAGACAGTTGATTGTGCCCCAGAGGCCGAGTAGCAGTTTCAGAGTTTCACAAGGACATCATATGTGATGCTCATTTTTTCCTTGATGTTGTTCATCCCAGAGGTATGAGGAAGTATCATGGGCTTCGTGGCCAACATATGCGGCACCAGATGTAGAGTTCTTTCTTCTTTACCTCACCTGTTAGGAGGTGGAGGCAGAGTATCGACAAATAGCAGCCTCGTTGCAGTCCTTTCTAGTGTCAGAGTGGACATCATGGTACGACGGACTTTATCTCTGGGATATTGAGAAGTACAGATGCTGCAGAGCAGTTCACATGTCAGAAAGGTGATCAGATTTCGTGATGCTTTATTTTCCATTACTTTAGGCCATGATTCCAGAATCACATACAGATTATAGCAGAATATCTCACGGCACAGATGGACAGACAGTTAGAGAAGACCATTCATGTCACGCCCCGACCCGCGAAAGCCCAACCGGGCCAGGGATGCGAACCGGAATCTAACGAAACGCGGAAAAATTTGGCGAGGGGGTTTCCTCTAACCTATTGGTCTCCCTAAACAGTTCATCAAAACACCCTCAATTTAAACAACAATAAATTAAACAATCTCGAACCCAAGATTACAAAACCAATAGAGTTTAATATATAAATCCTCGGAGAGGGGAAGATTCAAATACAACAGTTTACTCCCGTAGGAGACTAACTAACAAAGTTTTAAAGCAGTAAAAGATCGCCACCTCTCACACTCCACCTGACGCCGCCGCGCCGCCGACCAACTGCCCAGTAGGGGCCACCAAAGAGGAGCTAGCGCCTGCACTTGCCAAACGCAACCCGGATAGGAGTGAGCAACTAAACTCAACAGGGAAACTACACTACGACACACAAAAGGAAGAGAAAAACGCAACAGTGTCGCCCTCAAGTAAGACCTAGGTGTATACAGAGGTCCCATAACCCACCGCGTGTCCTTGAGGTCAACGATCATGGTCTTCTAGAAGAACTGGTCACATGATGGATCGCACTCAGTAAGCAGGAATCAACACTGCTGGCTCACAAGCAGGGAACAATACTACACGCGGGAAATAGCACCGCTGAGTAGGCAACCCCTCTACTCAAGAGTCAACACAGTGGGACACCGGCTACACCTTAGCATCCGACTCGAGACCGACATGACCTCTACAATCACCAACCAACAGGTGTACCAGTCATCTAGGCTTATCATCGAATTTGACTGCACACCACAATTCAAACCGAGTCCAAACTACCCAACCCCGGTCCCAGGGCTAAATCCGAGCTTCTAGCCTCGAGATGGCGACCCACAGATCACTCACGCCCTAACTATGCAACTAATGCACAACAGAGATGCATGCGATGAACATACACAATATAAGCAGTTAAGCATGCAGCAGAATGTGATGATAGCATAACAAGGTCTGGGCTCGGCACTCTGCCTGCCCGGGGTGGTAAACATTTATTTAAGGTCTGGAACTGCTGCAGTGGTACACCACCAACTGCCAGCCAGTTCACCAACAACCTGCATCGGGAAGCAGCCCTGCAAACAACAGAGACAAACCACACAGGTAAAAGCCCTCGACGCACGTCGGCATGCAAGGCTATGGAAAGCAATAGGGCTACTCGCCGACTTATTCTAAACATCCCAGGAGTCATCACTCTCATGGCTCACCACTGCCCCTAATATGGGGCTAGCATGTTTAAAGATATGTACAAGTTTATATGGCTATAAAGAAAATCACTTATGCGAAGCCCCGTGGGCAAACCCATTGAAAACACCCCCCAGCCACTAAGAGATCGATCTCTCTCCTAGAGAAGATCGATCTTCTTAGTGCTTAGAGAAAACTCATCCATGTCAACCCGAAGAGATCGATCTTCTCCACCAGAAGGATCGATCTTCTTCATGACACGGGCCCTGCCAAACCAGCCAAGCAATGATCGATCTTCTTCAACAGAAGGATCGATCCCGCTCGGGTTGGGCATGACGCCCTACAAAAGATCGATCTTTCCTCAAAAGAGATCGATCCGAATGGGTTCACCGGCGAACCGCCGGCGAGAAATACCGTCGGAAAACTCCACCAAATCCCACAAAACTCTGGGATCTTGTAGTACGAAGGACGAGTCCAAAACCGAGGATTTCATTGAAAACAAACTTGTATTTTAACAAATCTAAGCAAAACAAACTTCAATCAAAACTCAATCTTACAAATCTGGAAAAACAAGCAGGTAGGAATCCCTACCTAAGCAATAGCTGCTTCAATCCCAGCTACTAAGCCTTGGATCATCATCAAACTTAATCAAATCCAGCAAGAACACAGTTCAAAACGCGGATTTGCCAAAAGAATCAAAGAAAAGGGGTTTCGTTCATTTTATAGACGAACGAACCGACTCAGAGTGTGAGGACCCGTTCCTCCAACCTGGTTTGATCGCGTTAGGTCGAGGGTCTGGCTTGGTTGGTTTGGCCCGGTTGGCCTTGAGTTGCGATCGGTTGATCACATCGCTGTTTTTGGACCCCAAGGGTAATTTAGTAAATTGCGCCTTGGTGGTCGATTTCACACCCGCGTAGTGCACACATGGCCTTGAATTGATGCATGTGGTTGATTAGATCCTTATAGGCGTTCCCGAGCGGAAGATCGAAACTCGATCAGGGAAGATCGAGATGAACGGCCGAGATTAAATCTCACCATTTTTATAAAATCCTCTTTTCTTTCTCTCTCCCTTTATTTCTTCCACGCACAACATCCTCTCTCCTTTCCTCTCCCTTACCTGCGATTGCGCCGGCCTTCTTCCTCTCCGTTGAGGCTCCTTTGCTACCGTCGCCGGCCGCCGTTCTACCTCTAGCTCCCTCTCCTTAGATCCGGCCAGAGCTTCTCTTCCCTGAGCTCTCTCTCTTTCTCTCCCGAGAACCCTAGATCCAAATTCCTCTCCACCAATCTCCCTTGTCCGGAGCTTCTTCGCCGCCGTCGTCCACCGCCGCTCCTCTCTGAGCCCGCCCTCACCTATCTCTACCTGTGGAACCCCTCTTCCTCTCAGATCTGACGCCCTTCCCCTCTCTTTCTCGTCCCGTCGCGAGTGGTAATCGACATCAGATGGTTCCCGGTGGACTTCGGTGATTCACAGCGGATCCCCGACAAGCCAGAGGCGGCAACGACGATGAAGGAGGTGGTCTTCAGCCGGATTAAGCTTGGATTGCATTCTCAGGTAGGGTTTCCTACCTGAATCTTTGATTCAGTCTTAGGTTAGGATTTACATGTGATTGTGGATTATTTCCTTCTTCATGTTCATGTTATTCATGCATGTTTGTGGATTGGTTATGCGCCCTGCTTTGGGTTGATCGTGAGGGTTTGAATCGTATGAAATTTTGGTGATTCCTCTTCTAACTTGCTTCCCTATGCTTAGATTACCTAGGTTTAATCGATTATTGATGGTGTTTTGATAGGATCTAATCAAGCTTTGATCCCGGATTTTGTTTTCAGCCCTGTGTTCTCTCTGGCGAGCTATTTTCCATTTCATTCTGGTGTTATTCCGTGAGTAATGTCATGAAACCTTCATCGTGAAGGTTGTAGATCTCCAGATCTTCTGTCAATTGCCGCTGGTTTTATAATTTTTGGATTTATATACGAATTTTGATGATTTTTCTACGAAACTGCTGCGAAACTGGACTTGTGAAATTAGTAAGATATCTAAGTAGAAATTAGACATCAATTAGATCTAATTCTTGGAGGAAATGTTCCTCACATGTTAGTCAATATCTGCCCAAGTTTAATTTAAGATTTGACATCGTTTGGACGTCGAGTGGACAAGATTTCACGGCTTCAAAGTTAGGATTACTGTAGCAATCTGAAAATGTGTAACTTGTGGATTTCGGTGTTTTCCTTGTGTTTAATTCTTCAAGAATGATGAGGTTAATGCTCCTAATGATCTCTAAGAATAACATGTTCAATGTGATGATCTTTGTATACTTAATTATCTCAATTTTGGCCTAATTTGTTAGTTGCAAAACCCTCCTCTGATTAACAATTACATTGTGAAGTATACCTATTAATTATAAGTGATTTGGAGTATTATAATTAGCATGTATGGTACGTTTTGCATTAGTTGGACGGACACAATGAAACCTAGGTTATACCCTAATCTTGTCGACTATATATAATTAAAGCATGATTAAGCAATTATAATTTGTCAAATTCATGTACTATCCTGTATTGACGTTCTTAGCAGTATGTGGTAGATACATGATGATTTGATAAGTTTTGGGAGATTAATCCCTCGATTTCTACACGGTTATTTATGTGATTAATCTTCTAGCTTAATTAGCAATTGACTATGAAGTATGCTTCATATCCATGTGATTTTTGGTAGAATGCTATCTATAGGTGTATTGCATACAGTTATGAATCTAAGCCCTATGTGAGGCTTGTGGCTGAACCAAGGGAGTCATGTCCCTTAGGATGTTTAGATAATTAAATGGGCCGAAGGTGTGCCCTAGTTGATGTATATTGTAATTGTGGTTGATTGTGGTAACTGTGTGGCTGGGGTGTGTGCCCTTTGTAGAAATTACGGTTGACGGCTGTGGATGTCATCGTAATGCTGAAATTTGCATTGAGATGTTCGTTTACGGCCTGTGTTGCCGTTGTTGTGGTAGATAGATCTGTAACTGCTTTAGACCACTTGCTATGTTTACCCTTTGGCAAGCTGTAGGCTATGCCTAGCCCTGTATGTTGTGATGTCATACTATTGCATGCTTATATCTCTGTATTCATGTGCGTGTGAGCATTGCATGCATTTGCTTGCATTAGAAGCATTACGGCTAGGTGGTAGGCGATGGTTTCGATCGCCGATTCGGGGTTCTCGGGTAGCCCGGATCTAGCCCTAGGACCGGGGTTTGGGTAGTCGAGGATTAAGACGTGATTGTCATCAATGGTCATGTTTGATATCAATCGAGGATTATTAGGTAGTCGGACTGGAATATTATATTATATTGTTATTGAGGAATAGAGGTCGTATTGTCTGTTTGTCCCAAGGGCCTAAGTGTGGATGTCGATGTCCATGACGTATGTCCCCATACAAGGGGTGGTGTACGGTGAGAGCTCCGGCTGTGAGTGCAGCGGCGATGCACCGACCCTGGGTCCGGGCTCGTGTTGGCCGTCCTCCTTGTTTCGCCGCTTGGGTGAGGGTGACCCTATTTAGGGCCCCATTCTGGATCGACGAGGTATGATGCTTCTAGTGGCACCTTAGACTTGGGATGAAGGACAATACTGTTGTGGTTTCCTCTTCCTTTAGTGTGACGTAGAGTAGAACATTACTGGGCATTGTTGCTCACCCTACATAGGCTGCATCGGCGATGCAGGTCGATGCAGTTCCTTCTTTCAGGCGTTCTTCTAGAAGATGGCGCGACATTTCGAGGTGATCGAGGACTTGGAGCTTTGAGGAGATCTTCTACAGTCAATTTATAGTTTTAATCAGTGATGTATAAATTGGTGTATAATCTGAAGTATTCGAGAACAGAATTGTATGATTATTAATTCAATTGTATTTGAGAAATGTTGTCATATTCTTTAATGTAGATATTTGAGAAATGTAATAATTCGTTATTTACAGTGGTGCCAT
Organism: Narthecium ossifragum; assembly: GCA_963920575.1. NCBI lineage: Eukaryota > Viridiplantae > Streptophyta > Magnoliopsida > Dioscoreales > Nartheciaceae > Narthecium > Narthecium ossifragum. Next base: position 14,132,250 of record OY986967.1, on the reverse strand, counting down.
TGTTGAAGTTGTAAAATTATAAAATGTATAGGTTTCTTGTGCTATAATTATAAAGGGGATTCTGCCGAAATTTTTATAAACATGAGGATTAAATTGTTTAAATTCATAGTAGTTATGTACTTGTACGCCAATTGGTGATGTACACAGGTTTAGGTGGCTCACGCCTCGATCTGGAGGGGTTTTCTGGGTCGGGGCGTGACACAGAGAGATCGATCTCTTCTCAGAAAGAGATGGATCTTCCTTGATGAACTGGTTTGACTTTCTGGCACTAAAGGATCGATCTTTTAGCAAGGAAGATCGATTCCTTAGGTACAGAAAGCTAGACTTGGGCTAAAACTCAAGCCCAAGCCCAGATGTTTCGATTCCGGGTCCACCTAACCTTTCTAATCAAACACTAACACAAACATGGTTAGTGTGTGCACACGCAGGTGTGAAACAAACCGACAAAACGTAATTTACCAAATTCCCTTGCAGTCCAAGAACAATCTGATCCACCGGATCGCGCGCTCAACGCGAAGCAATCAAACGAGCCACGGGTCCGACCCAGGAGTAGAGGGACAGGTCCTCACAATTCATTTCTCTTGTGACATGCTTGGAGCACATGTTATTGATGCGGATGTCAGGCGACGATATCATACCCTAGGGTAGGGTTCGCGTACTAAAGCAGTTGACAGCTCAACACTGGCATTGCACCGTTTGAGGCAGAGTACGGCTTCTCACGCCGTCTTTCTACATGTTTGGCAGACCTTGTGATAAGAGGTCGAACTGAGCCATCCCAAGAAGGGACCCACGCAAGCCCAAGCCCGGATCTTTCGATCCAGGGTCCACCTAACCATTCTAAACAAATGATGAGTGCATGAAAGTGCACTATGAACAGTCTTATAACCATATCAATTTCTAGATTATTACCTTTAATCAACATCTTTAGTACTATTTTTACACTTATATGTGTTTCACAAAGATTGGTTGAAAAATGCAGGAAATTGGAATTAAAAGGAGCAAAGAAGCTGATTTGTATTACATGGGTCAAATTTGAAGATTAAACTATACCTGCTCATGAAGAACCAGATGTGCTGCCATATATTATTCGAAAGCTCTGGAAGTCTAGTTTCTGAGAAAATTTTACAGTTCGTGATTCCGAGTTTCCTAGATGAAGTTACAACATTTTTGGTACCAGAGTGTAGTGCTGAATGAATAGTGACGATCGACCGTCGCATAATCCGTGAGATCGACTGTCGCACTCAAAATGCTCACAGTCGACCTTCGCATCATCCGCGAGGTCAACCGTCACGCTCAAAATGCTCACGATCGACCGTGGCATCGACCGTCAGCCTCTGTCAAGAAAAACACTTCTGAGGGTCAATGCGATAATCGACTGCCGCTCTTCCAAATTAATATGTACAGTTGACGGTCGACCGCCAGGTCAGCAATGAGCATATAACGGACCCGGATCTAACCCGAGTTTAGGCCAATATATAGGATACTTAGGGTTATCAAAGGGGGATCTTTTTGGAGGACTTTTCTGGAGCATCAGGAGGAGAGGAAGCCGCGTTAGGGTTTTGTTTTCTTTGTCTTCTTTCTTTGTTTTTCCTTGACCACTTTTGTCGTCTTCATGATGAACATTAGTGGCTAGTTTCTTTTCTAAGATACCGATGTAGCCTAACAGAATCATTCTATGTTTTGAAATCATGGTTATTTAATCAGTTTATATTCATGTTTCATTCATTATTATAACTGAGATCTTAAATACCTTTATCTATCCAATAGAAGTATTGGAGATTGTTTTATGTTAGAGTGGGCAAGGGTTCATTCTCTAATCTTGCAAGATCTATGAATGAGTTTATGTCAAAGCCGGGTTCAAGCTAAGACAATTCTTGGTTCATAATTGTTCTTCAGAGCATAATGGATTCTTGATTAACACTTAGTTACGGGTTCATTAGCTAGGGTAAATTGAGGATACTTGGTGAAGACCGCGATCAAACGGATCATCATACCGGAAGAACGAACCCTTGGATTAAACTGAGATTTTTTTGATTCAAGGCCAAAAAGCAGTTTAGTACCCTGTAGTTTTCCAGTTTTGTAGTTTAGTACCACGTACTTTAAAAATTATCAAAGAATACTCCAAGTTACATAATAGTTGCAGTTTAGTACCCATCAACCGACGCCGTTACATACTTTAAGGCCAAAAGGCACTTTGACACCTTGTAGTTTAAAATTTTTGCATTTTAGTATCACATTATTTAAAAATTACAAAAAAATGTCTGAAGTTACAAAACTTGGAGCATTTTTAACCTGGGTTTATACCTGAAGCATTTTTAACTTGGAGCATTTGTAGTTTAGTACCACGTTGTTTAAAAGTATGTTGGATCCAAAATGACCAGTTTTGTAACTTCAGGCATTTTTTTGTAATTTGTAAACAATGTGGTACTAAACTGAAAAAAATTTAAACTACAATGTGCCAAAGTACCTTTTGGCCTTAAAATATGTAACGGCGTCGGATGATGGGTACTAAACTGCAACTATTATGTAACTTGGAGCATTTTTTTATAATTTTGAAAGTACGTGGTACAAAACTGCAAAACTGGAAAACTACATGGTACTGAACTGCCTTTTGGCCTTAGTCTTTTATATTTATTTGAGTCCTAGTTGATATTTGATTGTTAGAAATTAATTAAGAGTCCATTTGAGTTAGGAAGTTGAGTTGAGTTAGAAAGCCTTATTACTTGCTAATTAAGCAAGGGGGTTTTCTAGTTGGATTAGGACTCTGTCAAGGTCTCTATAAAAGGAGCTTATTAGTTTGTATTAGGTTATGAATGATGATGATGGATGAAGAATTAAGAATAGTTGATAGAATATCATAGGAGTAGAATATTATAGGAGTAGAGGTAATGTAGCTTCCACCAGATAATCCACCATTGATCCACCTTCTTCCCCGTCGGTCTTCTTCTCCGCAGCCGGCATCACCTCCACCGGAATTTTTCTCTCCCCGTCACTTTCTCTCTCCTCCACGTCATCGCCACGTCAGCTTCCCTGCCACGTCATCATCATCTTCTTCCTATCTCCCGTGCCCTAGCCAAGCTACCGCCGGCCATCCTTCCCTCAGCCTTCTCAGGCCGTCCCCGTCACCTACAAAGGCCACCTTTGACCTCCCCTGTAGCCCACTACTCCGGCCATACCTTTCCCGCCACCCATCGTCGTCTCCGGCGACCTCCTCACCGTTCCCCACTTCACAGCCACCGCCGTCAACCCCTGTCCGACTCCGTTCTCACCCCCAAACCTTCCTAAAACCATTCCTCGGCATCCCAAGACCCGATACCAACCATTCCAAGCCCCGCCGAGCTCCCCGTAGTCATCACCGACGCCGACCTCCTCTAAAACCGTCGTCGACCTCCCAGATCCGCCCAATCCTACATCCATCTCCCAGATCTGAGCCGGTGGATCTGTTCCCCATCACCCCACGACCCTTCCTGCCAATATCCCTACCTCCGTCGACGTCCCTACGCCGGCGATCTACTCCGGTGATCCTCAGCCAATGGATCCAGTCCGGTTCAGCCAGCTTGAATCAGACTCAGTCCAATCCAATTCAACTCAACCACCAAATCCGGATCCAATCACTTAGCCCAATCCAAGCCGGTCGGCCTGATCCAGATCAACTTAGACTTGACCCAGTCAAGTCCTATCCTATCAGGCTCAGCCAGATTTGAACCAGCTCGGGCCAGATCCGATCCAGCTAACCAGATTAAGCCAATTGGACTCAAATCAAGTCCGATCAGGCCAATTCAGATCGATTGGAGCAGTAGAGACCCGATACGAGAGGATTACGAGTTGACCGCTCGTATCACTATTGTTAGAGAGGTTAGCTCAGATCAGACAGAGACTCCTGACAGCACATAGTAGACAGAAGAGCTACGCAGATCGCAAGCGACGACCCCTAGAGTTCGCAGTTGGCGACAGAGCGTTACTGAAGGTGTGCCCACGCAGAGGATCGATCTGATTTCGCAACAAGGGCAAGTTAGCACCGAGGTCCACATGCCCTTTCGAGATCGTTAGTCGTGTTGGAGCAGTCGCCTACCAGATAGCTCTACCCCCACACATGCCAGCAGTCTACCCTACCTTCCACGTGTCGATACTGAGGAAGTATATTCCATATCCGTCCCACGTGATCAGACACGACGACATCGTAGTCGAGGAGGACGCCACCTACATGGAGCAACCAGTGTAAATTATGGACAAACGGGATTAGGTGCTGACAGGTAGATCGATACCATTGTTGATGATCATATGGAGACATAGCAGTACAGAGAGTTTGACGTGGGAGCAACAGGACTGCATGCGCCGGGAGTTCCCTCAACTGTTCGACCCAGCAGGTAAATCTCTTTGTTGTGGGCTTTCGTGGCATTAGGATTAGTCAATTCTTCTTGTTTCGGCCCTACCTTTACTTGAATTTCGGGAGGAAATTCTTTTAAGGATGTTAGGTTATGAGTACCCGTTCCTCTAACCTGGCTCGACGGGCCGTTTCTTGTTGGTTTGGTTCCGCGTCCGGTACGATCGGAAGATCGTATGGCTGTTCTTGACCCAGGGGCAATTTGGTAAAATTCCTCCCTGGAGGTCAGTTTTGCACCCACATTGCACGCATTACCTTGAATTGATATGTGTGATTGATTAGGACCTTAGGAGTGCTTTCGATCGAAAGATCAGAGCTCGATCGGGAAAGATCGAATCGGACTGCCGAGATTAGTTCAGATCTCTATAAATAGCCCTTTCTTTTCTCTCGCTCCCCTTTCTTTCCCTTCTCTCCTTTCTCTCTCCCCTTGGCTGTCGGCTGGAGCTTGGGTTGCGGATTTTGGGCCCGGATCCGCGTAGATCAGAGGCGAGGGATTCGTAGATCGCCTGCTTGTTGCTACATGTAGGTGTTTCTACCCAATTTTGATGGATTGGTAACCCTAGGATCGCTTTAATTTGATTTGTGGCTGTTGTATTTGTTAGAATGCTTTTATTTTTTGTATTCTAGTTCCTTGCTATGTTTAGAAGCTAGCTATGGTTTCATTTCTGTATTCTTTCGGACAGATTCCGTATTTTTGTCAGTTTTTCGACGTGGTCGGACTTAGATTTGATATTTCACGATCTGAGTTCGGTTTTTATTGCAAGAATGAATTCTCCACCATCAAATAGACCTTTATGCAAAGTTTGAATGGATTTCATCGCCGTTTGATAGATAAAAGCCAACAAATTCAGTTTTTCATTGGTTTCGTCGGTTTTAGGGCAATTTGATTTAATTCAGAGGATTTGATCATCCAAAGTTAGATTTCTTAGTGTGGTTAGATTCCCCACATCCAATTGCACACGCCTACCAAGTTTGGTTTGTTTTCATCGAGTTTTGATTGTCGAAATCCAAAAAATTAGATTTCGACCACTATTCACATTTCCAGCCAACTTATGAAGGATCGATTATTTGGGTAGAAGGATCGATTATTTGGGTAAAATGATCGATCACTTTTGTTGAATTGTTCTGTCTCATCTGAAGGATGACCGATCTTCTTTGTGAGGAAAGAACGATCATTTCTCTTGACAGGGGGAGCACTTGGAGGGGATCGATCATGGGTATCGTGATCGATCATTTTCCTTAAGGAAGATCGATCTTCCTTGGGAGGGAAGATCGATCATTTCTCCTTGACAGTGAGCACCCATATGAATGATCGATCAACTTGGGTAAGATGATTGATCATCTTGGGTAAGATGATCGATCTTTTATATGTTGATTTGTTATAGTAGATTCGAATTTGGCATTTTCGGTTTATTTTTGACTCGGTATTCTCGTGATGATTTCCCGATGATAAATAGTCATTATTATAATATTTTAATCAGGATTTTGACGGGTTTAACCTTGGATTACGCCGTAATTGGATCCCGAATCGGTTTATTGATTTCTCTCGATTTCAAGCGGTTTCTCGATAAGCATGTCATATATATATACTAGTAAATACCCGTGCTTACGACACGGATATTATAATTTTTTTGTGATTTATAAGTTGGTTAATGTCTGAGCAATTATTCTAGAGTGAAGATTTACAATATCCATTTATCTAGAGGCGTAGATCTTTTTATTCAAAAATTACGAAACCCAATAGTGTCTTAACCTTGGATCTTTGCTCGAATAATGCTAAAAAAAATAGCTCTAGGTTTTGTATTGGTTCATATCTGAGTCGTTGAATCATAAAGATCAATGGCCCATGTAAGGGAAGGCTTAGGGTTACAAATCCAAGCCTAACCTCTTTTATCCCGCCGCCAACATACCCGCCCCTTGATGGCGGCGGCAACCTGCTTGGCGAGAGGATGACGGAGATCGGGGGATGGGTCGCGATCGGGGAAGACGGCCGAGTTGAGGAGCTCGACGTCAAGGCAGAGGCGCTCGATGTTGCCGATTGTTGGCGACAACGTCAACCTCGCCATCATTCCAGAGTTCGCCAGCTGAGAGAGCACCAGATGGGCGGCCAGCTCTTCGTGCTCCTCTAGATCGCGACTGTGCCTCCTTCCTCCTCGCCTCTCTCTCCCTTCCTTTCGATCTCCTTCTAGCTTCTATGGGAGGAGAGAGTGAGAGAAGGGGATGGGAGATAGCCGACGGCGGGTTGGGCGTGGCCAACGACGTCGGGGCGAGGTCGACGGTGTGTGGAGCTCATTTAAGGGAAGGGAGAGGGAGAGGGGGATGGGAGATGAGAGAGGGGGTCGGGGACCTTTTCCTAGTGACGGGGATGGGATGGCTGGTATTAGATATTGAGATGAATGAGTGAGTGTTTTTGGGCAGGAATTTTGGGCGGGAACCAAATTTTGGTGAGGATCTCGAGCTTTTAGATTGTATCAGAACCGTCGAATTTATTTGAAGATAAATCCTGACCTCCCTCCCATATACTATAGATATCAAATATAATTATGATTTGAACTCTCTTTTAATATCAGGTTAAAACACCAATATGTCAAAATAAATTAATGGAAAAAAACTGCTAGGTTATTTATTGTCCAAAAAATAAAATGTTAAATAAATTCTTTTAAAGAATACATACATTAAAAAATGCTAGATTCAATAGAAAATCAATAAATTAATGGAAAAAAACTGCTAGGTCGGCGTGGGGAGAGGGCCGATGGCGGGCGTCGGGCGTCGAGGAGAGGACTGCTTCTCTGGCTTGGCGAAGGCGTGGGGAACAGAGAGGGAGAGAGCAGGATGGGGGAGAGGAGAGGGGATGAGGGAGAGGGATGGGATGGATAGCTCCTCCCTATCCATCCGATCCACCTGACGATGTAGAGGAATGGGATCCCCGGCGTGATGAACTCGCCCCAGTGGGCGAGGTTGGGCGACGTCAGCATGGGGAGAGGAGAGGGGATGGGTGAGAAGAACACTACCTCGGGCGTCGCCGGCTTCTCAGCTAGTCGCAGAGCACCGTCTGGGCGAGGTGGGCACGTCGTGCATGGCCGATGGCATGGGGCGATGGTCACGGCGTTCGGGTTGGGTGAGGTCGGCGACGGCACGGCTGACGCTGGGTTGGGCGAGGTCGGCGTGGGGAGACGGCCGATGGCGG
>OY986967.1:14046351-14124479 GCA_963920575.1 Narthecium ossifragum | reverse complement strand
TCCCCTCTCCCTCTATCCATCCCCACGCCGTCCCCCGTCCCCTCTCCGTCTCTTCTCTTCCCCGATCCACTCCCCTCTCGCCAACCGCCGCCTAACCCCATCGTCCTCACCACCTCTCACGCCTCCATGACCTCCCCCTCCTCGGAACCCATCTCACGCCAGCGCCGCCTCCATCTAAACCACCGCTTCCTCCCAACCCGGATCCATACCCCTCTCGCCACCCCCGACCTCTCCTCGACCATCCCCCGACCGCGCGAGCACGCCGTCTCCAAGCCCCCAAGCCCTGGCCCCGTGAGGCCGTTTTCTCTCTCTCGGTCTCGAGCTCCCACTCCCACCTCGAAACCTTGGCTACCTCCCCATTCTCATCTCCAATGACCCCCAGATACAGGGTAGAGGTCGTGGGAACCCCATGCCTCCGTCGATCGCCGCCACCTTTCCCTCTATCCTCTCTTGCTCGAGGTGGCCGATCCCGTGCCTACCTCTCCATTCTCATCTCCAGCGACGCCCAAAAAATAGGGTAGAGGTCGTGGGCCACTCTCTCTTCTCCTCCGCTCCTCACAGCTCCCCTGACCGCGCGCGCACGCCGTCTCTGAGGCCCCCAACCCCTGGCCCCGTGCGGCCGTTCTCTCTCTCTCTCGGTCTCGAGCTCCCACTCCCACCTCGAAACCCTGGCTACCTCCCCATCCTCATCTCCAGCGACCCCCAAATACAGGGTAGAGGTCGTGGGAACCCCATGCCTCCGTCGATCGCCGCCACCTTTCCCTCTATCCTCTCTTGCTCGAGGTGGCCGATCCCGTGCCGGAGAGAGAGAGAGATCGGGAGGAGGTCGACATGGTGCTCGGGGCCGCGTCGTCCTCCTCGGAGCAGCCGCCGTCCAGCCTTGCTAATCCTCCAGCGAAGCGCACGCCCCCTCTGAAGGCATCCTACTGGGTGGAGACGGGAGCTCAGAGGGAGAGGTTGCACACCGCCAAGGACCGGATAAGCCGGATGCCCCCCTGAGCCGCCGCCAAGCTTAGCTCCATCTATCGTGGCGTGACACGGTATTCTCCTCCCTCTTCTTATGTGATTCCGTCGCTGTCCTCTTCTGCACTCCAAGCTCGACGGTAGTTGTTGATCGTTTCAAGTTCGCACCATTTATTTGCAACCTGTGATAAAAATGGCAGATTTGAAAAAAATTGAATTTTCCTATCTAGTGGTATACACGATTTTTAGTGTGAGAATTCCCTTTCTTCTTCCTCTATGTATGGTTGAAGCTCATTTTCTTCCCTTTTCATTTCCTTTTCACTATGATATGATTTAATTTCCCTACCAACTGGATTTTGGTCGATTAAAATTTCATGGGCTTCTGTTCATCTTCTTTCGATCTGATATGATATGCTTCATGTAATCTTTGATCCTTTGATGTTCGTAGCATTTATCTGCAATATGTGATATAAATGGCAGATTTGAAAAGTTGTAGACTGCTGCCACGATCAATTTATTCGGAAAGACAACCCCGTAGCAGTTTCCTAGGAGGATGAAGGAGCCTGAGAGATTGATATTTATACGGTGGAGATTAAGGTAAAAATCTGCCGATATCCTCTCTTTCATAAGCTATCTCTATTTTCGACAAATTTCTTCATTTTTTGATTGTGTTTTATTTATAGATCTAAGGATGGCTGATGAAACTTTGTTGTCTATATTTGAGAGTCATGTTTGCTGCTTTAGTACCTTTTATAACTGTCCTCTGTTTCCAATGTTTGAGATCTATCATTTAACATAACAATTATAGCTATTTTGGACAGCTTAACAATAATTTCTCTAATAGTATGCTTTTATAGCTGCATTGTAATTGGAGATTGCAAAATTAAATCACCTGTGGAAACTTATACTGTCACTTAAGACATGTGCCTACATTCTTCTTTAAGTTTATGTTCAACAAGCATTTATTACTCTAATAAGGATCATTATTAGGCAAAGACATTAATGGCCCAAATTGTTGTCTGAGGACTTCTTTTGTTGCATATGGCTTTGATATTTGACATGAACCTCTTTGCGTCTGTTTATCATACATTTTAGTCCGTAGAGGAACTTCGTATCTCCATTAAATTGCATGATTTATGCACTCCTAAATAGTTATTTCCTTGAAGTTCTACACAATATGCCAAGATAACCTGGAACTGTAATAGCATGCAGAAAACACTCAAGGCAAGTGTCAATTCAAGGTTTGGATCCTTGCTGTGAAAGTGAATTGTGGTAAAAAAGTATCACTCACTCAAACATCAGGTTGGCTACCAGCTTTAATCTGGAGAACAGGGTTATGTATAAAGTTGATGTATAAAGTTGGTAGGCTGCAATTTATTTAAGATAATGAGAACAAGGTTATGTATAAAGTCCTCCAGTTTCTTATTGGTTGGCTTTTATCAAGTAAGATACTGTTAAAATATGCTGGTTAATTAAACTCATCCAAAAGTACAGTATAACTACACCATGTCTTCCAAATTCATACAGTTTGAATATAGGGGGACTATGGTGTATTTGTCGGGACTAATAGGATTCAACAAAACCCTATTAAGAGAGACCAATACCAACAAACAGAAAGCATCTCTGTGTGTGTATGCACCAAAATCTTTTGCAAAAGAGGAGGGCCTCCTCATAGATAACAGCTTGGCCATACTAGAAATCCTTTGTATATTAAGATACTGTGTAGCATGATTTATTATGGAATTTCACTCCATGTTTGAGAATATCGAGTTTTTACATGTAAATCCATGTTTTAATTATGAGATAAGCACTTGAAGTGCGGTTAGAAACATGTTTCTTGCTGCATAGGCATGCTCTCCAAACATGATTCTCAGATATTATTTAATCACTGGGGGTTCCAACTGGAATCATGTTTAGGATTGTTGGATGTTTAGATCGATGGAGTGACTCCTTTCTTCATTTTTGTTTCTTGCTGCATAGGCATGCTCTCCAACTAGAATCATGTTTGGATAATCTCCATTGCAGATTGTTGGATGTTTAGGATTGTGAGAATTGCAAAACATGTTCATATACATGTTTCTTGCTGCATAGCCATCCTTTCTTCATTTTTGTTTCGATTGGTGCCAGTTATTTAATTCTGTTCAGCATCCTACATTTAAAGATGCATGTCGAGCGTTAGGTTTGTAGAGCAAAACTTTACACTTATATGTACGTATAAACTTTCTTCAAGATGCTCTGAATATCTTTGAATGTGGCTCTGGATATGTTATTAGAATTTACAATGCTTCTGTGAAATCTGTGAAGGGCATTCTAATAGATCTGATTCAGCTGCTGTCTAGGCAAGTCAGAAGTCTTCATTGGTGTTGGATAAATGTACGATAGTTCACAATTTTTTGGAATTAGTAGTTGCATAAAGCAACTCCTAATTTACTAGCATTCCTTATATTGTGCTTGACTGCTTCTTTTAGGTTTGCTGCTCCTAATCAATTTAGTTTGAATTGACTAGGATTCAAAGTTAATTCTAATCTTCTTTTATCTTTGCATTTAACTTTGCAGTAGCAATTCCTTGCTTGATGCTTTTGATGAGCATTTACATGTTTTTAGGACTTGAGAGTGGCATCTAAGTGCATCATGCAAGAAGTAAAAAATGCTCAAAGGAGTTGGGAGGGAGAAATAACCTGCTTTGGTAAGAGAAATTGATCAGAAATTTTATGCAACTGTAATCATTATTATCACTCTTTGACCTAATGAATCAATTATGTATGTTTCATGCAGGACAAAAACTGAAATTATTAGCAGAAGCTGCCGAAAATTTTCATTCAGCTGTTGCAGAAAACCAGAGACTGTATAATGAGCTTCAAGAATTAAAAGGTATCAATCTAGCATGGATTATCGGCTTTTGACCTTTCTTACATGAAAATGACATCACGTCGTATTGATATTTGATTGGCATTCTTCTTCAGGAAACATAAGCGTGTATTGTCGTATACGGCCTTTCCTTCCTGGACATAATGAAAAGTCCACATCGATAAATCATATTGGCAAGAATGGTGAGCTTCTTTGAGTAAGGTTCTTTTTCCCTCTGCTAATAAGTTTCTAATCTCAAATCCTTCCCTCAAATTGTTCTTTTTCCCCCTTCTTTTATGAGCTTTCCCTGTCAGTTTTCTCCTTGGGTTAGTTTTGAAACACAATTTTTGAGGCTTTTTCTAAATGATGTGTTTTGAGGATCTTAAAAAAATTAATTTCCTGACATAAAATTAGCCCTTTCAAATTCATCCCTTCCAAACACAGTGCTAATGAATTATCAAGTCCCTGTTTTGATCTAAACTATTTTTCAGTTCTTTGAATCAGTCAATTTGATTTGCTTGCCATTATCTTTCTCTCTGTGTATGTGTGAATTCTTTCCATGCGCAGATTTGCCATCATTGATATTTGAATCCTTGGCATTTTCGATTATATCAATTGAATCTATTCCATGTATGATATTAGTAATTAAATGCTCTCTGGGTATGGATTTGCCGTGTACATCCATAACACTTCCGACGGTGGAGACGAGGGGCTGTTCTTTTTTATAGAATGTTGAACCGTTGTGCGTCTTCTACACAGATCCAATCATTCCAATGTATGATAACCTGAACTTCATGTGAGGTGAACTCACTGAACTTCGGTGAGAACTGTTTATGATATGGAGACCTGAATCTTTATGAGATGCCAAAGGACAGTAATTTTTTTTTGGTCAAGTTATATACAAATTAGAAGCAAGATCAAACATGATATGTTGTATAAAATTGAAAAGCAAAGAAGAGCTATAGCTTCACAGAAGTACTTGGAATGTAAATTAGAATGTCAGGTTTCTTGCTTGAAATGAGCTGAGGCTTTCTGAAAAACTGAGGGGCTTGCTTTTTTTATTTTGGCACTGTGATGTTTCTACCAGACGAGCCCTAGTACTGTGATATTTCAAAAATCGCCGACCTCGCCCAGCCCGCCGTCGAACGCCGTCGAATGCCGCCGACCTCGCCCAGCCCGCCGTCGGCCATCTTCCATTTCCCATCCCCCGCTCTCTTCCCTTATATCACTAGCAGAGGAGCTGTAGAGACCTCGCCCCACGCCATTGGCCACGCCCAACCCGCCGTTGGCCACGCGATCCATGATCATCGTCCCGGCGGATGGCGTCCTCTGGTTCATCGAACTCCTCGACTACTTCATGACCACCAAGGTTCCCATCGACACCAAGGTTCCGATCTTACTCTTCCCCCTTCTCTTATCTCCTCCTCCTCAGTACTCTTCCCTCTGTTTGTGTTGGACTCGCCCCAACTTCCCTTCGCCTATGGATTCTTAACAGCTTCCAAAGCCCGTCCGTTAACGCCAAGATCTGATTGCTTCCTACCGGTGGGAGCTCCTCCCTCCGTTGTTCTACATCCTCCAAATCCAACCTCTATTGGTATTGGTCTCCTCGCTGTCGCCGGATCCGGCCGATCTTGACATCCTCATGCGATTCAGCCAGATTTATCTCCTTCTCCACCCCCGCTGTCGTCCAAGCCTCGCCGCACCCAACACCGCCATATCTCTGGTGAGCTTTCCCTCTCCTCTCATCTCTTCACTTCTATGAGCATCTCGATCTCTTGATCTATTCCCATGGAAGAGACATTTTAAGATTCAATGTCTCTGTTTATTTTTGCATCATGCATCTTCACTTTGCATGATTTATTAGTGCTCCTGATAGCATATCAATGAAAAGTTGATTGGTTTATTGCCCACCTAAGAATTCCTTCCTATTTTTCTGGTAATGATCTAATTTCAACTCTAGACGACAGGATCACATGAATCAGTTTTAGAGGATTTTTATTTCTGAACCTGCATATGATCATTTTTGTAGTAAGTTATACATTTTCATTCTTTCTTGCATACTTTCTGGCCATTGTTGTTTCATATCTATAGTTTAGCATTTTCCTTATATGATGGATAATAGATGTCTCGACATCCTATCTTTTTTATTTTGTCCTTACTTTGGTTTCATGAGGGAGAAATGGAGCAGGGCGTTAGGCCAAACTGAGCATAGAGATTGGCAGCAATACATGGCTTCGAGTAGGGGGGCTGCAAGCATCGCCGTGGGCAATGGAAAGCTGAACGGATGGTTTGAGTCTCTATTTTGTACTTTGCCTTTCTCATGGCTGAAGAAATCTAAGGTTCAAGAAGATGGCTGGGAGAGGATGCCATGTACTCCTCTGCCTGATGCTTCGGATGCTTCAATCATGTCTTGGTATCTCGCTCTTGAGATGCCAAGGTTTTGGTTTCCTGCTCAGGTCTATAATAGAGAGGTAGAATCATCAATTTAGATTACAGAATAATTTGTTTCCAAATTCTAATTTTTGCCCCATATTTGTGTTATATTGAACATTATTTAGTTTAAAATGACAGATTTTGCTATAGTTTTTTTTACCTCTTTTTGAGCACTCTTAAGACAATTCTATCTATTTCAGTCAAGATATAACTTTTATTTTGCTATGCCTTTGATTTTTGAAGGTATTTAAGAGTGTTACTTGATCTGATTTTTGCTTACAAATTGATTAGCTTTGTTGGTTATCTCATGCAGGCTTCATGTTGTCATGTTATGATGTTGAACTAAGCTAAAAGGAGTGACTTATACCATTGTTTGCTAATTTTGAATTCATCCTTGTTTGGCAGGATGGTGGTATGGTGTCATAGGCCACCAGGAATCATGCGATCAAAATGAACAGCATTGTCGTTGCCTTGACAGTGGTTAGATGCTAAGCCTTTCTCTAAAAACTTCTCTGCCATCTTAGTTCAATGAGTCAGTCTTATATGATACTGTGTGATCTCTGTCATGAATATGTGGTAGTTGGGATTGTGGTTGCCTACTATTATTCTTAAGTTGTTTATTGATTTTGAATCTCACTGCTTACTAGCATTTCTCTGGCAACAGATTTTTGATAGCCATAAGCAATTTGGAGCCCAAGAAACAGATGCGAACTAGGATTTGCAAATCATTTTCATGGTACAAAAATCATACAAGGCAATGCTACTATTCTTCCAGGTCTTCTGCAAGGTGAAGTATCCATTAATAGAACTACAGGGGAAAGAAACTTTGGGCAGTTAAGCTTTTGAGTATGAAACACTCATGAAACTGCATGGCTCAAGTAGATTCTGATTCAATTTCCGTACCTTCTATTGTATATTATACAGTGCATCCTATCAGATAGAGTCATTACATAGATGGTTATTGAATCCTGTGATGAATTTATGACTTTATGGATGATTAAGCTACACAGTTAGATTGTACTAAGGACTTGCGAAATGAAGTTTGCACTATTGCCCAACCCAAATAATGAACTAGGCAAAAGATGGCATTGTGCTAAATGTGAATTGTCTCACTTTTCCAGACGAGCTTGATTAATATTTTGTTATTGTGCAAACTTAAAATTTTCCAGTCTTATGCTTATTTTCCAATGTGAAATGCGTCACAAGTTACAAAAGGCCAGTTACTAACTGTGCAATGGTTTATAGATTGGGTTTTTTTCTCAAGGATTACATTAATGTAAATATCAATTCTTTTGGTGAGTTAAAGTATAATGGGTTGTATTTTATTGATTAGTTGAGATCATCGATGATGGTACTCGACATCCTCAAATCTCTACGTAACTGCTTTTACTGGTTGGGAACGGACTACCCATTATAAGTTAGAATATAAGTGAATTAAGCTCAAATGTAAGCAAA
This sequence comes from Narthecium ossifragum, assembly GCA_963920575.1. Classification (NCBI taxonomy): domain Eukaryota; kingdom Viridiplantae; phylum Streptophyta; class Magnoliopsida; order Dioscoreales; family Nartheciaceae; genus Narthecium; species Narthecium ossifragum. Next base: position 14,116,781 of record OY986967.1, on the reverse strand, counting down.
TGAAATTGTGACATATAAGCTACAGATCTAAACTCATAGAATGTAACATGCTCATTTTATGAGTATGTAATAGATTAAATCTGACAGATAGCTCAGGAAGACCTATCGATGTGGAGCAATAGGGGAAATGAGCATGTAGGGAGAGCGCATATGCCATGTGGTTAGCAGGCCTAGGGTTTATCAGAAGGTTATAGCTGAAGTATTGATAGAGTTTATGAAAGATTATTAAGTCATGCATAACATTGGTAGATCTAATCAACACTTAAAGTTTGTTATGGGTAAAAGCTGCTATTTGGGATGGCATATGCAGCTGCTTTTAACGTGTTGGCTTTAATGATTACCCACTATAACCATCAACTAGATCATTATTACTCTTTTTATTATGTCCAATGTATAAAAGGTGAACATTTGAAGTGCATCAGTTCTCATTTGAAGGTTGTGATGAATATTTTATATTTCTTCTTAACCAAGTTATTGCCAGCTGAATGCTTGCTAATGTTATGGCGACTACAACTATCTCTAACAGGTTGCAAATCCAGTTTACTATGGACTGGAGGACACAGAAACCAAATCATTAAATTCTTTCCTTTCAAGGTGCGTAAACTACAGCCACATGAGATGCTATTATGCACTTGAGATTGCAACTTTAAGCAGGGTATTAAATTTTTACAATTCCTGCAACTTTAAGCAGTGCCTTATTGCTAGATCGAGTTGGGAAGAGCCTATATCTGAATCCTTATTCTTGGAATCAAGGTCAGCCTTTTCTGATATGATACTTTCTGCTTTTACGTATTCCCTAGCCTCTTCATTGCTAGATCGAGTTGGTAATGAAGCGCATTTATAGAATTTGAGAGATTGGCTTTTACTTTCTGCTTTCTAGCTTTGCTTTTCTCTGCAATGCTCTGTATTGTTTCTTCTAAAACAACGCTTGAGTACAATAGCTTTTGTGTCATGTGCATTTTCAATTGAAGAAATCCAGGTAGACAGACTGTTATCATTGATTGTAGCTCTTTCATTTGTAGATCCACCCAGATGGCTGATGGTAGTAATGATCATGATTCGTTCTTTTTATATTGCCAATATTTTTTAATCGTTTATGCTCTCATGATTCTGTTGCAGGTTGTAACTTGAAACAAAATGAACCAAAGTTGGACATATTGGTATCAACTACTATAGTGGAACTTGACTTTTCTTTATGCTTGCGGGTATCTCTTTTACATAGATGTTTCTTAGGTAACTTCAACATATTGGCTGTCTTAGGAATAAGTTATCCCTAGAGAAGTAGATTTTTACATGTTATCAAAGCTTATTCTGTTAAAATTTTGGATTGATGATGGTAATCATCTAACTGTTGGATTTTGTGATCCAGGGCCACACATCAGTGAAGTGGTGGTGGTGTTGTGGGAATGCTTGGAGCTAGAGTTAAAAAGAGAAAAAACCAACGGTTAGATTTTGCTAGCCATGGAGTTGGATTATTGTGAAATTAGAATATCTGTATTTTTGTTTTTTCTTTGAAGTTGTGGTTTGTGAGGGATAATGTTGTATTTGAGGATACTATGGTTTGTAAAGTTTGTGGGGACAAGGTTTGCCCCGGGGACAAAGTTTGTGAGGGATAATGTTGCACTTATAAGGTTTGCCTCGGTACAGGTGAGGTTTTACCAAAAATTTTTGAAAAAACTCTATATATTCGTGACGTAGGCACGGGCATTCCCTAGTATATATATGTATGAGGTGCCCCCCTTCTCCGTTTCCAACTTTGAGATCCAAACCCCCAAACCCACCCCTCTCTCTTCCGGTGTCTCTCTCAACCCCGACGACCACCCCCCTCTCCTCCCTCCCCTCCCTCTCGCATCATCATCGACCTCTCTGCGGTTGGCGTTAGCGTCGTGTTCGGCGGCGCTGTGGCGGAGGAGGCGCTATGGCGGAGAAGGCGCCAAAGAACGACGTTTACACGAATGGGTGGACAGTGAGAGAGGGATCATCAGTGGAGGAAAGAAAGCCGACTGGGAAGGTAAGCATCGCGGCGTCTCCCTCTTCTCCTCTTCCTTTTTCTTCTTTCTCTCTTTTTTTCCTCTTTCGGCACCCTCTCCGTCGAGTTCTTTTGTGGAGAAGTAGAAGAACCGTCGGGGGCTTTGGGCAACATCACCAATGAGGAAGAAGAAGGGACCTAGTGCGAGTTCTTTGGTGGACAAGGAGAAGAACCGTCGGCGTTTCCCTCTTCTCGTCTTCCTTTTCCTTTTTTGTCTGCTCTGTTTTCTTCATCTGCTCCTTGCTTCTTTCTTCTTGGCTCTTCTTCATTTGCCTCTAAACTCCAGCCAATTGTTTTGTCTCTCTAGGAGGTATCGGACGGTTGGGGAAAGGAAGAAGGTTGTGGCAGTGAAGTTCGACAACGACTTGATCGACGGAGAAGACCGGCGACGTCCGGCGATCAACACCAGATCTTGGTGAACGGTACCTCCCGACGGTCCGGCGACGTAGGTGAGAGCTCAAACCCAATCTGAACGAGGGCATCCCCCTCTCACCAACTCCGTCAGCCACGCCGACCTCGCCCACCCTGCCGTCGGCGACAAGATCCACGAACGGCTACGCGATCCACAAACGCCTTCGTGATCTTCACCCCACGCCGCCATCGACCTCGCCCAACCAGCCATCGGCCATACGATCCAAGGTATGTTTTTCTTTCTTCCTTTCTTTCTGTTTTTTTTACTCTTTTTTATCCTTCCCATCTCTAATCCAAGACCTCGCTAGGAGAGGAGCTGCTCGCTGAACCTGCCATTGACCTCGCCCAACCCACTGTCGACCAAACGATTTGAAGGTAAAACTTCATCTTAATTAGAACTAACCAGAGTGATATAGATAAGTTAAGTGGCAAAACCGATGTTGATATGCTAAACACCTAATCCTAATTAAGTACTTTTAGAGATTGTGCTGCTGATGCTCACCTAATCTTAAGTATATCTATATATTTACTTTCTATACGCAAGCAGAGTATGCAAGCAAATTTTATGATGCACCTAATCCTCAAACTCTACGTACTTGACTAGCATAATTGATTCTGCTGATGTAGTGGGAATGAAACCCTAAGATTCGTGATTGACTGTAGGTTGTAGCAGCCAAAGAAATTGAGCTCATGTCAACTACATTCATATTCAGCGTTATTGTAAGTTCAATTGCATTTCTTAGTTTTCTCTTGGTCAACAATTTTTATTTCTTTGTTATGTGATGTTAGAAAGTATGCATTTTATTACACCTGATAGGTCCTACGGATTTGAGCATACAAACTATAGAATGCAATGAAAGCTATATAAACTGTAGAATGCAAGATCTAAGAACTAAAGGGCAAAGGTAAGGAATCAATGCATAGGAGATTTATAGCATGAACATATGCCATGTGATCTTCATAGTGTGTGTACATTTATACATATAACAGTGTACATACGTTGTTGATGTATATGATTCTTTTGTTTAGCTTTATTTAAAAGTTTTGAAATAGGGTGTACATCAGGTGGAGAATTAGGGAATTTTATTATTATTATCATTTGTGTGGTTTGTGGGGACAAGGTTCGCCACTTTTATACTGTGATTTAATTTTTGAATTTAAAGAATATTGTAGAATTGTCTCATTTAGCCCTTGATTCATGGGAGGTTCATCCAAATTTTCTTGAAAGAAACCCTATATATCCGTGTCGTAGGCACGGACATCTACTCGTATCAACCTTATAAGGAGCAAAAACGGTTACAACCGTTCTCCTCTTATAAGGCTGATTAAATATCATATCCTCTAAGTTTAGTTTGATACATTTTTATCATATTCCTAAGTTAATTTTAAATATACATTCTTATAACCATAAGCCTAAGTTATTATAACCCTCCCTGATCCTCTTATCCCTCCTTCCCCTCTCAAGCAGGGGCGGTTACATAAGACGTTATGTAGGAAGTTTCCCATGCGGTTTCCACCAAGAGATAAACTATGACAGAGTGGTTGGGGGGTGTTTTCATAACCGGCCTCGCATTCATAACGCGAGAAATGGACATAGGGCATCACTGATGAAGATGGAGGAGATGGAGGAGATGATCACGATGGCTTTTGTGAGAGAATACCTTCTAGGCTTCAGATTCATTCCCACCGACGAGGAGCTCATCCATTTCCTCTAGAAGCGTCGACGCCATGACGCCATGGCCCAAAGTTTCCATGCAGCTTTGTCCTCACCGACACCAATCTCTACGGTGGCCGTAGTTGCCATCCTCAGTAGCCTCGCAGGAATGGTATATCAACGATGATGCTTTTGCTTCTTGATCAATGTTAAGCATATATATAGATACATTCTTTTTTCATTCGTTCTTGGTTTTATTCTTGAATCATTCTTTGAGCTGTTGTTCTTGAATGTTGTCTTTATTGATCAAACGTTGATTCTGGTGTCATTTACTAGCATTATCCCTACGAAAAAAGAGTCTATACGAGAGTCGCGGCATCAAGGAGACGCTCAAAATTGGTCTGGAGAAGCTATGGTATTGTTGGCAATGTGTTCAACAATGCTCGACCATCATGTCAAGTAGCGTGGCTCTCCAAAAGCTCTGATCATTTATAGTTTATTCTTTGATTGAATGATGCTAAGCTTTCTAGCCATTTGATAAGACCTTGAACAGAACATGCTACTTCTGTTGCAGGGAAAAGTGCTGTAAATTTAGTTTATTCTCGCTATCAGTGGTGGAAGAATCAGCTACCCTGTTCTCTATCAGTGTGTTGCCATAAAATTGCTCTTAATGGTCGAATTAATTAGTTTGTTTCCATAATTGATTTAAGTACTTATACTTTGTCCTTCTCTTTGCACAAATACAAGCCTAGGTTGATGATAAAAGTCTATATTGCTTGAATAATATTACTTTAACTTGGGATGTTGTTTTTTTTTACCCTGTTCAATGCTTGATGAGCCCAGTAATTCTGCCTACATCAACTAGGAAAGTGAGAAAGACCTGGCTTCGTGAACCGAAGGACTCCATAGATTTTAGAATAAAATGGTGAGAAAAGATTATAGTAACTCTCTTCTACCCATGGGTTTTCCTAAAGCCCATGTTTGAAAGCTTCCAGTTTTGTGCCAGGGAAATCAAAGTTTATGTCAAGATTGGTTTCTGAATTCATCACTTCTGCTCCATTTCTGAATGTTGATATGAGGATATATATATTATTCATCTGAGTTGAACTTAAATAGGCCTTAAGCACATGGTGGAGGGTACCTTAGTGGCGGTGGATGCGGTGCTGGGGGTGATGGCTATGGCAGTGGCCAGCGCAAGAAGGGCGGTGGCTACAGTCGCGGTCGGGGTGGTTGCGGGCAATGGCAATGACCGTGGCTACGTACGGGGGCAGCGATGAGTGCTTCTCAAGAAGTGGTGGAGACTCCGAGAACAACTGGAGGAACTGAGAGATGATATCATGATAATGATTAATCATAGATATTGTTGATCTGGCGTCATGGTCATGGTTGTTGGGAGTCCGAGGTTATGTGTCCCTGTATTTTATCTCATTTGGTCTTGAGCTATATGGAGATTCAATTTTCTATCTGAAAATTTATGTTAAAATATATATATTGCATTGAGGTTCTTTTGCCGGATCAATTAAGAGAGTCGGTTGTAGAAGAAAGCAGAATACTGCAAATGGAAGAAACATCATACTGGTTTTAAGGATGCAGGGTTTAGTTCGTTGCTTTGTAGTCTTTGGTGTGCTATCAAAGAGAGGAGAGGGAATCTCTTCAAATAGAGACAGAAATCGTGATGTCGAGCAAGAACTTCTCTATGTGGTCTCATATATATTGTCATATTTTTTTATAGTTTTTTATAATTTATTAAAAATAGAAATGCAAAACCATGCCAGGGGCACGGGTGAGTACTAGTATATATATACTAGTGGTGTCCCCTACCACATGGTAGGGTAACCACCAACCCCACCTCAATAACCACCCAATAACTCCCTCCCACTAAACCCCCTCAACCTAGGATTATCATGCTGATAAGTCACTAAATGTTCATGATTCAACCCCTTAACTTAGCTTTGTTATACCTAGAGTAGTTGTATTTGATAGCTTGTTAGTTGATTTCAGGTTTAATCATGCTTTGAGAAGAAATGCAAGAAATTCGGTTAATATGCTGAAATACACTGCTCTGTCGACTGTTAGCACAATATTCACCAGAAATTATTCTTATGTCCAAATATTCTGCAATTTCGGTGACATCTAGTAGACATCAAGACGTACAACTTTCATGTTGGACACTTTCAAAGACTACTGATGGATGGATAGCAGTTTTGAAGAAGATGAAGATATTTAGCTGCTGGAAGACTGGTCCGTCGACACCCGGGAGAATATTCGCCAAATATTCTAGATAAGTTCAAATATTGCAAACTCTTCGGGAGAGGACAGAAGACTTCCAAATCTAAATCGTTCGTGTTGGACTCATTCTCAGATTATGGACTGTTTGAACCCAGTCACGACCAGAAGAGGCAGTCACAATTAAACTAGGAATTCCGAGTTGCACTAGAGGTCCAACTCAACTTAGCCATAACCCTAATTCCAGGATTAAGGGCTTTTATTATAAAAAGGGGTTATTCCAGCAAAACTTCTCATTTTTTTGTCAATCTTTGGAGGAGGAAGAAGAAGAAGGAGAGGATGTGGATGGTGACAGCTTCCTATTCCAACCCGATGGCTTTCATCCAAAAGATGAGTTGCTAATTCTTATACTTAGGATTATTCATGAAACCCTAATGTAGTTTTCTATCTTCTTTGGTTTGAATCTTGTAATCTTCTCAAGACATGATCTTATGAATATGATTTTTAATGTTAATAGAGTTGAGGGAACAGAGTTCCTTGACGTATTTTCAGTCCTACATGATTTCTGTGATTGATTGTAGACATTCATAGGGTGGTTTTCATGTGGTTTTTGGTTTACCTTTGAGATAGTCTATGGTAAGTGAAGATAAGTCATGCTAAGGTCATTAGGAGTAGAATAATTTAATGTAATCGTATGACTAAAGATGATTTATGCTAAACAAAGATAGATTATGCCGTTGGAAACATAAACCTTATTTTAGGGATTCATGTAAGCTTAAGAAGCTGTGGATTCATAATGTTTAGAGAAGGGAACAAGAGGATAACTAGAGAAGATTGAAGGTGAAACTAGGGCGGATTGAGTAATACCTAAGTGACCTATCCATTGATTCAAATTGATCAACATTTTATTTCTTTTCTTTATTAGTTTATATAACTCTATCCTATCTGTGATCCTTTTGCTTAGTTTTAGGGTTTTGAGAATTGATTTTGATTTCCAACGTTTTCCCTGTGGATCGATTCCGAACTTCACCGCTATATCTACCTAGTAGTTTAGTGATTGAATAAGGATTATAAATTTAATATTTGATTGAGTTTGCAATGTTTTAACGACAACGTTTGTAAGCGATCACATGCCACATAGGCTCCACCTAGGACATTCTCCCGCCACATAGGACATCAAAAGTTTCACTTATAACCATAGCATCATATAAGGTATTGTATATATATATATACTTGTGGGCCAGTCACCCGTGGGTAACTATGGTACCTTAACCTGTCAGGTGGCTGGGTGCACTGAAGGCTATTGTATATCTGCTTTATCATTGCTTTGTTAATTTGATCTTCTTTGCGTTTAGACCCTTGCTATGTTCACCCTTTAGCTAGCTTCAGGCTATGCCTAGCCCTGTATAATTGATGTCTGTATCTGTGCCTGAGCATTGCATGCATCTTGGGTCCTAGCCCTTTATTGTTCAGCGCTGGGTGCTTGGTAGTTGAGAGGAACGGATGTTGATAGTTGAGCTCAGACAACGCATGCCCTGGGGTAGGCGGTAGACGTAACGTGAGTTTCCCTCAGAGATGAGACAGAACCGGGGACTTTGTAGTTTTCCCTTTTTCCTGTGCGACGTTGAGTAGAGTAGAACCCTACTGAGCTTTGTTGCTCACTCCTACCCGGGCTGTGTTTGCAGGTTCAGGCGTCGGCTCATCCGCAGTAGTTCCAGCTGGATCAGGTCTTGGTGGCGTGTCGACTTCCGGAGGCACTTGAGGTTGTGGAGGGACATACTTCTTTTTCAGTAGTATTTGTATATAGTATCTTTTGAGGATTTTGTATATGTTGTACTTGATCTTAAACATATGAAATCATGTTCCCTCTTTTGATTGGGTTTTATTTCCAAAATATTAATCTCTAGATTGTTAGATCTTTTATCATGCCATTTGAAGTCTTTAAGTTTAAGTAAATTCCGCTTTGTGTTGTTACACGCCAGCTTAGATGTGAATAGTATAGAAACCCTCATGCTCCGGACCGGATGGGTTTTCTGGGTTGGATCATAACAAACACTCCGACGAGGAGAGCTAGGATGCTACGAATAGCAAAGAGGATGTCATCAGGAACCTGATCCTTGAATCTTGACCCAACTGACTATCTGTCTCTAATGAGCTGACAACCCCGCTGAATCTGCTCTAGCCTCTCTAGCAACCATCGATGGCTATCACCCTTAAGGTACAGTCGTCGTGACTTTAAAGGAAAGAGGTCCGACCACCTGGTAACTTTGGTCAATGATCTCGCGGTCTCGGAGATGCCTCTGCTGAATCTCGAACACCGTCTTCAACCTCTGTCGTTGCATATTTGTCAACCGTTGGCACAATCAATCCTCCGAATCTTGCCTCTGAAGGCCAAATCCTCGCACTGGGAGCCAGATAACGCCGATGCTCCCTCGGTAGCTGCGATGCGAACCCAAAATGTTGCTCATGCTCCTCCTCAACGAGTGAGCAGATGTGATGATATCGACGAACGCCACTACAAACTGATCAGGATACAGCCTGGTTCGGAAAGCTGTCTTCGGGATGTCAAAATCTCGAACTTTGAGCTGGTGTAGTTGACACGAAGGTCAATTTCTGAAGTGGTCGATGAATCTATCAGCTGCTAACATGTCATCGACGCACTGTAGAGGACACGTGCTCGTCACTGCAACATCGTCCAACTTCCTACAGCCTATGCCTGGATGGAGGGAACCATCCACAAGGTGAACTGGAACACACTCTAATGCAACACACTTGGGTGAACGAAGTCTTGAGCTACTGACTCGACCGAATGAGTCCTCGACTCTCCATATACTACTGCCATCCACATGCAAACTCGCAACGCTAAAACCCACCTGCAGGGCCTAGACCTCAAACTCGGTATCCCATGAAGGCGATAACCCGAAAGCTTCTCAAAGAAACGCTGCACAAACAACAAATTGGTGAACAAGCCCCAGCTTTCGACAACCAGAAGGATCACCAACTCACGACCTTCAACGAGAGCAAAACAACGCCGTTAGGTGTACTCACAACACCCTCCCACGGCCAAGGAAACACAACTCCGTGCGCAGCTAACCAATGCAGCCGAGAAAGCCGTCGAACCCCCAATGTGCACCACACGTGGGTGACGGATACCTAGAGGCTCCCAACCTCTAGTAAACGCCCTGACAAGAGCTACCAACCCAAGCTCTTGTCCCAATCAGTGGCTACTCTCAAAGCCACACCTGACTCCGGTCCCAAGCCGGCTCGGCTACACAGGGACGAGTCACAAGGGAAAAACCCAAACCACCAAGGAACTACAAGCTGTGAGACACTCCGAAGCTGAAGGCTGACGCTGAAAGTCGAAGATGGTGGTTCTGAAACTGGCTGCTGCTGAAGCTGCTCGCTCCTCAGAAGTGTGCGGACCGTTGGCTAGACCGGTCGCCGCACCATCTCCAACAAGCCTCTGCCTGGAATATGATCTCCCGCGTCTACTCTAGGTACGTGCCCCAACTGAGGTATAAACACACTGCTCAGACCCACACCGTTCGTCACGCCTGACTGCTCTGCGGTAAGCGCCTAGCACCCCTCGCAACCAGCACCGTTAGCGGAACAACTCCCGGCGGCTAGCACTCGAGCACCTTGTGGAATCCCTCTCAGTATGGTTGTCGCGCCCCGACAAACGTAGGCCCAACCGGACCGGGCAACGTGAACCGGAACCTAACTAAATACGGAAATAATTGGTGAGGGTTCCCTCTATTTTAACTAGTCTCCTTAAACAATCCTCAAAACACCCTTATTAAAGCAATAATTCAAGAAACCTCAACAGATATAGTAAAAATAATTCATTTCATCAAATTCCTCAAAAAGGGTAAATTATACATCACACTCCTGTAGGAGGATAACTAAAACAAAAGGGTAAATTGAAGATCACCGCTCCTCAAACTCGCCAGGCACCGCCACACTGCTAAACACCTCCCCGGTAGGTGCCATCGAAGAGGGCCTATGCATGCACCTGCAAAACGCAGCCCGGATAGAAAAGAGCAACTAGGCTCAGCAGGAAAACTATACTACGACTCACACAAAGAATGAGGGAACACAACAATATCGCCCTCAAGCAAAGCCAGGGTGTACACAGGGGGCCCATAAACTCACTGCGTGTCCCTGAGGTCCACAGTCATGGTCTTCCAGAAGAACTGGTCACATGCCGAGTCACGCTCAGTAAGCAGGAAACCAATACTGCTTACTCACAAGAAGGAAACCGACACTGCTGGTAGGAAATGGCACCGCTGAGTAGGCACACCCTCTACTCAACAATTATAGAAACTGGACACTGCTACACCTCATGTGAGGACCTGTCCCTCCATTCCTGGGTCGGGCCCGTGGCTCGTTGTGGACCGCAAGGGCAATTTGGTAAATTGCACCTTGTTGGTTTGTTTCACACCCGCGTGTGCACACACTGACCTTACTTGTGTTAGTGCTTGATTAGAATGGTTAGGTGGACCCGGGATCGGAAGATCCCAGCTCGGGCGCGCTGAAGCTTGCTTTTGGGCAGCTTACGGCCCTTGAGCGATCGGTCGCTCCAAGGAGCGATCGATCGGACTCGTGCGCAGGGCAGTTGAACTGCGCAGAGCAGTTCAGCTTCCGTCGTCCTCCTTTGTCAGGGAAGAGAGGACCTCTCCTTCCAATTTTTCCCCACCTTCCCCTACCTTCCCTGACGTTCCCCAACCTTCCCCGACCTTCCCCGACTCTTCTCCTCCTCTTCTTCCTTCTCTTCTTCTTCCTTCTCCCTTCTTCTCTTCCGCGGTTCTGGTTTTGTTCCTCTGTTTCCTTCCGAGGCAGCCATCTTCTTCTCCTTCGTTCTCCCTCCTCCGACCACCATTTTGGGCGTTCTAAAGCTCGTTAGATCCATGACAACGAGAGGAAGATCCCTGAAGTGGTTTGGAACCCTGTTGGTGATCAACTTGCGAGGGATCAGCTGAGGAATGCGCAGTTCGGTAGGTGTTCTACCTACATGAGTTAATTAATGGGTTTCGTTAGATCTAGCCGTTAGATCTTGATGAATTTGTGTTATTAGATGCATGTGGCCTAGTGTTATTACTGATATAAGTTTCATGAACTTTGGTTAAGATTTCAGTAGGATTTATGCATGATAAATCTCGGATTTCCGGTTTTCTGCTGTTCTTGAAGAACAACCGGCTTGCGGCGCGTTTTCCGGCTTGTACATGAATGATCTTGGATTTTTATGAGAAATAAGAGTTGTAGATCTGTGAGTCTACTTTCAAACCCAATTGATTTCATATTTTTCCGATTTGTCTACGAGTTTTGATGATTTTTATACGAAACTGTGTCAGAGCAAAGTTGCTGATAAATAGTGCCACGGATGATCCGTGGATCAACCGTCGCGGTCTCCACGGTCGACTGTGAGCCCGAAAAACAACAAAATAACCCCTCACGGTCGATACGTTGATCGACCGTCAACCTTAGATTTTTTACGGTCGATTCGTTGATCGACCACCAGCCTTGAATAGCGTTTTTAGTGGTTTTGAATGGTGTTTTAATATAGTATTTTATGTTCAAAGTTTTTGGGGTTGCTTCCCGTTGCAGGGGTTTGCGGTTGACGGTCGTGGTACCGTCGTAATGCCGGGACCCGCTGCGGATCGGCTGGCAGCGGTTGGTAGTACCGCTGCAGCGATCCTGTTAGACTTGTATGTTGCCTGATCATACTGATGCATGCTTTATTCTCTGATCTGTGTATGTTCATAGCATGCATTCTCTATTATGCATTAGTTGCATGGTTAGGGCGTGGGTGATTTGTGAATCGCCATCCCGAGGCTAGAAGCTCGGATTTAGCCATAGGACCGGGGTTGGGTAGTTAGGACCCGGTTTGAATTGTGGTGTCCAGTCAAATTGGATGATAGGCTTAGATGACTGGTACACATGTTGCTTGGTGATTATAGAGGTCGTGTCGGCCTTGAGTCGGATGCTGAGCTGTAGCCCGTGTTCCACTGTGTTGACCCTTGAGTAGAGAGGTTGACTACTTAGCGGTGCAGTTTCCCGCCTGCAGTGCTGGTACCTGCTTGTGGGCCAGCAGTGTTGTTTCCTGCTACTGAGTGCGACCATCTTCGTGGGCCTCAGGGACACGCAGTGGGGTTATGGGACCCCTGTATACACCCAGGTCTTACTTGAGGGCGACACTGTTGCGTTCCCCCTTCCTTCTGTGTGACGTAGTGTAGAACCCTACTGAGCTTTATGCTCACTCCTACCCGGGCTGCGTTTTGCAGGTGCAGGCGCCAGCTCTTCTTCAGTAGCCCCTACCGGGCAGGTGTTTGGTGGCGCGGCGGCGTCTGGCGGAGTTTGAGGTCCGGTGATCCCTTTCTACAATTTTGTTATAGTTAGCCTCCTGCGGGAGTATGATGTATAAACTGTGGTAACCCCCTTGATGTTTGGATTATTATATTATATCTGTTGAGGTTTTAAATTTGTTGTAATATTCAGGGGTGCTTATGAATTGAATTGTGAAATCAGTCACTTGGGGGAGCCCCTCACCTTTATTTCCGCATTTAGTTAGGTTCCGATTCGCGTCGCCCGGCCCGGTTTGGCTTTCGCGGGTCGGGGCGCGACAGCTTGGTATCAGAGCATAGGTTGTAGATCCCAGGGTTAGGATCGGGATACGGTTGAGATTGAGTGTGGGATGGGATAGTTCTAGGTCTAGAACATCCTTACATGTCTGTTTGCGATTGCGTGTGACATGCTTATCTATATGTTTGCTGCTGTGTTTTGTTGCTTCCCGGTTGCGTCATGACGTCTCAGGGGGAGATGTGCATGCGCACCGGTGTCGTCCGTTCCCTCGCCTGACAGTGTCGCCCCCCGTGCTGGAGATGAGCGAGTAGGGAATAGGACGTGTCGTCTTTATACTCTTCGAATCCTGAGAGGTGGGTCCGTAGTGGCCCAGGGACGATGTTAGAGATCCTTCGACAGTAGAGGACTGATTGAAGGAGGTGTCCCGGATCCCGGATGTTTTGGGCATCCTGGAGTATCGCTTGCTTGGGAAGCTGTTGTTTTCTTGCCTTCCCAGGAAGCGATTCGTAGTGGCGCTTGTCGGGGCCACTAGGGACACTGTTGGTTGTGTGTTGAGAACAGTTCGCGTACTGTTTTTTGGCACCTACCCTTGGAGGGTGGTGTAGTTGGGAGTAACTTCCTCTGTTCTCGGTGCTCGCACCGCGTGGTAGCACGCGGGTTGGTTGGATCACCTGCCTCGGTACGCTGGAGCGACAGCAGGGGACGCCCTGGATTGTACTCTGGATACTGAGACAGATGACTTGAGGGTTGACACCGGGCAGTTGGCCGGTGGTCGTGGTGAGTTTCGGGGTTGTTGTTCCTGCTTCTGGGGAACGGCAGGGTAGCCATTGGCAAAGGCAGAGGTTTCAACATCAGCAGCAGCCGTGGCAGCAGCAGCGTCGTACCGGTCCTTTGAGAGGTAGCCTGGACCGTCATACTAAGAGGTAGTCCACCGGGTGCTCGAGTGCTAGCCGTTGTGGGTCTTTTCCGCCGACGGTGCTGGTTACGAGGAGCGCTCGGCGCTTACCGCAGAGCAGTCGGGCGTGACGCACGGTGTGGGCCAGAGCGGTGGACTAGTGCCTCAGTTGGGGCAGGTACTTGGGGCAGACGCAGGAGTTGGTAGCTTCAGCAGCAGCCAGTTTCAGAGCCGCCACCTTCAGCTTTCGGAGCTTCTCGCAACTTACGTTTTCCTTTGTGGCTCTAGGTTTTCACCCTTGCGACTCGTCCCCGAGTAGCCGTGCCGGCTTGGGACCTGAGTCGAGTGTGGCTTGAGAGTAGCCACCGATTGGGACAAGAGCTTGGGTTGGTTGCTCTTGTCGGGGCGTTTCTTAGAGGTTGGGAACCTCTAGGTGTCCGTCGCCCACGTGTGGTGCACGTTGGGGTTCAACGGCTTCCTCGGTTGCGTCGGTTGGTCGCGCACCGGGTTGTGCTTCTTTGGCTGTGGGAAGGTGTCGTGAGCATACCTAACGGCGCTGTTTCGCTCTCGTTGAAGATCGCGGTTCGGTGATCCTTTTGCTTGTCGAGAGCTAGGGTTTGTTCACCGGCTTGTAGTGAACTCCTTCTCCATGTATTCGAGGGTGCTCTGGAGAGCAGCTTTCCCCTCGTGTTGTTGTTGTTGTTTGTGCAGCTGTCCTTCTTGAGGAGCTTTCTGGTTGTCGCCTTCGCGGGACACCGAGTTCGAGGTCGAGATTTCTTTGGGCGGTTGTGAGCGTTGCGAGTTTGCATGTGGATGCCAGCAGCATTTGGAGAGTCGAGGACTCAGTCGGCCGAGTCGGTAGCTCGGGATTTCGTTCGCCCAGGTGTGTTACCTCAGAGTGTGTTCCGGTTCTCATTGTGGATGGTTCCCTCCATACATGCATGGGCGTCAGGAAGCTAGCCAGTGTTGCAGCACAAGGTATGCGCCCGCTGCAGTGTAACTGTGATATGTTAGCAGTTGAGAGACTCGTCAACCCCTTCAGAGTTTAACCTTCGCATCGACTACACCAACTGAGGATTCGGGATTGCGACATCCCGGAGGGAGGCTTCCGTACGAGGTACGGATTGTACTAGTTCACAGTGATGCCGTTTAGTTTGATGAACGCACCAGCTACTTTCACGGATCGGATGTAGAGGATCTTCAGGGCGTACCCTGATCAGTTGCAGTAGCGTTCATCGACAACATCCTTTTTACTGGCGCGTTGAGGAGAAGCACCAGCGATATTTGGCGTTTGCATCGCAGCTGCCGAGGGTGTATCGACATTATTTGGCTCCCAACGTGAGGTCTTGGCCTTCATAGGCAGGTTTCGATGGACGGGCAGTCTCAGTGGCAGGCAGATCAATTGATTCAGCCGGGCTCAACACAGATGTACGACAGCAGAGGTTGAAGATGGTGTTCAAGATTCAGTAGAGGTATCTCCAAGACTGCGGGACAGTTGACCAGAATGACCAGGAGACCGGAGCTTTTGCCTTAAAGGCACTGAGTCAGTGCCTTTAAGGGTATTAGCCAACAACAGTGGTCAAAGAGGCTAGAGCAGATTTGGTGGTATTGTCAGCTCATCAGAGACAGACAATCAGTTGGATCAGATTTCAAGGATCAGATTCCAGATGACCTCCCCTTCGGTGTTTGTAGCATCCCAGCTCTCCCGGCCAAAGTGATATAGACCCAGGGTATATATCCGGAGCTCGTGGAGATCCGTGTTGTGGTTGGCACCGAGCACATGATAGAGGGCTGGACAGTGTCAGCAGATGGCAGGTCGTGCTTAGGTAGCAGTGTTGCAGATTCGGCTGACCCACTACAGCCCGTTCCAGTATCAGAGTGGGAGAGGAAGCACATCATAGCGAACGTCATCACCAGATTGCAGGAGGCTGTTAGGTAGGGTATGTCCCACTACTAGAGTTTTCCTTTTCCAGCAGCCATCAGTCCAGACGGGTGCAGTGCCATTCTAGGTGTAGCACGGCAGTTCGTACCGTTCATCCGATTGCTCAACCGACGTTGTTGAGGCACCATCCACCATCCCAGACGTCGTCAGACAGTTCTCAGGGAGATCAGCACAGAGCAGACGAGAGAGATACGCAGATCAGAGGCAACGACCATTGGAGTTTGCAGTCGGTGACAGGGTGTTCCTACGAGCATCGCCGTACAGAGGGTCTGTCAGGTTTGGCAGGGGTGGTAAGTTGGCGCCGAGGTTTGTCGGGCCGTTTGAGATCCTAGAGAGGATCGGCGAGGTAGCTTACCGCCTGGATCTTCCTCAGCACATGTCTGCTGTGCATCCGATGTTCCATGTGTCGATGCTAAGGAAGTATCATCCAGATCCGTCTCATGTCATCAGGGTGGATGACATCGAGCTTGAGGCAGACGCGACGTTCGTCGAGCAGCCAGTTCGAGTACTTGACCGGAGGGATCAGGTCTTGCGGGGCAAGACGATTCCCTTGGTCAAGGTACTGTGGAGGCACAGAAGCACCGAGGAGATGACCTGGGAGCGCGAGGCGCACATGCGGCAGGAGTTTCCACAGTTGTTTTCATCTCGAGGCACCTCTTGTCCTGTCTTCTAGTGTAACTGTTTTTCTGTTTCCGAGCCCTACCTTTATCGAATCTCGGGACGAGATTTCTTTTAAGCGTATTAGGATGTGAGGACCTGTCCCTCCATTCCTGGGTCGACCGCCTGGGTCGGGCCCGTGGCTCGTTGTGGACCGCAAGGGCAATTTGGTAAATTGCGCCTTGTTGGTTTGTTTCACACCCGCGTGTGCATACACTGACCTTGCTTGTGTTACTGCTTGATTAGAATGGTTAGGTAGACCCGGGATCGGAAGATCCCAACTCGGGCGCGCTGAAGCTTGCTTTTGGGCAGCTTACGGCCCTTGAGCGATCGGTCGCTCCAAGGACCGATCGATCGGACTCGTGCGCAGGGCAGTTGAACTGCGCAGAGCAGTTCAGCTTCCGTCGTCCTCCTTTGTCAGGGAAGAGAGGACCTCTCCTTCCAATTTTTCCCCACCTTCCCCTACCTTCCCTGACCTTCCCCAACCTTCCCCGACCTTCCCCTCCTCTTCTCCTCCTCTTCTTCCTTCTCTTCTTCTTCCTTCTCCCTTCTTCTCTTCCGCGGTTCTGGTTTTGTTCCTCTGTTTCCTTCTGGGGCAGCCATCTTCTTCTCCTTCGTTCTCCCTCCTCCGACCACCATTTTGGGCGTTCTAAAGCTCGTTGGATCCGTGACAACGAGAGGAAGATCCCTGAAGTGGTTTGGAACCCTGTTGGTGATCAACTTGGGAGGGATCAGCCGAGGAATGCGCAGTTCGGTAGGTGTTCTACCTACATGAGTTAATTAATGGGTTTCGTTAGATCTAGCCGTTAGATCTTGATGAATTTGTGTTATTAGATGCATGTGGCCTAGTCTAAGTACTGATATAAGTTTCATGAACTTTGGTTAAGATTTCAGTAGGATTTATGCATGATAAATCTCGGATTTCCGGTTTTCTGCTGTTCTTGAAGAACAGCCGGCTTGCGGCGCGTTTTCCGGCTTGTACATGAATGTTCTTCGATTTTTATGAGAAATAAGAGTTGTAGATCTGTGAGTCTACTTTCAAACCCAATTGATTTCATATTTTTCCGATTTGTCTACGAGTTTTGGTGATTTTTATACGAAACTGTGTCAGAGTAGAGTTGCTGATGAATAGTGCCACGGATGATCCGTGGATCAATCGTCGCGGTCTCCACGGTCGACCATGAGCCCGAAAAATAGCAAAATAACCCCTCACGGTCGATCCGTTGATCGACCGTCAACCTTAGATTTTTTACGGTCTATCCGTTGATCGACCGCCAGCCTTGAATAGCATTTTTAGTGGTTTTGAATGGTGTTTTAATATAGTATTTTATGTTCGAAGTTTTCGGGGTTGCTTCCCATTGCAGGGGTTCGCGGTTGACGGTCGTGGTACCGTCATAATGCCGGGACCCGCTGCGGATCGGCTGGCAGCGGTTGGTAGTACCGCTGCAGCGATCCTGTTAGACTTGTATGTTGCCTGATCATACTGATACATGCTTTATTCTCTGATCTGTGTATGTTCATAGGATGCATTCTCTGTTGTGCATTAGTTGCATGGTTAGGGCGTGGGTGATTTTTGGATCGCCGTCCCGAGGCTGGAAGCTCGGATTTAGCCATAGGATCGGGGTTGGGTAGTTAGGACCCGATTTGAATTGTGGTGTCCAGTCAAATTGGATGATAGGATTAGATGACTGGTACACATGTTGCTTGGTGATTATAGAGGTCGTGTCGGCCTTGAGTCGGATGCTGAGGTGTAGCCCGTGTTCCACTGTGTTGACCCTTGAGTAGATAGGTTGACTACTTAGCGGTGCAGTTTCCCTCCTGCAGTGCCGGTACCTGCTTGTGGGCCAGCAGTGTTGTTTCCTGCTACTGAGTGCGACCATGTTCGTGGGCCACAGGGACACGCGGTGGGGTTATGGGACCCCTGTATACACCCAGGTCTTACTTGAGGGCGACACTGTTGCGTTCCCCCTTCCTTTTGTGTGACGTAGTGTAGAACCCTACTGAGCTTTATGCTCACTCCTACCCAGGCTGCGTTTTGCAGGTGCAGGCGCCAGCTCTTCTTCAGTAGCCCCTACCGGGCAGGTGTTTGGTGGCGCGGCGGCGTCTGGCGGGGTTTGAGGTCCGGTGATCCCTTCCTACACTTTTGTTATAGTTAGCCTCCTGCGGGAGTATGATGTATAAACTCTTGTAACCCCCTTGATGTTTGGATTATCATATTATATCTGTTGAGGTTTTAAATTTGTTGTAATATTCAGGGGTGCTTATGAATTGAATTGTGAAATCAGTCACTTGGGGGAGCCCCTCGCTTTTATTTCCGCATTTAGTTAGGTTCCGGTTCGCGTCGCTCGGCTCGGTTGGGCTTTCGCGGGTCGGGGCGCGACACCTCAAAACCTGGCTCGAGGCCGACAAGACCTCTAAACCTCGATCAACAAGAGTAATCTAGTCATCTAAGCCTATCATCAAGATCGACAGAAATACTACCATTCAAACCTTGACAACGCTACCTAGCCATGGTCCTAGAACTAAATCTGAGCTTCCTGAAAGCATCAGATCGGCGATTAACCCATCACTCATGCCCTAAACTTATGCGACTAATGCGCAATCAGATACATGCTATGAATACACGCAGATAAGCAAGTAAGCATGCAACACATGTGATGATATAATAAACAAGGTCTGGGCCCGGCACCCTGCCGGCCCGGGGTGGTGAACAGATAAGTAAGTCAAGGAACTGCTGCATTGGTAACCCCACCAACTGCCGCCAGTTCACAAAAGAACAACATGTTACGGGAAGCAGCCCCGTCAAACACCGGTAACATGCCTAACCATATATACAAGGTATAAAACGATAAAGAAAATCCGTACATGTGAAGCCCCACGGGAAAAAAACCATTGAAAACATCTCTCAACCACTAAAGAGATTGATCTCCTCCGCCAGAGAATATCGATCTGCTTAGTGTTTGGAGACCCCGTCCCGGACAAGCCGAAAAGAATCGATCTTCTCCACCAGAAGGATCGATCTTCCTCGTGACCCGGGACCATGTCTATGCCAGCCAAGAAAAGATCGATCTTCTCCACCAGAAGATCGATCATGCATCGGCTGGGTATGACGTCCCCCAAATGATCGATCATTCCCCAAGAAGGATCGATTAGGATGGGTTCATCGGCGAACCGTCGATGAGAAATACCATCGGAAAACTAAACCAAATCCAACAAAACCTTAGGATCTGGTTGTACGAAGGACCACGAGTCCAAAACTGATTCTTTCATTGAAAACAAACATGTATATTAGCAGATCTAAGAAAAAGATCCCAAAACAAAACCTCCAAAAACCAGAAACTCAATTAAGTAGGATCCCTACCTAGACTAGATCAGCTTCAATCCCAGCTGCTGAGCCTTGGATCGTCCTCAATCTCCTCCAAATCTAGTCGAATCTCAGCTCAAGAACGACGGATTTAAAAAGAGAATCAAAGAAGGGGGTCACGTTCATTCTATAGACGGACAAATCGCCTTATGAGAGATCGATCTTTCCCTCAAGAAAAGATTGCTCCTTCCTGATGAACCGACTTAACTTTCTGGCCCTAAAAGATCGATCTTCTTAGCAAGGGAAGATGGATCCCTTTCGCCCAGAAAGCCAGACTTGGGCTAAAACACAAGCCCAAGCCCAAATCTTTCGATCTCAGGTCCACCTAACTGTTCTAAACAAATATTAACATAAACACAGTCAGTGTGTGCACACGCGGGTGTGAAACAAACCGACTAGGCGTAATTTACCAAATTGCCCTTGCGGTCCACAATGAGCTATGGCCCCGACCTAGACGATCGACCCAGAAGTAGAGGGACATGTCCTCACAATGGCAGTCCAGGCTATCTCTCAAAGAACCAACACAACGCTGCTGAAACACCTGATGAATAAATTTTATATCTCGCAAGTATACGAATCAGTGCAATCAGTATAGCAGCAAGACGAGTATCGTACCCACAGAGATTTGTAAAGATTATTAGAGTGAAACGCTAAAGAACAGGAAAGAAAGAAAATATGATGTCTCAAAAATAGATGATCTAATAACGAAATAAGAAAACGATGAAAATATGATGGTTGAATACTAAGGTTCCGATTTCACCATAACATCCTCATTCTATGCATTGAATCAATAAAGATTTCAGTTTAATTCCAAGGGCTCGTTTTTCCGGTATGATGATCCGTTCGGCCGCGGTCTTCACCAAGTACCCCCACTTAACCCTAGTTAATGAACCCATAACTAAGTGTTAACCAAGAATCCATTAAGCTCTGAAGAACAATCATGAACCAAGAATACTCTTAGCTTGAACCCGGCCTCGACATAAACTCATTCATTCACAGATCCTGTAAGATTAGGGAATGAACCCTCGCCCAATCTCACATAAAACAATCTACAATACTTTTATTGGCCAGATAAATGTATTTAAGATCTCAGTTATAATAATGAATGAAACAAGGAAAATAAACTGATTGAATAATCATGATCCAATAACATAGAATGATTCAGTTAGGGCTACATCGGTACCTTAGAGAAGAAACTAGCCACTCATGTTCATCATGAAGACGACAAAAGTGTTCAAAGAAAAATAAAGAAAGAAAGACGAAGAAAACAAAACCCTAACGCGGCTTCCTCTCCTCCAGATGCTCCAGAAAAGTCCTCCAAAAGATCCCCTTTGATAACCCTAAGTATTGTATTTATAGGCCTAAACTCGAGTGAGATCCGGCTCATTAAACGCTCCTTGCTGACGTGGCGGTCGACCGTGAGATCTCACGGTCGACCGGCAACTGTTCAAAATATTTCGGAAGAGCGACGGTCGATCCTCGCATCGACCCTGAGAAGTATTTTCTTTAACAGAGGCTGACGGTCGATGCGACGGATGATGCCACGGTCGACCGTGGGAAGTTTTGCATGTGACGGTCGATGCGACGGTCGTTCGGGGGAATTTCTGAGCGCGATGGTCGACCGTCACATCCTCAGGGTCAACCATCACTATTCATTCAGCTTGCGCACTTGTACGAAAAGTGTTGTATCTTCCTCTCTGATACTCCAAATCACGAACCGTAAAATTCTCCCAAAACTACACTTCAAGATCTTTCCAACCATATATGGCACATCATCTGGTTCTTCATGAGCAGGTACAGATTAATCTTTCAATTTGATCCATGTAATCTTTTCAGCTTCTTTTCTCATTTTTCCTGCATTTTCCAGACAACTTTGTGACGCAACATATAAATATAAAAATAGTAATAAAGATGTTGATTAAGGATAATAATCTAGCAATTGAGATGGTTATAAGGCTATTTAGAGTGCACTTTCATGCACTCATCACACCCCCCAACCAGCTTATTGCTAGTCTCTAGCAATTTTAAGCGCATAAAATATATTAAGCACACCAACGGTTCAAGGATGTAGACAAGCATGATAAAAGTTCTGCCTTATCAAGTTAATAATGTTGTACACCGTACAGAGCACGAAAACTTCTTATACTCATACACATACTACCAACATATGAAATCAACTTCTACACTTCAAACATGCTAATCACCATTCAGAAGAACACATGTGACGTGATAAATAAATGTTACGTACAGAAGCAACTTCTACCCACCATTAGTCCAAACACGCTACTATCTTCATGACCAATCATCCAACCCTCGCACTTTAAGTACAACATGCCTTTTTTTTTCTTTTCTTTTTTCAACTATCAGACATTTCGCCTTTTTACGCGAGCACTCTCCGCTTCTTGAGGCGCAGAGACCCGGTTACTTAACAAAACACTGAGTAGTTTTTTTTTTTTTTTTTTTTTTAATTTTTTTTTTTTATAGCTATTAGTGGTTCTACCTTTTTACGCGAGCTCCCCGCTTCCTGAGGCAAGAACACCCGGTTACTCAGTAGATCACCAAATACGTGTTAAGGCACAGCTTAATCGAGCTCCAGAACTTTTTCTCTCTTTTTATTTTCTGCATGCAATACTCAAAACTAGCTAATGCTGAAATCATGGTCTAGATTGACAATAGCATGCTCATTCCTTTGGTGGGTATAATTACCACTGCACAGAACGTGTTCGCGTGTGACTCACATAATGTTCTACCTTCAGGTTATCACACATGCAATCAATGTATAGGTCAATCCATATGAATACAGCATGTATAATACGCATAAAAAAATTTCAAAAAAAATTTCAACTCATGTACAATTTAACACTATTATACCCACAAGGTAGTATGAATAAGGTCATGAATGTCTACACCCCCCAACCTGAAATCAACATTGTCCTCAATGTGTGCATTTATCCACTAAAATATGTAGGAGGTGGCTATCCAAAAATTCCAGAGAAAGAAGAGACAAGTACTGTAAATAAGAAAGAGGCCACCTGATAGAATAGCGAACATCTCCTCAAGGATCCTCAGGGTGGCTGAAAACTTAAAACAAAACAAAAGAAAAACATAAGACTGAAAACTTAAACTTAAACTAAAAAAACAGGTTACCTTGGTGGGTTGCCTCCCACCCAGCGCTTTATTTAACGTCTAGGCAAGACGTACTGCCAAGTTTATGGTTCAACAAAATCAACTGCGTCCACCATTTCTGAATGTCCTTCCAAATACAATTTCAAGCGGTGCCCATTGACTTTGAATTTGCTCCCATTCCTTTCATTCTCAATTTCAACAGCACCATGAGGAGATACTTGTGTCACTCTAAAAGGGCCCGTCCATCTTGACCTTAATTTACCTGGAAAGAATTTCATTCGTGAGTTATAAAGTAAAACTTTCATACCTGGTGTGAACTCCTTCCGTTGTATGGCTTTGTCATGATAGAGCTTGGTCCTTTCTTTGTAGATTTTAGCATTCTCGTATGCTTCATTCCGCAGCTCATCCAATTCGTTCAATTGCATCTTTCTCATATCCCCGCTTCTCTCATGTCAAAAATCAGCTGTTTTATTGCCCAATAGGCCCTATACTCCAATTCCACCGGTAGATGACATGCTTTTCCAAACACAATGCGATAAGGGCTCATACCAATTGGAGTTTTATATGCGGTGCGATACGCCCAAAGAACATCATTCAATTTTACTGCCCAATCCTTCCTTGTAGTGCCAACAACCCGTTCCAGGATCGTCTTTATTTGCCTATTGCTCACCTCCACTTGGCCCGATGTTTGAGGGTGATATGGGGTTGCGACCCGATGAGTGATGTTGTACTTCTTCAACAATGCATCAAATGCTCTATTACAAAAGTGTGATCCCCCATCACTTATAATCGCCCGAGGTGTACCAAATCTTGTAAAAATCATATCTTTCAAGAATCCCACCACGGTCTTGCTGTCATTGTTCCTGGTTGCAATTGCTTCAATCCACTTAGACACATAATCTACAGCAACAAGAATATACGTGTACCCGTATGATGGAGGAAACGGTCCCATAAAGTCTATGCCCCAAACATCGAACAATTCCACCACTAAATTATTTGTAAGAGGCATCTCATTCCTTTTGCTTATATTCCCTGACCGTTGACATCTGTCACACTTAGCAACAAAATTAAATGCATCTTTGAATAATGTAGGCCAAAAGAAACCAGATTGAAGAACTTTAAAAGCAGTTTTCTTACCTCCAAAGTGTCCTCCACAAGTTAATTCATGACTAAATTTCAATATATCATCATGCTCATATTCTGGAACACAACGCCTTATTATTTGATCAGGGCAATGCTTAAATAAATAAGGATCATCCCAAAAATAATATCGAACAGTAGATAAAAATCTTTTCTTTTCCTGTGAATTCAATTCAGTACGCATAACATTATTAGCTAAATAGTTAACAATATCCGCATACCAGGGCTCTTTACCATTCACAGAAAATAGTTGTTCATCGGGAAAGCAATCTTGGATGGGTTGTACATCCTTAGGGCTGTCCATGTGCTCCAATCGTGACAAGTGATCTGCCACTACATTGTCGCTCCCTTTCTTGTCCCTTATTTCCAAATCGAACTCTTGCAGCAGTAGGACCCACCTGATTAACCTTGGCTTGGTATCCTTTTTGGTTAGTAGATATTTCAATGCTGCATGATCTGAATAAATAATAACTTTAGATCCAATCAAATAAGAGCGAAATTTCTCCAATGCAAAAACAACAGCAAGTAATTCTTTTTCAGTAGTGGAGTAATTTATTTGAGCATCATTGAGTGTACGACTTGCATAATAAATAGCATGAGAGACCTTATTTACCCTTTGTCCTAAAACAGCCCCTATAGCATAATCAGAAGCATCGCACATTATTTCAAAGGGCAACGACCAATCAGGAGGCATAATAATTGGTGCAGTAATCAATTTCTCTTTCAAAGTATTGAAACCATCAAGACAAGCTTTACTAAACTTAAACTCACTATCTTTGGCCAATAAATCACACAAAGGTCGTGCAATTTTAGAAAAATCTCTAATGAATCTGCGATAAAATCCTGCATGGCCCAAAAAACTCCGCACACCTTTCACAGAAGTAGGGGGCGGTAATTTCTCAATCAAATCTATTTTTGCTTTATCTACTCCAATACCTTTACTAGAAATAGCATGTCCCAAAACAATACCTTGCCTTACCATGAAGTGACTCTTCTTCCAGCTCAATGTCAAATTTGTCTCTTCACATCTTTTAAGCACCAAGGTTAGGTGTGCAAGGCAATTATCAAAAGAATTTCCAAATACAGAAAAATCATCCATGAATACCTCGACAAACCTTTCTATCATGTCGGAGAAAATCGATATCATGCATCTTTGAAAGGTAGCAGGTGCATTGCACAATCCGAATGGCATTCTTCTGTATGCGAATGTTCCAAATGGACAGGTGATAGTTGTCTTCTCTTGGTCCTCTGGGGCGATTGCAATTTGATTATAACCTGAAAATCCATCAAGAAAACAATAAAATGAGTGACCAGCTAAGCGTTCAAGCATTTGATCAATAAAAGGTAAAGGAAAGTGGTCCTTTTTAGTAGCCGCATTAAGCTTGCGATAATCGATGCAAACCCGCCATCCAGTAGTCATCCTCGTGGGTATGAGCTCATTGTTCTCATTCTTCACAACTGTTATTCCTGATTTCTTAGGCACCACATGAACTGGACTTACCCATTTGCTGTCAGAAATAGGATATATAACGCCAACATCGAGCAACTTAAGGATCTCTTCCCGAACAACGTCTTTCATGTTTGGGTTGAGGCGACGCTGGGCGTCCCGTATAGGTTTGGCATTGTGAGGACCTGCCCCTCCATCCATGTGGCTTGCTGTTTACCCCAAGGGCAATTTGGGAAATTGCGCCTTGGCGGTCGTTTCACAATGGCTATGCACACACAGACCTTGGTTGATGCTTGTTTTTGGTTAGAAAGGTTAGGTGGACCCTGGTTCGGAAGTCCTGTGCTTGGGCTTGTGTCTCAGCCAAGGTTTCCGTTTTGGGCAAGGGAGATCGATCTCCATGGGGGTGAAGATCGATCTCTCTGTGCCTAGTGGTCGCCGTTCTGGGCGAGGAAGATCGATCTCCATGTCCATGAAGATCGATCTCCCTGTGCCTGGAAGTCTCTGTCGGTGGCTTTCGAAAACCGGGCACCGCGGTGGCCGTCGCTTCCCCTGTCAGGGGAGGGAACCTGTCAGGGGAGGGAAGACTTTCCCTCCCCTCCTCCAGCTTTTCCCTGCCTTCGCCGGCTTTCCCCCGGCCTTACCCGCCCCTTCCCCCTTCCTTTCTTCCCCTTCTTCTCTTCTTCTTCCTCGCGGCTCTGCTTTCCCCTGTTCCGGCTGAGAGCTTTCGCTCGCAGTTCTTCCTCCTCCGGCCACCTCTCCGGGAGCTTGAAGGCTCGTTGGGTTCGTGGCAAGGCGAGTAAGGTCCTGGGGTAGGACTTGTGGATCGAAGCTGCATTAAAGAGGTAGGGTTCTTCTTCTAAAACTCCGGCTGTTTGAGGGTTTTGAATCCGGGTTTTGTTTTGCTTAGACCTCCTTGTGGAGTTGTTCCTTCCCGGTTTTGAAACCTTGAGAAGCTTCGTGGCACTGAGATCTGCCAGCCCACCTAGTTTGGTGAGGTGTGGTGGCGGTTTCCGGCGGTGTTCCTCGCCGTCCGGCCGCCGGCGTGAACCCAATCATGATCGATCTCTTGGGAAGAGATCGATCTTGGTCGGGGTGGCCCAGCCCGCCCGAGCGAGAGCGATCTCCATGGGAGGGAGATCGATCTCTTGGCGGCTGGTGCCTGTGCGGTTTGCGTCCACGTCACCTACAAGATCGATCTTCATATGGGTGGAGATCGATCTCGTGGGGGTCACCAGGACGGGTGCTTCTAGCCTCGAGGAAGATCGATCTCCATGCTATAGGAGATCGATCTCCTTCAGTGCAGAGAGGGTTTTACTTGCTTTAAGTGCTGTTTTGGCCGCGAGGCTTCGCATGCAAGTGATTTTTACGGTTTTGCCCTCAGGGCTTATCCTGTAATGAGTTATGCATGAATGCTTACCGCCTTGTGGTTGAACCGAGAGGGTGATGTCTCTCGGGGTGTGTACTATAAATGGGCCGAATGTGTGCCCTTGTTGTGTTGGTTGTTTACAGCTTTATCATACTCATCCTGCCCAGTTTTCCTGTGCATTAGACATGCTAGGGTAGGTTGGGTGGGTGTTGACTCTGCTGCTTAGAGTACCGAGTGATGGTAGTCTTAACCTCGGTTGTTCCGCCAAGTGCGGAGATCCCGCTCGGAGAAGGGGGTTCTACTGGTTGCGTCGTGTCCATCCTGTGTCAGGGAATGTCGGAGTTGCCCACCCCTGAGCAGTGGCGTTATCGGAGATACGCACCTAGGACAGGAACCCTTCGGGTTATTGATGGGATTGTGGGATCCTTGGCAAGCCTCGGTACTTGGCATCAGAGTGTGTCCGGTTGCTTTACCCTTGTTTGTGGGAGTTGTAGAGTAGGACCCTGCTAAGCTGTTGCTCATGCCTACCAGGACTGTGTTTGTTGCAGGTGCAGATGGCCGCTCTGTCCCAGTGTTACCCCCTCGGTCGTCTCGAGGCAGCGCTCCGGATCCTGACCATGTCTGAGGGTCAGGATGGGTTCGTCTGTGCGTTCGCGGAGACCCCGGTGGGTGTTATGGTTTCTTTTTGGGGACTGTGATCCCTTGTAGCTGTTGTACTAAACCCTGTTAACTTTTTATTGCTGGTTTGTAATAAATGTTAATAGTTGTTTAGTTAGCTTGCTTCCGCTCTTTCTCTGTGCCGTCCAGCTGTTTCCGCCAGCTGGACTTTAGTCTCAACTGTTTCCGCCAGTTGAGGCTGTGGTTGTAGGTTCTCTCCCCCTCGCGCCCCTGACCCGGTCGCGCTCTGCGGGTCGGGGCGCGACAGGCATCTTCTTCCAAAATAATGCGGTGCATGCACATTGTAAGACTTACTCCTTTAATGTCTGCAATTGTCCATCCTATTGCAGTTTTATGCTCCCTAAGAACTCTCAACAACTTTTCCTCTTCCAATGGAGTAATGTCAGAAGCAATAATCACAGGAAGGGTTTCATTCTCACCAAGATATGCATATTTCAAATTATTAGGCAGAGGTTTTAACTCAAGCTTTGGTGGGGAAACTATTGATGAAACCATTTTAGAATAAGATTTGTTTAGCATGTCTAACCGAGATTCATCAGGGACGCATGGTTGCAATGCCTCAAGGGCTGCTATAACCTCCCCTGCTCCCTCGTAATTCTGCAACTCCTCCTTTTCCATTGTCAATGCCGCTTCCAAATTTGTCTTCAATTGCTCCTGCATGAAACTAGAAAACACCATTGAGTCTAAAACATCTATTG
This sequence comes from Narthecium ossifragum, assembly GCA_963920575.1. Classification (NCBI taxonomy): domain Eukaryota; kingdom Viridiplantae; phylum Streptophyta; class Magnoliopsida; order Dioscoreales; family Nartheciaceae; genus Narthecium; species Narthecium ossifragum. The sequence continues at coordinate 14,088,569 of OY986967.1, read as the reverse complement.
AGAAACAATCAAAAGTGTTTGAAGGATAGGACATAGATTCAAAAACTTTAAATTCAACAGTTTCACCTAAAACTGTCATGCTGAGCTTACCATCCTGCACATTAATCATAGTCTTGGCTGTGGCCATAAATGGACGTCCCAATAAAATTGGTAAATTCCTATCATGTAAGGGAGCATCATCCATATCCAATATCACAAAATCAGCAGGCATAATTAATTTATCAACTTGTACTAAAATGTCTTCTACAATGCCTAATGGATATTTAATTGAACGATCTGTAAGTTGTAGAGACATTGTAGTAGGTTTTAATTCACCCACACCTAACTGAAGAAAAACAGAGTAAGGCATCAAATTAACACTAGCTCCTAAATCAAGCATTGCCTCTCCTATCTTTGTATCACCAACAGTAATAGTAATGTTAAAACTCCCTGGATCCTTAAGCTTGGGTGGAAGCTTCCTTTGTAGAACCGCGCTTACCGTCTCTGAAACCATCACTTTTTCATGAGGTTCATACTTGCGCTTAGAAGTACTTAGTTCCTTGAAGAACTTTGGAAATGCTGGCATGTTCCTGATCACATCGAGTAATGGTAAGTTCACATTAACCTTAGATAAAATATCATAAATTTCGGAATATGACTTATCCATTTTGGCTTTCTTTAGGCGGCCTGGAAAAGGAACCGGTGGCACATATGGTGGAGGAGAGTTGTGAGAAATCTCCGGAACTGAATTTGCTCTCTTTCCATGCTCAGAAGCAGATGTGGCCGGTGGTGGCCCTTTCGAGCGTTCCTCCGTTTCAACTTCCTCACTTGCATCATAATTACCCTCATCAACAACTTTAGCATTAATCTTATTATCAATAATTTTACCTGAACGAAGAACTGTAACTGCTTTTGCTTGCTCAGGTTGGCTTGGGAATTTGCCTGGGACGTGGGCTCGTACAGCATCAGCAAGCTGTCCCACTTGAACTTCCAACTTCCCAACGGATGCTACAACATTCTTCAATTCTACATCATGTCGAGCAATGGCCGAATCTTATTGTTCCATCCTTGAGTCTATTTTCTGCATAAAAGCCAACATCGTCGCTTCCAAAGACGACTTAACCGGTGGGTTAGACTGATTACCAGAAGGCATACTAGCATTAGCATTATTTTTCCATGAAAAATTCAGATGCTCCCTCCAACCAGGATTGTAAATATTTGCATAAGGATCAAATCTAGGTCGCGGGTTATAAGCATTCATCAAATTAGCTTGTTCTTGCACATATTCAGGAAATTCATTACCAGAAGGACATGAATCAAACCTATGACCAATAATATTGCAAATTGAACAAACCTCAACCGGTTTTGCTTGTGTGGACATCATTGCGTCCATCTTCTTGTTGAGGGCTGCGATTTGCCTTGCCATGTCGTCATTCTGGTTAAGCTCATAGATGCCACTCGCCTTATTCCTTGTGTCTCTCTGCTGCGAGTTTGATCCTAGCATCTCATAAATTTCGTACACCTCTGGTGGTGTCCTTTTGAACATCGCTCCACCTGCAGCATTATCGGCCATAGTCTGACAAGAAAGATTTAGTCCATCATAAAAATATTGCATCTGATTTTCTAAAGAATAATTATGATGTGAACATTGCATCAAAAGCATCTTAAATCTATCCCATGCTTCATGGAATGGTTCTCCATCAGCTTGCTGAAAATTTGGAATTTGCCTTCTCAAGTTAGTAGTCATGGCATGAGAATAAAATTTACTAACAAACTTGTTATAAATTGCATCCCAAGTAGTGAGTGATCCAGGAGGCAACGACATCAACCATCTCTTCGCTTTATCCTTTTGGGTATAAGGAAAACATCGCATCCTCAAGTGATCTTCAGTAATGCCACCTAAAGGAAAAGTCTGAATAGTAGCATAATAATCTTTCACAAACGTTAGTGCATCTTCAGAAGGTAAACCATGAAATTCAGGAAGCATAGAAAAATGTAGATTTTTAAGTTCATAATTTCTAGCCTCAGCAGGTAACGCAATGCACGAAGGTGAGGTAGAAATAGTAGGCCTCGCGTACTCCTCCAAAGGACGTATATTGTTATTAAGCTCCATCTCCTCTTGTTCCACCTCTTGAACTCCTAGATCTGATGTGGACAAGCTGTCTTTGTGAGATCTCTTCTTCCAACCAATTTGATCTACTTTATCGTTCAAGGGCAACAACTTTCCTTTCCGTGATCGGCAACCTTGCATTCACTACTAACAAACTCTAATCAAATCCCCGGCAACGGCGCCAAAAACTTGATGAATAAATTTTATATCTCGCAAGTATACGAATCAGTGCAATCAGTATAGCAGCAAGATGAGTATCGTACCCACAGAGATTTGTAAAGATTATTAGAGTGAAACGCTAAAGAACAGGAAAGAAAGAAAATATGATGTCTCAAAAATAGATGATCTAATAACGAAATAAGAAAACGATGAAAATATGATGGATGAATACTAAGGTTCCGATTTCACCATAACATCCTCATTCTATGCATTGAATCAATAAAGATTTCAGTTTAATTCCAAGGGCTCGTTCTTCCGGTATGATGATCCGTTCGGCCGCGGTCTTCACCAAGTACCCCCACTTAACCCTAGTTAATGAACCCATAACTAAGTGTTAACCAAGAATCCATTAAGTTCTGAAGAACAATCATGAACCAAGAATACTCTTAGCTTGAACCCGGCCTCGACATAAATTCATTCATTCACAGTTCCTGTAAGATTAGGGAATGAACCCTCGCCCAATCTCACATAAAACAATCTACAATACTTTTATTGGCCATATAAATGTATTTAAGATCTCAGTTATAATAATGAATGAAACAAGGAAAATAAACTGATTGAATAATCATGATCCAATAACATAGAATGATTCAGTTAGGGCTACATCGGTACCTTAGAGAAGAAACTAGCCACTCATGTTCATCATGAAGACGACAAAAGTGTTCAAAGAAAAATAAAGAAAGAAAGACGAAGAAAACAAAACCCTAACGCGGCTTCCTCTCCTCCAGATGCTCCAGAAAAGTCCTCCAAAAGATCCCCTTTGATAACCCTAAGTATTGTATTTATAGGCCTAAACTCGGGTGAGATCCGGCTCATTAAACGCTCCTTGCTGACGTGGCGGTCGACCGTGAGATCTCACGATCGACCGGCAACTGTTCAAAATATTTTGGAAGAGCGACGGTCGATCCTCGCATCGACCCTGAGAAGTATTTTCTTTAACAGAGGCTGACGGTCGATGCGACGGATGATGCCACGGTCGACCGTGGGAAGTTTTGCATGTGACGGTCGATGCGACGGTCGTTCGGGGGAATTTCTGAGCGCGACGGTCGACCGTCATATCCTCAAGGTCAACCGTCACTATTCATTCAGCTTGCGCACTTGTACGAAAAGTGTTGTATCTTCCTCTCTGAAACTCCAAATCACGAACCGTAAAATTCTCCCGAAACTAGACTTCAAGATCTTTCCAACCATATATGGCAAATCATCTGGTTCTTCATTAGCAGGTACAGATTAATCTTTCAAGTTGATCCATGTAATCTTTTCAGCTTCTTTTCTCATTTTTCCTGCATTTTCCAGACGACTTTGTGACGCAACATATAAATATAAAAATAGTAATAAAGATGTTGATTAAGGATAATAATCTAGCAATTGAGATGGTTGTAAGGCTATTTAGAGTGCACTTTCATGCACTCATCAACACCTGAACTCTGCCAATGGCTAATCTGCCATTCCTCGAAAGATGGAACAACTATGAACTCACAACGACCACCGACCAACATCCCGGTGTCAATCCTCAAGTTACATGTCTCAGTATCCGAAGTGCAGTCCAGGGCGTTGATAAGTCACTAATTATTCCTTATTAAACCCCTTAAACTACCTTTGTTAGGCCTAGAGTAGGTGTATTTGATATCATGTTACTTGATTTCAGGTTTAAGTAGGATTTGAGAAGAAATACAAGAAATTCGGCTAAAATGAAGAAAAATATAGCTTCGTCGACCATTGGGAAAATATTCGCCAGATATTCTCTGAAACTCTAAATTTTCTGAAACTTTGGGAAATTGTAGAAGACTCAGAGATCTACAATGTTTCTGTTGGACACATTGCGTGATTCCTGATGGTATGATGACAGTTTGAAGAATAGATGAAGATTTACAAACTGAAAAGCTGCTCCGTCGATGCTGAAGAGAATATTCTCCAAATATTGTATATAAATTAGAATATTATGAAATATTTTGGAGATGATAGACAACTTCCATATCTAGAACTTTCCTGTTGAAGACTTTCCCAGATTCCGTACAGATTAGCTTCAGAATTGACTACAAATCAGAATTCCGAGTAGAAATTGAAGAATAAGGAAACTGATGATGTGGCAGACCCAGTCCGACTTGAGCGATGGATCGGATTTGAGTCCGATCGATCACTCCGATGACGTCAGCAACCCGGAATTTAGGAAAATTAGAGTTTAAGTCCAAATATAACTCCTAATTCAGGGGTTTAGGGTTTCTAATACATAAGCGGGTTATTCCAGCCGAAAATAATGATCTTTTGGAGCACTTTTGGAGGAGAAGGTTAGGGTTTTGAAGACGGCGATCTTTCCGCGGGGATCAATGGCTTCATCTTCTACACCTATGACTGATTTCCAAGAGATGAGTGGCTAGTTTTCTTGTTCTTAGGAATACCATGAAACCCTAGTGTAACCTTTGATCTTTCTTAGTTGGATTTTTGTGAACTTCTCTACGTATAATCTCATGAATATGTTTTTAATGATTATAGAGTTGAAGGAACAGAGTTCTGTTGACGTATTATTAGTCCTACATGATGGTTGTACTTGAGTGTAGAGATTCATGAGATAGTTTGCATGTGGTTTGTGATTTACCTTTGAGATAATCTATGCTACGTGAAGATAAGTCATGCTAAGGTCATTAGGAGTAGAATAACTTAAGATAATGGTAGGACCGAAGATGATTTATGTCAAACAAAGATAGGTTATGCCGTAGGGAACATAAAACCTTCTTTTAGGGATTCGTGTGAGCTTGTAGCCATACGATCCATAATGCTTAGATAAGGGATCAAGATGATAACTATGGAAGATTAAGGGTGAAACTAGGGTGGATTGTGTTTTTCCTAAGACATCTTTTTCCATCTGATTAAAACCTTAATATTTTCTTTTGCTTTCTTAGATAGTTTCAGTTAGATCAATCTATCCTTGAAGTGTTTGGTTTAGATCAAGAGTTTTGAGAATCGATTTTAGTTTCCATCATTTTCCCTGTGGATCGACTCCAGATTTCACCACTAGTCTATGTAGTAGTATTAGTGATTGAATAAGGATATAAATTTAAGATTTGATTGAGGTTAGCAATGTTTTAACGACAACGTTTGCGAGCGATCAGGCGTCCTCCGCTGTCACTGTAGCATACCGAGTCAGATGATCCAGTCAAACTGCATACGACCATGCGGTGCAAGTACCCAGAACAGAGGAGGGTACTTGCAACCACACCACTCTCTAAGGGTAGGTGCCGAAGAACAGTACGTGAAACTGTTCTCAAAGCAAAACAAACAGTGTCCATAGTGGCCCTGACAAGCGTCACTATGCATCACTCCCTTGGAAGGTAAGAAACCAACATCTTCCCAAGAAAGCGATCCTCCAGGATGTCCAAAACATTTAGGTTCTGAGACACCTCCTTCGACCAACCCTCTACTGCTGAAGGACCTCCAACGCCGCCTATGAACCTCAACCGGTTCGTCTCTCGAGATTTTAAGCGTACAAAGGCGACACACACCCTATTCCCTACTCGCTCATCTCCAGCATGGGAGGAGACACTGACATGTGAGGGAACGGACGACACCGGCGTGCATGCACATCTCATACTTTATTTAATCATCACTAAAGCATTTATAAAAAAATAAGACATCTAAATTAAAGATTAATCCGGGGTGAAAATTAAAATCTCTAATATGATAAAATTCTGATACAAGACTAAACTCCAAAATATCATATTATAACTATCTTAAAATTCCTTGGAGAAGGAAATTATACATTTATCATCCCAAAAAGAACTAACTGGACCCCAAGTCCTCAAGTGCCTCCAGAAGCCGGCGCGCCACCATGTGCCTGTGTAGTGGGTGCTACAGAAGAAGAGCTGAAGCCTACACCCGTAAAACACAGCCCGGGTAGGAGTGAGCAATAAGCTCAGCATGATTCTATACTACGACACTCACAAACGAAGGGAGCAGTAAAGTCCCAGGTTCCAACTCATCTCTAGGGGAACTCCACGTCACGAACGTCGTCTACCCCCGGGCACGCACCCTGATGACCTCTGGTACTGTGAACAGTCGTCCAACAGGGGTAAAACTCAAGGTGAACTTCACTCCCCCTAATGATGAAATAGAGATTGAGCCTGGAACCTAGGACGACATCTTAACCTCGATCAAAGCAATTTCAGCCAACTAGACAATCACCTCAAATCATTAGATTATTATAACAAATTAAATCCTAGACGTTGCTACCCAGCCTCAATCCTAAGGCTAGATTCGAGCTGCCCGAGCCCCCAGATCGGCGATTAACCCATCGCGCACGCTTAGCCAAGATCTAGTGCAAACAATTGATATATGATCATACACAGACAACAGTTCAGGCGTGCAACCATATGCCAAGGATTATACAGGACCGGGCGCAGCACATAGCTCGTCTAAGGGTAAGCATAGATTGGCCTAGAATAAGCAGAAATAAGTAGACACTCAGGCCTACAAAGAGATACAGCTCCAACTAAACAATTGAATAATCAAGCAACAATTATAATAATATTTTATTCAAAGTTGATGGCGTACTTAAGGCCCATTTATTCTACACACCCCAGGGGAGGCGCGACTCCCCTAGTTCAACCACAAGCCACGCACGAGCTTACAAGGATATAATAACATATATCGAAAATACGATTAAAATAATCGATCTATTGAAATCAAACCAATTATACTGCAAATCTCGAAAGATCTTATCTTCAATCTAGCAATCCAATCGACATGAAACTTGATATTCCCACTCAATGGCATACCCCGAATCACATATCCAAAAATCGGATAGATCGGATAAACGAAGATAGATCAAAACCTACCATTTCTGTAAAAATTCAGATTTGATAAAACTAATCAAAATCCTTTTGAAAATAACTTGGATTAAAACAAAACTTTGCATTCAAACCAACTATCATGTTTCTGCACAGACGGCCCATTTAATTCACCAGAAATTGTACTTAGCTCCAAAAATCCTGAAGTAGTTGAAGTTGAAAGCTAACTCATCAATCTACAACTTTCATGTAGAACGATAACTGAGATCATATAAGTACAGCTTGTAAATCATGTTAGAACACCGCTCTTCTAATTTAACCAAAAATCCAGAAATTAACATGATAAAATCTTGCTTAAATCCACATCAAATCCAAAGCAAATCCTACCCAACTTTAATCAGGTGTTAATCAAGCTACCAAGCATCAACCAGCACAGTTTAATTGAAGAACAATCAAATAAAGAACTCAAGATCATCAAATCAAGGCTTAATGATGAATCCTACCTTTCTACGCTAATCCACGATTAATCCGTGCAAGAGAGGAAGAACAGAGGCGGTTCGCGGGTCTTATATAGACCCGAGTCCGATCGGTCGCTTCTAGAGCGATCGATCAGACTAGGTCGGTTCACGTCCTTATCCGGACACGTCGGAGGCGGTGCCGACTTCGAATCCGACCGATCGCTCCCTGGAGTGATCGATCGGTTTAGGCTGACTATTGTCCCAAAGACAACTTCCGTGCACCCGAGCTTCGATCTTTCGATCCCAAACTCGTCTAAGGTTCTAACAAGCACAAATAACAAACAAAAGGGTTGTGTGTGTACATCAAGGGTGTGGAACCAACCGCCAAAGCACAATTTACCAAATTGTCCTTGGGGTCTTCGCAATCAACCCGATCGTGGAACAAGGCCAAACGGGCCGGGCCCTCGACCTAACACGATTAGACCGGGTTGGAGGAACGGGTCCTCACAGTACACATCACAATCATGCTTGATTATTGATCTTTCTTTAGGCACGTCATGATTGCACTTGGTCGATGATCTTCACTTGGACCTGCTATGATTGCCTCTGGTCGATGGTTTTCATATATCTAATTTGTATTTGGCCGATGTGTCTTCTCTGTATACTAAACATTCAATCGTCCATTTGGATTGGACGATGAAGTCATGAGTTAATATGTTATCAACCACAAACACTCATGCTTACGTGTCGATCATTGATTGGTTAGTCAAAATAAATTATTTTGACTAACAATTCTAATCACCCTTTTTTGTGGTTTCGAGATCTTGTTAAAGCCTCAGTTTATGGAGGAAAAGGTGGGATTGCTTTTGTCTTTGAAGACAAGTAAACTCTCCCTGCTTCTAGTTTAATTTTGAGAGATGTTTGTTTGATGATGAAGGGAAGACAAGCCGTGGAAGCAACACAAACACAAAGGACCACTTGTTTTCTTCCCACCATTCGCCATTTCTCCTACTCTAAGCACCCAATTATGCAAAGAATCAAACAAACAAGTGGTGGGTTCTTATTCTTTTAGCCTCTCTTTCCGTCCCTCATGTCTTGCTTGTCTCTTAGTATCAGGTTTGATTAGGATGCTAATGAATAGCACCATGCAGTCTCTAATTTGACAAAAATGAGTAGAATCATAACTTGTTCAAAGTTCTCTCAGAAACAATTAATCGATAATAGCTGATAAAAAATTGTCAGACTATATAGATAAATAAGAACCCATCCCTCTTGTCAGCTTAAGCTTTTGAGATAATTACTGAAACTAATAGTATCAGAGCAGAAATTTTCAGTAATTGAGAATTCGTATACTTGCTATCTGCTTCCATTTGAGAGGGTGTCAGAATAAAAAAAACGTCATCATCATATATGCTTCTGCTGCTAAGTCAGTATTAAATAGTCATACATATTACTCTTAGAGATCCTTTAATTAGCATGCATCCTTTACTACTTCTGTAGCCATTCAATGCTTGGTTCCTTCTTCCATCAAGTCATCAACCTTAATATAGTGTTCTACATTGCTTCACGAAGCCTATTATAAGCATTATTTTAGACCACTGAATGAAACTCTTGTCTTCCAGCTAAGAATTAAAAACGATAGATTTATTCCAGCGCTAACTAAAAAACAAGAAAGAGGGCTCATTTTTCATCTCCAGTGGAAGGAATATTTATTCCATAATGGAATACAATCTAAGAAAATAAGATAAAACCCACATTATATTAGATAAGGTATCACTTTTTACAGCATGATAATAACAAGGGAAAAGAGAAATAGAGAGAGGAAAATATGTCTTCTACTAAGAGTTCTCCATGGGAGAGTGGAGAGGAAACAAAGATAGCAACTTGGGTGAATCTCCACTACGAGGAGATGGGTGCAAGTAGAACCCCTTCTCTAAGATAACCCTCTTCTCCACCTCCTCCGACCAGGGGGTGGTGGGGCTGGGAGAGGGGAACAAGGAGGCATCTATGGTGGACACTGGGGATGTCAAGCAACAGCCCTTTTCAGCTCCGGTGTGGTGGTGGTGGTGGTGGTGGAGATGGGATCTATAGCGGGTGGCTAAGTGGCTTAGCTTGATCTCGAGCTTGGTGGGGGCGTGGCGGCGCTCCTGAAGCCTTTGCCGCTTATGTGGTCGAGCAGAGTGGTGGTGGTGGGCGAGGGCGAGGGGGAGGGAGAGGTTGTTCCGGGAGCCTTCTGGAGCACCGGTTAGCCTCTGCACGACCTCTCTGAATGTTGAGGGCTCTGCTTGCACGTACGTAGTTATGGTCGTTGTTGTTGTTGTAGTAGTAGGAGGAGGAGGTGGTGGTGGCGGAGATGGAAAGTACTCTTTGGTGTTGGTGGTGGGAGTGGCCATATATGGGGTAGAGGAAGAGAGAGAAAGGGGTTGGGAGAGAGAATTGAATGAGTGGATCAGGAGGGGTAGTGTTATATGGAAGACTTGCTCGCTAGCTACATGCTATAGCATTACTTTCTGGGTTAAGGCATGGTTTTAGCTGCTAGACCCACCCTCTTTTATTAGAGGTGCATTGGTAGCGTACGTACGGATACTGCTAGACTGCTAGTGAGATTATATCACTGGGATGGAGGGAGAGGGAGAGGGAGGGGGGAGAGGGGAGTTGACTTGACACAGCGGGGGTGGGGGGCCGGGGGGGCATTACTTGGAACGTGAAGCGAGGAAAACACGCACTGTTGTGAAGTAGTACGTTTTGAGTTATTCCAGGGAGGGAGGTTTGGTCAGTTTGCGTAAGGAAGAGGAGCAGCTAAAGGAGGGCACTTTGTTTTGCAGCTCAAACCTGCATTCCATGGGATTGGGTACAAATTAAGCTTAGAACTCATAACTACGTAGGTCACGTTCGGTTGCCGTGTCGAATTATAACCGGAATTAGAATAAAAATATGATTGGGAATGAGAACGGGAACTGAAAATGAATTATTTGGTACATGAAGAAATTGAAATGGAAATGGAACTTGTAGGTGTTTGGTATACATAATAAACATAGATGACAATATAAATTAAAGATCAAAATAGCGCTTACTCTAATAGCATATATTTATGAATATATTATGTATGTATATGTATTTGCATTACTTTGTCTTATTTGGTTGAAAGATTATTAATAATGAGAGAAAGAAATAAGATTATTAATATTATTTGAAATATTATTAATAAATAAGAGAAAGAAATAAGATTATTAATATTATTTGAAATATTATTAATAAATAAGAGAAAGAAATAAGATTATTAATAAATAAGATTATTTTTAAGATTTATCCTAGCAGTTTGATCAGTTTAATCAAAAAAAGATGAAGGGTATTTTTGTATATGCCATGAATATGAGAGTTTCTGCGTCTGAGGGAACTCTGGATTCCCATATCAAATTTGGGAATGCAGAGTTCCCTCAAACACAGAAACTTCAATTCCGGTTTCTAAATGGAGACTGTAACCAAACACGTTGAATTTCTTATTTTAAGGAATTACCTTTCTGATTCATGGATAAATAGTGCAACCAAACTTGGCCTTACTCTCATGCTAGCTAAGTGCATGTACGCCGCTTTGCATGTTTTTAAGGTTACGCTTGGTCGGTCTCGCTGATGACCTTATCAGCTGGTCACAATCTCAAATTAGGAACGTCGTGACTGTGTAGACATGCATGCAGCTAGCATTACTTGCATCTACTAATTAAGGAAGAGTTGCTGCTGATAATCCGGAGTAGGTAAGTGATAAGATGCCTTTCGTATTGAAAATTAGCCAAGTGTCTAGCTTTTCACTCCTCCATGGTTTGTCCAATCTCCTCACATGTTAATACTCTGTTCCCGGTGTCTCTTGCATCATAAATGGAAAATTTGTTTGGATTCGGTATCACGTTCTCCATGCAAAGGTGATTATTTTTATCATGCAAAGGTGATTCTTTTTAGGGAGAAGGGTCGATAGGGGCTGAAAAAAAAATAGGGTTTGACAATAAGTCAGAATTTTTTTTTCATTTGACAATAGGAGCAATGAGATGAAAATGCCCCCTCCTATAATCCCCCTCAGCCCCCTCCCTCCCCCCCCACCCCCACTCGCGCACGGCGAGCCCCCCAGCCCACCCCCGTCGCCGGCGGTGCCCCGCGCCCCCTCCGGATCCAGTCGCTGTCGCCCCCTCCGGATCCCGTCGCCTTCGGCGCCCAACTCCATCCTCACCTTTTTTTTTTTCCTTTTTTATTTTTTTTTAATTTTTGAAATCGGATGTCCTCCTGCTTTGACCTCATGCTTTTTTTTATTTCCTTTTTTTTTTTAATTTTGACAAGTACATTATGTCTCCCACTTGTTAATTTTTGCAATTGACAATCATATTTTTCATAAATATTTTTTAATTTGTTTGACTAATTTTTTACTCAAGTTACTTTCCACAAATCTACAATTGTAAAAAAGTGGAAATTAACTTGTACAAATTACATTGTACAGATGTAACTTGTACACATGGAAAGTAACTTGTACAATTACAAAAAAGTGGAAAGTAACTTGTACATTTGCAAAAAAAAATGAAAAGTAACTTGTACATTTGTAAAAAAATGAAAAGTAACTTATACAATCCAAAAAGTGGTAAGTAACTTATATATTTCATCAACTAGACTTAAGTTACTTTCCAGTAGTTACTTTGCATTGATTTAATTTGGAAAGTAACTCAAGTTATTTTCAATGATTTCATCACCAAGAACACAAGTTACTTTCCTTAATTTTGGAAAGTAACTTATTTTCCGTAATCATGGAAAGTAACTTACTTTCCACCGGATATATGAACAGTCACTGGAATATGAATAGTCACTGGAATTTGAACAGTCACTGGGATATGTTAGGAATATTGAAAGGGCATTTTAGTAATAAAAAAGTATTATGCACTAAATGCCTTAAGAAAAAGGTATGATGATCTAGGACTAAATATTTCGATCTGAATGACCTAAAAACCAATTATCACTTCTTTTTATTATATATAATTGAGCCGCGACACAAATCAAATTGGTGATGAATTAAAACATGAACTGTACCTAGAAGACTTGAAACTTGATATCTGTTAGAACAAAAATTTTATCGTTGATCAGAAAAGGTCAAAATAATCTAACAAAATCAAAATCAAGGATTGTGATAAAAAAAACAACACCTTCGAACTCAGTTCGAACGGAGCTTTCAAAGCTGCGGAATGATAAAATGAAGAATGAACGATGAGAAAGTGGAAAATGATTGATGGATGATGATAAGAAATAATGAAACATGAAAGATAGCGATGGTGGGAAATGGTCGATGAAAAGAATGGTCGATGAATAATGAGAAGTGGGTGATGAGAAGAAGACGGATTAGAAATGAAAGATGAGAAATGAGAAGTGGTGGAAATGGACGATGAGCTATGTTAGAACTACTCCTACGAATGAAAGCTTCATTGCAGAAAATAAAGTGTCACGCCCTGGCCCAGAAAACCCATCCGGACCGAGACGTGAGGGGAAACCTACACTATTTACATCCGATACGGCGCGATACATTGCGGAAAACATAGTTAATTTGAAAATTAAGACTTCTAGTGGCAAAACAACAATTCTTATAATCTACTAAGGACCTAACCTCAAGATAAGAAGAAACGTAAGTCTATTTAAATAACATTAAATTTGTATATTCTAGATATCAGATACAGATTTAATAGAAACTTCCCAAAGAGGAAAATTATACATTTAAAGCAATGCTCGAAGGATGTCTATATACAAAGCAATCAAAAGTACAATAGGTGTCCCACAACCTTAAGTGCCTCCTCCGGAAGTTGACACGCCGCCAAGACCTGATCCAGCTGGAACCACTGAAGATGAGCCAATGCATGCACCTGCAAACATAGCCTGGGTAGGAGTGAGCAACAAAACTCAGTAGAGTTTTACTCTAAGAGAAACTCACGTTACGTCCACCGCCTCCCCCAGGGCACGCGCTCTGTGACCTCAACTGTTAATAGACGTCCCTCTCAATAACCTAGTGCTCAGCGCTGAACAACAAAGGGGGTAGGACCTAGGGCAACACGTAACTTCCCTTAACACGGATACTAAGCATGAGACGAGAACTCTGGGCGACACCTCAAACAACAGATAGAAGCCAACTAGACCCATCCTCAGGAATACAAAGATTCAACAATACAATCGCCCTAGACCTCGCAACCCAGCCACGGTCCTAGAGCTAGATCCAAGCTACCCGAGAGCCTCGGATCGGTGAAGACCATATTCATCCACACCCTAACCTTATGCTTTAATGCAAACAAGATGCATGTGCTCAGGCACAGGTAAAGAGATATAAGCATGCAATAGGAAGACATCAATTACACAGGTCTGGGCATAGCCTATAGCTGGCCAAAGGGGTGAGCATAGAAAGGGTCTTAAATACTGATAAGCTATACTAACAATACAATGATTAGAGCAAAGCGATAATGATAACACAGATATGCAATAGTCTTCAGTGCTCTCCGGCACTTGATAGACTGTTACCCCGCAGGTAACTGGCCAACAGCTAAGCAACAACAACAATCGACCCAATTTCGGCATTACAACGGCGTCCACAGCCGTCAACCAAAATTTGTATAAGGGGATACAACCTTGTCCAAACCACACAACAATATATATAATCTACCAGTATAATGGGTTATGCCCCCGATGCACGCTGGCAATCAACGGGGCTATTAATCAAAGCAGTAAATCTATACTAAGCATGTTAGACACACCTTCGGCCCATTTACTGTACACATTCCACAAAGCTGTAAATGGCTATGAACAAGGGTAAGGAAAGCTATTAAAGCAATCACAAACTATCTATACATATACGTATAGCATGTTTATCGGGGATTTGCTTGAAAATGGTAGAAACTGGTAAACCGATCCTGTGAGAACCTGTCCCTCTACTCTTGGGTCGACCGTCTGGGTCAGGCCCATGGCTCAATTGTTTGTTTTGCATCAAGCATGTGATCCGGTGGATCATATTGTTTTGTGGACGGCAATGAAAATTTGATAAATTGCGCCTTGTCATTTTGTTTCACATTCACGTGTGCACACACTAACCGTATTTGTGTTAATGTTTGATTAGAACGGTTAAGTGGACCCGGGATCGGAAGATCCGGGCATGGACTTGCGTTCTAGCCTTACTCTAGCTTTCTGCACCTAAATGATCGATCATTCCTTGCTAGAAGATCGATCATTTAGTGCCTAGTAGTCAAAGTGCTTCGTCATGAAGGATCGATCTTTTCTTGTAGAAAGATCGATCATTCATAACGCGGTTCATCCGTCGATAAAACAGGCACCACCCCCTTCTTCAATCCCTTTTGAAATCCATCGTTCTTAGGCTCAAATTCGGTGAGATTTTGGAGGAGATTAAGGATGATTCTAGGCTCTGCAGCGTGGATTGAAGCTGCTCTAGTCTAGGTAGGGATCCTACCTACTTAGAATTCTGTTTTTTTGAAGCTTTGGTTTTGCCTGCGAACTTTTAGTGTATGCATGTTAGTTTTCATTGCAAGTACCGGTTTTGAACTCGTGGTCCTTCGTACTACCTGATCCCAGGATTTTGTGGGGTTTGGTAGAGTTTTCCGGTAGTATTTGCTTTCTCCGGTTGGCCGGAGAACCCAACAAGATCGATCATTCTTGAGGAATGATCCATCATTCTTGGGACGTCATGCCTAGCCCTTGCCTGATCAAACATCTGGTGGATCATTTGGCATAGACGAGGTCCCGGGTCACGAAGATGATGGATCATCCGGGATAGATGATCAATCCTTTTTGGCTTGACCAGGATGGAACTTTTGTTTTACTAAGATGATCGATCATTCCTTGTAAATGATCGATCATTTTGATGGCAGGGAGGTGTTTTCATCGGTTCTTGCCCGCTGGGCTTTACATGTACAGGTTTTCTTTATCGATTTATACCTTTTACATATGGTTAAGCATGTTAGCCCCATATTGAGGGGTAGTGGTGAACCGGGAGAGTGATGACTCCCCGGATGTGTAGAATAAATGGGCTGGTTGCCCTCCTGATTTGCTTAGCCTCGCATGCCGGCGTGCGCCGAGGGCATAGTTATTTTGTATTGATAGCCGTGTTTGTCAGGGTTGTTTCCCGTTATACGTTTCTCTTTCTGAACTGGCTGGTAGTTGGTGGTGTTACCACTGTAGCAGTTCCTTGACTTACTTACCTGCTCACCACCCCAGGGCGGCAGTGTGCCGAGCCCAGACCCTGCATTATATCAATCATATGTTTTGCATGCTTACATGTTTTCCTGCGTTTGTGATGAATAAATTTTATATCTCGCAAGTATACGAATCAGTGTAGTCTGTATAGCAGAAAGATGAGTATCGTACCCACGAAGATTTGTAAAGATTTTTAAAGTAAAACGCTAAAGAATAGAGAAGAAAGAAAAGAAGCAAGGTAAAAGAAGAAATAAGAAGTACCAAAAATAGAAGATCTAATAACGAAATAAGAAAATGATGAAAATATAATGGATGAAGACTAAGGTTCTGATTTCACCATAACATCCCCATTATATGCAATCAATCAACAAAATCTCAATTTAAACCAAGAGTTTTTTCTTCCGGTATGATGATCCGTTCGATCACGATCTCCACGAAATACTCCCAATTAACCTTTGCTAATTTACCCATAACAAAGTGTTAATCAAGAATCCATTAAGCTCTGAAGAACAATTATGAATGAAGAATTGTTTTAGTGTGAACCTGAGTTTGACATACACTAATGCATTCATAGGTCCTGTAAGATTTGGGAATGAATCCTCGCCCAATCTCACATAAAACAATCTATAATACTTCTTTTGACAAGATAAAGGTATTTAAGATCTCGATTATAATAATGAATGAAACAAGAAATATAAACTGATTAAATAAGCATGATTCAATAACATACATTGATTTTGTTTTGCTACATCGTTATCTTTGAAAAGAAACTAGCCACTCATGTTCATCATGAAGACGACAAAAGTATTCAAGGAAAAATAAAGAAAGAAAGATGAAGAAAACAAAACCCTAACGTGGCTTCCTCTCCTCTAAATGCTCCAGAAACGTCCTCCTGGAAGTCCTCAATAATCTCCCATTGATAACCCTAAGTATCCTATTTATAGGCTTAAACTCGGGTTAGATCCAGGTCCGTTATACGCTCGCGGCTGATCTGGCGGTCGACCGTGAGACCTGACGGTCAACCATCAACTGTACAAATTTATTTGGAAGTGTTTTTCTAGACAGAGGCTGACGGTCGATGCGATGGTCGACCGTGAGCATAGTAAGCGTGACAGTCGATCTCGTGGATAATGCGACGGTCGACCGTCACTATTCATTCAACACTGCGCATTGGTACTAAAAATGCTGTAACTTTCTCTAGGAAACTCGAAATCACGAACCGTGAAATTCCCCAGAAACTACATTTCAAGGGATTTCCAACCATATATGGCATATCATCTAGTTCGGCATGAACAGGTACACCTTAATCTTTCAATTGGATAATGTAATCTTTTCAGCTTCTTTTAGCTCCAATTTCATGCATTTTCCAAACAATTATGTGAAGTACATATAAGTGTAAAAATTGTACTAAAGAGGTTGATTAAAGATTAAGAATTTAACAATTAAGATGGTTATAAGACTATTCAGAGTGCACTTTTATGCACTCATCACACCCCCAACCAGCTTATTGCTAGTCTCTAGCAATTCTAAGCGCATAAAAATATAACTGAGCACAACAATAGTCTAAGACTGTAGATATGCATAATAAGAGTTCTACCGTATCAGGTCAATAATGTTCTATAGTACAGAGCATGAAAACTTCTTATACTCAGACACATACTACCAACACATGAAATTAACTTCTACACTTCAAACATGCTAATCACCATCTAAATGAACATATGTGACGTGACAAATAAATGTTTCATACAGAAGCAACTTCTACTCACCATTAGTCCAAACACACCACTATCTTCCGGACCAATCATCCAACTCTCGCATTTAAACTACATCATGCTTTTTTTTTCTTTTCTTTTTGACTATCAGACACTTTGCCTTTGTACGCAAGCACTCTCCACTTCTTGAGGCGCAGAGACCCGATTACTTAGCAAAACACTTAATAATATTTTTTTAACTATTAGTAGTTCTACCGTTTTACGCGAGCTCCCACTTCATGAGGCAAGAACACCCGGTTACTCAGTACTTAATAGTCGTTTAGGCACAGCTTGATCAACCTCCAGAAATTTTGTTTTCTGCATGCAATAATAGACATAGTAGCTAAAGTTGACATCATGGTCCAGATTAACAATAGCATGCTCATTCCTCTGGTGAGTATAATTGTCACTGCACATAAGGTGTTCGTGTGTAAACCACATGATGTTCAACCTTTAGGATATCACACATGCAATCAATGTATAGGTCAATCCATGTGAAAACAATATGTATAATAAGCATAAATATTTTAGCTCATGTACAATTAAACACTATGAAACCCACAAGGTAGTACGAATATGGTCTTGAATGTGTACACCCCCAAACCCGAAATCAACATTGTCCTCAATGTGTGTATCTTAAGGAATAACATATGTAGGAGGTGGCTATCCAAAAACATTCCATGCAAATGAGATACAAGATAGTTTAAATTAGAAAGAGGCCACATGATAGAGTAAGCGAACATCTCCTCAATGATCCTCAGGGTGGTTGAAAACCTAAAAGAAAAACAAAAGAGAAAACATAAAACTAAAACTGAAACTTAAAAACAGGTTACCTTGGTGGGCTGCCTCCCACCCAGCGCTTTATTTAATGTCTAGGCAAGACGTACTGCAAAACCTTAAGGTTCAACAAAATTCATTGCGTCCACAATTCCTGATTGTCCTTCCAAATATAGCTTCAAACGGTGCCCATTGACTTTGAATTTGCTCCCATTCCTTTCAGTCTCAATTTCAACAGCTCCATGAGGAGATATTTGTGTCACTTTGAAGGGACCCGTCCATCTTGACCTAAATTTTCCTGGAAAGAATTTCATTCGTGAGTTATAAAGTAAAACTTTCATATCTGGTGTGAACTCCTTCCATTGTATTGCTTTGTCATGATAGAGTTTGGTCCTTTCCTTATAGATTTTAGTGTTCTCATACGCTTCATTCCGCAGCTCATCCAATTCGTTCAATTTCATCTTCCTCATGTCCCCAGCTTCTCTCATATCAAAATTAAGCTATTTTTATCGCCCAATAGGCCTTATACTCTGATGTTTGAGGGTGGTAAGGAGTCGCAACCCGATGGGTGATGTTGTATTTCTTCAACAATGACTCAAACGGTTTATTGCAAAAGTGTGTTCCCCAATCACTTATAATCGCCCGAGGTGTTCCAAACCTTGTAAAAATCATATTCTCCAAGAATCTCACTACGGTCATGCTATCATTGTTCCTGGTTGCAATGGCTTCAATCCACTTAGATACGTAATCCACAGAAACAATAATATAAGTGTACCCATATGATGGATGAAACGATCCCATGAAGTCTATGCCCCAAACATCGAACAATTCCACCACTAGATTATTTGTAAGAGGCATCTCATTCCTTTTGCTTATGTTCCCTGATCTTTGACATCTGTCACACTTAGCAATAAAATTAAACACATCTTTGAATAAGATAGGCCAGAAGAAACCAGATTGAAGAACTTTAAATGCAGTTTTTTTACCTCAAAAATGTCCTCCACAAGTTAATTCATGACTAATTTTCAATATATCATCATCCCCAGTTTCTGAAACACAACGCCTTATTATTTGATCAGGGTCGTGCTTAAATAAATAAGGGTCATCTCAAAAGTAATATCTAACTGTAGACAAAAATCTTTTCTTTTCATGTGAACCTAAATCAACACGCAGAACATTGCTAGCTAAATAGTTAACAATATCCGCATACCAGGGCTCTTTACCATTCACAGAAAAGAGTTGTTCATCGGGAAAACATTATTGGATGAGCTGTACATCCTTTGGGCTGCCCATGTGCTCCAATCGCGATAATTGATCTACCACTACATTGTCGCTCCCTTTCTTATCCCTTATTTCCAAATCAAACTCTTGCAGTAGCAGGATCCACCTGATTAACCTTGGCTTGGTATCATTTTTGGTTAGTAGATATTTTAATGTTGCATGATATAAATAAATGGCAACTTTAGATCCAATCAAATAAGAGTGAAATTTCTCCAATGCAAAAACAACAACAAGTAATTCTTTCTCATGGTTGAATAATTGATTTGATCATCATTGAGGGTACGACTCGCATAAAACAGCCCCTATAGCATAATGAGAAACCTTATTCACCCTTTGTCCTAAAACAGCCCCTATAGCATAATGAGAAGTATCACACATTATTTCAAATGGCAACGACCAATCAAGAGGCATAATAATAGTTGCAGTAATCAATTTCTCTTTCAAGACATTGAAAACATCAAGACATGCTTTACTAAACTTAAACTTAGCATCCTTGGCCAATAAATCACACAGAGGTCATGCAATTTTAGAAAAATCTCTAATGAATCTGGGATAAAATCCTGCATGGCCCAAAAGACTTCTCACACTCTTCACAGAAGTAGGGGGTGGTAATTTATCAATCAAATCTATTTTTGCTTTATCAACTTCAATACCTTTATCAGAAATAGCATGTCCCAAAACAATACCTTGCCTTACCAAGAAGTGACTCTTTTCCCAACTCAATGTCAAATTTGTCTCTTCACATCTCTTAAGCACCAAGGTTAGATGTGCAAGGCAATTATCAAAAGAATTTCCAAAGACAGAAAAATCATCCATGAATACCTCAACAAACCTTTCTATCATGTCGGAGAAAATCGATATTATACATCTTTGAAAAGTGGCAGGTGCGTTGCGCAATTCGAACGACATCCGTCTGTATGTGAATGTTCCGAATGGATAGGTGAATGTCATCTTCTCTTGGTCTTCTAGGGCGATAGCAATTTGATTATAACCTGAAAATCAATCAAGAAAACAATAAAATGAGTGAACAGTTAAGCGTTCAAGCATTTGATCAATAAAAGGTAAGGGAAAGTGATCCTTTTTGGTAGCTGCATTAAGCTTGCGATCATCGATGCAGACACGCCATCCAGTAGTCATCCTCGTAGGTATAAGCTCATTGTTCTCATTCTTCACAACTGTTATCCCAGATTTCTTAGGCACCACATGAACGGGACTTACCCATTTACTGTCAGAGATATGATATATAATGCCAACATCAAGTAGCTTTTGAACCTCTTCCCAAACTACTTCTTTCATGTTTGGATTAAGGCGACGCTGAGCATCCCTTATAAGTTTGGCGTCCTCTTCCAACATAATGTCATGCATACACATAGTAGGACTTACTCCTTTAATATCTGCAATTGTCCAGCTTATTGCAGCTTTATGCTCCCTAAGAACTCTCAATAATTTTTCCTCTTCCAATGGAGTAATGTCAGAAGCAATAATCACAGGAAAGGTTTCATTCTCACCAAGATATTCATATTTCAGATTAGAAGGAAGAGGTTCTAAGTCAAGCTTTGGTGAAAAAACTATTGATGAAACCATTTTAGAATAAAAGTTGTTTAGAATGTCAAATCAAAATCCATCAGGGAGACATGGCTGCATTGCCTCAAGGGCTGCTGTAACCTCCTCTACTCCCTCGTAACTGTACAACTCATCCTTTTCCATCGTCAATGTCGCTTCCAATGTATTCTTAACTTGCTCCTGCATGAAATTAGAAAACACCAATGAATCCAAAACATCTATTGAGAAACAATGATGCGGGACAAAGCCCGGACCTGACCGAGTACGATCCGGAGCAGCTCCCGAGGCGATCCGAACGCGTGCGGACTACATCCGTCCGACTCAGATCCCCGGGCAACCCCGACCGTCGGATGGGCATAACTTTCGATCCGGGTGTCCGATCGGGGCGTGCGACCAATCAAAATGACCGGCTCGATGAGCCCGCCAAGAATCATTAGAGATCAAAGATCTCTACATGACCTTGACCTCCGAATCTCCAAATTCCCTTTTCTTTTGGCTTAAAATTCAGTTTTTGTGAGAAACTTTCCTTTTTAGGCAGTTTGTTCGGGTCCTTTCTATTTTTGGAAAATTTTCTATTTCTAGTAGGTTTTCTCCTATTTGAATTCCGAGTTTAGTACTTGGATTAGGATAATGATGTTTGAGTCCATGTTGAGTTGGTCTGGTCTTTCCTTAAACCTATAAAAGGAGGCCTTAGGGTTTGTAAAGGGTTTAGTTTTTTGGATGATGAATAAAAATTAGGGTTTTTTGGTTTCTCCCCCTTGAGAAATCTGGTTGTCTCTCCCATAGAGAGTCTGGTTGTCTCTCCCATAGAGAGGTCCACGTTACCTTGCGCCAAACAATCAAAAAAGTTTGAAGGATAGGATATAGATTCAAATACTTTAAATTCAACAGTTTCATCTAAAACTGTGAGGCTGACCTTACCATCCTGCACATTAATAATAGTCATGGTTGTGGCCTTAAATGGACATCCCAACAAAATAGATAAATTTCTATCATTCAAAGGTGCATCATCCATATCCAATGTTACAAAATCTACAGGACTAATTAAGTTATCAAGTTATACTAAAATGTCTTCTACAATGCCTAATGGATACTTAATTGAACGATCTACAAGTTGTAGAGACATCGTAATAGGTTTTAATTCCCCCACACCTAACTGAAGGAAAACAGAATAAGGCATCAAATTAACACCTAGTCCTAAATCAAGTATTGCTTCCCCTATTTTTGTATCACCAACAGTAATACTAATGTTGAAAATCCCTGGATCCTTAAGCTTGGGTGGAAGCTTCCTTTGTAGTACTGCGCTTATCGTCTCTGAAACCATCACCTTTTCATGAGGTTCATACTTACGTTTATAAGTGCTTAGTTCCTTGAAGAACTTTGGAAAGGCTGGCATGTTCTTAATCACGCCAAGTAATGGTAAGTTCTCATTAATATTAGATAGAGTATCATTAATTTCAATATGACTTATCACTTTTGGCTTTCTTCAAGCGGTCTGGAAAAGGAACTCGTGACACATATGGTGTAGGAGTAGTGTTGTGATGAACCTCAGGATCTAAATTGGCTCTCTTTTCATGCTCAGAAACAGATGTGGCCTTCGATGGCTTTTTGAAGGGCTCCTCCCTCTCGACATCCTCAATCTTATCATCACAACACTCATCAGTAACTTCAGCATTAATCTTATTATCAATTATCTTATCTGAACAAAGAACTGTAACTGCTTTCGCTTGCTCAGGTTGGCTTGAAAATTTGCCTGGAACATGGGCTCGTACAACATCTGCAAATTGTCCTACTTGAACTTCTAACTTTCCAATGGATGCTGTCACATTATTTAATGCTGCTTCATGTTGAACAATTGCCAACTCCTGTCGTTCCATCTTTGAGTCTATTTTCTACATAAAAGCTAACATAGTCGCTTCCAAAGACGACTTAACAGGTGGGTTAGACTGATTAATAGTAGGCATATTAGCATTAGCAGTATTTTTCGATGAAAAATTCGGATGATTCGTCCAACCAGGATTGTAAGTATTTGCATAAGGGTCAAATCTAAGTCTCGGGTTATAAGCATTCATTAAATTAGCTTGTTCTTGCACATATTTCAGAAATTCATTATCAATAGGATATGAATCAAACCTATAACCAATAATATTGCAAATTGAACAAACCTCAACCGGTTTTGCTTGTGTGGACATCATCGCGTCTATCTTCTTGTTGAGGGCTGCAATCTGCCTTGCCATGTCATCGTTCTGGTTTAGCTCATAGATGCCTCTCGCCTTATTCCTCGTGTCCCTCTATTGCGAGTTGGATCCCAGCATCTCATAAATTTCATATGCCTCTGCTGGTGTCTTTTTGAACATCGCTCCACCTACAGCATTATTTGCCATAGTCTGACAAGAAAGATTTAGTCCATGATAAAAATATTACATCTGATTTTCTAGAGAGTAATTATGATGGGGACATTGCATCAAAAGCATTTTAAATCTATCCCATGCTTCATGGAATGGTTCTCTATTAGCTTGCTGAAAATTTGGAATTTACCTCCTCAAGTTGGTAGTCATGGTATGGAAATAAAATTTGTTGAAAAACTTGTTATAAATTGAATCCCAATCAGTGAGTGATCCAGGAGGTAATCACATCAGTCATCTCTTAGCTTTATCCTTCAAGGTATAAGGAAAACATCACATCCTCAGTTGATCTTCAGTAATGCCACCTAGAGGAAAAGTCTGAATAGTAGAATAATAATCTTTCATAAAAGTCAATGTATCTTCAGAAAATAAACCATGAAATTCGAGAAGCATAGAAAAATGTAGATTTTTAAGTTCATAATTCCTAGCCTCCGCGGGTAACGCGATGCATGAAGGTGAGGTAGAAATAGTAGGCCTCGCGTACTCCTCCAGAGGACGTGCATTGTTATTAATCTCCATCTTCTCTTGCTCCTCCTCTTGAACTCCTAGATCTGATGTGGGCAGGCTGTCTTTGTTAGATCCCTTCTTACTCCCAATTTGATCTACTTTATCGTTCAAGTGCAACAACTTTACTTTCTGTGATCGATGACCTTGCATTCACTACTAATAAACTCTAATCAAATCCCCGACAACGACGCCAAAAACTTGATGAATAAATTTTATAGCTCATAAGTATACGAATCGGTGTGGTCAGTATAGCAGCAAGATGAGTATCGTACCCACGAAGATTTGTAAAGATTATTAGAGTAAAACGCTAAAGAACAGAGAAAAAAGAAAAGAAGGAAGGTAAAGGAAGAAATAAGAAGTACCGAAAATAGAAGAATTAATAACAAAATAAGAAAACAATGGAAATATAATGGATGAAAATTAAGGTTTCAATTTCACCATAACATCCTCATTCTATGCAATGAATCAACTAAATCTTAGTTTAATCAAAGGATTCATTCTTCCGGTATGATAATTCGTTTGATCACGGTCTTCACCAAGTACCGTCAATTAACCCTTGCTAATGTACCCATAACAACGTGTTAATCAAGAATCCATTAAGCTTTGAAGAACAATTATGAACCAAGAATTGTCTTAGTTTGAACCCAAGTTTGACATAAACTCATGCATTCATAGATCCTGCAAGATTAGAGAATGAACCCTCATCCAATCTCACATAAAACAATTTATAATACTTCTATTGGTCAGATAAAGGTATTTAACATCTCGGTTATAATAATGAATGAAACAAGGAATGTAAACTGACTAAATAAGCATGATTCGATGATAACATAGAATGATTCTGTTAGGTTATATCGGTACCTTAGAAAAGAAACTAGCCACTCATGTTCATCATGAAGACGAGAAAAGTGTTCAAGGAAAAATAAAGAAAGAAAGACGAAAAAAAGAAAACCCTAATGTGGCTTCCTCTCCTCTAGATGCTCCAGAAACGTCCTCCTAGAAGTCCTCAATAATCTCCCTTTGATAACCCTAAGTATCCTATTTATAGGCTTAAACTTGGATTAGATCCGGATCCGTTATGCGCTCGCGGCTGATCTGGCGGTCGACTGAGAGACTTGACGGTCGACCGTCAACCGTACAAATTTATTTGGAAGAGCGGTGGTCGATCATCGCATCGACCCTTAGATGACTTGAATACTTATTGTTTGAGGTTCAGAGGTCGTGTCACCATCAAGCCGGGTGCTGAGGTGTAGTCAGTGTTTTGTTTTTCTTGTCTCTTGGGTTGAGGTTGTGCCTACTCAGCAGTGTCAATGTTCCTGCTCATGAGATGGCAGTGTCGGTTCCTTCCTGCAATGTTGATTTCCTGCTTTACTGAGGGTGACCCAGTATGTGACCAGTTCTTCTGGGAGACCATGATTGAGGCCCCTCAGGGACACGCGGTGGGGTTATGGAGCCTCTGTGATACACACAGGCTTTGCTTGAGGCGACACTGTTGTGTTCCCTTCTCATTGTGTGAGTTGTAGTGTAGTTTTCCCTGTTAAGATTAGTTATTCATTCCTACCCGGACTGCGTTTTGCAGGTGCAGGCGTTAGCTTCTCTTCTGTAGCCCGTACCGGGCAGGTGTTTGGCGGCGCGGCGGCGTCTGACGGTGTTTGAGTACCGGTGGTCATCAGCTAAATCCTTTTGTTATAGTTAGTCTCCTACGGGAGTGTGAATGAATAATAAATTTCCCCTCTTCGAGGAATTCGAGACTTAAATCTATGTTTATATGTTATTTGTCAAGGTTTTATTATTATATGCTGAAATGATGGTGCTTGCAGGATTGCTCAGGGAAACCAGTAGATTAGACGGAACCCTCGCCAATATTTTTCCGCACTTAGTTAGGTTCCGGTTCGCGTTTCCCAGCCCGGTTGGGCTTTCGCGGGTCGGGGGGTGACAACTTGGTATAAGAGCTTAGGTTGTAGGTCACATGGATAGGATCAGGATTCGGTTGAGATTGAGCATGGGATGGGATAGTTCTATGTCTAGAACATTCGTGCATACTCTTTTATGTAGTGTTGTGCTTTTGCTTCTTGGTCGTGTTGTCTTGTTTTGTAGTTTCTGATGAGTGGACACTCGTTGTTGTTGGTGATGTTGCATATGTCGGGAGCTTGAGGCCGACCTTAGGTTGTTGGTTGGGGTGGGGTACGACCCGAGCAACCCACTCGACCAAACATGGAGGTTCCTGTCAGGACGGTCCGAGCTAGGCAGGTTGCGCCATCACCAGTGACAATTTTGGTCAAACAGGATGAGGCCTTTCTCATCGAGGAGAGGGTCCTCACTCCTATCAACGGGCGGACCGCTGCGGCGGTCATGATTGTTTTTCTGCGACTAAACCCGTCTAGGTTCAGTGGTGAGACTGGAGATCCGACAGCAGCGGACGGCTGGCTCATGGGAGTCACACGCGTCCTACACGCTCTCTTCATCGAGGATGACCGGATCAGGGTTTCACTCGTGGCGTTTCAGTTCAATGGAGACGCGCTTGCCTGGTGATGCACCACCCAGCACACTAGTGACGGAAAGGTACCGCTGTGGGAGGAGTTAAGGTCGATGTTCTTGGACGTGTGCTTTTCTGAGAGTACGCATGATGCCTTGTCCCCCGACTAACATTCCCTCCTCAAGGGTACTCGCTCCGTTCAGCAGTATGCCTCCCAGTTCACCAATCTGGTTTGTTTTATGGGGGCAGTGGCAAGAGGTCCGACAGCTAAGGCACGGTAGTTTGAGTGGGGACACCGACCAGAGATTTGGTGACAGACTAGTTCCCACCGCTTCTAAACGTACGCAACAGTTATAGGATGAGAGGTGCCGAGCAGGCCCACTGACATTCTCTACTAGCGTACCGCAAAGATTCCAGGGCAAAGGGGGATTTGGCAGAGGACAACAGCGGCGTTCGCGACACTTCCAGCAACTGTCACCTGTGAGGAGCGCGAGGCGCCATGCCGCAGGGTAGTCAAGGCGGAGAGTCCACTGCTTGGCAGGGGAGCAGTGGTGGGTGCGGATTAGGGGCTGGACCGAGTCGCCCAAGAGGTGGAGGCGGTCAGCGAGGGCGTGTGTTTGCCCTCCTAGAGCGTAACCAGCCGGACACCATACAGCTGTACCAGCCGCCACCGTAGTACCCGCAGTACAAGCAAGCCGCAGCAGAGCCATCCATACTCTGAGGTTCTTTCAGCTTTCTAGTTCTTTAGTAGATGTGCTAATAGATTCCAGAATGTCTCATTCCTATATTGCTAGCATGTGTGTAGCATCGCTAGGATTAGAGATGGCTTAGCTAGAAGTGGAACTGTCAGTGGACTCATCGATCAGCGGGACAGTCAGGGTTGACCGGGTCTGCCGATCGTGTTCGTTGGAGGTTAGAGGCCTCCGTGTCTGTCTAGACCTGCGGGTGCTACACATGATCAGTTTTGATGTGATACTCGGTATGGACTGGTTAACATCATATCGAGCCATCATCGATTGGGGTCGTCGGAGGGTGGTCGCTTGGACGCCTGATGGGACTCGATTTGTGTTGTTTGGGGATCGGTTCTCAGCCGATTCCTTTGCTTGCGGTGTGGGAAGGCATGGTGGTGAACTTTCAGCCTTGCTGGGCAGCCTGTCCCTGTTTTGTTCCGAGGTAGTGCAACAGACCAGTTTTCCCAGGATCGTGTGCGACTTTGCAGATGTGTTCCCTGAGGAGTTGCTAGGGCTTCCACCGTCCAGAGAAGTCAATTTTGAGATCGACCTAGTGCCAGGCACGGCACTGATCTCTCTTCCAGCCTTCAGGATGGCACGAACAGAGCAGAGCGAGTTGAGGACTCAGTTGGACGAGTTGATTAGCAGAGGGTTCATCCATCCCAGCACGTCTCCCTGGGGAGCTCCAGTGTTGTTTGTGAAGAAGAAGGATGTGATACGAGCGGTCTACTCATAATCCTCTCGTATCGGGTCTCTACTGCTCCAAGCGATCAGAATTGCCTGATCGGACTTGATTTGAGTCCAATTGGTTGAATCTGGTCACCTGGATCGGATTTGGCTTGAGCTGATTCAGATCTGGCTGAGGCTGACTGGATAGGACTTGGTCTGGGTCAAGTCTGATTAGTTGATTGGCTTAACGGATTGAATCTGGCTCGGATTGAGCTAAGTGGCTTGGCTGAACCGGTTAAGGCTGGCTGAGTTGGTCAAGGGTTGGCTGGGACTATCCGACGGCTGAGGAGTCGCTGGAGTAGATCGCCGGCGTAGGGGCGGTGGCAACAGTCGGGAGCTTGCCAGGGAAGGTCGTAGGACGGTGGGGAAGCGATCCAACGGCTCGGATCGGGGAGGTAGGTGGCGGATTGCTCGGATCTGGGAGGTGGACGGCGGATTTAGAGGAGGTCGACGTCGGGGACGACGACGGGGAGCTCGGCGGGGCTTGGGACGGTAGGGATCGAGTCTAGGAAGGTCGGCGAGGGTTTTAGGGTGTGATGTGCTGTCGCAGGCACTCAAAAATAAAACCAATACCCGATAAAATGAATGTAGTAGTGCGAGTACGAGTCGATCCCACGAAGAGTGTTTAGCCTAGTTTTGTGCTCAGTGAATAAAGATGGGGGGTTTTAAACGTGAGGAAAACAGTAAAGAAATAATCTAAAGCGAAGAAACGAGTTAAATCAAGAGAACAAACCTTGGTCTGAGTCAACATCCACCATCGGAATCCAATAACTGATCATAGATGTAAGTATCAATCAATTTATACCATGAATATTCACCGTCCGAATTAAATTCGAAGCTCTCCTCGATCATAGTTAATTAGAAACAAGCGATCTAATCAGCCCTAACTACTAGACAACCTAAGACAAGCGCTGTAGATTTAATCTAGTAGCAGCGTTAAGAATATGGAGATCGATGAAGCTAAACAACACAAGCACAAGCGGTTGCATTTAATCTAGTTGAATATTCTTCCTAAGATCTAACAAGATCTGATCAGCAGTAAATTATTAGATCCTAGTTGCTTCGCAGATTAGAGGGATCAAACAATTCCGGATTTGATATCAAACCTAGCCGTAGATCACCATGAATAATAAACTAGTAGGCCTCCTAGCAATTAGACAAGGTAATCATGAAGATTTAATCTCAGAAGAACATCCAATACTCATGTATAAACTGAACAATAAAAATAAATTAGATCTCACAGTTTCATTGATTCCGAGGTTTCAGTTTCCTCGACCAAGGATCAAGATTTAGCCACGCAGGGCCATCAAGAACAATCCTCCAAAAGATTTCATAAAGCAAAAGAAAACCTAGAAAAAATATAAAAGAGGAGAAAGAGTAGCCAAAAGTGTCCAAGAATCCCCCTCAAACCCTAGAAAGAGTCCTATTTATAGCCTCAAGTGTATCCACCCTCGGATTAGATCACAACCATCGATTTTATTCACTGGGGAAAGTCCGATCGATCGGACCTTGGATGCTGGATCGATCGGTCTCATTAAAATCTTCAACTTCTATTCACGCCCGAGCCCGATCGATCGGACTAAGGGAGTCGGATCGATCGATTTCGTAAAAATCCTTCGTCTCTGGCTATTCCCGAGTTCGATCGATGGTCCGATCGATCGAACTGTGTTCCTCTAAAAAGCATACGTTCTGTCACCCTTTTATTCCCAAGTCCGATCGATTGAACTTTAAGTGCTGGATCGATTGGTCGAGTAAAAATCTGCTGTTTTTGACTTTTTCCGAGTCCGATCGATCGAACCATTGGTGTCGGATCGATCGGACCCATAGGAGCGATGGAGGGATCGATCGGATGTGTTGTGGCTGAAAAACACATGTTCTGTCACGTTTTTGCGTGGTCCGATCGATCGGCGGATCGCTCGGACTTCCAGCTTATTTTCCTTTCTGCCATTCAGACTTCGCATCGGTACTGAAATCGCCGTAACTTCCTCTAGGAAACTCGGAATCACGAACCGTAAAATTCTCCAGAATCTAGACTTCAAGAGTTTTCCAACCATGTATGGCACATCCTCTGGTTCTTCATGAGTAGGTACAGATAAATCTTTAAAGTTGATCCAAGCACTCTTTTCAGCTTCTTTTCGACTTAAGGACTTCAATTGCATCCTAAATCAAAATATAAGAATAATGAGTGTATTTATGAACTAAATAAGCACAAGAGACTAAGTATTAAGGGATAAAAACATAACATTATGCATTCTCATCAAATTCCCCCACACTTAGCTTTTGCTCGTCCTCGGGCAAAACTAAAATTCACTCTACTCAAGAAATCAAGGCTGAAACACCATCAACAAAGAACAATCAAGCTCTTCACAACTCATAACACATCATGAACAAAGATTTTTAGACAACTTAAAAATCAATCAGTAAGCATTTTCACTTGAATATGGAGCAAAATAAATAAGTAGACCTCACGGAAATAAACACTCAATTCTCATGTGTTTGAAGGGTATGTATTTCACTCAAATTCATTCCAATGAAAATGATCTACCATAGGCTTGCATATCTTCTCATTCTCCGCCACTAGAATCACATGCATAACACAAATCATAAGGACTTCAAAAGGTTGTAATGGGGTCCAGGATTAAGGTGGGAAATATTTGGGAATGTAGCTCAAAAGCCAATAGAACTAATGGAGCAAAAATGCATCAATAAGACATGTACAAGCAATCACTCCGTTCAGCAACTTCTTCAATTTGGCTTCAACATACTCAAACCATATAACATTACCACATTGGCAAATAGATTGCTCAAAGGAATACTTTTTAACTGAAATAGTGAACAATCTTTTGCAAAAACTTCCACCTTTGTAGAGATCCTACATAAACATCCCCTTTTCTTGGAATATTAGGAGGATTCATAAACATATTTTGCAACATGAGAAACAATTTCCTCCTTCACTTTCTTTTCTTTTTTTTTTTTTTTTTTTTCAAATATAGCCAAACCACAAATCCAAACACCCCCACACTTGAACTTTTGCACCCATACATGTCATAATGATTATCAATGCTCCACTAGTTTTATGGCTTGGGTAACGGAAATATATATATTTTTTTTTTAGGTTTAAAGCTTGCAATGTGGGTTAACAATAAAGTCAATAAAGCTCAAAGGTGTTTAGCAAAAGGAAAAATTAATCACAAGGCAGGCTATTTGGCTTATGTAGCTTAAGACAAAGATGGCCTTAATCATGTTCATGTCTGCATGTGTCAATGTGACCTCAAATAGAATCAAAGCAAGTTCTAGAGAAACAAATCCATGGAAGAATATCTCTCATGAAAGAAATTAGTGAGACTGATATGAATGTGTCAGTCTAAAGGCTCAAAATCTCACCAGCTTTTGTCTACTCATTTAGTCACTACCATCTCAAGGAAAATAACTCAACTAATTAATTCTAAGTCGCAAAATTACTCATTCAATCATGTTATGGATATGTCAAGCTTAACTAATTCTCGCTTATGGCATATGCAACCTAGATCTCCTCCCCCACACTTGAAACTGACATTGTCCCCAATGGAAGGTGGAATGCAAAGAAAAGCAAAAATAACTAAAATGGAAATACGAAAATAAAAGGAGAAAGGAACGAACTCCCCTTGGGTTGCCTCCCAAGCAGCGCCTTTGTTTATTGTCATTGGCTCGACTTCATGCTTGCTTCTTTAATCAGTATAAGTTGGCTCCTCAAGGTCCAATTTTTCCAATTTTTCTGTTGGAACGCCTTCATAGAAAGGTTTAAGTCGATGGCCATTCACCGTAAACATTTTGGAAGTGGCTAAACTTTGAATTTCAACTGCACCATGAGAAAAAACATTAGTAACAATAAAAGGTCCAATCCAACGAGAACGCAACTTACCTGGAAACAAACGTAAGCGTGATTGATAAAGGAGAACTTTTTGACCAACTTTAAACTCCTTTCTATAGATCATTTTATCATGAAAAGCTTTTTTCTTTTCCTTGTAAATCCTAGCGCTCTCATAGGCATCATTGCGAATTTCCTCTAATTCTTGTAGTTGCAACTTCCTGTGTTCTCCACTCTCATCCACGTTCATATTAAAGTTCTTGATAGCCCAATAAGCTTTATGTTCTAACTCAACTAGAAGGTGACATGGTTTCCCAAATACCAAGCGATAAGGTGACATACCGATGGGTGTCTTATATGCAGTCCTATATGCCCACAACGCATCATCCAAACGCAAACTCCAATCTTTTCTATTTGGATTTACCGTCTTTTCAATGATGGACTTGATCTCTCAATTTGACACTTCCGCTTGTCCACTCGTTTGTGAATGATAGGCGGTTGACACCTTATGGGTCACATGGTACTTCCGTAGTAACGCCTCCATAGTTCGATTGCAAAAGTGCGTGCCTCGATCACTTATGAAAGCTCTTGGAATTCCAAACCTAGATAATATGTTAGACTTGATAAAATCTGCAACAACTTTAGAATCATCAGTCCTGGTAGCTTTAGCTTCTACCCATTTTGAAACATAATCCACAGCAAGTAGAATATAAACATAACCAAAAGATATAGGGAACGGACCCATGAAATCAATGCCCCAAACATCGAAGATTTCGCAAAATAATATGGGGGTTTGTGGCATCTCATTCCTTTGGGATATATTACCTGTCTTTTGACAATTCTCGCATGACTTACAAAGAAAATATGAATCTCGAAATAAAGAAGGCCAATAGAAACAACATTCTAATACTTTTCTGGCCGTTCTCTTAACTCCAAAGTGACCTCCACAAGCATAAGAATGACAAAAAGTGAGTATAGAAATAATTTCACTTTCAGGAACGCACCTTCTTATTACTTGATCTGCACAATGCTTCCATAAATATGGGTCATCCCACACATAGTATTTAGCATCACTTTTGATCTTATCTCTTTGAGCCTTAGACAAATCAGAAGGTAGCATATTAGTAACCAAATAATTCACAATATTTGCATACCAAGGTAATGTCACAGTTGCAGAAAACAATTGTTCATCAGGAAATGTTTCCTGTAGACGAAGTTCATCCTCCACATGACTTAAACGACTCAGATGATCTGCAACCTTATTTTCTGTTCCTCTTTTGTCTTTTATCTCCAAATCAAATTCACTCAAGAGAAGTATCCATCAGATTAATCTCGGCTTTGCCTCCTTCTTCGTCATTAAATAACGAAGGGCCGCATGATCAGAATAAACAATGACTTTAGTACCAAGTAAATAAGAATGAAATTTTTCTACTGCAAACACAATGGCTAAAAGTTCTTTTTCAATTGTAGAATAATTTCTCTGGGCATCATCCAAAGTCTTGGAAGCATAGTAAATTGCATGAGAAGCTCTTCCAATTTTTTGACCCAAAACTGCGCCCACTGCATAATCACTTGCATCACACATTATCTCGAAAGGAACGCTCCAGTCTGGGGGTTGAATAATTGGAGTAGAAGTCAACAATTCCTTCAGTTTATCAAATGCCTCTTTGCATGCATCATCGAACTCAAAAACTTTGTCCTTTTGTAACAACATGCATAGTGGTAATGCTATCTTGGAGAAGTCCTTGATGAATCTTCGGTAAAAACCTGCATGTCCAAGAAAAGAACGAACTTCCCGCACACTAGTGGGATAAGGTAAAGATTGAATGACATCAACTTTAGCTTTATCAACCTCAATTCCTTTAGATGAAAGAACATGACCCAAAACTATACCTTGTTCAACCATGAAATGACATTTCTCAGAATTTAACACAAGGCTAGTTTCTATGCATTTTTGGAGAACAAGTGTAAGGTTATGTAAACAATTATCAAAAGAGTTTCCATAAACTGTGAAATCATCCATAAAAACCTTTATGATTTGTTCAATATAATCTGAGAATATACTAACCATACACCTTTGGAAAGTAGCTGGGGCGTTGTAAAGACCAAAAGGCATGCGACGATATGCAAAAGTTCCAAATGGGCATGTAAACATCGTCTTTTCTTGATCTTCAGGGGCAATTGCAATCTGAAAGTAACCTGAATAACCATCAAGAAAACAATAATAAGAATGACCAGCTAATCTTTCAAGCATCTGATCAATAAAAGGTAAAGGAAAGTGGTCCTTGCGGGTTATAGCATTTAATTTCCTATAATCAATACAAACCCTCCACCCATTTTGCACACGGGTGGGAACTAACTCATCTTTGTGATTTCTCACCACAGTTATTCCTGTCTTTTTAGTAACAACTTGAACTGGACTAACCCAAGTGCTATCCGAAATAGGATAAATCACTCCAACTTCAAGCAGTTTGAGGATCTCCTTCTTTACAACATCCATCATGGGCGGATTTAACCTTCTTTGTGGTTGGCGGGAAGGTTTCGCTCCCTCTTCAAGCAAGATACGATGCATACATGTACTGGGACTGATTCCCTTGATGTCTGCAATTGTCCAACCAATAGCTGTCTTATGCTTCTTAAGAACCTGCACAAGTTTTTCTTCCTGTGGTGCACTAAGGTTATTAGAGATAATCACTGGTAATACTCCTTCATCTCCAAGAAAAGCATATTTAAGATGATTAGGAAGAGGTTTCAGATCTGGAATAGGTGCTTGCAATACAGAAGGTAATGATTTCTCATTAGATACAGGTAATGAACTAGAAGGATCGTTACCTGATTGCTGAATTATCGAAAAATCATTCAGTGTTGCAACAGTTTCCTGCAAATTAGTACTCAAAGATAGCTCCTCATTTTCTTCCTCAAGAGATTTGCTAATAGCCACTTCCAATTCATCTTTATCACTAAGTTCAAAAACTTCTTGTGATAAATAATCAATCACATCAATTGAATACACTGAACAATCATCAGCAGGATATTTCATGGCATCATAAATATTAAACTTAACAGTTTCACCATCAAATTCCATGGTAAGAGTGCCACTATGGACATCTATCTTAGTCTTGGATGTCTTGAAGAAAGGTCTTCCCAACAAAATAGGAGTACTATGATCACCATTCTCCATATCAAGCACATAAAAATCAGCAGGGAAAACTAAATCATTGACCTGCACAAGAATATCTTCAACTACACCTTTAGGATAGGCGTTAGATCTGTCAGCCAATTGAATCACAACACCAGTTTCATTCAAAGGCCTAAGTTTTAAAGAAGAATATATAGAATATGACATGACATTGATAGAAGCTCCCAAATCTAACATGGTTTTCTCAAATTTGGTGTTACCAATTGTACATGGAGTAGTAAACATACCTGGATCCCTACACTTTGTAGGAATTTTTCTTTGTAGAATTGCAGAAACATTTTCCCCTACTTTCACCTTCTCACATCCTTTAAGTTTCTGCTTCCTCTTAATTTTGCACAATTCCTTCAAGAATTTAGCATAACGAGGTACTTGTTTAAGAGCATCTAAGAGTGAAATATTTACCTCGCATCGGCGAAAAGTCTCATAAAGATCTGAATTCTTATCATATTTTCTTGATTCTGTCAAAGCCTGAGGAAAAGGAGGTACAGGTTTATAATCAGATAGAGGTGGAAACTTACGTTTAGGTACCTCGTCGTCATCAGGAAAGATTTTCTCCGCGACGATGTCTTGCTCTTTTCCTTGCACAGACGATGTAGGAACTTCCCTTACTGGAGTCTCAAGTTCTTTACCACTTCTCAAAATGATTGCACTTGCATTCTCTCTTGGATTTATTACCGTTTGAGAGGGTAATTTTCCCGAATTTTGCGCCTCTAGCTTGCTAATTGCTGAGGCCATCTGGCCCACCTGATGTTCCAATCTTTGAATACTAGCCTTCGTCTCCTGTTGAATTTGCGAATTATTAGTAAAAAGAGATTTAACCATATCTTCTAAAGACATACCAGAATCAGGAGTTGGGTTTGGTTGTTGTCTCGGGGGGTATGACGGTCTATATTGTTGATATTGCTATCCAGTCGGACGAAATTGAGTTGTAGGCTGATTTACTTGTGGATTCCCATAGTTGAAATTGGGGTGATCCCTCCATCCCGGATTATACGTGTTTGAATAGGGATCATACTTCCTCTGCGGTGGTCCTGGGAAACTCCCAGCTGCATTTACTTGTTCAATGGGCTCCTCTTGAAGAGTTGGGCACATATCGGTTGGATGTCCCGTCACCGAACAAATTCCACAAACCTTCGCTGTTTGCATGTTACCTACAGCCATTTGACGAACAAGAGAAGTTAGACTCGCAATCTGTTGTTCAAGAGATGAAACATTTACCTCATTAACATTTTTTGAATAAGAATCAAGTCTAGTATTAAATTGTTGAGAATTAGCCGCCATATTTGCAATCAAGTTCCTCGCGGCTTCAGGTGTTTTATCCACCAAAGCTCCTCCACTAGCGGCATCAATCATACTCCTGTCATTGATTAGTAAGCCCTCATAAAAATATTGAATAAGTAATTGCTCACTAATTTGATGATGGGGACAGCTTGCACATAATTTCTTAAAACGTTCCCAATATTCATGTAGAGATTCTCCATTATGTTGCCTCACACCACAGATCTCTTTCCTAATGTTGGCTGCTCTTGAGGCTGGAAAATACTTCTCTAAAAACAACCTCTTCATCTCGTTCCATGTGGTAATACTCCCAGATAGTAAATAATAAAGCCAATCCTTAGCCGAATCCTTCAAAGAAAACGGAAACGCTCTCAATTTGATTTGATCTTCAGTCACCCCCATGGGTTTCATACTTGTGCACACAACATGAAGCTCCTTTAAATGCTTGTGCGGATCCTCACCTGCAAGTCCATGAAAAGTGGGTAAGAGATGTATTAGTCCAGATTTCAATTCAAAAGTAGTAGCAACATCCAGAGTAGGAAATGTATTGCATAAGGGTGGTTGATTCAAATCTGGGGCTGCAAGCTCTTTTAAAGTCCGATTTCCGGCCATGACTTCCTCTTCTAATTCCGAATCACTGATAAATACGTGGTCAAGAGCTAAATCGTCCTCCTCAGGATTTATCCGAGCTTCTCTCCTTAACCTGCGCAGAGTTCTTTCTATCTCTGGATCGTACTGTAAACCACCTTGATTAAAAGATCGAGCTATACTCATAAACAATCAAGAGAATTCCGGCAAAATGAGAAAAAAGAAATCAAGAAAATTCGAATAACTCTTTTTTTTTTATGAAAATAAAGATCACAATAAACACAAAAATCAACTAGAATCACTCCCCGGCAACGGCGCCAAAATTTGATGTGCTGTCGCAGGCACTCAAAAATAAAACCAATACCCGATAAAATGAATGTAGTAGTGCATGTACGAGTCGATCCCACGAAGAGTGTTTAGCCTAGTTTTGTGCTCAGTGAATAAAGATGGGGGGTTTTAAACGTGAGGAAAACAGTAAAGAAATAATCTAAAGCGAAGAAACGAGTTAAATCAAGAGAACAAACCTTGGTCTGAGTCAACATCCACCATCGGAATCCAATAACTGATCATAGATGCAAGTATCAATCAATTTATACCATGAATATTCACCGTCCGAATTAAATTCGAAGCTCTCCTCGATCATAGTTAATTAGAAACAAGCGATCTAATCAGCCCTAACTACTAGACAACCTAAGACAAGCGCTGTAGATTTAATCTAGTAGCAACGTTAAGAATATGGAGATCGATGAAGCTAAACAACACAAGCACAAGCGGTTGCATTTAATCTAGTTGAATATTCTTCCTAAGATCTAACAAGATCTGATCAGCAGTAAATTATTAGATCCTAGTTGCTTCGTAGATTAGAGGGATCAAATAATTCTGGATTTGATATCAAACCTAGCAGTAGATCACCATGAATAATAAACTAGTAGGCCTCCTAGCAATTAGACAAGGTAATTATGAAGATTTCATTTCAGAAGAACATCCAATACTCATGTATAAACTGAACAATAAAAATAAATTAGATCTCACAGTTTCATTGATTCCGAGGTTTCAGTTTCCTCGACCAAGGATCAAGATTTAGCCACGTAGGGTCATCAAAAACAATCCTCCAAAAGATTTCATAAAGCAAAAGAAAACCTAGAAAAAATATAAAAGAGGAGAAAGAGTAGCCAAAAGTGTCCAAGAATCCCCCTCAAACCCTAGAAAGAGTCCTATTTATAGCCTCAAGTGTATCCACCCTCGGATTAGATCACAATCGTCGATTTTATTCACTGGAGAAAGTCCGATCGATCGGACTTTGGATGCTGGATCGATCGGTCTCATTAAAATCTTCAACTTCTATTCACGCCCGAGCCCGATCGATCGGACTAAGGGAGTCGGATCGATCGATTTCGTAAAAATCCTTCGTATCTGGCTATTCCCGAGTTCGATCGATGGTCCGATCGATCGAATTGTGTTCCTCTAAAAAGCATACGTTCTGTCACCCTTTTATTCCCAAGTCCGATCGATCGAACTTTAAGTGCTGGATCGATTGGTCGAGTAAAAATCTGCTGTTTTTGACTTTTTCCGAGTCCGATCGATCGAACCATTGGTGTCGGATCGATCGGACCCATAGGAGCGATGGAGGGATCGATCGGATGTGTTGTGGCTGAAAAACACATGTTCTGTCACGTTTTTGCGTGGTCCGATCGATCGGCGGATCGCTCGGACTTCCAGCTTATTTTCCTTTCTGCCATTCAGACTGCGCATCGGTACTGAAATTGCCGTAACTTTCTCTAGGAAACTCGGAATCACGAACCGTAAAATTCTCCAGAATCTAGACTTCAAGAGCTTTCCAACCATGTATGGCACATCCTCTAGTTCTTCATGAGCAGGTACAGATAAATCTTTAAAGTTGATCCAAGCACTCTTTTCAGCTTCTTTTCGACTTAAGGACTTCAATTGCATCCTAAATCAAAATATAAGAATAACGAGTGTATTTAGGAACTAAATAAGCACATGAGACTAAGTATTAAGGGATAAAAACATAAAATTATGCATTCTCATCAGGGTGGTTTTGGGGGCGATATCGGGGACGGACACGGAAGGGCCGGCGGAGCTTGGGAGGTTGGGTTGCCGGGGAAGACGCCGGAGAAGACGAACGGGGCGGTGAAGAGGTTGGCTGGAGTCGTGAGGGCTTGGGGAAGAGGATGGTCATCTTGGATGGCGACGGGGACGACTGGAGAAGGTTGAGGGAAGGACGGCCGGCGGTAGGGTTGCAGCACGCGGAAGAGAAGAGAGGAAGAAGATGGTGATCACGTGGTGCTGGGGGCTAACATGGCACTGACGTGGCGGAGAGAGGAAGTGACGGGGAGAGAGAAATTCCAGTGAAGGCGGTGCCGAATGCGGAGAAGGTGACCGACGAGGAAGAAGGTGGATCTATGGTGGATTTCGGGTGGAATCTACATTACCTCTACTCCTATGATATTCTACTCCTACGATATTCTATCAACTATTCTTAATAATTCTCTTTATCATTCATCATCATAATACAAACTAATGTGGTCCTTTTATAGAGACCTTGACAGAGTCCTAATCCAACTAGGAAACCCGTTTGTTTAATTAGCAAGAAATAAGGCTTTCAAACTCAACTCAACTTACTAACTCTAATATCAACTAGGACTCAATTAAATATAAAAGACTAATGATAAATCCTAATCAAATACTCTAGTTTGAACTAGGGAAGTCCAAGTCAAATTAGGAAAGAGGCTGAACCAGTTTGGTTCCTCTTCTGGGTTCGGGTCCAGTTGGTCGAGTCGGATCGACTCGTATCAGGATGGTACGCTTCGACTTTGCATAGGCTACGGACGGCTCAACAGGGTGACGGTTGGGAACAGGTATCCGATGCCATGGATAGACAACATGTTCCACCAATTCCGAGGATCATCGGTCTTTTCGAAGATCGATCTCCGCATAGGCTACCACTAGTTGAGAGTTCAGGATTGCGACATCCCAAAGACGGCTTTCTAGACTCGGTATGGCCTCTACGAGTTCCTTGTGCTGATGTTTGGGCTGACGAATGCACCAGCAACGTTCATGGATCTGATGCAGGGGATCTTTCGGC
Organism: Narthecium ossifragum; assembly: GCA_963920575.1. NCBI lineage: Eukaryota > Viridiplantae > Streptophyta > Magnoliopsida > Dioscoreales > Nartheciaceae > Narthecium > Narthecium ossifragum. The sequence continues at coordinate 14,048,564 of OY986967.1, read as the reverse complement.
CGTTCCTAGATCAGTTCGTGGTGGTGTTCATCGATGACATTCTAATCTACTGTCGATCAGAGGAGGACCATGGGCGACACTTGGCTATATGTCAAGGCTTCGAAGTGTGAGTTCTGGCTTGCACAGGTGGGATTGCTTGGACACGTATTGTCGGCGTCAGGGATCTCAGTAGACCCCGCCAAGGTCGAGGAAGTGGTATAGTAGTAGAGACCAGACAGACACAGAAGGGCGTTCCATTCGAGTGGAATGATGCTTGTGAGTGAGCCTTTGTGGAGCTGAGGATGAGGTTGACCAGTGCGCCGGTGTTGATCATTTCTGAGCGAGGCATAGGTTACAGTGTCTACTGTGACGCTAGCGGTGAGGGTTTGGGATGTGTCCTCATGCAGGAGGGACACGTGGTTGCCTGTGGTTCTCGTCAGTTGAAGAACCATGAGAGGAACTACCCGACCTATAACTTAAAGCTAGCAGCTGTGGTCTGCACCCTGAAGGCATGGCAGCATTATCTCTATGGTGAGAAGTTCTCAGTCTTCTTGGACCATAAGAGTTTGAGGCACGTTTTCACCCAACGTGACCTCAACCGGAGGCAGTGACATTGGATGGAGCTACTAAAGGACTACGACTTCGAGTTGCATTACCATCCGAGTAAGGCAAACATCGTAGCAGACGCGCTGAGCAGACCGGCAAGAGTGACCAGAGTAGCAGTGGCAGGGTTATCAGTGTGGCAGTGACAGGCATTAGAGACAGTGGGCCAGTTGGAGCTCGAGTTTGAGGACCAGGATTCCAGCAGCTTCCTCTACGCAGTGCAGAGTATGCTAGCAGTTCTGGCTAGAGTGATAGAGGCGTAGCGTAATGATGTAGAGCTCGAGCAGTTGCGCACATCAGCAAGCACGGAGGGCGCAAGCGGGGACTGGACAGTATCGTCAGGCAGACGGCTATGATTCAAAGGCAGAGTAGCGATTCCGACAGATCCAGTTCTGCGAGAGGACGTCCTACGAGAGTTTCATCACTCACGCTTTGCAGTTCATCCCGGGGGCACCAAGATGTACCAGAACCTGCGGCGACAGTTCTTGTGGTGCGGGATGAAGAGAGCGGTGACAGAGTTTGTATCACGTTGCCTTACCTATCAGAAGGTCAAGGTAGAGCACCAATGAACTCCAGGGTTACTTCAGCCCCTTCCACTGGCTGAGTGGAAGTGGGAGCACATCATGATCAACTTCATGATTGGATTGCCGTGATCTCCTAGGGTGAATGATGCGATTTGCGTCATCGTAGATCGATTGACCAAGTTGACGCACTTCCTGCTTTTGCAGACGACTGACTCGAGAGACCGGTAGGGCAGTCTGTACGTCAGAGAGCTGGTCAGGCTACATGGGATTCCAGAATCTATAGTATCAAACCGTGACCCCAGGTTCACCAGCAGGTTCTGGCGAGGTTTTCAGGAGGCAATTGGCACACTCTTGACTTTTAGTACAACATTTCATACGCAGACAGATGAGCAGTTAGAGCAGACGATCCAGATCTTAGAGGAAATGTTGAGGGCATGTGTCGTCGATGCTGGAGGCAGCTGGGAGGAGTTTGCCTACAACAACAGCTACTAGTTCAGTCTTGGAGTCACACCTTTCGAGGCGTTGTACGATAGACCGTGTCATTCCCAGTGTGCTGGACAGAGGTTGGAGGGCATCACTCACCAGTCCAGACATCGTCAGGCAGTTATCAGAGAGACTAGTGCATACCAGGCAGAGACTTCTGACGGCTCAGAGCCGGCAGAAGAGTTATGCAGATCAGAGGCGACGATCGCTAGAGTTTGGAGTCAGCGATAGAATGTTCCTGCGAGCATCACCGTACAAGGAGTCAGTCAGGTTTGGCAGAGGTGGCAAGTTGGCGCTAAGGTTCGTTGGGCCATTCGAGATCTTAGAGAGGGCTGGTAAGGTAGCCTACCACTTGGACCTTCTTTAGCACATGTCAGCCGTGCATCTGACATTTCACGTGTCAATGTTGAGGAAGTATCACCCAGACCCGTCTTATGAAATCAAGGTGGATGAAATCACGCTTGAGGCAGACATGACATTCGTGGAGCAACCGGTTCAGGTACTTGGCCGGAGGGATCAGGTCCTGCGGGGCAAGAAGATTCCCTTAGTCAAGGTACTGTGGAGGCACAGAGGTGTCGAGGAGATGACTTGGGAGCGCGAGGCGCGCATGTGCCAGGAGTATCC